>OZ018339.1:25865148-26465148 GCA_963969495.1 Ceratothoa steindachneri
ATAAAATGGCAAATTTTGAGATAAGAGCGAACATTAAATTCCTGACTAAACTTGATTGGAAGCCTGTTAAGATTATTGACGCTCTACAACAGGTTTATGGTGACTCTTCGCCATGTAGAGCGGTAGTTTACGACTGGATTAAGCGCTTCAAGGGGGGCAGAGAAGAAGTTGAAGATGATCCACGTGAAGGGAGACCCTCCACCTCCATTAACCCAGAAAATGTCGAGCTTGTGAGGAATCTAGTGGATAAAGATCGCCGTATTACTATTGATGAAGTTGCCAATGCATGTGAAATCTCTCATGGCTCAGCATTTGGAATTCTAACTGAAAATCTTGGCCTGAGCAAGCTTTCAGCACGTTGGGTCCCAAAAGCGTTGCGAGAAGACCAGCTGAATCATAGGGCCAACCTTTCTTTGGCTATTTTGACCAAGATTGAAGCAAACGAGGATAGTTTTTTTGAGCGCCTCGTAACGGGAGATGAAACTTGGGTGTATCAGTTTGATCCTGAAAGTAAAAATCAATCAAAAGAGTGGCACCCAAGGGGGGCAGCAGGGCCTATCAAGTTCAAGACAGAGAGGTCCGTTAAGAAGATAATGGCTACAGTTTTTTGGGATTCGGAGGGAATTATTTTAATAGACTTCTTAGAAGGACAAAAAACTGTTACATCCAGCTATTACGAAGGAGTTTTAAGGAAGCTGAAAACTTCAATAGCCAAAAAACGACGAGGAAAGCTCCACAAGCAAATCTTGTTCCACCATGACAATGCCCCTGCACATTCGTCCAAAGCTGTGAGATCTCAGCTACGGGAATTTCGATGGGAAACTCTTGCTCATCCCCCTTATAGCCCTGATTTAGCACCCTCTGACTTTTTTCTGTTTCCAAATTTAAAGGGACACCTAAAAGGAACCCGGTTTCAATCATTAGATGAAGCAAAAAAGCAGGTCATTACTTGGTGCCAGAGACAACCCCGTGAATTCTACAAAGATGGTCTTTACCGTTGGATTCATAGATTAAGAAAGTGTATAGATGTTAATGGAGCTTATGTAGAAAAATGATTACAGTATTATTACAAATAAAAATTTTATGCCATTTATCTGAGAACTTTTTGACTCCCCCTCTATATATATTCAATTTGTGGTTATATTCTTCTTTGTTTTAGAATGACGTATATGTTTGATTTGTCAGCTTTTCTTATAACTATTTCTTTGTTGTTTTTTAGAGAGCTGATGGCCTTACGGATCTGTGGTTTTATAAGTTTGCTGCCATTAAAGCACCTTCGGTTAGTGGCTTCTGCGCGTAGTTGGTCTTTTAGGTTGGAGTTAATTTCAATGTTGGCTTGATCTTGTAGTTTTATAGCAATGCCTCTGGGCATTCCTATAATAAAAACCTCCTGGGAAACTTAAATATGTATATACATCCATTATTATGTAAAATTCATTATGCATTACTTTAACTTTATTAATTTAATCATAATTATTTTACTTTAACTTTTAATTTAATCATTTTACTTAACTTTGTCTATTTAATCTTCCAAATTAAATTACTTCAACTTTTATAAATCAAATCATTATGTTAAACTTAATAATTAATTAATTCATTTATTTTCTTGTCAATTCAATTAACGTATACTGTTCCAAACAACATCTCTTACATTTCACACACAAACGAACAAACGCACGTTCCTAGCTCGACCAAATAAGCATGCGAATTGTCCCACTTCACTCCCTGCTTTCGTCGTTTAAAGGTCTGTAACCATTCTTTCTACAATTACTCATTTACCTCCAAATAAATCATACTGAGTTAATTCCACTCTCACATTCTGTGCAAACGACAATACGAGAGTAAGTCCTAATTATAATTGCTTCTCATTGCAGTCCCCAATTCACAGTCCATTATAGATACTTTAAAATACTCTAAATTACTACACTATATTACTTACAACTCAATATTATTTACTATATCAAAGATACTCTATTATACTTTATATTACTATATTATTATTTACTCTATCATTCACTCTATATCGTTTCACCATATTATTCACCATATTTACTTAACCTACTTATCTCTGTACATTCGTTGAATTTTATAAATATATTTATTTGTGTAATTGTCTTTCTTAAAGCCAAGTCTTTATTCCAAAATTTACTTCGTTGTCGCATTTAGGCCTAAAGCTAACGGCAGACATCTTCGATCTAACGAAATTTATAGTTATGGTTTTCGAAACGCTATCTAGGGTGATTTATTAACCGAAGGTAAATCACATTGATAACCATACTCTATAGTTTCAACAGGAATTGGAAGAGGGATTCTACTTCAACTTTTAAAAAATTGGATCGAATTTGGCATGTAGGTGGCAATTCAAACCAAAGTTAGGAGCTTCTGTTTCACTAGTGGAGAGCGTATGCCGGGAGAGATTAATAAATGATGTTGATTCTGGCAATGTTATACGCCCCTTGTACAGTTTATTAAGTTTTTTCGTCTTAATGCTTTTTTCAGAGTTTACCCTTTGTGAAGCACTGTTGGAGAGAGCTTTTGTGATAGTCTCGTGTTGCATGTGAAGATACGTAAGGCCATCAGCTCTCTAAAAAACAACAAAGAAATAGTCATAAGACAAGCTGACAAATCCAACATATATGTCATTCTAAACAAAAAAGAATATAACAACAAATTGACACTGGTGGGTAGTCCGTCACTGACGGACTCCCGTTTCGCAGACGATCGACGAAAACATTATTTGCCGAAGGTCGTCTTTGATTTTCGGGTTAGTGACAGTTCGGGTGACGGCCGAAAATTGCTTCCGTCGGCGCTTATTCCGTCAGTGTTTCAAAGTTTCCGTGAGTCGTCAGTCTGTCAGGGACCGACTGGCGGACCTTCCGTCATCGGTACTGACGGAATGCCAACCACTGCAAATTGAATACCATCCTAAGTGACACCACTAAATTTAAACGTGTGAAAAAAAGATCCAACAGAAGACTTAAAAAAGAAAATAAATGGACAAATAACTAAAGTTAATGCACTAATCGGAGAACTTCACTTCCAAAAGATCACACCAGGATATCTGTATGGAAATGTACAAATTCATAAGCCGAACAACCCATTGAGGCCTATCATTTCTCAAATCACGACACTAACGTACCGTTTAGCTAAAACCCTGAAATGAAGTAATAAAACCGCACATGCCTTCGAAGTATAGCATAAAATCTACGGAGGAATTTATCGATATACTCCACTCTACAAGACCGGCAGGACTAATAGCATCTCTTGACGTGGAAAGCCTGTTTACGAATGTGCCTATCACTCAGACCATCGACATCATTATAAAAAAAAAACGTGCAGCACCATCGTACAATGTCTCCTCTAAATCTTGACCCAAACATTTAAAGGAACATGATACGTTCATGCACATCAGAGGTTCCGTTCAGGACACCGGACGGTAATCTATACACGCAAGTGGATGGAGTGGCTATGGGGTCACCGTTGGGGCCGACCTTTGCCAACTATTATATGGGTCAACTTTGAAGAGAGATTATTGGACAACAGTGAAAATAAGCCACATAGATATAGTCGATACGTAGACGACATCTACATAAACGCCTAAAACGAAGAACATCTGATAAACATCAAACAGCAATTTGAGGAGAACTCCATGTTAAAATTCACTTATGAATTGAGCACGGTCAATAAACTCCCTTTTTTAGACGTTGAGTTTCAAAACATCAATGGTAGGTATATCACAAAGGTATATATATATAAAAAATGGACATGGGAAGATTCCTCAATGCGGATAGTGAATTTGCTTAAAAGTATAAAATAAGTGTAATCGGCTCATACATTCGCCAAGCATATAAATGCTGCTCTACGTGGAAACTTTTCCACCAACTCATATCACGTGTAAAACAAACACTCGTGAACAACGGTTTGTCGAACAGCCTGATTGAAAAACAACTCCAATCATTTTTAAATAATCATTTCAAAGATACGGATAAAATGAAAAGTAATCAGGAAGCAGCAAACAACATCAAACTGTATTACAGAAATCAGATGTCCACCGCCTATAAAATAGATGAAAAAAACATCAAGAAGATTGTTAACTGTAACATCAAGGTTAAGAATCAAATGAACAAAATTCAACTTATTATATACTATAAAACGACAAAAGCCAACAATCTCCTTATGAAAAACAACAGCTTCCAAAACTCCTCGAATCTCAAGTCAACCAACATAATTTACGAGTTCATCTGCCCCAATATAGATTCAAGCTTTATAATAAGTCAAAATATATTGGCATGACAACTACTACACTTTCGAGACGTTTAACCATGCATCTTTAAAGCAGAGGGCCTAAAGATCATATGGAGAGCGCGCACAACATCAAAGTAACGAGAGATATTCTAGCTAGGTTGAACATCTTAGAACCCATTTTAATAAACGAAGAAAAGCCGGCCATTAATAGATGAGCGTTAAGTTGTTCTAAAATTCCACTCACCGGATTGGCTCGTTTCCTTTAACGTTACGCTCAACCAGGCAGAATAAATATCCCCTAAAAACCGTTTTCTTTCATTCAGTTCGATTCTGACTCCATACATTACATCGGTAAAGGAGGAAAGAATATATCAAGACGCTCCGAAGATGATCGAATAAGATCGAATAAGATCGAAAGCTCAGCAATTTAGTTTGTTTTGTACCAAACCCATTCATTAGAAAGAGAGATAAATACAGGACAAGTGACCTACTGTCTACAAGATGGAGTAAAAAAGACAGTTAGAAGAATAGAAAGTTGCCAAAGGAAATTAATTAAGGCGAAATACACCATGGTCTTCAACAAAATTTGCATTCAAGAAAGACTGCTACCCATTTACAATTAATATATATATATATATATATATATATATATATATATATATATATATATATATATATATATATATATATATATATATATATATATATATATATATATACAAAAACAAGGTTTATGCATCTTTCTTTCTGTCTTCAAAATTGTTTTGAAAGGCAGAAAATAAATATGGCGAAAGCCCTGTGGTGGTTGTTATCACCCACAGAACTTATATTTGCTCGTTCTTTGTATGTGACATGGATAATGAGCCTTTAAATTATGAGTGGGTAAGAAGATGTGGTGTAAAAATTCTTTGAGGGTTCCTATCTTAAAGAGATACTTGGTTTGACGGGGTAACGCTTTGGGCCAAGTAGAGTCTGTGCATGGTAGCATAACGGTAGAGCATCTGACCAGCAATCAGCAGACCCAGGTTGGAGTCCCACCCAGGAATTTCAAACTTATTTCCCCTGGCCTTATTTTTGTTTTCTCAGTAAGGATTGCCTTCATTGCACCGCCCCTTACTCTCTTTGATCCTAGTGTTCTTCTAATGTCCCTTTCTCTTACCTTTAAAAACCTTCTGTTTCTTGTCTCTTTGCTCATTGCATCAAATTTCTCTTGTTATATATATATATATATATATATATATATATATATATATATATATATATATATATATATATATATATATATATATATATGTGTGTGTGTGTGTGTGTGTGTGTGTGTGTGTTAATATACAATCTAACTCCAGTGAAATCCTTCCCAGTGCAAGAATAGGAACAGGTATATTTAAGACAGCTGTCTTACCCGCTAATCACCTCTGGCAAGCAGCTTGACCCCCCCCCCATCCCTTTCCGGCCACCCACAATTCCCTCGACTAGTAACTATCTGCTCCGATTGCTCCTCATCAGCCTTCTATTTCTCCTACACGTGTCTACGTTCCATTCAACAGTTTGTTGACACATTTTTGTAATATATAAACTGGAATACTTGTATCAATTTCCCATTTTAACTCTGAAGATGGTACACGTTGTATCGAAAAGCGTCAATAAAATAAAACAAAGTGCTAAGGTGCATTAATTTCATTCTACCTGTGAGCAATTAATAAATATCAGTCTCTAAATAACTTCGGTAGGATTATTCAAGGGTTGAACAATGAAGAAAAGGCGAACATAAGACAGATCGAGAAGATTGAAAGAAAATTATTACCACGAGACTAGCGGTCGCTTTCAATAAAACCTACCCTAATGATATATATATATATATATATATATATATATATATATATATATATATATATATATATATATATATATATATATATATATATATATATATATATATATATATATATATATATATATATATATATATATATATATATATATATATATATATATATATATATATATAAGAAATATTAAGAAAATACAAGTTAAAATTAATAACGCTGCCGCAGCTGTGAACTTCAATAGAACCTGCATACAACATGGCCTTATACCTAATTATATATACATGAGAAAAAGTTTGACAAAAACCAAGCCCCTCACCTTGTAATCAATTTTATTTTCAGGTCTAGAAATTAAGAATAAACAAAAAATAGCGGGAGGGAAAAACGTCTAGAAAAAGGATATATTTATTTCAATAGTGTGACCAGAGCGAAAAAAGAGGGCTTGGAGGAAAAATAATGGGGAAGTTGACGACAATTGATCCATTGTATCCGCGTCTCTGAGATAAAGTGGACAGGCCCTTAACTGACTTGAGCACCCGGTAGCTCAAAAAGCTATGCTTAAGCCCAACCTCTAATATACACCTTTTTTCGTTCTGACAACTGCTATAAACTCTCGTATAATAATGAATATTTATCCGTGTAACCCTCATTTGTCGGTAAAATAGATGGGCATCCCAAATAATCTTATTTTAACAGAAAATTACGAGAACATATATAATGGAAATTATCGCACTGAATCATATTATTGCATATATTTTAATGTATTTCACTACAGTTAATTACTCTTTTTCACAATCGAACCATCGGGTATATCTTACTTTTGCCCCTACTTAAAAAATATTGAACTTATCGATTGTTCTAATAAAAAATAACCTAATTATTTTTAATGTTTTACTTTGAATCTCTTCTCCCCTATATAAATATATATATATATATATATATATATATATATATATATATATATATATATATATATATATATATATATATATATATATATATATATATATATATATCGTGATCGTGTCATTATCGATGAAACTTGAAAATTGGCTATTCAACCAAATAACCCTACATTCTTATGTAATCTTAATTAGCACAGGTAGCTTTCTAGTTCGTTCAACCAAACCAACTGATTTGTTATGTTACTTGTCAAAAAAAATCCAGCTGATCAAACTATCAACCTGCCAATGACCCTCAAATATTGAGGTACATAATGAGAGTAAAATAGCAACAAAGTAACCTTAGCCATCCTTCCTTATCATCTCTCGTGACTTTTGTCATCCCTTAAATTAAGTTATGTATATATTCTCAGTGTGATGACTTTTGCAATTCTTGATTGGATTTTGGTGAGTGTTTTGCGTAATTTCAACTCGCCTCCCACTTTGTAAGACTGTAATTATATATATGGATTTTTTTGTTGTTAATGGATGTTTTTTGTTCTAGTTTCTCAGTATAAAGAAGCCACTTACGTAATCGTTTATTTTTGTATTTGGAAAAAATTATTTGAAATGGAAATATGCATTACTGATGTCTGACACACAGATTCAAGGCTTATATGTGAGTTAAATACTAGTAAGTCATCTGGCCCAGACACATTCATTCTAGGTTACTCAAAGGTGTAGATAGTATTGCAGTAGCTCTTGAGAAGATATATACTAGATCACTAGAGTCTGGAGAAATACCTAATGATTGGAAGTTAGCGAATGTAGTGCAAACTTTTAAAAAGGCAAGTAAAGAGGACCCAAATAACTTTGGTAAATATGTAGATTATCGGTGCGAACGATGGGACGTACTATTTTGTCCGTGTTCCAAAATGTTTCACGTTTTTTGAGTACATTTAAGTTGACGGCTTGTGTGGGGGTAAACACAATGGGAGGACTACACTACGATGATCCTGAGTTTCATTAAATTGGGGGGGGGGTCTGGGGGGCACAGCCCCCCAGTATATAATCCTAATTGTTTATAGAATAATAATTCAAAAAGGACTAAACGCGCATGAATATTCCGACACGAGTGAACGATAATATTTACACAAATTTTTTTTCCGGCCGGGCCGCTAATCTACATATTTACCATAACTTTAAGCTGGTAAGCTTAACTTCTATCGTTTGTAAAATTTTTAATAATTGTGTAGAGTATGGCTGGATCCGAGTCATAGCTTATTTTGAGCTATTTTTCCTAGCTACCTTTTCTCATCAAAAATCTATGTGGACGAAGTTTATGGCAATTTCCGATTATATACTTGTGGGGTATGCCCCCCAGACCCCCACCATGATTAAAATCTCAGGATCATCATAGGCCCATCCCCCAATGAGCCATCCCCAACAATGAGCAGACCCTCAAAATATGCTAGAATCGTATCCACCCATACTTGCAACATTTACAAAATTCTTGAGAAGATAGTTAAGGAGATTTCTGACCATCTAGTGTGGTAGGTTAATAAATGATGCTCAGCATGTGTTTAGAAGAGGTAGATCATGTTTAACAAATTTACTGGATTTTATGGATTGTTACTAAACAATTAGATAAGGGAGAGAATGTTGATGTAATTTACTTAGATTTTAGCAAACTTTTGATAACATTCCACATAAGAGATTAATTCACAAATTAAAAATGCATGTGATATATGGTAGTTTTGAATTGGATAAATTAAATAAATTAAAAATGATTGGGATATGTGGGGGTGTTTCAAATTGGATAGCTGAGTGGCTGAAAGACAGGAAGCAAAGGGTAGTGCTAAATGGTGTAAAGTCAGAGTGGAGGGATGTTATCAGTGGGGTTCCTCAGGGATCAGTTCTCGGTCCATTATTATTTGTCATCTATATAAACGATCTTGGGGAGGCAGTTAATAATAAAGTGTCAATTTTTGCGGATGATACCAAATTAGCAGCTGTAGTTAAAGATATTGATGATAATTTTAAAGTGCAGGGGGACTTAAATAAATTGTTATCCTGGGCACATAAGTGGCAAATGACTTTCAACCTTGATAAGTGCAAAGTTATTAACATGGGAAAAGATAATAGAGAATTTAACTATGAAATGGATGGGCATTGGCTGAGCTCAGTAGAGGATGAGAAAGATCTAGGAGTAGTAATAGATAAGTCATTAAGGTTTTCTAAGCAGTGTATTGAAGCAAGAAATAGGGCAAATAGAGTGCTGGGTTTTATTAAGATAAAAGTCAGTTACAAAAGTAAGGAGGTTATTCTTAAACTCTATAACTCTTATGTTAGGCCACATCTAGAGTACTGTATACAGGCATGGTCCCCACATTTTAGACACGACATTAACCTTCTTGAGTCAGTGCAACGGAGGGCAACAAAGATTATTCCTTCCCTGAGGCACCTTGAATATGAAGATAGACTGAGGGTATTAAATATGTTCTCGTTCGTAACCTTAATAAATGCAAAGTTATTAACATGGGGAGAGATAATAGGGAATTTAGCTATGAGATGGATGGATATTGGCTTAATTCAGTTGAAGATGAGAAAGACTTAGGAGTGGTAGTAGATAGGTCACTGAAATTTTCAAAGCAGTGTATTGAGGCAAAAAATAGAGCAAATAGGGTGCTAGGTTACATTAAAAGAAATGTTAGCTACAAGAGTAAGGAGGTCATCCTTAAACTATACAACTCTTATGTCAGGCCACATTTAGAGTACTGTATACAGGCATGGTCACCACATTTTAGACATGATATAAACTTATTAGAGTCAGTACAAAGGAGGGCAACAAAAATAATACCATCCCTGAAGCACCTTGAATATGAAGATAGACTGAGGGTATTAAATATGTTTTCATTTGAAAGAAGGTGTGTGAGGGGAGATATGATTGAGCTTTTTAAAATCTTTTCTGGGATGGATAAATTAGATTTCAGCAAGTTATTTGAGTTAGAAGGTAGTAATAGAACTAGAGGCCACCACTTAAAGATTAAAAAACAGAGGTGCAGACTGGATGTTAGAAAATATTTTTTCACTAACAGAGTGGTGGATTATTGGAATAGTTTGCCACCTGATACTGTAGACAGCCCAAACTTGAATGTTTTCAAGCGCAGATTGGATGATTATATGGGGATGGAGGGTTAATTTCTTACTTTTTAGTATGTGGATATGTTTCTTGACTCATTCCTGTGGATGCAGTTTCTTTTTATTGTATATTTTGGGGGATTTTGGTTTTTGTTTTTTACAGACTCCTATGGAGGCTTTAAATTATATATTGTAGATGCATGGTTGGACATTCCTATGGATTGTTAAATTGTATATTGTAGCTGCATGACCTGACAAAATCCTATGGATGCATTATATGGGTGGGATTTGATGGATACGGATGACCTTTGATAGGCCCTTGTGGCTTTTGTCATCCGTTAAATTATGTTATGTTATGTTATGTTAGGTGTGTGAGAGGGGATATGATTGAGCTGTTTAAAATTTTTTCCGGGATAGATAAATTGGATGTTAGCAAGTTTTTTGAGTTAGATGATGGAAATCGGACTAGAGGTCACCACTTGAAAATTAAAAAGCAAGGGTGTAGGTTGGATTTAAGAAAATATTTTTTCACCAATAGAGTGGTAGACTTCTGGAACAAATTGCCGCAGAGGGTAGTAGGTAGTCCAAATCTAAATGTATTTAAGAGTAGGTTGGATGAGTTTATGGGAAGGGAAGGTTGTGATGGTTCCTAAGTTTTGTATATATTAATATTGTTTGTATATATCTATAGCTGCATGATTTAGTTCTTGACAAGCCTTGATTGGTGATACCCTTGTTTCTGGATGCAATCCTCTGGATGTAGTTTTCCTGGGAGTTTGGGTGCCTTGAAAAAGAGGCCGCTTGACTCGGATGACCTATGATGAGCCCTTGTGGCTTTTGTCATCCGTTATATTATATTGTGGGGGACTTTGATTTTGTCTTCCCCTGGTGATGGTGCTTTTTGTGGGTGGGTTTTGACGGAGGCGGATGACCTTTGATAGGCCCTTGTGGCTTTTGTCATCCGTGTAATTATGTTATGTTATGTTATGTTAACTGAATGGCTAAAAGACGGGAAGTAGTTATGCTGAATGGGGTGATGTCACAGTGAAGGGATGTTATCAGTGGTGTACCTCATGGATCCGTTATAGGCCCTTTATTATTCATAGTTTATATAAATGATCTTGGAGAGGCTGTAAATAGCAAAGTGTCAATTTTTGCTCATGACACTAAATTGGCAGCTATTAGCAAGTAAGTTGAAGGTAGCTTTAAAGTGCAATGACTTTTAATAGGAAATTTAGCTATGAAATGGATGGGCCTTAGCTTAAATCAGTTGATGAGAAGGACTTAGGCATAGTAGTAGTAGATAGGTCACTCAAGTTTTCAAAGCAGTGTATTGGGTCAAAAATAGAGCAAATAGGGTGCTAGGATACATTAAGAAGATTGTTAGCTACAAGAGTAAAGAGGTTATCCTTAAACTCCATTACTTGTACATTAGGCCACATTTAGAGTACTGTATACAAGCATGGTCAGCACATTTTAGACATGACATCAACCTGTTAGAGTCAGCTCTGGGATGGATAAGTTGGATTTTAGCAAGTTATTTGAGTTGGAAGGTGGTGCTGGTTGGATGTTAGAAAATATTTTGTTACCAATAGAGTGGTAGATTATTGGAATAGTTTGCCATCTGAGATGGTTGACCTTCCAAACTTGAATGTATTCAAATGCAGATTAGATGATTTTATGGGGAGGGTGGGTTAACTTTGGGAGAATTCTGGACTAATTCCTGTGGATGCAGTTTTTTACTATTGTATATTAGGATTGATTTGGATTTTCAAGTCTTGATGATGATGCTCTTTGTTTTTGACATATTCCTGTGCATGGTTCGAACTGTATATTGTAGATGCATGATCAGACACAATCCTATGGATTGTTTAGATTGTATATTGTAGATGCATGATCGGACACAATCCTATGGATTGTTTAAATTGTATATTGTAGATGCATGATCTGACACAATCCTATGGATGCATTTTGTGGGTGGGTTTTGACATATGTGGATAACCTTTGATAGGTCCTGTATCTTTTGTCATCTGTGAAGTTATGTTATGTTTTAATTTGGGAGTAGTGAAAGGTAGAACATCAACAAACTACACAAAAACTCTAAATTTTTATAGGAGAGATTATGGTAAATTATGCAACTTGTTAAATGAGATTAGGTGGGATATAGAATTTAGGGGAAAGAATACTTATGCACAAAATAAAAATAAAGATACAAGAAAGTTCTTTAGCTATTATAGAATTAATAACAAATCTAACGGTGATAAAATAGGGCCTATTAGGTATGAAGGGCTTTTGAAAGAATCTGATGAGGAAATAGTAGAGGTTTTTAATGATCATTTTTCTTCAGTATTTTCCCGAAGAGAATCGAGATAGATTAATTGATGATAATTGTAGGTTAAGGGAAGTAGTGTTGAATACCATTAATGTGAACAGGCAAGTAATTAAAGGGCTTATATTAGTTAAATACTAGTCTGCTTTACCAGGGGAGTGCCTGGGGTGGGTAGAACCCGCAGAAAGGTTTCAAATGGGCATGGAAATGACCTTACTCGTAGGCCTGGAGGGGTCTAGGAGCAGAGGGTGTATTTTTCAAAATTGAGGCATAGGATGTCCCTGGTAGTGCAGGGTGTGCCAGGACCACGTTCTTAGCCTCGTAAAATGAGAGACTATCTTGAGCCTCAATGGCCAGGATTTCCTTAATGAGATATGCGCCACATTGCTTCGAAGAAGCGGGGTGCAGCTCTCCACAATTGACACTTTTGGCCACACGATTTGGACTTTTGCTGTGTGGCCTTGGAGGTACTTACACAGGTTTCGGGTAACCCCAACCATGCACGTTGATAGGAGCGATTAGTATCGCCGAAGCGGTGGCAGTAATAGCAGCTCTGCAGCAGTGGCACGAATGCCTTCACGCAGTAGTGATACCAATCTGCACACACCCACTCAGGGAGCTTGTCACAGTCGAATGTGATGAAGAGTGTAGGGGTGGGACAGGGAGGCCCCTCCCTGTTTTCTCACCACACATTCGACCTTGACCACCCCATGGCTGGCCAGCTCTAAGGTGATGTCCTCTATGGAGTAGTCCACTAGTTCCCTCGCATAAACTACTCTTTTCATGAGGTTCATGGTAGAGTGCGGGGTCACAGGCGTGCCATCAAGTGTCCGGAGGGCACTAATCATGGTCACCTTGTAGGGATTCAACACATTCACCAAAAAGCTCGTCTGAGAAATGGGTCACCTTTGGCTCTCTACCAATGACACTAACTAAAGCTCTCCTCTGATGGATCATGTTACCCTTAGCAAACATGGTGCCATCAGTGGAGTGAATAACCAGGAAGCGTTTGAAGCCAGCGGGCTCAAAAACACTGGGTAATCTCTGAATGAGGGTCTCGGATGTAATTGAGGCTCTGCTCTGCCCACTAGCACTTTTGGTATTAGTCAAGGGCTCTACACCCAGGGGGTGCAGAGAGGCCGGATGTGCCAATCTTGGCTTGCTCACTTACCAAAGTGGCAGCAGACCCATCTGCCCCCGCAGCCCCTGCAGATGGAGAGGAGCCCCGAGTCTTGCCTTTAAAAAAAAACAAAAATAGGAGACGAGGGTGGAGAATGAACAAGTTTCTCCCCTGCCCCAGCAGGAGCCCCCAGGTCGGATAGACAGGCCTCAGCAAGGTCCTTCTTCGAGATGAAGGTGCTGGCAGTTGCAAGGGCACCAGCCAAAGGAGAAGATCCCTTCCCTCCTTGTACTGGCTTGGAGACCTGAGCCATTTGAGGACGACCTTGGCACCGATCCCGGATTCGCCCCCATGGAAGACCCTACCGTCTGAGGCTGGGTTGCCTCAAGGACCATGTCTATCTCAGGGGGGCCTCCAGTTGCCCCTTATCCCCGCAGGTCATCGCAGGTCCCGTTGGCAGTGTTGTCACAAGTCACGTGTGTGGAGGCACAGGCCTTGACCCCGGCAAGTTTTAATATTCTTGCCAGCAGGTCTTTTGAGGGAAGCGACCGAAGGGGGCTGGCTTCCCTCTCCCCCCTAATGAGGTTTGCCCTAATGAGTCACTTTAATGGGGAGTGGTCGGCTATGGGCTGCCTGCTGGCTTTCTTGGCAGTCCCTTTGGAAAGAAAAGGGGGGACTGCAGCTGGAAAGAGGGAGGTGAAGGCACCTCCAGACAAGGGGGTGCTGCTCCGCCAGCATTCAATCCACGTTGTGATGTCGCGAAGGCCGCCGACTAGACTTTACCTCCAGAGGTGGAGAACCCTTCAAAGACAGGTTTACTCTGAGTGAGTTGTGTTCTGTTCTTGCTTCGTGCGCAGGCACCACCCATGGTCCGGACGATGTCCCGTACGCCATGCTTCGACATCTAGGTGAGCGAGGCATGGCCTTTGTGTTAGATTTGTTCAACAGGATCTGGGTCGAGGGTCTCCTCCCTGATTCCTGGTGAATTGCTACTGTGCTTGCCTTTCGCAAATCGGGGAGAGATTAGCATTTTGTTCTAGACAGCGGAGGCCATCTGTTTTCTGCACAGTGCGGCTTCCCCAAGTTCCACTCTATGTCGGATGCTCTGTTCCGACTGCAAAATGCCATCTGCGAGGCCTTCCTTCGTAGACAGCACTACGCCAGTGTTTTTCGATCTGGAGGAGGCCTATGATACCGCATGACAATACGGTATCACAGAGACTCTTTACACGATGGGGGTGAGGAGACGCCCCCCCAATGTTTATATCTGAATTTCTGCGAAATCGTAGATTCCACATACGTGTGGGGTTGGCCCTCTCTGGCCCAATGGAGCAGAGAAGTGTCCTCAGTGTCACACTTTGTCCTGAGCATCAATGGCATCACCTCGGTGCTGCCGGAAGATGTTCTCGCTACGCTCTACGTGGACGACCTTTCGATTTTTTTTTGGCCGCAGCCCAGATGCCAACTCTGGAGCATCGACTCCAACAGGCATTGAATCGCGTCTCTCGCTACGCCGAAGCACACATGTTTCAGTTTTCCTTGGCTAAGACTAAGGTGGTGCACTTCTGCCGCCATCCACGGCTCCACCCTGACCCAGACTTGTTTCTTAACTGGGTGCACTTCTGCCGCCATCCATGGCTCCACCCTAACCTAGACTTGTTTCTTAACTGGGTACACCTGGAAGTGGTTGAATTGCACAGTTTCCTTGGTCCTTTATTTGATCGACGCCTCACCTGGGAGGCTCATATTCGTAGCCTTAGGGTCTCTTGTACCCGCGCATGGATATTCTCCGTTCCGTCACGTTCAACACTTCAGCGCTAAACGCCTTACTTTTTTATCGATCCTTTGTTCGTTTGAAGCTCGACTATGGATGCGAGTTTTATGCATCCGCAGCCGAGCGTGTATTGCGGAAGGTGGATTCGATCCACCACACCGGCCTTCGCCTGGCGACCGGTGCCTTCCGCACTTCCACAATGGAGAGCCTACTAGTCCATGCCTGCGAGATACCACTCGCTTTACGCCGAGTACAGTGCATTATTCGCCTGTACTCGCGTGCCCGTCGCCTCCCTCGATCGCCAACAGCTCTCACTGCATCCGCAGCTGATTTAAACGGTGCCTATGCCGCCAAGAGACGCCAGCCATACCCTAAGCCCTTTGGGTTTATGGCTAGGATACTCCTTCGAGAGTTAGGTATAGCTCTCGGGCCGGTGGTGCCCCTGGTTCTTCCCAGGACGCCACCCTGGAGGGCACCACATTTGGCTATTTGTCACCACGCCTCTGCTCCCAAAGCTTGTACAGTTCCGGGAGTATTGCGTTCAACCTTTTTGGAGCACACCTCTTGTCACGCTGGAACCGTGCCAGTGTATACGGATGGCTCCAATCCCAAGAGGGGGTCGGCTTCCACGCCACGTCGTATTCCCTCTGTTTGAAGTCATCGGTGCTCTGCCAGGCACTGAGTCTGTTTTCACTGCTGAGCTGGTGGCAATACACCACTTGGTACGGGAGATTACGCGACGTGCCCGGTTCGGAGACTGGATTGTGATCTATAGCGACTCACAAAGCGCCCTGAGTGCTCTCGGAGCATTGTAATCTCCGCATTCCCTGGTTTGCAATATCCGTAACACCACGGTTTTGGCCAGCCGGGCGGATGTCGAGATTATCTTCTGCTGGGTTCCTGGACATGTAGGAATTGTGGGGAATCAGGGCGCCAAAGAGTCTGTGAAGACTCTGCGACCGGACCAGCATTTCGCTCTTCCTCACACCGACTACATGGCAGGAATATAGGCAGCTATTCGGGCCGCTTGGCTAAGGAGACGCGAGACGGTCGAATGGAACCTAAAGTTGCGTGCCATTCCGCCGCGACTTTTCCAATGGTTGCTTTCTGTCGTCTCCGAATTGGACACACTCGCGGGACGCACCGCCATTTGATGGAGCGCTCGCCAGCGCCCTACTGCGAAGACTGCATTGTCCCCCAGACTGTTCGGCACATTCTTGTTCAATGTTCCAGTCTGGGCGATCTCCGCGCACGTTACCCCTCCCGGTACTGAGATGAGCAGGGGCGCTACCACCTGTCCCTTGGACTCGGGACGAGTTTGTGCACATTGACTGTGGACTTGTAGACTTTTGGGGGAGGCTGGCCTTCTCCCCTTTATTTAACTTGGTTTTGGTTATTTTAGTAGTTCCTGCATCCCAGGGGTGGCGGACCTCCCCCCCCTCCTCCGTCGCCAGAGCTTGCTTCCTGCTCATTGCCTTTTTCCTTTTTTATTTAGTTATTGGTTTTTTTTTGTTTTTTTGAATCTTATTTTAAAGTAGCCTAGTACTAGGCAATTTTTAATAGGTTAACTAATGACCAAATAGGCAGTCGCCAGATGAGCTCTTAAATTTTTAAAAAAATATACCTGCTATCCTTGAATTCCTAAATTATTTAAGATTCAGGCCATCTTCCACTCTCACTCTGCCTCTCATCATCTTCACTCCTATCTAAATATAGCTAATTTCCTGACCAGCCTCTTTCATTCTCTTAATCATGTTCCTAAGCTCAATTTCTATCCAAAAACATGCATTCTTACTCATTATGAGCATACAACACATTTATAAAATCTTTCATTTTCCAACACCCCTCTTGTGTAGCCTGTTACACTTGGATGAGCTGCATGTCCTGCTGGCTTGAATGCAAGTTAGGGAAGCTTTGTCACAGGGTTGACTTGAACACACTGATGGGACTTGTGGGGAAGGTGTTGGTATATTTACTCTCGGCACTACTTTTTTTATTCTATAACTACTTATCCTCTCAAACTTTGCTTACCTAATACTTGGTACTGAGAAGAACTGTTGTCCTGGACTGAGTGAAAATTACAGGAGCCCCATCACTGCATCAGAATTAAACTGATGGAAGCTGGGGAAGTTGTGTGCTTCCTCCTCACTCTCTTTCAGCTCTACCTTTTATTTTCAAGGACTAGCCCCCGCAACATTTTGCTAGGACTTGACAAGTTACCTCAGGCTGTGTCAGAAGATAGGCTTTGGAGCCTCTATAAACAATGCCTGCAGGTTGCAAGAGACCCGGACTTGAGGGTTTTGGGCATTGGGACATGATTAATGAAAAGATGTTTTTTCCCAATAACCCCCTCCCTGGTTCTGTCACAACAGATCCTGGCAATAAGTATAATATAGTAAGGAAATCCACCCTTATCGCCCTGCCTCTCTGGTTGCTCAGTTAGGAGCTGCAGCCTTTGAGGGAAAACTGGTCCACTGGCAACTTCTGGTCAGTTTTCACTGCACAGATGACTAACACAAGCTTGGGTATTTTTGATTGTTGGCAAGTTTTCACAAGTTCTGACAACATTTAAGACTACATCCCTATTTCCAAATCCTCACCCAACCTTGGTGTTGTAGCAAACTAGGTATTTTGTCACAGCATCATTAACCATTGGAAGGGGGCTCTCCTCCAACCATTTGACTAGAGAAGTTTGCAACCACAAAACCACAGGCAGTGGCAGTGCAGCTACACTTGGATAGGAGGTAGACTGTAATTTCTGCATTCCACTGTTTGGCTAACTTTAATGTGTGTGAGTTCTGCCGCATTGTGGCAAGGTTGCTGAGGCCCTTTCTCCTGCTTGGGGATTTGAATGATGAAACATATGGTGGGACTAAATGATCAATCCCAGGTGTAGGGTCCTTGTTGAGCTGGAAATAGGTGTCCTAAATGTGGACAATTTTTAACATTACACAAGAACTGCTTCATTTTCTTACACCTCTGTCCTGTGCTCTCCGGGTAAACAGACTAAATTTGGGTAGGTAGTGGGTGGTGATCTTCAATTTAGTGACATTTACTGGGCTGCAACTGCCTGAAAAACTGCCTTGGTAGTGCTTGGGGCAGGCCCAGGTATCCACCTTTAACCCTGGACAGGTAATGTCAAATTGGTCTTGATTTAGGTGACATGGTTGCAGATATGCTACACTGATTTTGACCTTAAATAACTCGGGTCCAATTGATCAGAATCTAAATTTCTTTTTCAAGATGTTTAGCATTTATCTAAGACTACAATGGAAAGGTTAAAGATAAAAAAAAAGAACTAATGGCTCCAGGTAAAACATCACCCAGAGGCATGGCATAGATATACACCAAAAAAAACTAGGTTTTTGTGCGCCACTTGGTGCGCTTACGCACCAAGGTCACCTGTCCAGGGTTAAGGAAATTACTTCCTTTTTTAACTGTTATGGTGACAAATGTAAGAGATATTGGGAAGCTGCAGAAACACCTCCAAGTGTGGCCTCTCTCCCTTAGGTGTCAAGGAAGAAGAGGGAAATAGTGACAGTCTTTCAACCAGTGGAGGGGCTCCCCTCTCAAAAGGCCTTTCCCTTTGCCATCTTTGGAGCTGCCCCTGGGTATCTTACCTCAGAAAAGGTGGCCCACCCTATGCTTTTTCAGGGGCCCCTAAACTTTCTTCTAACGGAGAAGTGGTTTATTTCTCACCCCTTTCTTTGGAGTCTCCCTTTGACATGAATAGGTATTCTTCGAGAAGGCAAAAAGATATTGTGGCACTCCTTAGTTACTTGGCTAACCCAAGTTCAATCCAAGACCAGCCAAACAAAATGTTTCCATTTCCATTGTGTCAAGCACTATAAAAATGTACTGAAAGCATTTTTTCTATGCTTTGCCCTGAGATTTATTCCAACAACTAATTTGAAGAGGAAATTTTAGTAAATTCAAGTCACTCGAGTGATATAGGCTAACTTGACTGCATTGATCTTATGCAAGAATATATGAATGAAGTTTGAATCTATTCAAACAAAAAGCAAGAATTTACAATATTACACCAAGCCTTACTGACCATTAAAGCAACTAGTGTGGAACCAGAGGGTGCCTTTTCAGCTACAGGCTTTTTTTAACAGATAAAGGCTAAATTGTTGGCTGAAACCTCAAAGCTTTTTGCTTTGTAAGATCTTAATTTCTAAATAAAAAAATTAAGAAGTTCTATTAGGTAATTTAGTTTCATTAAAGGGTATTAGTTTTTATTTAATAGGATAAAATTTATTATATAATCACTTTTCTTATTTCAAATAAAAACTTCATATATTAAAGAAATATTTTTTCCTTGTTTAAATAAATTAGTATTTTAACATATGTAAATAAAATTTTATTTCAAAACTGGTTCTACCTGGTTTTTAATAAAGAATGCAATTCCAGGACTGGATCTTGAGTTGTTTTTTTCCCAACCCTATCACTACCATGGAGGTCATTGCCCATGTTCCTCTCAAAATCAGGCTGTGTAGCCATTTCCTGAATAGCCAGGATTTCCTTCTCCAAGAGATAATGTCGCATTGCTTCAAAGAAACTGGTTCTCTGCAATTGACACATGTGACCATACACGATACGGTCATATTGTGTATGGCCTTGGAGCAACTAACAGACTTGAGATAAACCCAAATTTGCATATTTACAGGAGAAATTTGTATGGCTGAAGTGGCAGTAGTAGCACCTCCACAGCAGTGGCATGAATGCCTTCAAGCAGTAAAGATACTACCTGGTATGCACTGACTCGGGGAGCCTGTCACAGTCGAATGGGACGAAGAGTGTAGGGGTGGGTCTTGAAGCTTCTGTGTTTTCTCTTCACATGTTTGACCTTGACAGCCCTCTACTAACCCAGGTCTTAGGTAATGTCTTTTAACCCCTTGCCTACAATGATGAAATGGCTTTCCTCACGCCTACTGTTGTGCATGTCTCCGAGTACGCTATGAACATTCCTGAGCATTAGATTAGTAGACACAGGAAAATGATCAACATCATCGGCTGTCCTTGTTTCTGTCATTCTTTATGCATTTAGACTGACTTTAGTTTTTATGAGGCATCCAAAGACTAAATGAATGAAAATTATTCTTTTTATTTTTTATGTAAATATAGGTTAGGATAGCTATTGAGACTGGCAATGTACTCCTACTCAGGGGCCGAGACCCCCACCACAATATTACCCACCCTGGTATGGCAGCACAAATAGGCTCTATAGAACTAAAGAAAATTATAGGTAGCAAGAGTACTAGAATATATATACACTGCCTCAGCCTGAGGGCTAAACCATGTAAGTAAATAATAGTTAGTAATTAGTTGTCCGTTGATTTTGCCGATGATGTCACTTCTTGCCCTTAAAAAGAATAAGTTATGCATAGAAAGAAACTTGCGCAAAAGATGCTTAGAGTGGGAAGGGGGTGTGCATTCCTCAGTCAAATATCTGCGTATAGCACACCGATCCCAATGGCATTGATGGTTAAAACCATTTCATATCCCTAGCTGACACCTCGTATAAGCAAACAAATCAAAACATACCAAGTTTCCCATTGGCAACCCATGAAAACATTTTGATGCCATACAAACTCATTGGACACTTCATAATTGAAATTATGATGCCATATGGAATCATTGGGAGCGAAAGGGTTAATAGCTTGCCAGGAGCATATCACCTCCGCTTGAGCGAAGAGAATGTGTTAGTGTTTGAAACCAACAGGCTTGAAAATGCATGATAAGCTTTTGATGAAGGTCCCCAATCTCTGAGACTCTTCCCACCTTGCTCTGATTTATACCTGTTGGGACCATCCCAGAATGAGGGATGCCCAGTCTTCTTATATTTCTTATTTTTACTCTTTAGGAGAGGCTGGTGTGGAATGCTCTCTTCTCTCCCCCTCTCAGCCTGATCTTTTCCCTGAAATTATTAAATTAGTATATTGTGATTGTATTTCAGCACCTGTACTCTCTATCTTTTACTCTCTAACTAAATCATTTTGATCCTTTTTGTATGATGGCTAGAGAGGGAAAAGGAGAAAAAAAGTAATATTTTTTAATTTCGCTTCCAGAAGTATATTAGTCCAAAATTAGCTTATAATGTCATTGATACCCCCTGAACCTAGTCAAGATGAAATACTACTATTACGAAGAACAACTCTTAAAAAACTTGAAGATGATAAATTGATAAATGATTTGGATCAACGAGATATAGACAGATTTAAGGAGGAGGACAAATATCTGAGACGGTTCTTAATGCACCATGACAATGACCAAAAATTAGCTCAAGATATGGCCATAGATACTCTTAAATGGAGGAAAAAGACTGGTGCTAATGGTAAGTGTCTCTTTATGGTTTTAAGTTATGGTATATGTAGCCTAGTCCTTCACCGCCAAATACAACAAGATCCAAAACTAGAACAAAATCAAACCATCCCACATTTTTCTTAAATACTCGTTTAATTTCCATAAAAATTGCACAGAATATTCTTTGAATATTGTTTCTAATATCTGTTTCACTTCATTGAACATTGGCTTAAAATGGCTGAGGAAAGTAATGTATATTGGAAGAAAGTATGTCATATGTAAAAAAGCGTTACATTTTTAGAGACTTGTAATTAAAACATTAAAATAGATTTTAAATTCAGTCATCCCCCGAAGTTTGGAATAACTTCCCAATTTTAGCATATAATCTTATTAATATTCTTGCTTTTATAACAAATATACTTAAATATTTATCATTAGGCCAGACTGGCATCTAGCACTCCACCTACAACTTTATTTCAGATATCCATGAAAAAATCCTAGATAAACCCTTGCTGGATAAAGGATCACTATTTAGTCATAATAGAGATATTGATGGGTGTAAGATGTTTATTTTTGCTGTTCGCCATCATTTTAAAGATTCATCTGACCCAAATAAGATAAAGAATATTTTGATATATTGGATGGAGCGTCTGGAAAGGTTAGTGAGTGATATCAGGTTTTTTAGGTATTTGTAGAAATATTGCAATATTAGTGTTAATCTAAAAAAAAATCTTAAAATTTAATTTTTTTTATTGTCCAGTCATAAACCATGATTGTTTTCCCAATGACTAAATTATGCTTGTTGGTAAATTAAAATTTTCTTTTTAGAGAGGAGAAAGGGAAGTGGATTACGGTGTTCTTTGACATGAGAGAAACGGGATTGAAAAATATGGACATGGATTTTATTCAGTATATGATCAATCTCTTTAAATATTACTATCCCTGGATTTTAAACTACATTATTGTCTTTGAAATGCCATGGCTCTTCAATGGTAAGAATTCTTGATTTAATTCACTGTTAGTGTTTTTTCTATGATTTTTAAAAGGAAAATTTTAATATTTATAAAGCCACATGATTGTCTGTTTGATAGTTCTGTTGCCCCCAGCTAGGGTCCCTCTCATGGCTGGCAGCTATGATAAACTATACCAATTGGATAAGGTTCTTCCAGAGATGCATGTATCAGGAGGTTTTGTCTCTGTTGTTGGACATGTTCTGCATGGGTATTAAACTGTCTGGTTCCTGGTAGCAGATTCTTCCAATGCAGTATGACCATGGGAGCCTTGCCAGGGTGACCCATTTGTGGTGTGGGAGGGATCTTTCCTCTTGGTTGATGTCTGGTAGAATGGCATTGAGCTGTTTTGAACCCAGAGATTCTCTTGCTGCGTTGTGTGATAGTTTACATATGTTACATGATATGGGACTGGTGCTCCACAGGGGGGGGGGGGTACCATGAGTAGACTTAGACCTGGTACCTGGCAGCATGCCCTCCTGGCCCACTCATTGTCCACTGAGTGGACTAATAACTCTAGGGAGATTTGGGCAAGTGCTGCATTCTCCTGGTCCCTTTGTGCCTTATTTTTCCCCAAAACTTTCCCAAACCTTTGTGATGATTGCTCTCTTCCCTAGACAGTAAGACACTTTTGGCTGAATGTACTGGTCTGGACGAGCTTTCGTGAGTGGTAGTACTTGTTACAATACTGCTTAAGGTAGGCTTGCTACCACCTATTCTGAGTCCATGAAAGGCAACACCCCTGAAGATGGTCGCTAGGCCATCTTCCCGGGTTCGTAAAGCTGTCCCCCGAAAGGAGGACAGCAACAAAGGAGCTTCGGCTCCTTCGCCCACGCCCCGAAGTAGAACGAGTGGCTCGGAGACGGTGGTTCCTCGAAAAGAAGGCCGCCCGCCTCCGAAGCCACAACGCCCGACTAAGGTTTCGAGGTGGAGGGAGGAAGACTCTCATGGCGAGCCCAACCTCCCCCAATAAGTCCTCGAAGACGACAGCGCTTTTTCCGGCCAACAGCGCCCGGGGTTCTGCCCCCGGGAAGTGTACGGCCATTCCTGTGAGGGTCTTCAGTTCGAGGAGGGCCCCCGCGTCTCCTCTTAGTTAGGCCTGGAGGGCATATTCCTTCAATTGAATTGCCATGGACTCCGGGCCAACTGGGAGGAGCTTCGGAGGCTCGTCTCGTCCCGTTCCCCGTTAGCTATTTTTTTGCAGGAGACCATGCTAGGCGCGTGATCCCTGCCTGCCCTCCCGGGGTATAAGGGTCTTGCGACATCACCACCGCGGGATGGCCGGGCTGGGGGGTGTGCGGTTTACACCCGGCATGATGTTTCGGTTCTTCCTTTCTCTTTAGATACCTCCTTTCAGGCAGTGGCTGTGCAGCTGCACCTGGATAGGAGGTATACTATCATTTCTGCGTACATTGCACCGTCAGCTGACTTCGACGCGGGGGACTTCCGCCGCGTCGTGGCACGGTTGCCGATGCCCTATCTCTTGTTTGGAGATCTGAACGGCAGGCATCCTCTCTGGGGAGATTACTCCATAAATCCCAGGGGGCAAGTCCTTGTCGATCTGATCGAAGAGCTTGAGATGGGTGTCCTAAACGTGGATGAGTTTACGCATCACTGTCCGAGAACTACTTCATTTTCTTGCCTTGACCTATCTTTGTGCTCTTCGGATGCACAGCCTGATTTCGATTGGGGGGTGGTCGATGATCTCCATGGTATTGATCACTTTGCCATTCAAATATCATTTTCAGGGCAACTGCCGCCTGAGAGACTACCTCGGTGGTGCTTAGCGCTGGCACGGTGGCTTGCATTTCAGGAAATGACTGAATTCTCTATCTCAGTCGAGGAGTTTAGGTTGGTGGATGAGGCCGTTGAGTTCTCCGTCAACCTCATCGCCGTGGGCCTGACTACTATTCCTAGTACGTCTGGATGTTTTGCACGCCGACCACTCCCATGGTGGTCTGCAGAGTGTGAGACGGCCCTCAAACAGAAGCGTTATGCCTACATGCGCTATAAGCGCCGCCCGAACGATTTCACTGTCGCTGAATTTCGTCAGGCTAGGGCTAAGTTCCGGTATATTTCGAAGCACGCCCGCCGCTTTTCTTGGCGTGCATACGCGTCTTCACTTAACGGGAAGACCCCTTTAGCTGAGGTGTGGAAGCGAGTCAAAAGGATTCGGGGTAAGTTCTCGGGGCAAGTTCTCGCAGGACCTCCCTCCCGTTCTCCAGGAGAATGGGACCGCAATCTCGGACCCCGCGTCCGTGGCGGAATCCTTAGCGACCGCTTTTTCCGCATTCTCTAGCCGTGATGCTGCTCGCCAGCATTCAATGCACGTCGTGATGTCGCGGAAGGCCGCCGGCTGGACTTTAGCTCCAGAGGCGGAGAACCCTTCAACGACAAGTTTACTGTGAGTGAGTTGCTCATGGTCCGGACGATGTCCCGTACGCCATGCTTCGACACCTGGGTGAGCGAGGCATGGCCTTTGTTAGATTTGTTCAACAGGATCTGGGTGGAAGGTCTTCTCCTAGGCTCCTGGCGAATCGCTACTCTGCTCTCCTTTCGCAAGCCGGGGAGAGATCACTACTCCGACCAGTTTCCACCCAATCTCTCTAACCTCTTGCGTGTGCAAGTTGATGGAGAAATTGGTAAATGTTAGATTAGCCTATTTCCTGGACAACGTAGGCCATCTGTCTTCTGCACAGTGCGGCTTCCGTAAGTTCCACTCCACGTCGGATGCTCTGCTCCGACTGGAAAATGCCGTCTGCGAGGCTTTCCTTCGTAGACAGCACTACGCCACGGTGTTTTTTGATCTGGAGAAGGCCTATGATACCGCTTGGCGATACCGTATCATGGAGAATCTCCACACGATGGGGGCGAGGGGACGCCTCCCAATGTTTATATCTGAATTTTTGCGAGATCGTCGATTCCCCGTACGGGTGGGGGGAGCCCTCTCCGGCCCAAAGGAGCAGGAAGAGGGTGTCCCGCAGGGAAGTGTCCTCGGTGTCACACTCTTTGCCCTGAGCATCAACGGCCTCACCTCGGTGCTGCCGGAAGATGTTCTCGCTACGCTCTACGTGGACGACGTTTCGATCTCTTTTGGCGCGGCCCAGATGCCAACTCTGGAGCGTCGACTCCAACAGGCATTGAACCGCGTCTCTCGCTATGTCGAAGCGCACAGGTTTCGGTTTCTTTGGCCAAGACTAAGGTGGTGCACTTCTGCCGCCATCCACGGCTTCACCCCGACCCAGATTTGTTTCTTAATGGGGTGTGCCTGGATGTGGTTGAGTTGCACCGTTTTCTTGGTCTTGTATTCGACCGACGCCTCACCTGGGAGGCTCATATTCGCAGCCTTAGGGTCTCTTGTACCCGCGCCATGGACATTCTCCGTTCCTTGACGTTCAGCGCTTTGGGCGCTGATAGGGCTACTGCCCTACTTTTTTATCGATCCTTTGTTCGTTCGAAGCTCGACTACGGATGCGAGTTTTATGCATCCGCAGCCGAGCGTTTATTGCGTAAGGTGGATTCGATCCACCACACCGGCCTTCGCTTTGCGACCGGTGCCTTCCGCACTTCCCCCATTAAGAGCCTGTTGGTCGATGCTGGGGAGATGCCACTCGCTCTGCGCCGCGTGCATTGCATCACTCGCCTGTACGCGCGAGCCCGGCGTCTCCCTCAATCGCCAATAGCTCTCACTGCATCCGCAGCTGATCTCGATGGTGCCTATGCCGCCGAGAGACGCCAGTCATACCCTAAGCCCTTTGGATTTAGGGCCAGGAAACTCCTTCGAGAGGTAGATATAGCTCTCGGTCCGGTGGTGCCCCTGGTTCTGCCCAGGACGCCACCCTGGAGGGTACCACACTTGGCTATTTGTCGCCACGCCTCTGCTCCCAAAGCTTGTACGGCGCCGGGAGTATTGCGTTCGACCTTTTTGGAGCACACATCGTGTCACGCTGGAACCGTGCCAGTGTATACGGATGGCTCCAAGTCCCAAGAGGGGGTCGGCTTCCACGCCGTATCCCCTCTGTTTGAAGTCAGCGGGGCTCTACCAGGCGCTGCGTCTGTCTTCACGGTCGAGCTGGTGGCAATACACCACTCGGTACGGGAGATTACGCGACGTGCTCGGTTTGGGGACTGGATTGTGATCTATAGCGACTCACAAAGCGCCCTGAGTGCTCTCGGGGCATTGGAATCTCCGCATCCCCTGGTTCGCGAAATCCGTGACGCCACGGTTTTGGCGAGCCGGGCAGATGTCGAGATTATCTTCTGCTGGGTTCCTGGACATGTAGGAATTGCGGGGAAAGATCGCCCCGATAAGGGTGCCAAAGAGTCCGCGAGGACTCTGCCTCCGGACCAGTGTTTCGCTCTTCCTCACACCGACTACATGGCAGGAATACGGGCAGCTCTTCCGACTGCTTGGCGAAGAAGATGGGAGACGGTTGAAGGGAACTTAAAGTTGCGTGCCATTGCGCTGCGACTGTTCCCATGGACCTATCCACCAATGCCGCGGCAGCTTCAGGTCGCTTTCTGTCTGTCTCCGAATCGGACACACTCTTGTGACGCATCGCTATTTGGTGGAGCGCTTGCCTGCGTCGTCCCCCAGACTGTTCGGCACATTCTTGTCAAATGTCTCAGTCTGGGTGATCTTCGTGAACGATACCTGTCCCGGTACCGGTATGGGCGGGGTCGCTACCGCCTGTTCCTTGTACTCGGGACCAGTGCGTGCATCATGACTGGTGGACTTGTTGACTTTTGGGGGGAGGCCGGCCTTCTCCCTTGTATTAACTTGTTTTTTGTTATTGTTTGGTATTTTTTTTGTAGGTCGCAGCCTCCTGTGCCGGGGGGAGGTGGACCTCCCCCCTCCGACGCAGAAGCTTGCTTCCTGATTGTTATCCCCTTTTTTATTGTTTCTGTTAATTTTTTTATTTTAAAGTAGCCTAGAACTGGGTTGTTTGTTTGCCGCGACTTATGCCCAAGTGGGCAGTCGCCAGATAGCCCCTTGAAAAAAAAAATGGGTACAGGTTATAAATTATTTGCCATCCCATTTCTTTTTCCTTTGCCTAATTCATGGTAGAAATAACATTTTTCCAGTCATGTTCCAAATGGTACAAGGTAGTAGTTTGTTCATAAAGTGACCTTATAATGCGATCCATTTTTCTCCTTAGCTATGTGGAAGATAATTAGAGGGTGGCTACCTCCAAAATCCATAGACAAGATTAAATTTGTTGACAAGAAGAATATTCAAACGTATATCCCTGAAGATCAGTGTCTTGTTGGTTGGGGTGGTAGAGATGAGTACACGTTTCATTTTAAGTCTGAAGATGTTCCCCTTGTTAATGGAGATGTTGATATGAAGAAGGTAAGACTGTTTTTATTATGTTATTTATTCACTGGTGTAGAATACAACCACTGCTGTTGTTAAAAACTTGATGGACAAAAAGAGGTTTTCATCAATTTACAAGGGTTTTGCAATATATACATATCCCTCTTTATATATAAATGTACATTTATAGATAAATTTACATTCACAATTCTCAGAACAATGTTTATTAAAAAAAATGACAATAAATTTAATGAAACAAATACGAGTACAAAACAAAATAGTAAATCAACTTAATACTACAATGGAACAAAAAGGTTAATATAATTTAAAAGAAATAATATAACTAAATTACAATTTATAAAGTTGATCTAATTTAATCATATAAATCTTATAAAAATAATCTTAGATAAAGTATAGTGTGACAGTGTAGTGTTTTCAAGATTTAACAAATACTAGTATTCATATTGTCATTGTTTTCAATATTTTATTATCATTATGCACTCATTGTATGCCAGCTATAAATGTACTACTAAAATTAAAACCATATAAACAAAGATACCTAGCAGTTAGGCTAGACTAAAATGAGTGTGCTGATGGTGGACAAAACAGCCTGCAAGGACTGAGTGACTGGACCAACATTTTGCTTTTCCCCACTTTGACTATGTGACTGGAATTAGTTAGCCCTTCAGGCTGCCTGGTAAAGAAGATGGGAGGTAGCCATGAGAAATCTAAAATGCCTGCCATTGTGCCGCGCCTTTCCCTGTGGACCTACCCCTTAATAACTCTGTAGCTTCAGATCATATACTGTCACCTGAATCTGGCACACTCGTGGGATGGAGCGCTCTCTAAAACCTCTCTACAACAACTGCTTGGCCCCCAGACTGTCCGGCACATTCAGTACCGGGGTGAGCAGGGTTCTTATCACTTATCCCAATTGAGGACACACAGTTTTTTGAGGAGGCAGGCTACCTCTATTGTGTTTTTTTTTGTGTGAGTGTTGTTTTGAGATTCCTGAGGAAGCTGACTCTGTAAATTTTTATAACATTCCCTCACTTGGTAAGGTGATAGTGATATAATCGAGGCAATTTCAACCTTTTAAGGCATAAGAATCAAATTCTTCAGGGTAATATTTCTTCTTTTTTATAAGTTTACTTATTGCACCTTAATTCAGTGATTCCTGATACTTTGTGCTTTATTGCCTAGCCAGTACTTTCCCACTAATATTGTCATGTCTCAACACAATCATGCTGTTCATGCTCCCTAACTTATCTCAAACACTGTCACTTCCCATTTTGTTTTCGGTTGTATCACTTTTTTATATTCACTGCTTTAATTTATTTATTGACCACCTTAACTTAAAGGCTCTTCCTCCAATGCCTTTGTAGTTGGCATTTTCTCTTTTGTTTTTGAAAAGCTTAAAATTGGCTAGCATATAATTTGGGAACTATGCCCCTGTGGGAAGTTGCCAGAAGTATGCTATAAAAAAATCCCCCACCTCTTGACTGTCTGGCACATTCCTGTCCAATGTCCCAGTCTAGGGGATTTTTGCACGAGATTTATCCTGGTACTGGGGTTAGCAGGGTCGCTAGCACTTTTCCCTTGCACTCGGGGGGGGGGGGGAATAGTTTATACTCTCAATGGTGGGTTAATTGAATTTGTGGAGAAGGTGAGACTCTTCCATCATATTTAATGGATGGTTTTGTGCATGCATAGGCCCTGGAGGGTGCAATCCTCCCGATGGCTCTTTTCCTCTTTGTTTTTAGTTTGTTTTTGTGTGTTAAATTAGCCATGCTCTTGTTAGCAGTCACCAGTGGAGTCTTTAAAAAAAGGGTGTAGTGGAAATGCTGCTCACTTTACATCATGCACTATGAGCTTGTACACACAGGTCTAGCAACTCCCCCAGTAGCCAATGGCTCTCATTTCATCCCTAGCAAAGCTCGACGCTGCCCATGGCTGAAGAGAGGTGCTAATCATAGCCTATTTCTTTTGGGTATAGGGCTAGAAAATGTAGCTTGGTGTCATTTGTCCTGCCCAAGATGCCACCCAAGAAGATACTACCTTTGAGCATTTTTCACTACATCTCTGCCCCCAAAGCTTCTACTATAGTTGGAGTATTGCATTTGTATTTCTTAAACTTGCTATGTCATGCTGGAGCTGTGTCAGTGTACAAATATGTTAGTGTGAAAGGGGAGTTGGTTTCCATGTTATCTCCCCCTTGTTTGAACCCAGTTGGGCTCTTCCTGACACTGCATGTCTTTTGGGATGAACTGGTTGCAATATACCACTTGGTACAGGGAATTGCATCATGCCTGGTTCAGTGATTGATTTGTAATTCATAGCAATTCGCAGAGCTCACTAGGTGCTCTTGAAACTGCATCCCCTAGTTTGAGTCACCATACAATCTCAACATCATTCCAAATTGTACCAGATAGAGATTATTTTCCTAAATTTGTTTAACATGTCTGTGTGTCGATATATTTGCATAGGACAGATTTTTATATGGGTGTTTGAGATGTAGTCTGGGTCTTCAGCTTAGTTTTGAGATTTGATTGCGAGCCTAGGCTCTTAGAAGACTGAAAGTTGAAGTGTGTAATTTGCATATGTTTGAGTGCTTCCAACTGTTGTCATTGGTTGATAGTTGACTAATTTTGGAAGGAGTCAAGAAATTGCATTGGTCCATTTGGTTAGGTATTTTGTTCTTTGTTTAGAGAAGCGTTTTGTGTTGGTAGTGGGTGTATTTTTGTCTTTACTGGTACTTGAGTTGGAAGCAGTTTGTGACTGAGAATTCTTCCTGATGAGAGAAACCAACACTCATTTCTCTGGCTCTGGACCTCATTGACTTGCTGGGATTATTGCCATTGATGGCCTGGATCTCCAACAAATTTGGTGGTTCTTTTTGTGTCGGAATGCTTAAAGTTTGGTTCTGAGCCAATGTATCCTTGTAATTAGGGGCAGTGTTCGGGCCATTATTGTTCTTGATTTATATTAATAAGCTTGACTTGGGTATAAGTAGTGACCTTAGCAAGTTTGCCGATGATACCAACTTAGCTAGGATTATAAGAATCTGACTCTGATGCTGCTGTATTAAGAGATGAATTGACCATACTTTCCCAATGGGCAGAGAAATGGCAAATGGAACTTAAACGAGTGTATTGTACTTAGAATAGGTAGGTATAATCCACTGAATAACTATAAACTGAATTGGAGAGTTTTAGGAAGGTAAGAATGTGGAAGTGACTTAATGAGCGTAAGTAAAAAGAGTGCTGTCATCATTCTAAAACTACCTGGGTTGAAGAGATTATATAGATTAAAAAGGAGAAGTTTGAGGGGGGATTGATTGAGGTCTTCAAGTAGGTTTAGGAAAAGGATTGGTAGAAATTGGTTTACAAACAGTGGTAGATGAATGGAATAGACTCACTAGTTATGTGATAGAAGCGTCTTCCCTACAGATTTCTAAAATTAGACTGGACAGATTTATGGATGAGGATACTAGGCGGGATTGAACTAGGTGATGGGAACAGGAGTTGCCCCTTATAGGCTATTGATCACCCCTTTTGCAGACTCCTTTTTCTTATGTAATCACAGCCTGACTTGCCCAACACTTTCCTGATCCTCTGCACCTCCTCAATTTGACACCCAAGCACTCAGATCTTTGTATTGCAGCTCCTGACGTAAATACCAAGCAGCAGAGTTTGCCATTTCCATTTTTTTACTCTATGATAGGAAGAAGAGAGAACTGATGCCAGACAACACGCTTGCGTGGAATTCAGTTTCCAACGGTGACAAATTGCCTACCACGCCATGTAAATCTTGCACATTAGTCCATCTCAACACCACTGTTTTCACAACACAACACACGCTTCTCTGTTCTAAGGAATGCTGCCTATGGGTAGGTTTATCCACATATGCCAGATGCAACACAGGTCTCCTTCAAAAAGTCAGCCAGTTCCTTTTATGCCCTCGTTCTCCAATGATTTTCATGATCTTTGTTAGTTTCATTATCCTGTCGGGTCTATCCTGGCTGAGATGGATGGCGTTACCTACCTACCTACCTTTGACACAATCTATATCTTTGTTAGCTTTCTTTGTATTTGTTGGTTATCTCTGTTGTACTTGTTAAGCATGTCAGTGTTGACCTGGGACAGATGTGTGGATCAGTGAGGCAAGTGCTGTACTTGTATTTTAGTTTGCGGTCGTGACCAGACCAGATCCTTACTTTGACGACCCATGGTGCAGGAGGGATGTTTCTGCTGTGTCAGGATTATGGCGACTTATACCTTATGTGGCAGTCGCCAGCTGGACTCCTAAAAAAAAAGTTAGTTATGCAGATTTTCTGGGTAATGGTGGCCTAGTTGCAATGTGGTACACTTTAGTTTCTTGGTGAATGTCATTAGTTTTGTTGTTGTTTTATAGCTTTCTGGGAACAGATGGAATCTGAGTTTTGTATGCAGTGTGATGAGGTGGTGTATGCATTATTGATTGCCCATGCTGTAGATGCATGCATAAGTGAGACAATACATGTTGCTGGTAAGTGTGGAAGAGGTTTGTCTTTATGTGGTTTCTATGAGTGCTCAGAGCTACTCCTACAGATGGCATATGGTCTACATGCAAACTGCTGCTTTTAACAATCCATGGCCATTTACCCCTAGTCCCAATGGTGCTGTTTTACCAATTCATTGATCATTGGCTTTTCCAAAATCCACATTTGTGTATACCACGCATCTCCTTTCATGGGCAACAGTCCATTCCATCAACCAATCCATCAAATTTTTAATCTAAATTATGGCATGATGACCAAGTAGTGTTGTGCCCTTTAAAAGCCTTTTATTACCTTTAGAAAGGAAAAATCACATAAGCAATCTTTCTTAGCTCTAAGAGCACCCTGCCTCTTCCATCTTTAATAACGCAATCAATATCCTACCATGAACTATATAAAGCAGCCTTCCATAGTTTTTTGTCTTTTCTCCCTTACCCTTGTAAAGAGGTACAATCACTACTATAATCTTCAGGCACACTCGCACTTATGCATTATATCGTAATGCTTGTGATTACAAAGATTATATAAATTCTCTTGATGCAATTCTTTCATTCTAATTAGGTACATTTTTCGGAAGTTAGTGAAACTCCTGCGCATTCTGTGGGTGGAAGTGATAATGTTGCTCCTGCTGAAATATCAAAGATTGCTGTGTCTTCACAACAAAATCCAAGTTTGGAGTGTAAGTATTGTTTTGGAGCCTTGTCTTGTAGCTTAAAATATAGATCCAGGTAAGAAAATAAAAATTATTTGATGTAATTTGTAGTATGTTTGAAATGATAGTGTTTGGCATTCCAAATAATGAAATCTAAGGATGTTACCTCTTCTATTTACACAGTATGCTACACATTAGAAGGTTGCAAAAAATGTAAGTTGATTAGGAAATATTGTATTTTTCAACCATTTTCCTGATCTTAACTAGGATTAATGATCGATGCTCTTCTGCATCTGCTTTTTCCCTGGAATTGGCTATTTCATTGGTCATGCTACTAGAATTGACTTGTATCTTTATGGATTTACATTCAATTTCTGAGATATTGAAATATTATACACTTCCAGCACAAGTAGAATTGAAGCTTATGGGCACACATAGCTAGTGTTTACATTCATTGCTCTGGTTACTGGTTCCAAAGTTCTTCATTGCCGTTTCTGTATCTGTATCCTTTTCCATTGAGTGCTAGTACTTTTTGGTCATACAGATTTATCTTGCAACTTAATTTTCCCACAATTTGTTTCCTTATTTTTGAATAGGACCATTTCCAGAAAGTAAATGGGGATTGTTCTATTTGCATTACACAGCTACACTTGATGCTTCTTTGTTAATTCTGTCAATTTTCCCTTCCTTCAACTAATAATTCTTCATTGTTTTATATTTAACTTTTTCCTTGAAATATGACCCATCATATTCTTACTTAACTTGTGGATATTTTCCTACTTCAATTCTGGCAAGGTACTCATGGCTACTTGTGAATACTAATATACTGGTCTGATTTTGCCCTGAATTCTACAGAAAGATGGGTACTTTCACTAAATAGAAGTATTTCATGGCTATTTACTATTTTGGTTTCAAAGTGTTAACCCTCACTTAAAATTAAAATGGAGAACTCTTTTAAACACTTGATGGCACTTTTTTAACGCTGTTTGATGGTGACTCTTTTGATTTGTTAGATTCCAAATTCCAAGTGGAACCGATGGAAAAGCTGATGTTTAACAATAATCAAATTGGTACTAGTGCTGTCATCACTTTCACAAACAATTCTCCCAATAGATATGCTTTTAAGGTAAGTTCTGTTTAAAGAAGCAGAGGATTCTGGATTAAATGGGTACGTTGTTTATGGTACTTTTGTATAATCCAAATGTTCAGGGGCAGACACAAAATTGCTTTCATTTAATCATGTGTAGATGTAGGGTTTGCATGATTATAGTGAATACAAAAGTGTATGTACTTTTACTTTGTGACCCTTCTACCTCTCCTTAGTGTGAGGCAGGTGGTCCTTAGGAATGCCACCACATATCCAGAATGGTTTCATTGGTCTTAGTGAGGTGATGGAATGTGTTAAGGCAGTAGAGGAGGAGACGTTTGGTATTGTCTTGGTTGCATGTTGGTGCTTGGGCAAGTTTTTTTTATTAGTGTTGAAGAGTGACCTGATCTTATTTGGGATAAGAGTAGTAGTAGTGTCTATTTGGAGAGATGGTTTATTTAGGATGTTATTTGGTGGAAGATTGTGTAGGTGTCTGTGGGTAAAGTAGTGTGGGTGTTTAATGCTGTAGTAGGATTGAGGAAGGGGGTGGTTATTGTGCAGATTTTGGTAGTAGTGCTATTTTTTTGTCTCAATGGTGGTAGTTTTATAAGTTGGTAATTGAGATTGATTTCGTGCTCTTAAGTGTTGTGTGTATTTGCACACTGATCATAATATTCTGGTTTCTGCATGTAAATGTTGGATGAGAGTTGTTTGTGTGCATCATATAATGAGTGCTTTATTTTGTACTGTTTGGGAGCTTCTTTGCCTTGGTTTTGAACAGTGTGTCAGGCTTGTGCTTCCTAATTAATGGGTGTGAGTGAATTCTTTGTATAGTGTGCTTAGTAGCTGTCCAAAGATGGTGTTTGCTAGTGCTTTTATAAGGCATTGTTTCTTTGTGACTGATTGTGATGTATTGCGAGTGTCGAGTATGATTCCCAGTATAGGGTGGGAATTTTATGTAAAGGTAGTTGGTGGTCCCTTCAGTGTAATTCTTTGGTATGCATGATTCACATTTATACATGTGAATAGTGTTAGTGATGGTTTGGGGGACAGAGGGTTACATTTGATTGTGATTATGCATCAATGTAGTATTATGGTTGCTGTGTTGCTTGTTGAGCTGTTGTTGAAATGTCTTCTTGGGTGTTTGGATATTTGGAGATTATGGTTGTGGAATATCTTGTGTGGATGCTATTGTAGAGTTGTGGTTCACATTTGTGCACTTTGTGTGTGTGTGTGTGTGTGCGCGCGCATCTGTTGAAGATTGTTTATCTAAAAAATAATAAATTTGAGTAGTTTTACCATTAATCTGCCATTGTTTTGAGGACTTTTATTTCTGGCTGGGGCACCTACAGTTTAATGTGGCATCTGTATGGCAATTACCTCAAAAGTGGACCCAAGTCAGGACCCATCCAATGTGGCTTAACTTTGCTGTAATTCGTAGTTTCTACTCTGCTAGGCCATTGCCCATTTGTTAGCCTCTATTGTCATTGTTAGGTTAGATTGGTGTTTATAATTTAACCTGCAAGAATATTTTTGCCTTTTCTGTCTAGGATTTATTTTGATTGTCAGAGCTCCGCATGCATTGCCAGGGTCTTCATTGAAGTTGTCTAGAACATGTTTTGTAAGATTGGCTGGAAGTGTTGTGGTTGAGTAATGTTTACTGAAGCTGTTTGGTTATTACAAGAAAGATATTTCTTTACTTATTTTGTATTAGTTTTCAAAGGTTTAGGATAAAGTACAGTAATGCGATGAGTTGGTATGGGAGAATTTTTAAACCCATGAGTAGTTGAATATATCATCATGGCTGAGATTACTGTTTGTAGGTATTTTAGGTGGATGTTTGGGGTTTGGAGGTTTTTTTTTTTTCTAGTCTCAAAGGATTTTGGGATTCCTGTAAGGTAAGTTCTGTTCAAAGATTTAGTTGAAGATTCTGGATTAAATTGGTATGTAGTTTACAGTATTTTGGCTTAGCTGTACATTAAAGTGGAGACAGAAAATCGCTTCCATTTAATTATGTGTACATTTGGCATGGTTATGGTGAAAATGAAAGTTTCTGTATATAGTGATATTTAAATATCTAGCATTGTGTAAACTGTTTTGCCCTCTTTCCCACACATTACCTCTTGGTTCTGATGCCTTTGTTTGGAAGGTGGAACCAACATATTAGGTGATTAGAGATGTTAGTGGAAAACAATAGATGAATGAAAGTTAACTCAAGAATTTGAATAAGGTTTTGAAAAGATGTATTTTCTCCTTTTAGGAGGGAATTTCAAACTCGTTTGTTCTTGGGTGAAAATAGTCACATTGACTATGCACTTAGCAATCTGTAGCCTGCTTTTCCTTTTCCCTCTCCCTCCATATCATTGGAATGGCAATGGCATTGCCTTTTTTCTAATCTTGAGCTAGTCCTGTAATCCACTTGAACAAGCTGCACAATATGCAATACCCATTTTCTCTTTTGATCCACAAGAGGACAGTCAAAGTACAATCAGTAGATCTTGATTTCATTAGTGATGGTGCACTGCTGAGACTTGGGGATGAACAAGCTGCAGACAACAAAATAAGTCGGGTTTAGTCTTGTACTGCTGCAATATCATCATGTCAGCCAACAAAAATATTAAAATATTAGTGGTACTTGCATGTGTAGGGTTTGAACTTTTAATGTAATTTTATTACTTTTGACAGACAAAACTGTCATTATGGAAACTAGATGTTGTTACAAAAATGGAAGGCATCTTTTAAATCGTTACACAAACTTTTTTCAGGTGCACCATGAAATAGGTCTGAATTTTGGATGCCAACCAGCAAAATTATTTTTGTATGGTGCACTTCAATGCACCATACCATTTAATAAAAGAGTTGAGAGAAGAAGAGTCTTCCAAGCACACCTGAAGACACTAAAGGAGGGTGAACACAGATGACTGCTAGGTTCAAACACTATACATGTAGAGACGAGTTGTAGGGATCTCAGAGACCAGGATAAGTACCGTGAGGTCAATTGATGTTTAAGAGGGGCTGTGACATTAAAAAAATCGTGTAGGTAAGAAGGACTTGGAAGGTGATGCAGGATTTTATGATTTCATTAGAAAGTCATCTTTCTTGATTTGTCTTTATTTCTCTCATCTTATTTTTATTTTGGTACTACTGCTTATTTGTAGTAATATCGGGTTGGGAGGGGAGAATAACGCAGAAATGAGAGTGCTTTATAGAAGACCAAATGTGGCAAACTCTGTGATAAATGTGACAGTGTATGAGCAAAATGGGATTGAACCTGTGTGTGAGCAAGATAGGATTGAACCTGTGTGTGAGCAAGATAGGATTGAACCTGTGTGTGAGCAAGATAGGATTGAACCTGTGTGTGAGCAAGATAGGATTGAACCTGTGTGGGAGCAAGATGGGATTGAACTTGTGTGTGAGCAAGATGGGATTGAACTTGGGTGTGAGCAAGATGGGATTGAACTTGGGTGTGAGCAAGATTGGATTGAACTTGGGTGTGAGCAAGATGGGATTGAACTTGAGTGTGAGCAAGATGGGATTGAACTTGAGTGTGAGCAAGATGGGATTAAACTTGGGTGTGAGCAAGATGGGATTAAACTTGGGTGTGAGCAAGATGGGATTGAACTTGGGTGTGAGCAAGATTGGATTGAATTTGAGTGTGAGCAAGATGGGATTAAACTTGGGTGTGAGCAAGATGGGATTGAACTTGAGTGTGAGCAAGATGGGATTAAACTTGGGTGTGAGCAAGATGGGATTGAACTTGGGTGTGAGCAAGATGGGATTAAACTTGGGTGTGAGCAAGATGGGATTGAACTTGGGTGTGAGCAAGATGGGATTGAACTTGGGTGTGAGCAAGATGGGATTAAACTTGGGTGTGAGCAAGATACGATTGAACTTGGGTGTGAGCAAGCTTCCTTCCTCATCTTGACCACTGTGAATGCTGTATGAGCATTGGCATGTGTTAATGCAATTGAATGGAAAGATAGAATAGAAGGTACAATTTTGAAAAAAGTGGTAATAAACACATTCACAAGTTTAGTATAAAATATAGTGCCATCCCAGTGCATCATCCTTAAGGTGTAGATGACATGCCAGAGGTGAAGTTCTTACTTTCCCACCACCAAATTAAATAAAGATGTTGAAATACCTTTAAGATAAGGTTATGATGAATATTTTGTTCTGTGTGTGTGAAAAAGGGGTTTCTCATTAACTGTAGTCCATTTATTTCTCAATGCAAATAATCAGCATCCTCTATTCAGAGCAGAAGTGTTTTTGTGTTAATTTGTGATGTTACTTAAGCTCTTGCTCTATGAAGTTTTGTGTTCCATGCTCAGTGAGAAAGAACTAAGGTAAGGTTATTAACTTCATTTAATATAGTGTATTCTACTTTAGCCGGTTTTGTGCTTTACCCAGGTTGCTTTAATTAGTGCTTTTTTTCTGTTATAAGTGCTTAACCTTCTAATGTGGCTTCCATGCTTGCTATTTGGCTATCCTAAAAATAACTTGGTGAAAGTCTTAACTTTGTTGGATTTACTTTGATTGTCCAACTCATACATTGATTGTTTACCACTTGTCTGTCTCATTCCTCAAATAGTAAATTTGCCTTATCACCCTGGATAGATCAAGACTACCTCACCCGAGAAATATCGTGTCCGCCCTGCGATCGGTACACTAGAACCTCGAGGGGTCATTGAAGTATTGGTAACACTGACTGACCAGATATCTCCGTCTCTTCTCGTCCGAGACAAGTTTCTCGTGGTTGCTATACCCTGCCCAATGGAGACAATCACACAACAAGACTTAACAGAGCTGCTCACGGTGAGTGTCATGGTATCCCAACCATCAAAATCCTTTAGGTGATGTGAAGGTATTTGTTTGGTCGACCTTGTACCCAAATAACTGTTTGACAAGTTTAAATAAATCACTCGTGTATGGGTAACAAGTTTAATAGCAACTAAAAGTGTGGGGTGGGGAAAGTTATTTAAGGGCATGTATGGGCATTTACCTCACTGTGGGAAAGCCATTTATGATGATGGCATTGGTGGTTCAGATGGAATAGATTCATCCTTTCACCATACCAATTTGACTAATAATTGGGTGGTAGAATTTGAAATAGTGTACTATCCTGTCGCCCTATAGCTTTTTGAAATTCAGATAAAAAAAGAACAAGATTTCATGTTTAATTAAAAATTTGTTAAACAATAGTAATTCTCATTATTAATGACATTCCAACGATTCCCATACAACTTTATACCATTACTATAGCTCTTTAGGTCTAGAAATAAAGAATTGAAAGTAGTTTTCACCTCTGTGAGAGTAAAGACCCGCAACGGGGTATACTGTCAATTTGCTACACATGGTACCCGGAGTGATTGCACATCCTCCTGTGGTAACGGTGCTGACCGCCCAAAAGGCACGGCTGTGTTTTTTAAACTGGTCACCCTGTGGGGCAAGAATAGTTGTAGTGGTCAGACATTTCCAAGTGGGTATGTCGTATCATCCCACCTAGATGCAATCCTGGTGCGGGTTTGTGCCCCGACTACACGCCCCACTCGTCTAAGGTTTCGCTGCAAGAGGAGAGAAAGGCTCTTACGTCGAGCCATCTTCATCCAGTAAGCGCTGAAAGGCAGCAACAGCGTCTCCAGCTCTCTCTAATTCTAGCAGATCGCAGAGTTTTGTGTGGCAGGAAAGCTAAGGCCATTCTCATGAGGGTCTTTACTTCTAGGAGGTCCTTCATTTTCCCTTCTGACTAAGCCTGTACAAAATCTTTCTTCAATGGAATTGCCCTAGACCCTGCGCGAATTGGGAGGAGCTGAAGAGGCTCGAATCCTCCAGTTTCCTGTTAATTGTGCATCTTCAAAAGACGATTTCAGGCGCTTGTCCCCTGCCCACCCTCGTGGGGTATAATGGGGTTTGCAACCCAACCACCATGGGTTGTAAAGTGCAGGTGGATACACATTTTACACCCAACATGTCCGTTCTTTATTTTGCTCTAAATGCCTACAAACAAGCGATGGCGGTGCAGCTACATTTGGTAGGAGGTTTCGATGTATATTCCATCATCAGCTGACGTCGATGTGGTAGTTTCACCGCGTCGTGGTACAAATGCCGAGCCCTTTCTCCTCATCCGGAGATTTGAACGGTTAGTATCACCTCTAGGAATGGAGCCTATTCTACCAACAAATCGCAGAGGCCAGCTCCTGGTTCGTCTGATCCAAGTGCTGAAGATAGGTGTCCTAAATGTGGACGATGACCTTCAAGGTAGTAATCACTTCCCCATCCAAATATCTTTTACCAGGGCGTACTACTATTTCTCGTATTTTGGGCTGTTTTTCACGCGAACCGCTTCCATGGTGGTCAGCCAGTGTGAGAAGGCCCTCAGAATAAGCGATATGGCTATACACCCTGAACCACGCTAATAGCTTGGTAACGAAAGTTATAATTTCTCTGCTCTCTGTAAATCATTTTTATGAAACTTTTCCCAGATGGTTTGCACAATATGGCAACACTTATGTTATGTTTTAATTATGCTGTTACGTCCTTCAATTTTTATTTAAGATTCGTCGGTTTTTATACCTGGTCTTGTATGGATTGCAAGAAAGGAGCGCTCTGATCAAGGTGCGGACTGGGTGACCACTGACCGACTGGACTTTGTATTATGTTCTCCCAGATTCTCACTACATAATAAGAATCAGGGCAAACCCTTGGGGCTGCATGGCAAAGAAGATGGGAGACGTCTGATGGGAATCTATAGATTTGCAATAGCGCAAGGACTTTTCCCCGTCGACCCCCTTCCCCCCCCCCCTCCAGTACCTGACGACTGCTTCATCGTTTTTTGTTTCCTCCGAATTGGACGCACCGCCATTTGATCGAGCGCTCCTCTGCACCTTACTGTGATATCTATTTGCTCCCTAGACTTTTCTCTTTAAGCCTTCCCCAGCCTTATCCGTTTACACACCTGCAAGAGGTTGATATCTGGAGGCTTCTGTGCCCTTCCTACCCCAATACCTGTAACTATACATCTTCCACATATCTTCACTATTTCTAGCTTCACTCTTGCGAACTTTGTTTGATACAGCCTCGTTGTTATTGCCCTTAAAATTTCAGCAGCCCTTCCCCTGCTGATTCTGTGACTTATTTTCATGCTTTTGTTTTCATATTTATTCCCTCTCTGTTACGCCCACCCCAGAGAGCCACCTGGTTTGTCCAATGATATTTAGAACCAACTTCCGCATCCACATTTCCCCTTTTAATTATGTTGTAAAATCTCATGCCATCCTCCCTGGATTTGGTTCACTCCCTTTCTATTATTTACATCTATTTTTTTCTATTTGGGGATTTTCTATTTATAGCTATTTTTCTTATTTTTGGCCATTTTTTTAATATTTTAGATAGTTTCTTTCTTGAAAGACTCAAGCTTTCCTTTTATATGGATAACAGGGCTCAACTTGACATTTTTTTATATTTTTTGTAGAAACTTATCCTTAATGTTTATAATGTGCTATCCGGGATATGGTTTGGTTACTATTGTTCTTCCTTAACTTCTTTTGTTTATTCATGTCTTTTCACCTTTTTCTTCGTCTCTTCCCACCCCCTATGGTTTTTTGAATTAAGAATTAGTGCAAGTTTTCTTTTCTCAACTAAAAAATAGTTTAAATTTCTGGCACCCAACCTGTAATTGTGGCGTTGACTGACCATTAACATTTGTTTTAATAGAAAACATCGAAACTGGACATGTACGAAGTTCGCTTCAGAGTGGGACTGACGAATAACGATGCTTCAGAAGCAGTAGGAAATCACTTGCCACCTCCACCTGTCCTTATAACGAAGGTAAGTGATGTCGAGGTTTCTTCATTAATGAATGGTTGAGAGCAGCATGAGACCTACCTGCCCGGTGCGCATTCCCACATCCAATCACTCCAACCACTCCCCAACTTACAGCTCTCAAAACGACCACCTGCTGACAGAATCCGCAAATGCGTAGAGATAAAACAAAACTCAGTCCCCAGCTTTCTGCTGACTGACCACCTAAACGAGACCAAAAAAACAATCTGGTGCCAAAGTTATTTAAGCCAGTCACACATCACCATATCCTGTGCTGGTTAGAGTAGGTTCATCATTCATACCACCATGCGCAACCCCACAAGCCCTTCACCACAACCTACAGCCAATCAATGTACAATTCTCCCCCTACCAACACCTGTCCCATTTCACCCGCACCTTCCCTTCCAACATCACCCGAAACCCAAAGCACACAACCAAGACAGTCAGCATCTTACAACTCCATAAACTGCCTATGGAACAAACAAGTAAGAGTTCAAGGAATTCTTTATCAATCATAAAATACATCTGGCCTTCTTCCAGTAAAATCTCTAAACCCGCGTGTGCGCATTATAAAAGTATCACACTACATGCACACTGATACGCCCAAGTCAAGTCTGTGTGCTTTAAAGGGATACCACATTCATTTTTTCAACTTTATACTATGTAGATTATCATAAGAAATTAAAGCTCATTAAAAGGCCCTTTTATTCCTGCCAAAATCATAATAACCTACAGCGCTGTTTTTGAGATACAGGGGGTTCTTTCAGACCCTCCACCCCTTGAAACCTGATATCATACAAATGGCAATAGAATTACTAAAAATTAAACATTAGAACTCAATTCACGACCAAGACATGCACATATGATTTAATTATCATTTGAAATCGGTTTTCTTTAGTTCCATTAAAATTTATGTTAATGATGACTAAAACATATATTTTTCGGACAAGGTCAACTCTAAGCTTTGTTCTCAGTTGGAGTGGGTGTGGGGATTTAGTTCAATCTATATTCGAATGATGCTAAAAATGTAAACTAGTTCTTAGGCCCCAATTTTTTTTTTTTTTAGCAAATATTTAAAATCACATGGTATAGTTTTGCATTTTGTTCACAAATCAACTTTAAAAATCTACGGAGAATTTCCACAAATGTATAAAACTTTGCATTATCATAATTTTTACTGTTCTATTCATGTTGCTAAAATGAAATATGTACTATAAAAAAGTGCATAAAATTTGAATAAAAATAATATAAACATCAATGGTGTAGTTTAAAGTTTTTTCACAAAATAACTTTAAATATCTAAGGAAAATTTTCCATGTAGGTATACAATTTTGCATTCTTAACTTTCACTATGTTCTACTCATGTTGCTAAAAAAATAATTATACCATAAAAGAAATGCATAAAATGTGAAATAAAATGATATACAAAACCAAAAAATGTGAATTTTAAATGAAATAATTTGAAAAAGTGACTAATGAAAAAATGTAGCATCCCCTTAAGTTCTAGCCACCCTGTGGGGCAAGAAAAAAGGTCTGCTAACCAAAAAGTTGCATGCTCACTGTCGTAGAATTCTTTCTGATAAAAACCCTACTTACCTGACACCACTTTTATTTAGTGTCGTAGAATGCCCCCCCTTTTTTTTGTTCTATTCTAAGAGTGCTAAGTGTCTAATATATTGATATTATAAGAATATCTTAAAGAACAGAGCCGTTCTGCAACACGTAAGGATATATATAAGAGAATCGAACATTAATCCCAACATAAACTTATATTTTACCTTTGTCAATTGAATACATAACATTTAAACATTAATTACAGCAATACTCTGAAGATTATCCTAAACAAGCATTAATTAAATTAGTTTACCCTCCAAAAATTGGTTAACGTTTTCTCTACACACCACAATAATATAAGAATTAGGCTTACGGACTCAGGTGGAGTTTAAAGGCCTCAGAAATGTTATTTACTCTTGACGCGTGCCGCCGGCCAGATGAAGATGAGCTAGATCACACGGTTGTTTTGGCGAGGGTGGCAGCTAGGGGGTCCACACGTTCTTCCGGGTGGGGGGGTTCTTCATGGACGAGAACCAATACGGTGCTTTAATGCAACACCTAGGCAGTCGTGGTCTCTCTGGCGAGAGTGAGTCGAACTTGTTTCTTAAATCAAGTTAACTTGGAGTTCGGTGTGGCCACCGAATAACGTGCTCGAGGGGGGAGCCTTTTCCTTCTTCTTTTCTTAATTCCTCAAGGACGAGAAATACCCCTGGTGTTTAAGGTACACCAGGATATGAGGAGTCTCTCTGGCGAGAGTAAGTCGAACTTACCAAAGTTCACTTATCGTTTGGTTTGATAACCAGGGATGAGCTGCTTCTTAGCCCCTTAAGGTAGGTAGCCCTGCCTCTCTTGCAGGGTACTTCTTGGTCTAGCGACACAAGTAAACTACCTCTCCAGTCTCGGTAGCTCGGTTTTGGATCCGAGGACTTAGTCACCTAGAGACTGACGTATACTACCTCGATTTTCCTCAGAGTTCCTCATTTATACCTCGCACCCCCACTGGGGGAGTGGTAAGGGGGAGAGGGGCTTGAGGACGGCCCCAGGAGAGTTCTTTTTCCAAACGGTCTTTCCCACGAAGTCAAACATCGGCTCCTCATTAGCCTTCGAGATTGGGAGAAACACTTCTCCAATTTCTTATTTGACGTGAAACTGGATCTCTCTCCTGGGGGAGATCTTACATTTTGACCTTTAGGGTCTTTCATGGCACTCACTTATTCTGACTTATGACCTTCAAAACTTTCAATAACTCCACGACTAACCTTGGGAGGACTTTGGCAATTATATCGTTCAAAAGAGAATGTAAAACAGCATAAGGGTTTCAAATTTCGTTAGAATCGGCCGAATAATTACAATATTACAAAAACAAAAACAACAAAACAGGACCGACCGACATAGTGAGATGTAGTCACACGCGACTAAAAATGGTGGTCAGTCTTTTCCAAGTAGACATGACTTGACCAACGCACCTGGATGTAATCCTTGAATGACACCACCCCACTTGGATATAATCTAAGGGAGGTTAAGTTGCAAGTTAATTTCCAATTCAGAGCTGTTGCACTAGCTGCTATAACAAGCGAGAGGTACTGCTATAAAATTCCCACAGCATGCAACGGCCTCCTTTCCCTTCTAACCTGATCCCCTCAGGACAGCATCACAGAAAACGCGGCCCCATTTAATGATGGTAACGACGGGGTCTACAACGCAAGCTGTAAGAGCAAAGGCTTATTCCTTTAATCTCCGAAGCGATCGGAGGGAGCAGATAGAATTTATTCATGGGAAGCTATAAACATCATGGCTTTCCTCTAAAGAGTATTGAAAGGTCTCTTATCTTCTTCGGTAAACGCGTTCGTGCCTTACTAACCCGATACGTGAGGCGCATGCTCGATCCCAAACAGGGCATCTGAAGTTCTGGGTCCACTTTGGGAGTCGAGGGACCCCTGTGCGTGGAATTGTTTAGTGTGGAAACGTGCAGCACTCGGAGAACTCACGATCTTCACCAGAACAGTGGTTGTTTCAGTGACACGAAAGATCGAGACGACTGAACCCTTGATCCGATTACAACCCTCGTCCGCCTTTGTGATCGTTGACCAAATCAAGTAGGTTAGTCGGCTCACTCCGCCCTTGGGGATTTTCCGCAGTGGCTATCTAACTAGGCCTGATGTTCGCCTCCTGTTGGCAAGTAGAGTGCTCGTCCGAGCCGAACGCTTCCGAGACGCACCTGCTGCCATGCCTCTTGTATAGTTTTTTTTTTGGTGTTGGAAAATGGAGGCCTAATCGCACACATGAGCGAAAACATCGTATGCGCCATTACCTCAAAGATTCAATTACGGCGATTTGCCATCCTGGCCGCCGTGCTGACGGGATCCAGCGCTCCGTCCGGCCCCAGCTTAGCCTCTCTTCCTTCCTTCAGATAGCATGTATTTCTCCCCTACTTCGTCGCTATTCATACAACCTCTCCCACAACTTTCTCTGGTCAGCCTCTAATTTCACAGGGTAGAAGCTGACCTTCTTCTCAAGCCAACCGTCCCGGGTCGGGGATAAGGGGGGAGGGGACAACGTTCCCTAACCCCTGAGCTCCGGTTCGGGATGGGGTTTTTTAACAACCTGCTTCATCCCCACCCATACCTTCCTCACATCCCTTTTCTTCCCCTCTTCACACTCTATCTTTTTACGCCGCGTCTAAGGTGGAGCCGCCATGGACTGCCAGGCCACGAGGCGGGAGGGGTGGTCCCAAATGGTGGCGCCTGGCTCTGCCAGGCCTGTAAGCACCTTGCAGTGCTGGCAACTGCGAGAGGTGATGAGTGATTCCATCCCATGAAACAAATAGGGTCACCATGCCCAATGATGAGAACTCAAAATCTCGACTTAATTTCCCCCATATGACCAACGGAGCCGCCCTCGGGCAGCTCCACCAAAAAATTGAAGGTTCCCGCCTTGTGCTTGCGCAGGGGACCCTCCATATCTCTCTAACCGGAGAGGAGGCTTACTCCTCTTCTTCGCTTACGGGTGTAGGGGACTCCCCCTCACCCCTTCTCTGGAGGTGCTATCGGGCACCTTCATTTTTCCAGCGGCATTCCCCTCTGTTCTTTCCAAGGGGACTGCCAAGAAAGCCAGCCCTTAGTCAGCCGCTCCACATCGAAGCGGCTCGGTAGGGCAAACCCCCTTAGGGGACAGAGGGAAGCCAGGCCCCTTCGGTCGTTTTCCTCAAAAGACCTGCTGGCAAGAATATTGAACCTTGCCGGGGTCAAGGCCTGTGGCTTCCCACACAAGACTAGTGACGATACTGCCAAGGGGACCTGCGATGTCTTGGGGGGGGGGGGGCAACTGGAGGCCCCCCTGAGATGGACATGGTCCTTGAGGAAACCCAGCCTCAGACGGTAGGGCCTTCCATAGGGGGAAATCCGGGCTCGGTTCCAAGCACCGAACCCGAATCTGCCCCTATGCAAGGTCCTCCTCAAATGGCTAGGGTTTCCGAGGCAGTACAAGGAGGGGAGGGATCTCCTCTGACAGGTGCCCACACGAGTACCAGGACCTTCTCCGAAATGAAGAAGGACCTGGCTGAGGCCAATCCATCTGGCCTGGGGGCTCCATCCGGCGGTGGTGAGAAGCGGGTTCACTCCCCGCTCTCCTCTCCAAAAAAGAAAAAGACTCGGGGCTCCTCTCCACCCGCGGCGGCTGCGGGGACGGATGGGTCTGCTGCCACTATGGCAAGCGACCAAGCCAAAATCGGCACATCCGGCCCCTCTGCCCCCCCCCGGGTGCGGAGCCCCTGACTATGACAGACCAAAAGTGCACAGGGCGGAGCCTCGATGACATCGGGGCCCCTCATTCAGAGGTTACCTGACGTTTTCGAGCCCGCTGGCTTCAAACGCTTCCTCGTTATTCGCTCCACTGATGGCACCATGTTATCCAAGGGCAACATGATCAATCTGAGGAGAGGATTAGCTAGTGCAATTGGTAGAGAGCCGAAGGTGACCCGTTTCTCGGACGGGAGTTTTCTGGCGAATCCCGCCGAGGCGGCCAAGATAAGTGCTCTTCGGACACTTGATGGCACCCCGGTGAGTGTGATGCCGCACCACTCTACCATGAACTTTGTGAAAGGAGTAGTTTATGCCAGGGAACTCGTTGACTACTCCATTGAGGACATCACCTTAGAGCTGGCCGACCATGGGGTGGTCAAGGTCGAACGTGTGATGAGAAAACAGGGAGGGGCCTCGAGACCCACCCCTATACTCCTCGTCACGTTCGAATGTGACAAGCTCTCTGAGTCGGTGCGTGCCGGTTGGTACCGCTACCGCGTGAAGGCATTCGCTCCACTGCCGCGGTGGTGCTATTACTGTCCCCGCTTCGGCCATACAAATCGTTCTTGTAGACGTGCAAAGTCGGGGTCACCCGAAGTCTGTGTAAATTGCTCCAAGGCTGCACACAATAAGTCTAAATCATAGGTGGCCAAGTGTGTCAATTGCGGAGAGCCGCACCCCGCTTCTTCGAAGCAATGTGGTGCATATCTCCGAGAAAGAAATCCTGGCCGTTCAGGCCCAGGATCGAATCTCATTGCGCGAGGCTAAGGACTTGGTCCTGGCGCGCTCGGCTCTGCCTGGGACGTCATATGCCTCAATAGTTAGAAAGGCACCCTCTGCTCCTGGCCCATCCAGCCCAACGAGCACGGTTGTTTACGCGCCCATTCAGAGTTCTTCTGCGGGCTCTACTCAACCCGGGTGCTCCCCTGGTAAAGCTGGTGGCAAAAAGGGTTCATACCCAGCGCCCGGCTAGAACCAGTGCTCCCCCCTATTTCCCCAGCGAGACCGTTTCCCGTAAGTCTAAACGGCCACGCGTCTCCACCGAGTCGTTAGACTCACAGGGGGCTACACCCCTGAAGTTGGTCGCCAGGCCATCTTCCAGGGTTCCTAAAGCTGTCCCCCGAAAGGAGGACAGCAACAACAAAGGAGCTTCGGCTCCTTCGCCCACGTCTAGTGGTGGAGCCAGTGGCTCGGAGACGGTGATTCCTCGATAAGAGGGCCCCCCTCGCCTCCGAAGCCGCAAAGCTCGCCTAAAGTTTCGAGGCGGAGGGAGGAAAACTCTCATGGCGAGCACAACCTCCCCCAATAAGTCCTCGAAGGCGACAGCGCCTTCAGCGCTTTGTCCGGCCAACAGCGCCCGGGGTTCTGCCTCCGGGAAACCTATAGCCATTCCGTGAGAGTCTTCTGTTCGAGGAGGGCCCCCGCGTCTCCTCCGAGCTAGGCCTGGAGGGCATATTTCTTCAATGGAATTGCCGTGGACTCCGGGCCAACTGGGAGGAGCTGCGGACGCTCGTCTCGTCGCGTATGCCGTTAGCTATCTTTTTGAAGGAGACCATGCTAGGCGCGTGCCCCCTGCCCGCCCTCCCGGGGTATAAGGGTCTTGCGACCCCACCACCACAAAATATCCGGGCTGGGGGATGCGCGGTTTACACCCGGCATGATGTCTCAGTTCTTCCTTTCTCTTTAGATACCTCCTTTCAGGCAGTGGCTGTGCAGCTGCACCTGGATAGGAGGTATACTATCATTTCTGCGTACATTCCACCGTTCGCTGACTTCGACGCGGGGGATTTCCGCCGCGTCGTGGAACGGTTGCCGAGGCCCTTTCTCTTGCTTGGAGATCTGAACGGCAGGCATCCTCTCTGGAGAGATTGCTCAATAAATCCCAGGGGACAAATCCTTGCCGATCTGATCGAAGAGCTTGAGATAGTTGTCCTAAACGTGGATGATTTTACGTATGAATGTCCGAGAACCGCTTAATTTTGTTGTCTTGACCCATCTTTGTGCTCTTCGGATGCATAGCCTGATTTTGATTGGGGGGTGGTCGATGACCTCCATGGTAGGGATCACTTTGTCATTCAAATCATTTTCAGGGCAACTGCCGCCTGAGAGCCCACCTCGGTGGTGCTTGGCGCGGGAGCGGTGGCGGTGGCCTGCATTTCAGGAATTCTCTGTCAGTCGAGGAGTTTAGGTCGGTAGATGAGGCCGTTGATTTCTTCTCCGGCAAGCTTATCGCCGTGGGCCTGACTACTATTCCTAGGACGTTTGGCCGTTTTGCACGCAGCCCCCGCGGAAATTAGAGGCTGACCATTAAAAGTTGTGGGAGAGGTATGAAAAGCGAGGAAACAAGTGTTTTGAAGGAAGAAGAGGCTAAGCTGGGGTCGGACGGGGTGCTGAGTCCCGTCAGCACGGCGGCCAGGATGGCATATCGCCGCGCCCCTCACGGGGGCGGGTACAAGAGACCGTAAGGCTGCGAATATGAGCCTCCCAGGTGAGGCGTCGGTCGAATACAAGACCAAGAAAAAGGTGCGATTCAACCACATCCAGGCGTACCCCCATTAAGAAACAAGTCTGGGTTGGGGTGGAGCCGTGGATGGCGGCAGAAGTGCACCACCTTAGTCTTGGCCAAAGAAAACCGAAACCTGTGCGCTTCGGCATAACGAGGGACGCGGTTCAATGCCTGTTGGAGTCGACGCTCCAGAGTTGGCATCTGGGCCGCGCCAAAAGAATCGAAAGGTCGTCCACATAGAGCGTAGCGAGGAAATCTTCCGGCAGCACCGAGGTGATGCCGTTGATGCTCAGGGCAAAGAGTGTGACACTGAAGACGCTTTCCTGCGGGACACCCTCTTCCTGCTCCTTTGGGCCGGAGAGGGCTCCCCCCACCCGTACGCGGAATCGACGATCTCGCAAAAATTCAGATATAAACATTTAAAGGCGTCCCCTCGTCACCATCGTGTGGAGAGTCTCCATCATACCGTATCGCCATGCGGTATCATAGGCCTTTTCCAGATCGAAAAACACCGTGGCGTAGTGCTGTCTACGAAGGAAAGCCTCGCAGACGGCATTTTCCAGTCGGAGCAGAGCATCCACGTGGAGTGGAACTTGTGGAAGCCGCACTGTGCAGAAGACAAATGGCCTCTGCTGGCCAGGAAAAAGGCTAATCTAACATTTACCAATTTCTCCATCAACTTACACACGCAAGAGGTTAGAGAGATTGGGCGGAAAAGGTCGGAGTAGAGTGATCTCTCCCCGGTTTGCGAAAGGCGAGCGCAGTAGCTATTGGCCAAGAATCCAGGAGAAGAACCTCCACCCAGATCCTGTTGAACAAATCTAACAGGAAGGCCATGCCTCGCTCACCCAGGTGTCGAAGCATGGCGTACGGGACATCGTCCGGACCATGGGCGGTGTCCGCGCACGAAGCAAGAGCGGAGCGCAACTCACTCACAGTAAACCTGTCGTTGAAGGGTTCTCCGCCTCTGGAGCTAAAGTCCAGCCGGCGGCATTCCGCGACCTCACGACGTGCATTGAATGCTGGCGGAGCAGGATCCCGGCTAGAGAATGTGGTCGTTAAGGATTCCGCCACGGACGCGGGGTCCGAGATTGCGGTCCCATTCTCCTGGAGAACGGGAGGGAAGGGGGTCCTGCGAGAACTTGCCCGGAATCGTTTTGACTCGCCTCCACACCTATGCGAAAGGGGTATTCCCGTTAAGTGAAGACACGTATGCCCGCCAGGAAGAGCGGCGGGCGTGCTTCGAAAATATCCGGAACCTAGCCCTAGTCCTAGCCCGACGAAATTCAGTGACAGTTAAATCGTACGGGAGGCGTTTATAGCGCATGTAGGCATAACGCTTCTATTTATATCTGAATTTTTGCGAGATCGTCGATTCCGCGTACGGGTGAGGGGAGCCCTCTCCGGCCCAAAGGAGCAGGAAAGAGTCTTCAGTGTCACACTCTTTGCCCTGAGCATCAACGGCATCACCTCGCTGTTGCCGGAAGATGTTCTCGCTACGCTCTACGTGGACGACTTTTCGATATCTTTTGGCGCGGCCCAGATGCCAACTCTGGAGCGTCGACTCCAACAGGCATTGAACCGCGTCTCTCGTTATGCCGAAGCGCACAGGTTTCGGTTTTCTTTGGCCAAGACTAAGGTGGTGCACTTCTGCCGCCATCCACGGCTTCACCCCGACCCGGATTTGTTTCTTAATGGGGTGCGCCTGGATGTGGTTGAGTCGCACCGTTTCCTTGGTCTTGTATTCGACCGACGCCTCACCTGGGAGGCTCATATTCGCAGCCTTAGGGTCTCTTGTACCCGCGCCATGGACATTCTCCGTTCCGTGACGTTCAGCGCTTGGGGCGCTGATAGGGCTACTGCTCTACTTTTTTATCGATCCTTTGTTCGTTCGAAGTTCGACTACGGATGCGAGTTTTATGCATCCGCAGCCGAGCGTTTATTGCGGAAGGCGGATTCGATCCACCACACCGGCCTTCGCCTTGCGACCGGTGCCTTCTGCACTTCCCCCATTGAGAGCCTGTTGGTCGATGCTGGGGAGATGCCACTCGCTCTGCGCCGCGTGCAGTGCATCCCTCGCCTGTACACGTGAGCCCGGCGTCTCCCTCAGTCGCCAACAGCTCTTACTGCATCCGCAGCTGATCTCGATGGTGCCTATGCCGCCGAGAGACTCCAGTCATACCCTAAGCCTTTTGGGTTCAGGGCCAGGAAACAGCCTTCGAGAGGTAGATATTGCTCTCGGTCCGGTGGCGCCCCTTGTTTTGCCCAAGACGCCACCCTGGAGGGTACCACATTTGGCTATTTGTCGCCACGCCTCTACTCCCAAAGCTTGTACTGCGCCGGGAGTATTGCGTTCGACCTTTTTGGAGCACACCTCGTGTCACGCTGGAACCGTGCCAGTGTATACGGATGGCTCCAAGTCCCAAGAGGGGGTCGGCTTCCACGCCGTATCCCCTCTGTTTGAAGTCAGCGGGGCTCTACCAGGCTCTGCGTCTGTCTTCACGGCCGAGCTGGTGGCAATACACCACTCGGTACGGGAGATTACGCGACGTGCCCGGTTCGGAGACCGGATTGTGATCTATAGCGACTCACAAAGTGCCCTGAGTGCTCTCAGGCATTGGAATCTCCGCATCCCCTGGTTCGCGATATCCGTGACGCCACGGTTTTGGTGAGCTGGGCGGATGTCGAGATTATCTTCTGCTGGGTTCCTGGACATGGAGAAATTGCGGGGAATGAGCGCACCGATGAGGGCGCCAAAGAGTCCGTGAGGACTCTGCGACCGGACCAGCGTTTCGCTCTTCCTCACACCGACTACATGGCAGGAATACGGGCAGCTCTTTGGACTGCTTGGCAAAGAAGATGGGAGACGGTCGAAGGGAACTTAATGTTGCGTGCCATTGCGCCCCGACTGTTCCCATGGACCTATGCCCCAATGCCTTGCGGCTTCAGGTCGCTTTCTGTCGCCTCTGAATCGGGCACACTGGTGTGATGCATCGCTATCTGATGGAGCGTTCACCAGCGCCCTATTGCGACGACTGCGTCGTCCCCCAGACTGTTCGGCACATTCTTGTCGAATGTCCCAGTCTGGGTGATCTTCGCGCACGATACCTGTCCCGGTACCGGGATGGGCGGGGTCGCTACCGCCTGTCCCTTGTACTCGGGACAGTTTCGTGCACATTGACTTGTGGACTTGTTGACTTCTTGGGGGAGCCCGGCCTTCTCCCTATTATTAAAGCAAGGTTTGTTTTTTTTTGTTGTTTTTTCCCTTTGGTTTCACGCTTTTGCTCCGGGTGGAACCTCTCCCTGACGCACCAGCTTGCTTCCTTTCCCCCTTTTTGGGGTATTTGTTTTTTCTCTTTAATTTTATTTTAAAGTAGCCTAGAACTTGGCCAGTTTTAATACGGCGACTAATGCCCAAGTAGGCAGTCGCCAGATCAGCTCTTAAATAAAAAAATAATATTGTACCCGCGCCATGGATATTCTCCGTTCCGTGACGTTCAGCGCTTGGGGTGCTGATAGGGCTACTGCCCTACTTTTTTACCCATCCTCTATTCGTTCGAAGCTCGACTACGGATGCCAGTTTTATGCATCCGCGGCCGAGCGTTTATCTCAGAAGGTGGATTCGATCCACCACTCCGGCCTTCGCCTTGCGACCGGTGCCTTCCTTACTTGCCCCATTGAGAGCCTGTTGGTCGATGCTGGGGAGATGCCACTCACTCTGCGCCGCGTGCAGTGCATCACTCGGTCGCCAACAGCTGTCACTGCATCCGCAGATGATTCTCGACGGTGCCAATGCCGCCGAGAGACGCCAGTCATACCCTAAGCCCTTTGGGTTTAGGGCCAGGAAACTCCTTCGAGAACTAGATATAGTTCTCGGGCTAGTGGCGCCCCTGGTTCTGCCCAGGACGCTACCTTGGAGGGTACCGCATTTGGTTATTTGTCGCCACGCCCCTGCTCCCAAAGCTTGTACGGCGCCGCCTTAGACCTTTTTGGAGCACACCTCGTGTCACGTTAGAACCGTGCCAGTGTATACGGATGGCTCCAAGTCCGAAGAGGGGGTCGGCTTCCACGCCTTATCCCCTCTGTTTGAAGTCAGTGGGGCTCTGCCAGGCGCTGCGTCTCTATTGACGGCCGAACTGGTGACAATACACCACTCGGTACGGGAGATTACGCGACGTGCCCGGTTCGGAGACCGGATTGTGATCTATAGCGACTCACAAAGCGCCCCGAGTGCTCTCGGGGCATTGGAATCTCCGCATCCCCTGGTTCGCGATATCCGTGACGCCATGGTTTTGGCGAGCCGGGCGGATGTCGAGATTATCTTCTGCTGGGTTCCTGGACATGGAGAAATTGCGGGGAATGAGCGCACCGATGAGGGCGCCAAAGAGTCCGCGTGGACTCTGCGACCGGACCAGCATTTCGCTCTTCCTCACACCGAGTACATGGCGGCTATACGGGCAGCTCTTCGGACTGCTTGGCAAAGAAGATGGGAGACGGTCGAAGGGAACTTAATGTTGCGTGCCATTGCGCCGCGACTGTTCCAATGTACCTATTCCCCAATGCCGCGACGGCTTCAGGTCGCTTTCTGTCGCCTCTGAATCGGGCACACTGGTTTGATGCATCGCTATCTGATGGAGCGCTCACCAGCGCCCTATTGCGACGTCTGCGTCGTCCCCCAGACTGTTCGGCACATTCTTGTCGAATGTCCCAGTCTGGGTGATCTTCGCGCACGATACCTGTCCCGGACCGGGATGGGTGGGGTCGCTACCGCCTGTCCCTTCTTCTCGAGACGAGTTCGTGCACATTGACTTGTGGACTTGTTGACTTTTGGGGGGAGGCCGGGCTTCTCCCATTTATTTAAGAAGGTTCTATTTTTTGTTGTTTTTTTTTTATTGTCTTCTTTGTAGTTTGCACGCTCCTGCACCGGGGTGAGGGGGACCTCCTCCCGCTGCCGGAGATTGCTTCCTAATTGTAAAGTTTTTGCAATTTTTATCATGTTTTCATTTTTTTATTTTAAAGTAGCCTAGTTCTAGGCTGTCGTTTTTCCGGCGACTTATGCCCAAGTGGGCAGTTGCCAGATGGGCTCTATATAAAAAAAATAATAATAATTCGGCGACCTGTGCCCTTGGAGGCAAGTGCCAGATCGGCGAATTAAAAAAAAAAATCCTCTTGCTCACTAAACTCAGAGCCTGCTCTAGGCCATAGAGTACGGACACGAAACTTCCTCATATCCACCGTTCCTCATCAATCGCACACCCTTTTCCTCATTCATCTAAGTACTTTTTTCAGGACTGCCATGCCAACATCACACAACTTTGTCCTACACCCCTACCTATGTAAAACCACTCACTCGGGTTATCCTTCACACCCTAACGCACGCCTTACTTCTAACCTAAATACTCCACACCATCCACTAGTTTACCACTCACTCCATATGGCATACATTCTTAACACCTGCCATAATGATTCTATCCACTCTAAACACCTTGCCCATCCCGTCTACACCAATCAGAATTTTTCCATACACTACCTACAACACTCAATAGACTTATTCCTCTAGTTTTTGCATACACCTTTCTTCCCTGTCCCCGTATACAACGGTTCCTATTGCTGCATTTTTACAGTCCTAAGACGCTCCACTTTCATGACTTACACCACAGCCATCACATTCCCATTCCATAGGCAATCATCTACGGCAGTTGTCTTCCAATTTTCAGACAGCGCAGCACTAACAATCTATTGCATACTCTTCTTCCATACCTCGATGCAACACCCAATTTACGCCCACGAAGTCTATCATTTACATTTGCAACATCTTCCATACCTTCATAAACGGTATTCTCGCCATCTACTCTTAATACTATTCCAAACAATTTTGAGGTTGCCCCAGTTTATGGTATATTAATGTGGTTCTCGCATCTTCCGTCACTTTGCAGTAGTAGCGTTGAGAGGTGGCAAATACTACACAAAGTGGTTGATATTGTTGTTTGTCACCCTTTCTTTTTGGTAAGACTTGGTATAACCAGAGAAAGTGCCCAAAGTGAATCTTTACTTGATAGATTTGTTTTTCTTAACCGAAACTCCCAGAATACGGCGACTAATGCCCAAATAGGCAGTCGCCAAATGAGCTCTTAAAATAATAACAATAATAAAAAATTACCGAAACTCATTTCTACACGTTTGTTCTTGGAGACATCCTTGAACCTCCCCCCCTCCCCGCCCCCAACACTTGCTACCTTACGATATCTTTCTCACGGATCACTTGATATTCAAGATTACCCTCTTTTTTTTTACATTGGGCATGCGTTTTCCCAATGAATAGGATCGTGTTTGTTCTTTATATAAAGTGAACCATTCTCATGTTTTGTGCGTTTGCAGTTGGACCAACTCTTGACACGGCAGACGATCATAGAAGAACAGCTTGGTTCTCTTCGCCGCCTCCTCTACGTCATCTTCTTCCTCATGATCGCGATTCTCTTCGTCTTTGTTTTTACAACCAACAACTTGACGTCGAGTCTTCTCGCTCATACCCGAACGCCCGCATCGATTTCTAACCCTTATTCACAGGAACTCTAGTGCGGAGTAGGCGACCAGTGTTTACTCAAACCACGACGCTAAGTCACTAGTTAGAAGGGACTTACTCTCAAAATTAGTAGGGAAGGTGAATTAGTTTTCTGTACGTGTGGGCCTTGAGTTTGTTACCCTTAATATTTAAAATGGGATCGATAGTGCTAACTTGATTACCGTCCCCGCTCGTGTGGGTTCACGTGTTCATAAAAAGCCATTTTTGTCCAGCTATCTGTTCTGGGGATTCGAAGAGGTGGGCTGGACTGATGTCGCAAAACTATCTCTAGTCTAACAAAGGATAACCGAGTTGGTAGTGATGGATTTAGGTGCAGTTTGTCAATACTTCGGTTACTATATTCAGACACAATTAAGAATCCATATCATTCATAATCACAATATATGCATTGGTTTTTACCTGTGCATTGTATAGGAAACATTTTTCCACAGTACACCAGTCTTAATGTCTCGGAACGACAGAGTTCACCATCTTGAACATCCATAGGTTGCCACTGTTGATGTTTTTTTACAGCCACGATCATCCCATCGGTCGAAAGCAGTCGTTAACTTTAGGCATGAAAGTATTTGTGAACTTTACGTTTAAATGTGAATTAAAACCTCGAAAGGTTGAACTTAAGACTCATTGGAAGAAATATGTTTAGCTCGTCTTAAAGAGGGTCGGTATTGTTGGCATTTCTTTGTAGCATAAACCTAAGAATATTATCTAAGTACTCTTTAGGTCTGGACATTTGGGTATAAACGAAATACTTTTGAGCTTATGGAGCATAGAGTTCAGTCCAATCATTATAATTAATTTCACTGTAAATGAGTCTTCCTTCTTTCAGAACATTTCTTTTTCTGTGATAAAAGCAATAATTACCATATATCACCATGCAGCTTATTTAGTTAATGGTGATGGGGTAACTGTAGCTACTGATAGGGTAGTCAGCTACCGATAAGAGTGTCTACTGATGATGAATCAAGCTGCATCGTGGGATCAAGGAATTGCAGTCCGATACAATCAGACATGCTTCCATATTACTAGGATTGGTCTAACTTTTTCCTCCAATTGTGGGAAAGAGTCTTTTCATACTTTTATACCAAACTTGCATGTTGGAATCTGTAGTTGATATCATTTTACTCAACTAAGTGGGACCAGCCAATGTTGCTATTTTTGTTGATTCATAAAAGGTGCTATGTTGTATCCTGTTACGCTTCTATATAATACAGTTTATCCATGTAATAAAGAGAATTGTTTATAAATACAAATTATATCAACAGAAATGTTACTTTTTCTACCCCCTGCGTATGTCCATGATGGAGGCCACAAAAAAAGTAAATCCAGAAAATTTTATTAGAATCGCAACATTGTTGGCATTTTATATTTTTACATCAATGATAAAATAAGTACATCACTCAATGATTTCATAATATACAGACGGATTATTAGAATAAAAATAGTCTCAGGCAATTATTTTTTCATTAAAAATGGCTAAATTTATCATCTCTAATTCAGATAGATTAAGGTTTTCTTTGCACTTTCTAACTGACTTTCACTTATAGGAAGTTATCAAACAATCTATTTACATTGAGCATCAATTACTCTCGCAACTGAGCAGGCAATAAATAGTTAAAACTCAATATTCAACATATAGTACAATGTAGCCGTGAATAATTCTATACTGACTAGATTTATATTGAATAGTCAATATATACGAGTAGATTGGTACAGCATGATTTCTTTAATTTCACTTGCATTGACTAATTTTAAATTAAGTGTATTTCATTGAGTATAACTTGTTTATACCAATACTAAATGCTTAGCTTCTTGACAAAAATATCACGTCTCATTTTTTTAAATCTTGCATTACCAACACATTAACCAACGCTTGGTAAAAAAAAACTCCGGAAAATAATCCAAATTAATTTGGAATTATTACTGGTTGCATATAGGAAGTGGTTGGTAACTGGTAGTTGGTATAAGTTTTAATTATTTACTTTAATTTAAGAGCAAGGTGGAGGTACAAATCACTGCTCTGTTATCACAGACTTCATTTATTCTTGTGTAAATAAAAAACGACCCACAAGTTACTTTCTAATGAATGGCGTCCCTAAAATAATATAGATAAATGATCAAACCATTGTCCTTATGAGATATACCAGACAGGACATCTTTGAGCATTGAATTACTTTCTCTTCAAAGAACCATAATTTCCCCCTCGCCCCTTGGAATAAATGTTAATTACTTGAAAAAAAAAAATCTAAAACTATATTTTATCCCCAAATTGTTTTATTAAATGCCCACCCTACCATAAAAAAGACAATTCACTGAACACAAAATAGAAAACTGGTACATGCATTGTTAAATAATCAAAAACCATTTCCCAAATTCTGACTCATATATACTAGATTCAATGGCGATTAGTGCTTTCACGTTGGTTTCAAATGGAAATTGATCTCGCCCTAATTTTATAGAATAATTCTAAGTTCTAAAAATGCAATTTAAAACGGCTTCAAACAAGTTAGGAAAAAGTCTTAACAGAGTTAATTTCGATATTATTCTGTAGATTCAACATTAATTCCTAGATCGAGCTCACTGAGTTTTTCAAATCTAGATTTCTTTGAGTACCTATTGAGAAAACTACTAGAAGCCTCAAAAATGCCCTAGTTTATGAAGTAGGATTAGGTTGGGTTGCCATGTCATCGTTAAATGTCTACCACTGAAGGAAAGGAACAAGAATTGACCCAGTTCACAAGATTCCGTTACAGAATTTGATACAGGAAAAAAAAAACAGAATTTTCAAACGAAATGATAAATGAGATGTAGAAGATTCAGAAACAAAGGAACTAACCAAGAAGGTGATGAAAACTAAACATTTCTTCCATTGGCTGACGGGAAAGGCTGAACTTTTTTAGGATGCCTTCGAATGCGCGTGGTGTGGGGGAGACTTGAAGCAGAACATCAGGAAGAGGGTGTACATGATAAATGCAATTGTGATTGCTGCCGTTCCGTACATGAACAAATTTAGTTCAGGATGCTTAAATCTATTCTTCTGTAACCAATCCAATACTTCTTCTTCAGCTTCTAAGTCACCTGTAAACGAGTATTTAGGTTACTACTTTGTTCAAGTTTGGCAGTCGGTAATATCTTGATCATATCCCAAAGGGCGTTATCATATCGATGCCAAAACATTGGGTGAAAATAGGGTGAAGTTTCGAAAAAAAACTCCCAAAAACCCGCTGTTAGCCCATTCCAAAGCTCACCTCTTATTAGTTTTTGACGCTAACCAGCGATACAGGTGGCATCGGGGCTAAAAGAAAAAGGTGCCTTGGCGCACACTGCACGGTGATCGCGCCATAGTGAGGGTGCACGGGGTATGTGGATATAAGTACCCTATTGGCAAGTTGCGGGACGAAGGTGAGAATGGATTTGTTGTGGAAACTGAATGGATAGACGGCATCCGCATCCGCCAATAGCCGGCTATTTCCCTATGTACGCCGAAGTTTTGTCTGTCCTCGCGGAGATCGAAGACTCTACCTAGGCGTTAGAAATCCAGCGCCTTATTCACTATGCTAGCGAGAGCTATCAATTTTTTTATTATCACCAACTATCACAGGACGACAATACACTACGGAAAGCTATCTCAACATCGTCATATATAAAATTGATACTATCAGTAAATCCCTCTCAATGACTACTGCATGAGGTAATTTTTTTTGTCGTCTCCGAATAGGACGCAGCGCCATCTGATAGACTCCTCCCATGAACTTTTCTGCCAAGATACTTGGTCTCCCAGATGCTAAGACACTGACTAATCTCTTTGGCTGATACCTGCCCCCATTACCGCGACAGGCGGGGTGTCTACAGCCCGTTCCAAGTTCTTGGGGGTGGTGGGGGTGGGGACTCCTGCGTGCCACACCACAGGAGGCGGGGCTCTATAGTACATATTTAACTTAAATTTATGACTATATGCACAGAACCCTGAGGGACGAAGGCTGGCTGACCTTCCCCTGGCGTCTTTTTCTTATCGGCGGAGCTGTTTGTTGGTTTATTTCTTTAGCCTAAAATTAGAATTGTTTGTAATTTCGGCGGCTCTGTTCTTGCTGCCGTTCGCCAAAGGAGAATTAAAAAAAAAAAAATCCTCCAGCCTTTCCCTTCACTATCCCAACATCACATACTTCAACTAGGCAGATGGCATAACCATACTCTCGAAATATTGACCTAAATGTGAGCAGTCCAAGATTTACACCGATACACTAATAGTGTATGCAACAAAACCTGATAATCCCCCCCCCCTTCCAAACCAATGCATTACACTCTAAAAAAAAAAAAATTAAAAACAAAAACAACCGTACTACGTGGCAGCCGGTACACAGGACAAAAAAAATCCGACGATACTCGACACAATGCAACATTAGACCGTGCATCATTGGAAGTCCCAGACCTGTATCAGTTTTGATCTGACATCATTTGTGTCATTCTGAACTCCGGCTCGGCTGTTCATGGCAAGTCTACGTGAATTTTTAGAGTTCCAACTGGAAATGATAGTTGATGCCAGACTGATGGGACATTCTATATCTGAAACTGTGCGACACTACCCCCTCGATCTACAATTACGTGTGTGTACCGAGAATGCCTCATATAATGCATTACCGCCCTCGTGGACAGCGAACTGGCTAACCAATGCGTCTTATTGATCGTGACCAGCGGTGTCTGGCTCGAAGTTTCCATCGTAACAGAGAAGCAACACTCAAATTACATCCACTTTCAATAAAGGATATATCAGACACTTATCCACCAAGTTAAGCATCGTTCTTTACATCTCATAGGATATGGAACAGAAGACCCAGCAGGGTGCCCCCTGTTAACACCACGACACCAGACAAAGCGCAGCGCCTGGGATCGTGACATCGCTAATGGGACCCTGGAGGATTGTAAAATGTGGCGTGTTCCGATGAGGACACGTACCCAAGTTGTCAAAGCACCCCGCACGCTGGTGATTGTTCCACACTAGTGTATTCACGTTGCAATGGTTGGATCCGCTGTTCTGCATACACACTTAATTGACCGGAGGTCGCTAGCTTGCACTAATTAGTGACCATTTGAATCCACTGATTAACTTCATTACCACAACAACGATGGGATAGTCCAGCAGGATAATGCGCCCTAGGGGCACAAGTTGCCCAGAAATTATTCGAGAAGAAGTCTGGAGAGTTCCAAAGAATGGTATGGCCACTACCTTCACTTGACAGGTACCCGAGAGACCATTTATGGGACTCTAGGCCTGATCTTTTCGCACCCAAGATTTGGCACAAATATGTGGGAATTGTGGACAGTTGTTGAGAGGGTATAGGTCAACATCTCTCCAAGGTTCTTCCGTCCACTTGTGGAATCGATGTCACGTCGATTTGTTGCACTTCCCCAGCTAGAGGGCGTTCTACACGATACTAGGTACCTATCTCATTACGTTTGGCATTTAAGTGTATAGCAAACACCAAAATGACTACAATCCGAGCACTTGTAGGAACCACATTCAAAACAAAGAAACCCATTACCGACACCTTCAAGCAGTACATCTGCGCTATGGTGTTGGGCGGAAAAAAAACTAGAAAAGATAACAAAGCCACAGGGTGTGTTCGAAGCATCGCCAAATATCCACCCACCTAAACTGCTAAATGCAATTCCTCTACAATACACGAAACGAGTGGCACATGACGCATGTCAAGGCTGAGATATAACACGATACCCACAATCTGGTACCCCATGATCCATCGGTATGACGGTCGCCAATTGATAAAAAGAAAATTTCCTTATCACTTTTATATAAAATAATATAGAATCTATTTAGCAGTCGCCAAAAAACAAAACCCGCAGAAATTCCATAATTCAACACGAAAATTTAACCAACAGTAAATACAAATTAAAGAATACAATAAAAAAGTACGCCAGGATGGCCCAGAGGAAGCCTCCCAAAACTCTATCAAACCACAATTTGGATTAAAGGAGCCAGTCCCTAGTAACATGGACAAGCGGGAGCAACCCCGCTCGTTATGCTACCGGAACGGGAACCGCGCAGAAAGCTCCCATCAAAGAGAAAATTCGGCTGAATATGTGGCGAACAGTCTGGTGCAGAAGGCGCCACGTTCCGAGAGTGTCTGATTCTGAGGTGACTGAGAAGGACTTGATACGAAAAAGGAAATGGAAGATGACTCCAAGAGAAAAGTCTGGGCGTAATGGCACACAGCATTAAGTGCCTGAACGCCGTCTGTAGTCTTCTTTGCATTGCAGCCCTAAAAGCTGACCTGATCCCTACTATCTAGTCAGAATAGGGAAGAATGAAACTTTAGTCGAAGACATGAGAGACGTTGGCGAGTGGGGGAGACTCGAACCGCGCATCATGCGTGTGCACGGCGTAACGCTCGAGGCGTCACTGTCTACAAGAAGGTTCTCAGTAGGGGACTTGATCAAGGCACCAGTCAGCACATGGGGAGCGGCGGGATTAATCGAATCCCCATTCGCGATAAAATTTCGAATGCAGAGGAGTAAATTTGGCAGCCATACTTAAGTTTGGGAGGAACAAAGATGGCTGTAAAATAAGGTGTGATGTTTCTATCCCAACCCTACGCTCTGAACGCAAAATCTTTGTTTTCTTTCTAGAGGCGCCCATCTGGCGACTGCCACCAAAGGCCGAAGTCGCTGTATTCAAAACTTCAAGCTTATTACGAGGCTACTTTAAAGTTCTCACAAACAGCTAAACACGCACACAAAAAAGCAAACCCAAACCAAAAAATAAACGAGAGAGAAAGGAGGCACGCTCCGGCTTTGGGAGAGGCTCGCCTCTCTCACTCCCCTTAAATCGAATTCCTTTATAAATTCAATGAATCAAAAAGTCTGTGTGCACGAATATGTATAAAGCACAATAGACACACGGTACCGACCGACTTCACTCACCCCGTTATTGGCATATGTGACGTGCGCGGACATCACCCAGACTGGGACATATAACGAGGTCGTCACAGTAAGATGCAGGGAGCATTTCATCAAATGACGCTGTGTTCTGCGATTATGGCCTACCCTGATACCACAGAAAGCGAACTAAAACCGTCGAGGCATGGGGGTACATCCATGTGAACAGTCAGGGTGAGATAGCACGAAACTGTAGGTTCCCATAGGCAGTATTCCATCTTCTTTGCCAGGCCTCCCGGAGGTCTTATCTGATTCCTGCCATGTAGTCAGTGTGAGGAAGAGCGAAACGCTGGTCTGGTCGCCCAGTCCTCAATGACTGGCACCTTCATTTTCAGTAATCCCTATATGGCCAGGAACCCAACAAAAGATAATCTCAACATGCTCCAGGGGTGCAGCAACCGTGACGTCACAGATACTGAGAATCAGATAGGATGCCAATGTCCGAAAGCACTCATGGCGCTTTGTGAGTTGCTATAGATAACGATCCGATCTCCGAAGCGGGCACAACGCGTTATACCCATACCAATCGGTTCGTTACAACCAGCTCATCCGGTAAGAGAAAAGCAACTCCTAGTAGAGCCCTACTGATTTCCAAAAGGGGGCATACGACGTGGAAACCGACCTCCTCCTAGGACTTGGAGCCATCCTTATACACTGGCACGTATCCAGCGTGAAACGGAGTATGCTCCCAAAAGGCCGAAAGCAATTTATCCGGCGCTGTGGAAGCTTTTGAAGCAAAGGCGTGGCGACAAATAGTCAAAGGTGATACCCTCCAGGGTGATGTCCTGGGCAGAAGCAGATCGCCACAGGCCTGAAAGCTACACTAGCTCATGAAGAAGTTTCCTAGCCCTAAACAAAAAGGACTCAAGGTATTACTTGCTTCTCTCGGTGGCATAGGCACCGTCGAGATCAGCAGCGAATAGAATGAGAGCCGATGGCGGCTGAGGTAGATGCAGGGCTCGCGAGTATAAGTGAATAATGCACCGCGTAGGGCAATTGGCATCGACAAGCAAGTTCTGAATAAGGGACCTTCGGATGGCACATGTCACCAGATCAAGACCGGTATGATGGATCGCGTCCTCCTTCCGCAATTCTCGCTCGGCTCCGTATATGTAAGAATCACATCCGTATTCAAACTCTGAGTAAATTAAGGAACGATCAAACATCAAAACAGTAGCCCTATCAGCATCTCAAGTGCTGAAAGTCGTGGAACGAGGAATTTCCATAGCGCGGGTACAAGAGAACGTGAGGCTAAGAATATGAGCGTCCCAGTTTAAGCGTCAGTGAATAACAACACCAAGGAAACGGAACAAGATCACCAGTCCCAGGCGAACTCCATTTATGTACAAATCCGGGTCGGGGTGAAGCGGTGGATTGCGAGAGAAGGCCGGTGTAGTGGATCGGGTCTACCTTCCGCAATACACACTTGGCTGCGGATGCATAAAACTCGCATCCGTAATCGAGCATACAACAAACAAAGGATCGATAAAAAAGTAGGGCAGTAGCCCTATCAGCGCTCCATGCGCTGAACGTCATGGAACGAAGAATATCCATGGCGCGGGTACAAGAGACCCTAAGGCTGCGAATATTAGCCTCCCAGGTGAGGTATCGGTCAAATACAAGACCAAGGAAACGGTAAGGGTCCACCACTTCCAGGCAAACCCAACTTAGAAACAAGTCTGGGTCAGAGTGGAGCCGTAGATGGCGGCAGAAGTGAACCACCTTAGTCTTGGCTAAGGAAAACCAAAACTTGTTCACTTAGGCATAGTGAGGGATGTGGTTCAATGCCTGTTGAATTCGACACTCAAGACTTGGCATCTGAACAGTCGCGGCACAATGGCACGCAACTTTGAGTTCCCTTCGACCGTCTCCCATCTTCTTTGCCAAGCAGTCGGAAGAGCTGCCCGTATTCCTGCCATGTAGTCGGTGTGAGCAAGAGTGAAACGCTGGTCCGGTCACAGAGTCCTCGCGGACTCTTTGGCACCCTCATCGGCGCGCTCATTCCCCGCAATTACTACGTGTCCAGGAACCCAGCAGAAGATAATCTCGACATCCGCCGGGCTCGCCAAAACCGTGGCGTCACGGATATCGTGAACCAGGGGATGCGGACATTCCAATGCCCCGAGAGCACTCAGGGTGCTTTGTGAGTTGCTATAGATCACAATCCGGTCTACGAACCGGGCACGTCGCGTAATCTCCCATACCGAGTGGTGTATTGCCACCAGCTTGGCCGTGAAGACAGACGCAGAGCCCCGCTGACTTCAAAAAGAGGGGATACGGCGTGGAAGCTGACCCTCTCTTCGGACTTGAAGCCATCCGTATACACTGATACGGTTCCAGCGTGAAACGAAGTGTGCTCCAAAAAGGTCGAACGCAATACTCCCGGCGCCGTAAAAGCTTTGGGAGCAGAGGCGTCGCGACAAATAGCCAAATGTAGTACCCTCAAGGGTGGCGTCCTGGGCAGAACCAGGGGCGCCACCGGCCCGAAAGCTATATCTAGCTCTCGAAGGAGTTTCCTGGCCCTAAACCCAAAGGGCTTAGAGTATGACTGAAGTCTCTCGGCGGCATAGGCCCCGTCGAGATCAGCTGCAGATGCAGTAAAAGCTGTGGGCGACTAAGGGAGGTGCCGTGCTCGCGCGTACAGGCGAGTGATGCACTGCACGCGGCGCAGAGCGAGTGGCATCTCCCCAGCATCGGAAGGTACCGGTGAAGACAGACGCAGCGCCTGGCAGAGCCCCGCTGACTTCAAACAGAGGGGATACAGCGTGGAAGCTGACCCCCTCTTCGGACTTGAAGCCATCCGTATACACTGATACGGTTCCAGCGTGAAACGAAGTGTTCTCCAAAAAGGTCGAACGCAATACTCCCGGCGCCGTAAAAGCTTTGGGAGCAGAGGCGTGGCGACAAATAGCCAAATGTAGTACCCTCAAGGGTGGCGTCCTGGGCAGAACCAGGGCGCCACCAGCCCGAGAGCTATATCTAGCTCTCGAAGGAGTTTCCTGGCTCTAAACCCAAAGGGCTTAGGGTATGACTGGCGTCTCTCGGCGGCATAGGCCCCGTCGAGATCAGCTGCGGATGCAGTAAAAGCTGTTGGCGACTGAGGGAGGTGCCGTGCTCGCGCGTACAGGCGAGTGATGCACTGCACGCAGAGCAGAGCGAGTGGCATCTCCCCAGCATTGACCAACAGGCTCTCAATGGGTGAAGTGGGGAAGGTACCGGTGAAGACAGACGCAGCGCCTGGCAGAGCCCCGCTGACTTCAAACAGAGGGGATACGGCGTGGAAGCTGACCCCCTCTTCGGACTTGAAGCCATCCGTATACACTGATACGGTTCCAGCGTGAAACGAAGTGTGCTCCAAAAAGGTCGAACGCAATACTCCCGGCGCCGTAAAAGCTTTGGGAGCAGAGGCGTCGCGACAAATAGCCAAATGTAGTACCCTCAAGGGTGGCTTCCTGGTCAGAACCAGGGGTGACACCGGCCGGAGAGCTATATCTAGCTCTCGAAGGCGTTTCCTGACCCTAAACCCAAAGGGCTTAAAGTATGACTGGCGTCTTTCGGCGGCATAGGCCCCGTCGAGATCAGCTGCGGATGCAGTAAAAGCTATTGGCGACTGAGGAAGGTGCCGTGCTCGCGCGTACAGGCGAGTGATGCACTGCACACGGCGCAGAGCGAGTGGCATCTCCCAGCATCGTCCAACAGGCTCTCAATGGGGGAAGTGCGGAAGGTATTGGTGAAGACAGACGCAGCGCCTGGCAGAGCCCCGCTGACTTCAAACAGAGGGGATACAGCGTGGAAGCTGACCCCCTCTTCGGACTTGAAGCCATCCGTATACACTGATACGGTTCCAGCGTGAAACGAAGTGTACTCCAAAAAGGTCGAACGCAATACTCCCGGCGCCGTAAAAGCTTTGGGAGCAGAGGCGTGGCGACAAATAGCCAAATGTAGTACCCTCAAGGGTGGCGTCCTGGGCAGAACCAGGGGCACCACCGGCCCGAGAGCTATATCTAGCTCTCGAAGAAGTTTCCTGGCCCTAAACCCAAAGGGCTTAGGGTATGACTGGCGTCTCTCGGCGGCATAGGCCCCGTCGAGATCAGCTGCGGATGCAGTAAAAGCTGTTGGCGACTAAGGGAGGTGCCGTGCACGCGCGTACAGGCGAGTGATGCACTGCACGCGGAGCAGAGCGAGTGGAATCTCCCCAGCATCGACCAACAGGCTCTCAATGGGGAAAGTGCAGAAGGTACCGGTCGCATGGCGAAGGCCGGTGTGGTGGATCAAATCCACCTTCCGCAATAAACGCTTGGCTGCGGATGCATGAAACTCGCATCCGTAGTCGAGCTTCAAACGAACAAAGGATCGATAAAAAAGTAAGGCAGTAGCCCTATCCGCGCCATAAGCGCTGAACGTCACGGAACGGAAAATATCCATGGCGCGGGTACAAGAGACCGTAAGGCTGCGAATATGAGCCTCCCAGGTGAGGCGTCGGTAGAATACAAGACCAAGGAAACGGTTCGATTCCACCACATCCAGGCGCACCCCATTAAAAAACAAATCTGGGTCGGGGTGGAGCCGTGGATGGCGGCAGAAGTGCACCACCTTAGTCTTGGCTAAAGAAGACCGAAACCTGTGCGCTCTAGCATAGCGAGAGACGCGGTTCCCTGAGGGACACCCTCTTCCTGCTCCTTTGGGCCGGAGAGGGCTTCCCCCCACCGGTACGCGGAATCGACGATCTCGCAAAAATTCAGATATAAACATTGGGGGGGCGTCTCCTCGCCCCCATCGTGGGAGAGTCTCCATAATACCGTATCGCCATGCGGTATCATAGGCCTTCTCCAGATCGAAAAACACCGTGGCGTAGTGCTCTCTAATGAGGAAAGCCTTGCAGACGGAATTTTCCAGTCGGAGCAGAGCATCCGACGTGGAGTGGAACTTGCGGAAACCGCACTGTGCAGAAGACAGATGGCCTCCGCTGTCTAGGAAAAAGGCTAATCTAACATTTACCAATTTCTCTATCAACTTGCACACGCAAGAGGTTAGAGAGATTGGGCGAAACCCGGTCGGAGTAGAGTGATCTCTCCCCGGTTTGAGAAAAGCGAGCACAGTAGCGATTCGCCAGGAGTCTGGGAGAAGACCCTCCACCCAGATCCTGTCAAACAAATCTAAGAGGAAGCCTATGCCTCGCAGACCCAGGTGTCGAAGCATGGCGTACGGGACATCGTCCGGGCCATGGGCGGTGTCCGCGCACGAAGCAAGAACGGAGCGCAACTCACTCACAGTAAACCTGTCGTTAAAGGGTTCTCCGCCTCTGGAGCTAAAGTCCAGCCGGCGGCCTTCCGCGACATCACAACCTGCATTAAATGCTGGCGGAGCAGCATCCCGGCTAGAGGATGCGGTCGTTAAGGATTCCGCCACGGACGCGGGGTCCAAGATTGCGGTCCCATTCTCCTGGAGAACGGGAGGGGGGTCCTGCGAGAACTTGCCTGAATCCTTTTGACTCGCTTCCACACCTCTGCTAAAGGGGTCTTCCCGTTAAGTAAAGACACGTATGCCCAGCAAGAAAAGCGGCGGGCGTGCTTCGAAATATACCGGAACCTAGCCCTAGCCCGATGAAATTCAGCGACAGTGAAATCGTTTGGGCGGCGCTTATAGCGCATGTAGGCATAACGCTTTTGTTTGAGGGCCGTCTCACACTCGGCCGACCACCATGGGAGTGGTCGGCGTGCAAAACGGCCAGACGTCGTAGGAATAGTAGTCAGGCCCACGCCGATGAGGTTACCGGAGAAGAAATCAACGACCTAAACTCCTCGACTAAGATAGAGAGAAATAAGTCATTTCCTGAACTGCGGACCAGCGCGCTCGCGCCACGTAACACTGGGACTGGCTCTGGGGCAGGAGCGGCCCAGAAAATCATATTTGAATGGAAAGGGATCAGTACCATGGGTGTCGTCGACCACCCCCTACTCAAGATCAGGCTGTGCATCCGGAGAGCACAAAGATAGATCAAGGCAGGAAAATAAAGAGGTTCTCGGGAAGTAATGCGTAGACTCATTCACGTTTAGGACACCTATCTCAAGCTCCTAGATCAGATCGGCAAGGACTTGTCCCCTAGGATTTATTAAGTAATGTCCCCAGAGAGGATGCATACCGTTCTAATCTCCAAGCAAGAGAAAGGGCGTCGGCAACCGCGCCACGACGAAGCGTAAGCCCCCCGCGTCAAAGCCAGCTGACGGTGGAATGTACACAGAAATGATAGTATACCTCCTATCCAGATGCAGCTGCACAACCACTGCCTGATAGGAGGTATTTAAAAAGAAAGGAAGAACTGAGACATCATGCCGGGTGTAAACCGCGCATCCCCCAGCCCGGCCATCTCGTCGTGGTGGGATCGCAAGAGCCTTATACCCCGAAGATGGCGGGCAGGGGGCACGTGCCTAGCATGGTCTCCTGCAAAAAGATAACTAACTGGTAACGGGGAACGGGACGAGGCGAGCCTCCGCAGCTCCTCCCAGTTGGCCCGGAGTCCACGGCAATTCTATTAAAGGAATATGCCCTCCAGGCCTAGCTCGGAGGAGACGCGGGGGCCCTCCTCGAACAGAAGACCCTCACGGGAATGGCCTTTCTAACTATTGAGGCATATGACGTCCCAGTCAGAGCCGAGCGCGCCAGGACCAAGTCCTTAGCCTCCCGGAATTAGATTCGATCCTGGGCCTGAACGGCCAGGATTTCTTCCTCGATGAGATATGCGCCACATTGCTTTGAAGAAGCGGGGTGCGGCTCTCCGCAATTGACACACTTGGCCAAACATGATTTAGACTTATCGTGTTCGGTCTTGGAGCAATTTACACAGACTTCAGGTGACCCCGACTTCGCATGTCTACAAGATCGATTCGTATGGCCGAAGCGGTGACAGTAATAGCACAGCCGCAGCAGTGGCACGAATGCATTCACGCGGTAGCGGTACCAACCAGCACGCACCGACTCAGAGAGCTTGTCACAGTCGAACGTGACCAAGAGTGTAGGGGTAGGTCTCGAGGCCCCTAACCGTTTTCTCATCACACGTTGGACTTTGACCGCCCCATGGTCGGCCAGCTCTAAGGTGATGTTTTCAATGGAGTAGTCAACGAGTTCCTTTGCATAATTACTCCTTTCACAAAGTTCATGGTAGAGTGCAGCGTCACACTCACCGGGGTGCCATGAAGTGTCCGAAGAGCACTTCTCTTGGCCGCCTCGGCGGGATTCGCCGCATTTGCCGGAAGGCTCCCGTCCGAGAAACGCGTCACCTTCGGCTCTCTACCAATTGCACTAGCTAATCCTCTCCTCTGATGGATCATGTTGCCCTTGGCCAACAAGGTGCCATCAGTGGAGCGAATAACTAGAAAGCGTTTGAAGCCAGCGGGCTCGAAAACGCCAGGTAACCTCTAAATGAGGGGCCCCGATGTCATCGAGGCTCCGACTTGTGCACTTTTGGTCTTAGTCAGGGGCTCCGCATTTTTTTTTTAGAACCCATCTGGCGACTGGCTACATGGGCATTAGTCGCCGTATTAAAACTGGCCTAGTTCTAGGCTACTTTAAAATAAAATTAAACGAAAAAAAAACTCAACCCAAATGGGGGAAAGAAAGAAAGCCTGCAACCTAAAGTAAAAAAAAAAAAAATAAATAAATGCAAAAAACAAAACAAAACAAAAAAACAAACCCTGCTTAGGTAATAGGGAGAAGGCCGGCCTCCCCCCCAAAAGTCAATAAGTCCACCAGTTGATGTGCACGCACTCATCCCTGTACAAGGGACAGGCGGTAGCGACTCCGCCCATCCCGGTACCGGAAAAGGTGTCGAGCGCGAAGATCACTCAGACTGGGACATTCGACAAGAATGTGACGAACAGTCTAGGGGACGACGCAGTCGTCGCAATAGGGCGCTGGCGAGCGCCCCATCAGATAGCGATGCGTCACACGAGTATGTCCGATTCAGAGACGACAGAAAGCGACCTGAAACCGTCGCGACATTGGGGGATAGGTCCATGGGAACAGTCGTGGCGCAATGGCATGCAACTTTAAGTTCCCTTCGACCGTCTCCCATCTTCTTTGCCAAGCAGTCCGAAGAGCTGCCTGTATTCCTGCCATGTAGTCGGTGTGAGCAAGAGCAAAACGCTGGTCCGGTCGCAGAGTCCTCGCGGACTCTTTGGCGCCCTCATCGGCGCACTCATTCCCCGCAATTGCTACATGTCCAGGAACCCAGCAGAAGATAATCTCGACATCTGCCCCGCTCGCCAAAACCGTGGCGTCACGGATATCGCGAACCAGGGGAAGCGGAGATTGCAATACCCCGAGAGCACTCAGGGCGTTTTGTGAGTCGCTATAGATCACAATCCGGTCTCCGAACCAGGCACGTCGCGTAATCTCCCGTACCGAGTGGTGTATTGCCACCAGCTCGGCCGTGAAGACAGACGCAGCGCCTGGTAGAGCCCCGCTGACTTCAAACAGAGGGGATACAGCGTGGAAGCCGACCCCCTCTCCGGACTGAGAGCCATCCTTATACACTGGCACGGTTCCAGCGTGACACGAGGTGTGCTCCAAAAAGGTCGAACGCAATACTCCCGGCGAGGTACAAGCTTTGGGAGCAGAGGCGTGGCGACAAATAGCCAAATGTGGTACCCTCCAGGGTGGCGTCCTGGGCAGAACCAGGGGCGCCACCGGCCCGAGAGCTATATCTAGCTCTCGAAGGAGTTTCCTGGCCCTAAACCCAAAGGGCTTAGGGTATGACTGCGGATGCAGTGAGAGCTGTTGGCGACTGAGGGAGGCGCCGGGCTCGCGTGTGCAGGTGTGTGATGCACTGCACGCAGCGCAGAGCGAGTGGCATGTCCCCAGCATCGACCAACAGGCTCTCAATGGGGAAAGTGCGGAAGGCACCGGTCGCAAGGCGAAGGCCGGTATGATGGATCGAATCCACCTTCCGCAATAAACTCTCGGCTGCGGAATCATAAAACTCGCATCCGTAGTCGAGCTTCGAACGAACAAAGAATCGATAAAAAAGTAAGGCGGTAGCCCTATCTGCGCCCTAGGCGCTGAACGTTACGGAACGGAGAATGTCCATGGCGTGGGTGCAAGAGACTCTAAAACTGCGAATATGAGCCTCCCAGGTGAGGCGTCGGTCGAATACAAGACCAAGGAAACGGTGCGACTCAACCACATCCAGGCGCACCCCATTAAGAAACAAATCTGGGTCGGGGTGAAGCCGTGGATTGCGGCAGAAGTGCACCACCTTAGTCTTGGCCAAAGAAAACCGAAACCTGTGCGCTTTGGCATAACGAGAGACGCGGTTCAATGCCTGTTGGAGTCGACGCTCTGGAGTTGGCATCTGGGCCGCGCTAAAAGAGATCGAAAGGTCGTCCACGTAGAGCGCGTAGCGAGAAAATATCCGGCAGCACCGAGGTGATGCCGTTGATGCTCAGGGCAAAGAGTGTGACACTTAGGACACTTCCCTGCGGGACACCTTCTTCCTGCTCCTTTGGGCCAGAGAGTGCTCCCCCCACCCGTACGCGTAATCGACGATCTCGCAAAAATTCAGATATAAATATTGGGAGGCGTCCCCTCGCCCCCACCGTGTGGAGAGTCTTCATGATACCGTATCGCCATGCGGTATCATAGGCCTTCTCCAGATCGAAAAACACCGTGGCGTAGTGCTGTCTACGAAGGAAAGCCTCGCAGACGGCATTTTCCAGTTGGAGCAGAGCATCCGACGTGGAGTGGAACTTGCGGAAGCCGCACTGTGTGGAAGACAGATGGCCTCCGCTGTCCAGGAAAAAGGCTAATCTAACATGTACCAATTTCTCTATCAACTTGCACACGCAAGAGGTTAGAGAGATTGGGCGGAAACCGGTCGGAGTAGAGTGATCTCTCCCCTGTTTGCGAAAGGCAAGCACAGTAGCGATTCGCCAGGAATCTGGGAGAAGACCTTCCACCCAGATCCTGTTGAACAAATCTAAGAGAAAAGCCATGCCACGCTCACCTAGGTGTCGAAGCATGGCGTACGGGAAATCGTTCGGACCATGGGCGGTGTCCGCACACGAAGCAAGAGTGGATTGCAACTCGCTCACAGTAAACTTGTCGTTGAAGGGTTCTCCGCCTCTGGAGGTAAAGTCCAGCCGGTGGCCTTCCACGACATCACGACGTGCATTGAATGCTGGCGGAGCAGCATTACGGCTATAGAATGCGGAAAAAGCGGTCGTTATTGATTCCGCAACGGACGCGGGGTCGCGATTGCGGTCCCATTCTCCGTGCGAACGGGAGGGGGGTCCTGCGAGAACTTGTTCCGAATTCTTTTGACTCGCTTCCACACCTCAGCTAAAGCAGTCTTCCCGTTAATTGAAGACACGTATGCCCCCGCCAAGAAGAGCGGCGGGCGTGCTTCGAAATATACCACAACCTAGCACTAGCTCGACGAAGTTCAGCGACAGTGAAATCGTTCGGGCGGCGCTTATAGTGCATGCAGGCATAACGCTTCTGTTTGAGGGCCGTCTCACACTCAGCCGACTACCATGGGAGTGGTCTGCGTGCAAAACGGCCAGACGTCCTAGGAATAGTAGTCAGGCCCACGGCGATAAGCTTGCCGGAGAAGAAATCAACGGCCTCATCTACCGACCTAAACTCCTCGACTGAGATGAGAATTCAGTCATTTCCTGAAATGCAAGCCACCGCGCCCGCGCTAAGCACCACTGAGGTGGGCTCTCAGGCGGCAGTTGCCCTAAAAATGATATTTGAATGGGGAAGTGATCACTACCATGGAGGTCATCGACCACCTTCCAACCAAAATTAGGCTGTGCATCCGAAGAGCACAAAGATAGGTCAAGGCAAGAAAATGAAACGGTTCTCGGACAGTGATGCGTAAACTCATCCACGTTTAGGACACCCATCTCAAGCTTTTCGATCAGATCGGCAAGGACTTGTCCCTTGGGATTTATGAAGTAATCTCCCCAGCGAGGATGCCTGCCGTTTAGATCTCCAAGCAAGAGATAGGGCCTCGGCAACCGTGCCACGACGCGGTGGAAGTCCCCCGCGTCGAAGTGGAATGTACGCTGAAATCAGAGTATACTTCCTATCCAGGTGCAGCTGCACAGCCACTGCCTGAAAGGAGGTATCTAAAGAGAAAGGAAGAACGGAGACATCATGCCGGGTGTAAACCGCGCATCCCCCAGTTCGGCCATCCCGCGGTGGTGGGGTCGCAAGACCCCCGGGAGGGCGGGCAGGGGGCATGCGCCTAGCATGGTCTCCTGCAAAAAGATAGCTTACGGGGAACGGGACGAGACGAGCCTCCGCAGCTCCTCCCAGTTGGCCCGGAGTCCACGGCAATTCCATTGAAGCAATATGCCCTCCAGGCCTAGCTTGGAGGAGACGCCGGGGCCCTTTTTAAACTGAAGACCCTCACGAGAATGGCCGTACGCTTCCCGGGGGCAGAACCCCGGGCGCTGTTGGCCGGACAACGCTCTCAAGGCGCTGTCGCCGTCAAGGACTTATTGGGGGAGGTTGGGCTCACCATGCGAGTCTTTTCCTCCCTCCGCCTCGAAACCTTAGGCGGGCGTTGCGGCTTCGGAGGCGGAGGCCCCTCTTTTCGAGGAACAACCGTCTCCGAGCCACCCGCTCCACCTCGGGTCGTGGGCGAAGGAGCCAAGGCTCCTTTGTTGCTGTCCTCCTTTCGGGGGACAGCAAGATGGAACCCCGGAAGATGGCCTAGCGACCATCTTCAGGGGTGTTGCCTCCTGTGAGTCTAACGACTCAGTGGAGGCGCGTGGCCGTTTTGCCTTACGGGAAACGGTCACGCTGGAGGAAGAGGGGGGAGCGCTGGTTTTAGTCGGGGCTGGGTATGACCTCTTTTTACCGCCAGCTTTACCAGGGGAGCGCCCGGGTTGAGTAGAGCCCGCAGAAGGGCTCCGAATGGGCGCGGAAACAACCGTGCTCGTTGGCCTGGATGGGCCAGGAGCAGAGGGTGCCTTTCTAGCTATTGAGGCATATGACGTCCCAGGCAGAGCCGGGCGCGCCAGGACCAAGTCCTTAGCCTCGCGCAATGAGATTCGATCCTGGGCCTGAATGGCTGCGATTACTTTCTCAAGGAGATATGCACCACATTGCTTCGAAGAAGCAGGGTGCGGCTCTCCGCAATTGACACACTTGGTCACACACGATTTGGACTTATCGTGTGCAACCTTGGAGCAATTTACACAGACTTCGGGTGACCCCGACTTTGCACGTCTACATGAGCGATTCGTATGGCCGAAGCGGTGACAGTAATAGCACCGCCGCGGCAGTGGCGCGAATGCCTTCACGCGGTAGCGGTACCAACCGGCACGGACCGACTCAGGGAGCTTGTCACAGTCGAACTTGATGAAGAGTGTAGGGGTGGGTCTCGAGGCTCCTAACTGTTTTCTCATCACACGTTCGACCTTGACCGCCTTATGGTCGGCCAGCTCTAGTGTGATGTCCTCAATGGAGTAGTCAACGAGTTCCCTCGCATAAACTACTCACCTCACAAAGTTCATGGTAGAGTGCGGCGTCACACTCACCGGGGTGCCATGAAGTGTCCGAAGAGCACTTCTCTTGGCCGCCTCGCGGGATTCGCCACATTCGCCAGAAGGCTCCCGTCTGAGAAACGGTTCACCTTCGGCTCTCTACCAATTGTACTAGCTAATCCTCTCCTCTGATGGATCATGTTGCCCTTGGACAACATGGTGCTATCCATGGAGCGAATAACGAGGAAGCGCTTGAAGCCAGCGGGCTCGAAAACGCCAGGTAACCTCTGAATGAGGGGCCCGATGTCATCGAGGTTCCGCCCTGTGCACTCTTGGTCTTAGTCTTAGTCATGGGCTCCGCACACGAGGGAGTAGAGGGACCGGATGTGCCGATCTTGGCTTGGTCACCTACCAAAGTGGCAGCAGACCCATCCGTCCCCGCAGCCCCCGTGGATGTAGAGGAGCCCCGAGTCTTTTGTGTCTTTCTTGTCTTTTTATTCTTCTTTTTAGGAGAGGAGGACGGGGAATTAACCCGCTTCTTACCTCCGCCGGCAGAAGCCCCCATGTCAGATGGACCGGCCTCAGCCAGGTCCCTCTTTAAAATAGAGAAGGTCCAAGGAGTCGTAGGGGCACCTGTCGGAGGAGATCCCTCCCCTCCTTGTACTGCCTCGGATCCCTCAGCCGTTTGAGGAGGACCTTGCATAGGGGCGAATTCGGGTCCGGTGCTTGGCGCCGAGCCCGGATTCCCCCCCATGGAAGGATCTACCGTCTGAGGCTGGAGTTCCTCAAGGACCATGTGTGTCACAGGAGGGGCCTCCAGTTGGCCATCCCCTCCCAAGACATCGCAGGTCCCGTTGGCTGTATTGTCACTAGTCTTGTGTGGGGAGGCACAGGCCTTGACCCCGGCAAGGTTCAATATTCTTGCCACCAGGTCTTTTGAGGGAAGCGACCGAAGGGGCCTGGCTTCCCTCTACCCGCTAAGGGGGTTTGCCCTAACGAGCCGCTTACACGAGGGGTGGTCGGCAGTGGGCTGCCTGCTGGCTTTCTTGGCAGTCCCCTTGGAAAGAAAAGAGGGGACTGCCGCTGGAAAAGGGGAGGTGCCCGAAAGCACCTCCAGATAAGGGGGTGAGGGGGAGTCCCCTGCACCCGTAAGCGAAGGAGAAGAGTAAGCCTCCTCTCCGGTTAGAGAAATATGGAGGGTCCCCTGCGCAAGCACAGGGGGGGGGGACCTCCATCTTTTCTGTGGAGCTGCACGAGGGCGGCTCCGTCGTTCTTATAGGGAGAATTAAGGGGAGATGTTTTTTTTTGCATCATTGGGCATGGTGACCCTCTCTGTTGTACGCGACGCAATAGCTCACCACCTCTTGCAGTAGCCCGCACTGCAAGAGGTGCTTACAGGCCCGGCAGAGCCAGGCGCCGCCATTTGGGACCACCCCTCCCGCCTGGTGGCCTGGCAGTCCTTCGGCATCGCGGCTCCACCTTGAACACGGCGTAAAAAAGATAGATTTTGAAGACGAGAGGAAAATGTATGTGAGGAAGGTATGGGTGGGGATGAAGCAGGTTGTTAAAAACAAACCACCCCAGACCGGAGCTCAGGGGTTAGGGAACATTGTCCTCTCGCCCCTCAGCCCCGATCCGGGACGGTTGGCTTGAGAAAAAGGTCAGCATCTACCCTGTGAAATTAGAGGCTGACCAGAGAAAGTTGTGGGAGAGGTTGTATGAATAGCGACGAAGTCGGGGAGAAATACAGGCTATCTGAAGGAAGGAAAAGAGGCTAAGTTGGGGCCTGGACGGAGCGCTGGATCCCGTCAGGACGGCGGCCAGAATGGCAAATCGCCGCGCCCCTTACGGGGGGCTCCTCTGATTGCATTTTTCATGCGGAGCAGTGCAGGCAAACTTTCGGAATCCGTAGGGCATAAAAAAAGGTATTCTCCGCTATATAGTAAAAAAAAATGCTAATCTAACCTCTACCAATTTTTCTATTAACTTACACACGAGAAGATTAAAAAAAATTAGACATAAACTGGACGAAGTAGAGTGTTTTCTCCCTGATTTACGAAAAGCAAGCAGAGGCCAAGACTCTGGAAGGATACCCTCTTTCCAGATCCCGTTGAAAAAATCTAGCAAAAAGGACATGCTTCGTTCAACTAGGTGTTGAAGCATGGCATATGTGACATGGTGCGGATCGGGGGCGATATCCGCGCACGAAGCCAGGGCGGAACGCAACTCACTCAGGCTAAATCTGTCGTTTTCAGGTTCTCAGTCCAGTCTATAGAGGTAAAGTCCAGTCGGCCACTTTCAGCGACATCACGACATGTATTGAATGCTTGCGGCCCAGCATCCCGGCTAGAAAATGCCGAGAAAGCAGTCTCGAAAGATTCCGTCTCATGCAAGGTTCGAGATTGCGGTCTTGTTTTCATGGAGAACGGGAAGGGGTTCCTGCGAGAACTTGCCCCGAATCATTTTGAATCGCTTTCACACCTAAGCAAGAGGAGTCCTAACTTTAAGTGAAGAGACGTATGCAGCCAAGCAGAGTGGCAGGCGTGTTTCGAGACACCGTAAATTTGTCCTTGTTCCACGAAGTTTATCAACGGTTAAATCGTTCAGGCACTGCTAATAGAGCATGTAGCTGAATCCATTCTATCTAAGAGCCGTTTCCCACTCAGCCGACCAGCACGTGCCTAACACATTATTCTGTGTTACCATAGAGAAACTTGATCCTGGACGATATTCGCACCCTATTATTCATCAGCATACACAAACTTGGTCCTACACGACATTCCCACTGTATTCTTCGTCTCCACTGCAATATGATAGTCTCTTATTTGTACAGCTCTTTTTATCATAAACGTTTGCATGAAGTACGTGATTCAAATGATGGACGTACAAATTATTAAACTTAGCTTAATTTATTTTAAGTATTGGTAAATTTTACTGTTACGTTTCATATTAGGTTTTATTTGGATGGGGGGGGTGCTTTTCTAAAATACTACACCACAAGAAAATGGTTACCCACAGCCGAGTGCATCTCAGAAAAGTCAGAAATTCCTTAATACGAACATCAAATTCTTCACAAATTACCTAGAAATTAGTGCCCAAATTCTTCACCTTTTGTAACGAGAATTCCGCCATTTAATTATAGATTACAGTTACATGCTAAGAGTTGCGGTAATATCAGAAACATACCTCTGTAGATACTGGGAAACTTTCTTCGGAAGTAGACGAGCGCGGGCATTTTGGGCATCCCGTATTTCTTGGCATATTTGGTATCGCGGATTTTGACGAAGGTGATGTCCAGTCCATCAGTGTCGCCATCAATCTTCTCCAGACGTTCGAGAACTTCGTCACATTTGGGGCAGTTGTTTTCGTCTGGTGGAAATTAGATTACATCGCGCTTGGCAAAAATGAAGAAAACTGAATTGCTCCCATTGAGTCCACATAGTGCCGTAATTTCATTTAAACCAGAAATAAATTTGCAGTATTCACTAATAGGGTTACATGTAATTACACACCCAAAGCATGGTAACTTACAAAAAAAATAACAGAAGTTAAACACAAAGCGTGGTAACTTACAGAAATAAACTGCCACAAAGTCGTTTTCATGTAAGAGTTTTTCTAACATTTTTCTGTTCACTTCCTCAATTTCGTCTTTGATGTCGAAAACGTCTTGGGAAGTTAACCACGCAAACACCTTCTCCTCATCAAATAAGTCACCTGGAATGAAATGCGGAAAAATATATTTTACCAATCGAATTTAAAACGAAATACCAACGAGAGCGAATCCCGCCGAGTTTGTAAGCAAGAGGAAGGAAAAACAATATAGCCACATATCCCTCTGTAAGCATTGAGGCCGGGGGAGGATTTAAAATAGTCCAGATATCAGCAAAGTTGCTTATGCTACACCGGATATGCCGTAGTCTGACGACTACAAGAGTGGGCATAGTCACCGAATTTACAACCTAGCCTATTTTGGGCTATTTTAATTTTAAAAACAAAACTAATAGAAAGGATTTCAGGTGCCAGATTGAGGCGCGCTCCCTCAGGGGCCTGAACTAGTACCCAAACACCCAAAACCTAAATACTATAAAGGAGCCACGCCTCCCCTAGAAACGCAATTATCGTACGAACTCGCCCCGAATACAAGTGACAAGCAACCTCGCTCGTCCCGGTACCGGGACATGTAAAGAGCCCCCCCTCCCTCCACACACTGTGACATTCCACATGAAAGTCACTAACAGTCTGAGGAACCAAAGTCGCCACAGTAAGATTCAGGGTACGTGAATATTACCGATTCGGAGGAGACAGAAAATAGCCTGAAGCTCTAGAGGCATTGGGGAGTAGGAACACGTAAAAAGTTCCGACGCAACGGCACAATTTTAGATTTCTGTTGGCCGTCTCCCATCTTCTTTGTCAGGCAATCAGAAGAACTGACCTGATTCCTGCCATGAGGTCAGAGTGAGTGAGAATGAAACTCTATTCTCGTCGCCCAGTCCTTACATATATTGGCGCCTTCGTAATGGCTATCATTTGTCGCAATCCCTAAATGTCCAGGAACTCTCGATATTCTCTCGGCTCAAGGCAGCCGTGTCATCAAGGATACTGCGAACAAGGGGTGCGGATATTCCAATGCCACGATGACATTCAGTACGCTGTTTGGCAGCTATGTTATCCGAACCGGGCACAGCCTGAAATCTCCCGTACTGAACGGTGTATTGTAACCCCCTCGGCCGTTAAGAGACGCAATGCCCGGAAGAGTACACTGACATCAAACGGAGAAGGCAGGAAAGCCGATCCCATCTTCGGGCTCAGAGCTATCCATGTACATTGGTAAAGCTCCAGCGTGACGTGTGCTCCAAGAAATTCAAACACAATATTCTCGGTGGTGTAGAAACTTTAGGAGCAGAGGCGTAGCGACAAACATTCAAAGGTGGTACCTTCCAATGGTGTCCTGGATACAATCAGCGGCCCCACTACCGCGAAACTTAAATCGAGCTGTCAAGAGTTTTCTTGGCCTAAAACCAAAGGATTTAGGGCATGACTGGCGTCTCGTGGCGGCATAGGCTCCGTTGGAGCCTATGCATATGCGAATGAGGCCTACGAGCCTATGCTTATGAGGCATACGCCTCCTATGAAGAGCGAGTTTAGCGTCTCTCACAGTCGCTGACAGCTCATTTCGTCCCGTGATTGTTCTCGATGGTCCCAATGCCAACGAGGGGCGCCAACCATACCATAAACCCTTCCGTTTCAGAAACAGTAAACTCCAAGATTTCGATATAACTCTTGGACCGGTAGCACCCATGTTTTGGCCGAAGACACCACCGTGGATGATTCTCCTTACTATTTAATATTTAAATTGTTGGTTATACGCTTGGGTCACTGAGGGATGTAGGTCTTCCCTGGGGTGCCTAAACATCCCTCTTAGTTTTATTTCTTTTATCCTGTGATGTTTATGTTTTATAAATATAAGTCATTTAAAAATATTTCTTTTCAGTATCTCTACTCTCGCTAGTGTATCCGCCAGAAGGGGAATCTAAAATCAAAAAATCTTTTAATTAAAATGTATGTCAGCTCACCAACAACAATTTTCCTCTTTTTCCCACTAAGCGTTTTCCTCCTGACTTATTACTTCATAGTGGATTCGTCGTTCATGGTCAGTTTCATAGAACAAGAGTGAGACTTTCTCACGAGTACTCACCATCGTATACAATAGGAATCGTTTTTCTAAAATACACGAGGGTGGGGGTCGTCAACACGTTGAATCTTAGTGCTGCATCAGGATCATTAATCTTAACGAAATCAATTCCTGCAGGAGATGAAAAATATCTGTCAGGTGTATGGCCAGTTTCAAATGTAACCGAATTTTTGTTTAAGACTGGAGGACAGTGCTCTTTCAAGAGCAGTCATCGTTCAGACTCCATTCAATTGAATGTTATTTCTGGTTCAATGTGAACCAATTATAAGTTTTTATAAAACTTCAAAGTGCTCATTTTCTAAGTATCTTTGTTTGTCTCATTCAATCTTGCAATGTGAGCACTACATTCTAATGAAAGAGGCAATGATGGAGGTAAAAAACACACGTGAAATTATATTTCAATATACTTAGATGTTTATGGAAGGATTAAGGCTAAAAATTAAATGTCTTAATGAAATTTAGATACAATAGTGCAATTCCTTTGATAATTAAGAAGTAAGTTTGTCTCGGATAAAAAAGTCACCACTTCTTTACATTTTTGAGAGCTTTGGTAACTTTTAAATTTGTGGTTATTTACCGTTACGGGGGACTATTGTAAATAGCATTTGGAATACAGCCATGAATGAGTTTTTAACTTATTTTCACGGTCTTTTACATTAAATAGGCCATTCCAATTTTTCAGATTGTGCACCATAATGTAAAAAACAAAAGACTTACCGAACATATCAACCTCATCGTCTATATTTTCCAGTTCTTGTAGAACCTGTTGGCAATCATCACAATCGTCCTCATCTAGAATGAGAATTTTATCAGTACAAACAAAAATCTGTTCAGTTAAGGGATTCAATAAGTTTCAGAAAATAATCGAAATAGAAAAACTATTATTTCAAACGGTATAAACATATTTATTCATTCCAAATGCATCAAAACTTATTTTACAAGTAACGTCAAATTGCAAATTGTGACTAGCTATTGTGAAAGTTATTTCATTTAACTTAAGAATTTTTGTCTTTGTAAAAGTCATCAGTGGTCTTTCCTTAAACACTAGAAAAATATGTCATATTTCTATATACATGAGTTAGGTTTCTAACAGGGGCAGTTATAGCAAAGCACCAGTATTAGATACAAACGCTAAGTAGGCAAAAACAACAAAAGTTTCCAAGGGTCGTGAGATGCGGGGGAAAAAAACAACAACATTTGGGCTAAAGTTAACAAGATCGTTAAAATCAAAGGGAAACAAACTATACAAATTTCAGCAACTCACCCTTAATGTTCTGTTGTTAGAAATAGAACATACTTGCCGAACGGGAACTAGATTACTAACGATTTTTTGGTGCTAGCTAAAACACAGTACAAAAGTTTGTTTATTAGCCTAAAACTAATTTACATATCTTGCCATCTGCTAAATTTAGATGTGATTTATTAGGTGCATCCTTAGGACTTTCAAGTTACCCTCTCAATTATTCTTCTTAAATAATTTATTAGTTTTTAATTATATAAAACTCCGTAATTAAATCCTTGGCGAATTGGTAATTGTTAAGTTTAGCGGTGGATGAGTTTGCGCGCGATTTTGGGGCTATTTTGCTATTTTTTTTTTTGTTTTTCATCTAAGGTGGGTTGGGGAAACACCGACCTATTAGTAGAAAAACCTGCATAAAAATTCCATTTTTTACCTGAGCGAGTGCAAACTTTGCCCAAAACAAACTTCACAACATGACCCACCTATGGAATACTTATAAATCCTCAACTCAGAAAATATGTATCATTTTTGGCACTTCAAAATTTTGGGAGACCTCGGTCGGTGTTCCCCTACCGCAGGAAAACACCGACCGGGGTGTGGGGGAACATCGCCCCTCATTTTTGAACCTCATAAACAAAAAAACATTGTTTTTTTGCCTGAAATCAACATATATGATAACCCTAAGTGATGGAATAAAAGATAAACACAAAAAATTAACATTTATTTGACAAAACAAAATTAACTCTGGCAGACAAAAATTATTTTTGGAATTTTTATGAATTAAAATAAATATTAACAACTATTTGAACCAGAGAGGAAAGTTAAGGCACCTCAAAGTATATTTGAGCAACTTATAGCTTAATTACATACAAATAGAGGGAACCCAAGACATAAAATTATATACAAATAAATACCTTAGCTTGTAGGCTACTACGGGCTCAGAAGTGCATGTTGAAGGCAATCAGAGGGGGGTACATCTTAACCAGGTCGGCCTGCCTCTTGGTTGCACCCTTGGTGGCTACCAGGACACCCTTACACTGTCCTGGCTCGACAAACGCTTCGTCCAAGATGGTAGGGAAGGTAAAGGTGTCCTTGGAGAAAGCTGACTTCATGCGGTGGAAAGAAAGATTAAACTTCCCATCCTCCATGATGGCCAAAACCTGGGCAACATAGCACACCAATGTGCCCACGTTCCTTCCATCTTCCAGCTTCAGCTCAACAAGGAAAAAGTCCCCCACCTGAAAAAGAATTGAAAACTGAGATAAAACAAGACAAAAAATAACTATATATGCCAGATTAGGCTAGTCCTGATAATGAATTATCATAATTGATAAATTTTGGCTGCAAAAATATATAGTCCCTCACCTCTGGTGCCTTCTCAGCAAAAGGATATGACAATTATGTTCAATTGTCGTCATCCTCCACCTCATCTGAGTACTCTGAGGAGTTATCGAGCTGCGTAGGAACATCATCAACGTCTTCCTCCTCACTACCTTGCTATACAGGGACAGGCTTCCTGCGCCTTGAACACTTTTCTTCTCTCCTAATGCCTTCTTTTCAGCCGCTGCCTTCTTTTTCTCCTCTATCTTCTTCCTCTTCTCTGCCTTCATCCTCAGACCTCTGATGGCCTCCTCATTCTCAATCAGAATGCAGGGCCGTATCCTCACGCCCCTTTCCATAAGGGCGAGGAGCAGCCTTGGAGAATGGCCTGGCACTCTCTGGGGAAGCAAGGTTTGAGCTGCTAGGGCCTGGGATGGCAGGGTCAGCAGTGCTAGGGCCCGGAATGGCAGGGTCAGCAGTGCTAGAGTGCGGGATGGCAGGGTCAGCAGTGCTAGGGCCTGGGGTGGCAGGGTCAGTAGAGCCAGGGATGGCATGGTCAGCAGTGCTAGGGCCTGGGGTAGCAGGGTCAGTAGAGCCAGGGATGGCAGGGTCAGCAGTGCTAGGGCCTGGGGTGGCAGGGTCAGTAGGTCTAGGGCCTGGGGTGGCAGGGTTACTGGAAGTGCCAGGGTCCCAATAGGAGCAGGGTTCCACCATCACATCAGCAGGGGACAGGTCATCATCTGGATGCATGGTAGACGGATCAGAAAGGTCTACTTCTGAGTTATGGCCTTCAGCTAGTCCTTCCTCTCCATCAGAAGAAGTTGGAGTAACTTTTACTGCAAAATTCACAGGTGGTGCCAGTGGCTCTGTTACCTGTGCTCCTACAAACGCATCATCTGGGAAGATGTTGTGATTGATAGGCCAGATATCAGTTGACCTAATATCACCGAGAATGTTGGAGGGGCTACTGGCTTTAGTCCAAGCCTCAAAGGCAAACTCTGGCAACTGGTGCACTATTATGTGCTCGTTAGGGTGCATGGGAGAGTGCTCGTTCAGTAGGCCACGCAGAAACGTCTTGAAGGCACCAAACACACTCACATCCAATGGCTGAAGTTTGTCTGTCGTATGCGAAGGCAAGGTAACTCATGATACCATGCTTGATCGCAAATTCCACAACATGAATGTTCATGTGACATTCAGCATTGTCCACGATAAGAAGAATCTTATTCTCTACAGAAGAACCAGACTTCTCATGAAGATGCTGAAGTGTCTGCAAGAAGCATTCACCGTTCATTCAGCCATTAGGGTGCAATATGCTTTTGGAACCAAAGATCGTGTTCCTCATGAAAGCTGGGTTCCATCTGCATCTGAGAATTATAAACACTGGAGGGATGGACTGCCCCACAGCATTTATAATACCCACACGCGTCATGGTCTCCTCTCTTTCCCGAGTTACCTGCGTGGCTACTGGCTGACCCCTCGCACACAAAACCTCAACAGGCTTCATAACTGTGGACAAAGAACTCTCATCCAAATTGTATATCCGGTCCGGAGTGAATTCATACTTCTCCATAGCTAATGTGTAAGCCTTAAAGAAGGTTTCCACATTAACTTTGTTGAAGGCCATAATCCTGGCAATTGACATGCCTTCCGGAGCCTTCAACACAAGGTTTGGATGACGGTCTATGAACGAGTAGTACCAGTGTCGCGTTGCAATTTTGTTCTTCTCCCAGACAACAGGGATGGTCTGGCTCCTACAAGTTTTGGCATACTGGTATACTATCCTTCGCAACTCGTTCATGAGCAGGCCATAGAACATCTTGGTAGCTTGGATGGTATATTCCACTATGTGCAGCTCCTGTTGTGAGGTGAAAACCCTATTCATATGGGGCTGCACAGGCACATAAGTGACCCCGTCAGACAACTTCTTGGATCGATTGAAGGCGTCCTGTAACAAAAGAAATGAATTAGGACTTAGAAGGCCCTTGCTAAAAAAATGAAAAAATAAAATATATAAATCTAGGCTCCAAAATAAAGTAAAGAAAATGAAATATGGTTCCGAAAATGCTGGAAGACTTGCCTCTTAAAAGAGGAAATGTTAAGCGAGTCTAGGAAACACAGAATGAGGAAGTGAATTCCAGACCTTTGATGTAGCCTAAATGGGATGAATGAATTTTTAAACTTACCACAAGAGTTGTTGTTTTCTTGACCCCGAATTCCTCAGCGGCCGCTTTGATGCTGCTTGTCACTTTTCCTGACATACTTGCGAGGCATGATGATCAGGCTTCCAAGAAGGCAGTAGGCTAGATCTGAAGGAGTTAATGACATTAGACATACGAGGGGTGGTCAATAAGTTTTGCGAATCGGTAGGGCAAAACAGAGGAAGAGGGATGGCTGTTTGTGGGGGTGCTAGGACAAGTTACTACAAGTCAGGACCTGCAGCCGCACGCTCCTGCCTCGTCTATTTAAGAAGCAGTAGCTGATCGCAGATCGTCAGTCACAAATTTTTCAACAATGGAGAAGGTTGTCAAATTTTTGACAAGGAAGGCAAGAATGCAAAAGAGATCCATGAACACATGGTTGAAGTGTACACCGACACCGCCCCTTCATATGCAACCATTGCTCGCTGGAATAGGGAGTTCCGCCATGGTCGTGAGTCCCTTGAAGATGACTCCCGTCCAGGGCGCCCGTCAGACGTGACCAACCAGGACAATGTGGCCCGTGTGGAGAGGATGATCCTCGAAAATCGCCGGGTGAAGGTCGAATAAATCGAGCGAGAACTTGAAATATCACATGCAAGTGTTATCGACATCATCCTCGACAATTTGGCCATGACCAAGGTCTCTGCCCGTTGGGTCCCTAGAAACCTCACGCCCCATGATCGACTTCAACGTCGTCAAAGTTCGGAGGAGCTGCTGCTCCAGTACAACCAAGACCCGGTGGGATTCGAGTCAAGCATAGTGACAGGTGATGAAACGTGGTTCCATCACTGAGATCCCGAGACCAAGCTCGAAAGCATGGCCTGGAAGCACAGGAGCTCTCCGACCCCCATCAACTACCGGACCCAACCCTCAGCCGGGAAGATCATGGCTACCATCTTCTGGGATTCTGAGGGAGTGTTGATGGTGGACTATGCGCCTCGTGGAAGGACCATTACAGGCCAATATTACGCCGAGAAACTGGCTGGGTTGAAGAAGTGAATACGTCAGAAGCGGCGCGGCAAGTTGACACGCGGTGTTCTGCTCCTCCACGACAACGCCCCTCTCCACAAGGCCAGAGTTGCACAAGCTGCCCTGCGCGAGTGCGGATTCAAGGAGCTTAACCCCCCATCCCTCCTACAGTTCAGATCTGGCCCCTAGCGACTACTTTTGATTCCGCCAGCTCAAGGCTGCACTACGTTGACGCCGGTTTGGGGACGATGAAGATGTCCAGATCGCCGTCCAGGAGTGGATTGAACAGCAGTCGGGAAATTTCTGGTTGTCAGGAATTAGGAGCCTCAGGGACAAGTGGCGCAAGAGCATTGAAGTCGAGGGTAGTCATATTGAAAAATAATAAAACACTTTTTCTCATATCTCGTTTCCTTATATCCGAATTGCAAAACTTATTGACCGCCCCTCGTATGAATAGGTAAAGTTGAACCCTCCCCAAAACAAATTTCCTGTTTTTAGTTTAAGAATTATTACTCTTGTGTATTTCATATTAGCAATTAGCTATATATCACAGTATTTTTTACAGTATTTAAACCTTTATTTGTATTTTAAATAGTGATGTAGGGGTACACCGACCGCCATGCCTCGAATACATCCGGTGGTCAATTTTGGGGGGACAAATTGAATATTAATCCTAGAATCATTCTAATAACCTAAGTCACTTATATAATAGTTATTTCATGTGCTTATAGCATAATGACACTGATACCGCATGATAATTCATTAAAACTCACCTTCAACTTTACACAAAAAAAAACACTGTTCCACTTCATTTAAATACACTAGTTCACCACCACCATTTAATTTCAAGCTAATATACATAATCAGTCACTCTTTGTTATGTTTTTCCAAGTATTTCAAAGTATATCGAATTCTCAAAATTTCATGCATCGGTGTTCTCCCACATGTTGGCGGTCGATCTTCTCCCGCACCACCATTTTTTTCACAACAATGCCATGGTGGCCAGTTCGAAAGGACGCACTTCATTTCACTCGATAACATGTCAATATAGCTAAATATTGTAATTAAACTTAATTCAAAACAATCACGCCATATTCACCGACGTGAGACACTATATGAGAACAGTGAAAAATAACAACAGACATGCGAAAAATCAATTTTCTTACCTGGTAAACAAAGACGTCGTGATGGCGGAAACCTGTTGCTCGCGTGTTGTTCACTCAGGATGGGTGCTGTGTTGGTTCGTATTTTCTGTTTTTTTCTTAAGTTGATTATCGATCTTTCTTAAATAATTTATGCTTAACACTATTTATTCTTTTGACGTAGTTTTCGTTTGATTTAAAAAAAAAATACAATCACTTTTTTTCTGTTGCAATGAATTGTGTGTGCCGAGTGAAGCCGTTACTTTTTTTTTTTGCTTTTTTTACTATTTTTTACTGCGCTATTTCTTATTATCATTACAAAACAATTCATTCCGAATTTTGAAATCGATGCTATCTATCCAGCAGCTACCCAATTAATATACACTAAAAGCTAGTGCCTAACAGAAGTGGGCGTGATTAGAAAAAATTGAAGTCCGATTAGTGATTACCGATTCGCTAGCTCGTCAAGTCCAATTCGATTATCCGATTTGGGTGCCAAAAAATCTAAGTCCAATTAGCGATTATCCGATTCGATTACATTTTTTAAATGCGATTCGATATTTTAAAACGCGATTTAATGTTTTCAATGTTCCTAAAAGGAATTTAATGTTTTGTTTACTCTAGATAAGCCATTTCTAACTAATACAAAGAGAAACCAAGCTTTTAAGATAAAAAAATAAACATTTTATTTTAATTAAAATATAATATAACAAAAAATTAAACTATACAGTACATATTACACAAAATACACACAGTAATACTAATATATTCTCTCAGAAAAAAAAGATAGGGTCAACTAACAACTTTGTTCCATATATACCTTATAATATTTAAAGTTATCCACTCTACTCTACTCTACTCTACTCTAAGCCCGCCAGCTTAGGCCTCATCTTACTCCTCCACCTCGTGGGACTTTTTGAGAAGGTGGAGGTTGCCCTTCATGAAGACGAGGGCCTCGAAGTTTGGTGCAGCGAGGGCCACCCTCTTAGGCCTGATGATGTCAGACCAATAGCTGAACACGCGCTCGACCGAGGCCTAGCTCGGAAGCGGCATGTTATACTTGAGTAACAAGGAGTAACAAGGAAAGGAAGTACCCTAGGAGACCTTACGGTCAATTCAAAGAGGGTACCTTTGGACTAGCAATCGAGCAGGCACATGGCTGCTCAATTGTTTTGCGTCCATAAATGACCACTTTTCAAGACTTTGTCTAGTCTTGACTTGAACTGGCCAACAGATTCACTGTTGACAACTTCCACTGGAAGTGCGTTCCACTTACCGCAAATACTGTAGGTAAAAAAATTTCCACAGAGATTGCGGTTGTAACGCTTCAGTTCAAGTTTGAAGCCGTGATTGCGGGTTCTGTTCTCACTCAGTGTGAAAATATCCCGGTAGTCAACATTGTCGAACCCTCAAAGTATTTTGAAAACTTCGATGGGCTGACCACGCAGTCTACGGGTTTGCAGCGAGAACAGATCTAATTCCCTTAGTCTATCCTCATAACTTTTATGTCAGATAGAGGGAATCAGCTTGGTTGCCCTGGCTTGTACGCGTTCCAACCTTGCGATATCCTTTCGAAACGAAGGACTCCAAAATTGTACGGCATACTCCAGGTGCGGCCAAACGAGGGAGTTGTACAGACAAAGTACTATCTCCTTGTTACGGTATCCAAACTGGTGCTTTATGTAGCCTAACATCCTTTGGGCTTTCTTCTCTCTAGATGCACTGTTTCAAGAACTTGAGGTCGCTAGTGATAGTTACACCCAAGTCCTTCTCAGTGTCACTTGATTCAAGAGCAGTGCCCTTAAGGATATACTGAGATTGGGGGTTTCTGTTGCCGATATTCATCACTTTGCATTTGTTCACGTTAAAAGGCATTTGCCACGTGTCTGACCACTCCCCAATCTTCCCAAGATCTTCCTGCAGGCGGGCAGTATTTCCATCCTTTGCAACGTTCATACCAAGCTTGGTATCGTCGGCAAATTTGGAAATCTTGGCAACCATGTCACCGTCCAGGTCCTTGACGTAGATCATGAATAGTAGTGGTCCCAGGACAGAACCTTGAGGCAACCCGCTAGTAACGGGCACCGAATCAGAAGCCTGTCCATTCACCACCACCCGTTGTGGTCTGCCATTTAGCCAGTTCTCGATCCAGCCGGCTACTTTTCCGTCTATTCCCAGCGCTCGCACTTTCCGGAGAAGGTGGCGGTGTAGTACCTTATCAAAGGCTTTCTAAAAGTCTAAGTACACCACATCCACCGCCTTGTCCTGATCGTGCTCACTAAACACGAAGTGGAAGAATTCCACAAGGTTCGTCAGGCATGACCGTTGCCTTCGGAAGCCATGCTGGGAATTCCTCAGTAGCAGGTTTGACTCTAAATACGACGTCATTTTGTCCACCATCATGCTTTCCATGAGTTTACCGACTATCGAAGTCAGACTGATAGGTCGGTAGTTTGACGGTTGGCTACGGTCTCCTTTCTTAAAGATAGGAGTCACCTCCGCTTCACGCCAGTCTCTAGGAACGCATTCGGTCCGGATTGACATGTTGAAGATTGCGCTCAGGTGTCATGACACTTGATCGCGCACTCCTTTCAACACTTTAGGTAGAAACCCATCCAGGCCGGGGGACTTATTCGTCATTAGGTCACTGATCTTCTTTTTTATTTCCCCTTTGGTGAAGTCCATATCCTTCAGCTTTTCCCCCGAGTAGGAATCCATTGGCTGGGGAATGAGACCACACCCTTTAGTAAACAATAAGGAGAAGTAGTCATTGAGGAGGTTAGCATTTTCTGCATCTGAATGCTTTAAGGCCCTCTCCTCATTTCTCAAAGGGCCAATCGTTCGACGGATTGGTTTACAGCTGTTCACATATCCAAAGAACTCCTTGGGATTCTCTTTACAGAGTCTCGCCACTCGAAGTTCCTCAGACCACTTAGCCGCCCTTATGCTGGACTTCACTCTCCTGGCTAGCCTCCGGTATTCGTCAAAGTTACTCGAGATCTTCGATTGCCGGTACACAGTTCTCTTCTTCCTAAGTAGTTGGCTGATTTCTCGATTAAACCACTTTGGTTGAACAGAAGACCGACGGGGGCATTTCAAAGGGATGAAACACGATTGAAGACTCATGATTGTGGTTTGGAAACTGTTCCACGAGTCTTCAACAACATCGCACACTTCTAGCCTCGCGTCAGTCAGTCCAGCACGAAGACCTGCAAAGTTTGCTCTTTTCAAATCGAGTTTCCTCGATTTACTAGTTGCAGTCCCTGCCTTCGGGACTTTGACTACAAATCTAATTAGTCGGTGGTCACTGCCACCGAGCTCTTCGCCAACACAGAGGTCCTCAACGATGTCATCCTCAGAGGTGAAAACCAAGTCGAGGATATTGTCTCCTCTCGTTGGCTCTCTCACCCATTGAGTCAGGAACTCGTTGTTCGCGAACTCCAGGAGTAGTGCGTTCTCGCCACAGGGTTCTCTGGTTTCCCAATCAACTTGTGTGTTGAAATCACCCATGACGATACACACCCTGTATTCGACAAGTTCTCATAGTAGCTGGTACAGATCTCTGTTTTTTTCAACGAGTTGGGCAGGAGGTCTATAAAGCACCAGGGTCCTGTATTTGGCAGGTCCTATCTCTAGGTCAACACCTAGTAGATCATAGTCGGATACGATGTTGCAATCCGTCGAGTTGAGAGTATCCTTGACATACAACATCACACCGCCACCCTCTCTTTCTGGCCTATCTTTCAGGAAGAGCTGGTAACCGGGAATCGTGAATTCACCTTCAAAATCTCGGCTTGAGGTTTTTATCCACGACTCCGTTATGGCCACCATCTCTGGTTCCTCTGTTGCTACGAGGCCACGAAGTTCTAGAAACTTGTTTCTGATAGACTTAGCATTAAACAGAAGAACTTTGAGGGAGTCCCCGACTGTAGGACTCCCTACGCTCTTCCGTTTCCCGCTTTCTTTCTCTGTGGTGGGGTCACTCCCCTCTTTGTGATTTCAGAAAAGGTCGTTCCTGGAGTAACACGGGTGTACTGGCGTAAGTCCTTCTTTACTCGGGGTCTGATACTTCTTTGGGTCCGCTCCACAACATCCTGGATCATGTTCGCGAGTGCAGCTTTCCCTTTAAAGGAAAGATGCACTCAGTCCCTTTTGTACAGGTCATTTCTCTCGTAAAAGGTGTGGTAGGGGTCTACAAAAAAGACTCCTTCCGCCGTACAAAGATCTCCCAGTCGTTGGTTTATGGAGACGTTCCTCGCGTGAGCATTGCGGGATGGACCTCGTCTTGGGAGTATCCCGACCACGACACGTCTGCGGGTTTTTAGCCCACAGTCGTCAACTCCTCCCATAACCGTGGTCAGGATCTTCCCGCTGGCGCCTACTTTACCTCCTTGTAGGTAGAGATCGTTGCCACTTGCCATGAGGGCAACTACTGAGTTCTCAGAGATGTGGGATTTCTCAGCCTCCACCCTTATTTCTCCGTTCCCCTTTCCTGGAAGGCAGCTTACCTTCACACTGGTGCGAAGGCGGGCCGCTAGCAAGGGTTGTAGATCCCGCGCTTGGGAGTCACCGATCACGATGACCCTCGCGCATTTGAGTTCCTAGGACAGAGGCTTCCCTTTCAGTATGGGCTCTTTCGATTCCTCTTTCTTCCCCACTTTTTTTGGTTTTTTATTCTTCGTTTTTTCTTCCGTTTTACTTTATCTTCTGTTTTATCTACTGTTTTTCATTTCTTACTATTCCTTTTCTTCTTTTTGACGCCCTGAGTAACCCCAGCAGCAGCTGGCTCTGGGACGTCGGATGGATGGCCTATCTCTATCGACGCGGTGCTTGAGGGCTCAAAAGAGGAGCCATCGGCGTGGTTGGGAGTTTCTTGATGGTCTTGCTCTACCTTGGTGCCTGTCATCTCCGCAATGATGGCTTCGAGACGACGGATTTGAGTCACATGCTCAGATTCGAGGATTTTCACCTTTTCTTCCAGCCGTCGAGTTTTTTTCCGCAGAAGATTTAAAAACTTCCTTAAGTTCGTGAAGTTCTGCCCTTAGGACGCAGTCCGTGCAGATACTTCCAGGCTGGCATTTTGAGAAACACCCCTCAGGAAAATCTACGCACCACTTGTCCTTTTGGAATGTCGAGCAGGTAGATTTTAACGCGCCAGGTCCTTTCTTTCCAGTCATGCTGAACACTTTAGATCTCTGAATACTTTGTGACCACTTAATAAAAAAGAAAGGGGGTGGTGAGTTCGCCCCGCGTGAGTCGCTCCCGCCTATCGATCGGAGAGGTTTCGGATCTTTCAGAAGACACGCTCCTTGTGCTGTTGTTCGTCTGACCGAGTCGTCAAACCTCGGCGTGCCGTGGCTCCCAACCAACATGCGATTTGTAATGCGCCTGCCACGTTGTATCTGCCGGCAGAAACAGCAATCGCCTTTTGCATTCAAATCTGATGTTAGACTTTCGAATTAGGAATATTACGAGGGGGTTTTTTAAGTTGCGGGGTGTGTTGGGGATACCCTCCCAATTCGAAAGTACCTAAAAATGAAGTGAGTGGGGAAAAAAAGTAGCTAGAAAAATAGCCCCAAAAATCGCGCGCAAAATCATCCGCTGTTAATCTTAACAATTACCGATTTGATTTGCCTTATAAGGATGTTACCTTAAAACAGACATTAATTTTTATGCTGGAGAAATGTTTACCATTTAAAACGATCTTTCCTAAAGCAAATTAAAAAAATAAAAAATTCAACCGTCTTAGCATGAAGCATTCTTCATATTACAGAAAAAATAGAGGCTACTCTGCAAGATCTATTTTTCTCTTTAAAAATACTGATCCTTAGCTAGATGTGCAGAATTAGCGATAGAGTTAAGAAATGAAAGGAATACATTTTTCGAAGTACCAGTAACATTTTAAGAGCTGCAACAAATGAGTTTGCACCCAAACCCAAGCTAGGTGGATGGTAAAGCGAAATAAACTGTACCTCACCTACACTTAGTTTAAGGAATGCTAAAAAAATAATTTAATGACCTCTACAAGTTTACGAACAATGCTCTTGATATCATCACGCCTTTTATTCATCTGGGGGCTTTTGACGTATTTAGAGAGTACCTAGAGAACGAGGCTGGTTGGTAATGCTCGAAAAGCTTACACGCACTATTTATAAATACACTTAAGAACGAATATTTAAAAATACATCATCAGATGTAGTTAGTATTTATAAATACTTATCATTTGCATTTCTTGCACAGAGCTGTTTCGAGGAAAGATTATCTAATTATGTAACATAAAAGCTATTTTTGTTAAGTTTCATTCCATTGTTTGGTATATAAATGAAGCGATTCATACTGGAAGCGAGGCGTACTTTATTCTCCTTATGCTAGTATTTTTGAGTCCGAATAAAGCATAAAGCTACTAAACCCATAGAAAAAGACACTATTAAAACTGCCAATAAGATTTTTTTTTTTTTTTAATTAAGGGGCTATCTGGCGACTGCCGACTTAGGCATAAGTCGCCGTAAACAAACAGCCTAGTTCTAGGCTACTTCAAAAAATGGAACAGGGAACAACAAAAAAGAAATAACAATAACAAAACAATAACAAAAACAACAACAACAACAACAAAAACAACAACAACAAAAATTAAGCCTGGTTAAAAAAAAGGGAGAAGGCCGGCCTCCCCCAAAAAGTTAGCAAGTCCACCAGTCAAAGTGCACGCACTCGTCCCGAGTACAAGGGACAGGCGGTAGCGACCCCGCCCATCCCGGACCGGGACAGGTGTCGTGCGCGAAGATCACCCAGACTGGGACATTCGACAAGAATGTGCCGAACAGTCTGGGGGACGACGCAGTCGTTGCAATAGGGCGCAGGAGAGCGCTCCACCAGATAGCGATGCGTCACACGAGTGTGTCCGATTCGGAGACGACAGAAAGCAACCTGAAGCCGCCGCGGCATTAGGGGATAGGTCCATGGGAACAGTCGCGGCGCAATGGCACGCAACTTTAAGTTCCCTTCGACCGTCTCCCATCTTCTTTGCCAAGCAGTCCGAAGAGCTGCCCGTATTCCTGCCATGTAGTCGGTGTGAGGAAGAGCGAAACGCTGGTCCGGTCGCAGAGTCCTCGCGGACTCTTTGGCGCCCTCATCGGCGCGCTCATTCCCCGCAATTCCCGCATGTCCAGGAACCCAGCAGAAGATAATCTCGACATCTGCCCGGCTCGCCAAAACCGTGGCGTCACGGATATCGCGAACCAGGGGATACGGAGATTCCAATGCCCCGAGAGCACTCAGGGCGCTTTGTGAGTCGCTATAGATCACAATCCGGTCTCCGAACCGGGCACGTCGCGTAATCTCCCGTACCGAGTGGTGGATTGCCACCAGCTCGGCCGTGAAGACAGACGCAGCGCCTGGTAGAGCCCCGCTGACTTCAAACAGAGGGGTTACGGCGTGGAAGCCGACCCCCTCTTGAAACTTGGAGCCATCCGTATACACTGGCATGGTTCCAGCGTGACACGATGTGTGCTCCAAAAAGGTCGAACGCAATACTCCCGGCGCAGTACAAGCTTTGGGAGCAGAGGCATGGCGACAAATAGCCAAATGTGGTACCCTCCAGGGTGGCGTCCTGGGCAGAACCAGGGGCGCCACCGGCCCGAGAGCTATATCTACCTCTCGAAGGAGTTTCCTGGCCCTAAACCCAAAGGGCTTAGGGTATGACTGGCGTCTCTCGGCGGCATAGGCACCATCGAGATCAGCTGCGGATGCAGTGAGAGCTGTTGGCGACTGAGGGAGGCGCCGGGCTCGCGCGTACAGACGAGTGATGCACTGCACGCGGCGCAGAGCGAGTGGCATCTCCCCAGCATCGACCAACAGGCTCTCAATGGGGGAAGTGCGGAAGGCACCGGTCGCAAGGCGAAGGCCGGTGTGGTGGATCGAATCCACCTTCCGCAATAAACGCTCGGCTGCGGATGCATAAAACTCGCATCCGTAGTCGAGCTTCGAGCGAACAAAGGATCGATAAAAAAGTAAGGCGGTAGCCCTATCAGCGCCCCAAGCGCTGAACGTCACGGAACGGAGAATGTCCATGGCGCGGGTACAAGAGACCCTAAGGCTGCGAATATGAGCCTCCCAGGTGAGGCGTCGGTCGAATACAAGACCAAGGAAACGGTGCGACTCAACCACATCCAGGCGCACCCCATTAAGAAACAAATCTGGGTCGGGGTGAAGCCGTGGATGGCGGCAGAAGTGCACCACCTTAGTCTTGGCCAAAGAAAACCGAAACCTGTGCGCTTCGGCATAGCGAGAGACGCGGTTCAATGCCTGTTGGAGTCGACGCTCCAGAGTTGGCATCTGGGCCGCGCCAAAAGAGATCGAAAGGTCGTCCACGTAGAGCGTAGCGAGAACATCTTCCGGCAGCACCGAGGTGATGCCGTTGATGCTCAGGGCAAAGAGTGTGACACTGAGGACACTTCCCTGCGGGACACCCTCTTCCTGCTCCTTTGGGCCGGAGAGAGCTCCCTCCACCCGTACGCGGAATCGACGATCTCGCAAAAATTCAGATATAAACATTGGGAGGCGTCCCCTCGCCCCCATCGTGTAGAGAGTCTCCATGATACCGTATCGCCATGCGGTATCATAGGCCTTCTCCAGATCGAAAAACACCGTGGCGTAGTGCTGTCTACGAAGGAAAGCCTCGCAGACGGCATTTTCCAGTCGGAGCAGAGCATCCGACGTGGAGTGGAACTTGCGGAAGCCGCACTGTGCGGAAGACAGATGGCCTCCGCTGTCCAGGAAAAAAGCTAATCTAACGTTTACCAATTTCTCCATCAACTTTCACACGCAAGAGGTTAGAGAGATTGGGCGGAAACCGGTCGGAGTAGAGTGATCTCTCCCCTGTTTGCGAAAGGCGAGCACAGTAGCGATTCGCCAGGAGTCTGGGAGAAGACCTTCCACCCAGATCCTGTTGAACAGATCTAACAGAAAGGCCATGCCTCGCTCACCCAGGTGTCGAAGCATGGCGTACGGGACATCGTCCGGACCATGGGCGGTGTCCGCGCACGAAGCGAGAGCGGAACGCAACTCACTCACAGTAAACTTGTCGTTGAAGGGTTCTCCGCTACTGGAGGTAAAGTCCAGCCGGCGGCCTTCCGCGACATCACGACGTGCATTGAATGCTGGCGGAGCAGCATCCCGGCTAGAGAATGCGGAGAAGCGGTCGCGAAGGATTCTACCACGGACGCGGGTTCCGAGATTGTGGTCCCATTGTCCTGGAGAACGGGAGGGGGGGCCTGCGAGAACTTGCCCCGAATCCTTTTGACTCGCTTCCACACCTCAGCTAAAGGGGTCTTCCCGTTAAGTGAAGACACGTATGCCCGCCAAGAAGAGCGGCGGGCGTGCTTCGAAATATACCGGAACCTAGCCCTAGCCCGACGAAATTCAGCGACAGTGAAATCGTTCGGGCGGCGCTTATAGCGCATGTAGGCATAACGCTTCTGTTTGAGGGCCGTCTCACACTCGGCCGACCACCATGGGAGTGGTCGGCGTGCAAAACGGCCAGACGTCCTAGGAATAGTAGTCAGGCCCACGGCGATGAGGTTGCCGGAGAAGAACTCAACGGCCTCATCTACCGACCTAAACTCCTCGACTGAGATAGAGAATTCAGTCATTTCCTGAAATGCAGGCCACCGCGCCCGCGCCAAGCACCACCGAGGTGGTCTCTCAGGCGGCAGTTGCCCTGAAAATGATATTTGAATGGGAAAGTGATCACTACCATGGAGGTCATCGACCACCCCCCAATCAAAATCAGGCTGTGCATCCGAAGAGCACAAAGATAGGTCAAGGCAAGAAAATGAAGCGGTTCTCGGACAGTGATGCGTAAACTCATCCACGTTTAGGACACCCATCTCAAGCTCTTCGATCAGATCGGCAAGGACTTGTCCCCTGGGATTTATGGAGTAATCTCCCCAGAGAGGATGCCTGCCGTTCAGATCTCCAAGCAAGAGATAGGGCCTCGGCAACCGTGCAACGACGCGGCGGAAGTCCCCCGCGTCGAAGTCAGCTGACGGTGGAATGTACGCAGAAATGATAGTATACCTCCTATCCAGGTGCAGCTGCACAGCCACTGCCTGAAAGGAGGTATCTAAAGAGAAAGGAAGAACGGAGACATCATGCCGGGTGTAAACTGCGCACCCCCCAGCCCGGCCATCCCGCGGTGGTGGGGTCGCAAGACCCTTATACCCCGGGAGGGCAGGGAGGGGGCACGAACCTAGCATGGTCTCCTGCAAAAAAATAGCTAACGGGGAACGGGACGAGACGAGCCTCCGCAGCTCCTCCCAGTTGGCCCGGAGTCCACGGCAATTCCATTGAAGGAATATGCCCTCCAGGCCTAGCTCGGAGGAGACGCGGGGGCCCTCCTCGAATTGAAGACCCTCACGGGAATGGCCGTACGCTTCCCGGGGGCAGAACCCCGGGCGCTGTTGGCCGGACAAAGCGCTGAAGGCGCTGTCGCCTTCGAGGACTTATTGGGGGAGGTTGGGCTCGCCATGCGAGTCTTTTCCTCCCTCCGCCTCGAAACCTTAGGCGGGCGTTGCGGCTTCGGAGGCGGGGGGCCCTCTTTTCGAGGAACCACCGTCTCCGAGCCACTCGCTCCACCTCGGGGCGTGGGCGAAGGAGCCGAAGCTCCTTTGTTGCTGTCCTCCTTTCGGGGGGCAGCTTTAGGAACCCCGGAAGATGGCCTAGCGACCATCTTCAGGGGTGTTGCCTCCTGTGAGTCTAACGACTCGGTGGAGGCGCGTGGCCGTTTCGCCTTACGGGAAACGGTCACGCTGGGGGAAGAGGGGGGAGCCCTGGTTTTAGCCGGGGCAGGGTATGAGCCCTTTTTGCCGCCAGCTTTACCAGGGGAGCGCCCGGGTTGGGTAGAGCCCGCAGAAGGGCTCCGAATGGACGCGGAAACAACCGTGCTCGTTGGCCTGGATGGGCCGGGAGCAGAGGGTGCCTTCCTAACTATTGAGGCATATGACGTCCCAGGCAGAGCCGGGCGCGCCAGGACCAAGTCCTTTGCCTCGCGGAATGAGAGTCGATCCTGGGCCTGAACGGCCAGGATTTCTTTCTCAAGGAGATATGCACCACATTGCTTCGAAGAAGCAGGGTGCGGCTCTCCGCAATTGACACACTTGGCCACACACGATTTGGACTTATCGTGTGCGACCTTGGAGCAATTTACACAGACTTCGGGTGACCCCGACTTTGCACGTCTACATGAGCGATTCGTATGGCCGAAGCGGTGACAGTAATAGCACCGCCGCGGAAGTGGCACGAATGCCTTCACGCGGTAGCGGTACCAACCGGCACGCACCGACTCAGGGAGCTTGTCACAGTCGAACGTGACGAAGAGTGTAGGGGTGGGTCTCGAGGCCCCTCCCTGTTTTCTCATCACACGTTCGACCTTGACCGCCCCATGGTCGGCCAGCTCTAAGGTGATGTCCTCAATGGAGTAGTCAACGAGTTCCCTCGCATAAACTACTCCTTTCACAAAGTTCATGGTAGAGTGCGGCGTCACACTCACCGGGGTGCCATGAAGTGTCCGAAGAGCACTAATCTTAGCCGCCTCGGCGGGATTCGCCGCATTCGCCAGAAGGCTCCCGTCCGAGAAACGGGTTACCTTCGGCTCTCTACCAATTGCACTAGCTAATCCTCTCCTCTGATGGATCATGTTGCCCTTGGACAACATGGTGCCATCAGTGGAGCGAATAACGAGGAAGCGTTTGAAGCCAGCGGGCTCGAAAACGCCAGGTAACCTCTGAATCAGGGGCCCCGATGTCATCGAGGCTCCGCCCTGTGCACTCTTGGTATTAGTCTTCTTTGTCAGGGGCTCCGCAACCGGGGGGGCAGAGGGGGCGGATGTGCCGATCTTGGCTTGGTCGCTTGCCAGAGTGGCAGCAGACCCATCCGTCCCCGCAGCCCCCGCGGATGGAGAGGAGCCCCGAGTCTTTTTTGTCTTTTTTGTCTTTTTCTTTTTCTTTTTCGGAGAGGAGGGCGGGGAATGAACCCGCTTTTCACCTCCGCCGGCAGAAGTCCCCAGGCCAGATGGACCAGCCTCAGCCAGGTCCCTCTCCGAAATGGAGAAGGTCCTGGTTGTCGTAGGGGCACCTGTCGGAGGAGATCCCTCCCCTCCTTCTACTGCCTCGGAGCCCTCAGCCATTTGAGGAGGACCTTGCATAGGGGCGGATTCGGGTTCGGTGCTTGGCGCCGAGCCCGAATTCCCCCCCATGGAAGGCCCTACCGTCTGGGGCTGGGTCTCCTCAAGGACCATGTCTATCACAGGAGGGGCCTCCAGTTGGCCATCCCCTCCCAGGACATCGCAGGTCCCCTTGGCAGTGTCGCCAGTCTTGTATGGGGAGGCACAGGCCTTGACCCCGGCAAGGTTTAATATTCTTGCCAGCAGGTCTTTTGAGGGAATCGACCGAAGGGGCCTGGCTTCCCTCTCCCCCCTAAGGGGGTTTGCCCTACCGAGCCGCTTTGATGGGGAGCGGCTGGCTAAGGGCTGCCTGCTGGCTTTCTTGGCAGTCCCCTTGAAAAGAAAAGATGGGACTGCCGCTGGGAAAAGGGAGGTGCCCGAAAGCACCTCCAGAGAAGGGGGTGAGGGGGAGTCCCCTGCACCCGTAGGCGAAGGAGAGGAGTAAGCCTCCTCTCCGGTTAGAGAAATATGGAGGGTCCCCTGTGCAAGCACAGGGGGGGGGACCTCCATTTTTTCGGTGGAGCTGCCCAAGGGCGGCTCCGTCGATGAGCAAGGGGGAGTTAAAGGGGTTTGGGTTTTTTTTGGTTGTTCATCTATGGGCATGGTGACCCTATTTTTGCCACGGGACGCAATAGCTCATCACCCCTCGCAGTAGCCCGCACTGCGAGAGGTGCTTACAAGCCCGGCAGAGCCAGGCGCCGCCATTCGGGACCACCCCTCCCGCCTGGTGGCCTGGCAGTCCATCGGCATGGCGGCTCCACCTTGGACACGGCGTAAAAAAGATAGATTTTGAAGAGGAGAGGAAAAGGGATGTGAGGAAGGTATGGGTGGGGATGAAGCAGGTTGTTAAAAAACCCCCAGCCCCGATCCGGGGTGGTTGGCTTGAGAAGAAGGTCAGCATCTACCCTGTGAAATTAGAGGCTGACCAGAGAAAGTTGTGGGAGAGGTTGTATGAAAAGCGACGAGGTAGGGAAGAAATCGGGCTATCTGAAGGAAGGAAGAGAGGCTAAGCTGGGGCCGGACGGAGCGCTGGATCCCGTCAGCACGGCGGCCAGGATGGCAAATCGCCGCGCCCCTTACGGGGCTGCCAATAAGAGATTCAATTCTTGGATAAATGTAGCGTGCTGGGAAGTACAAGCGAGCGATTTAAAAGCTTCGCTTGAATGAATCTTTTTTGAGATTCAGAATGACGCAGTGGATTCGCCGCTCGCTAACCGTGGTCCTGCGATGTAGGAAACTGTTCGACATTTTTTAGACACCCCTCTATCTACAAGACATTTTTAGGTTTCTACTGTCAATATTCCCCCTGAATAAAAGAAGAGGCAAAGTTCTCGATTATCATTCCTCATGTTCGACTGGATAGCTTCAAATATCTACTGGTTTCAAGAATAGGACTGGCTTTGGAAGTCACACTGTTGATAATGACGCGTGAAATGAAGCAAGAATCCCAAACATTTTTATGTGACATCTGGATAGTTTGTCAACGAAGCTGGTTAGTAGTTTGTTTTTATTTTACTAAGGTCATCAATAGCTAATAACAACTATTTCAGCTAAGTTCATCGCTGAAATACTGGTATTTGCTTACTTAAACGATCCTAACATGAAGTTGCAGTCTTTGAAAACATCTACTCCTGGAGTTTTTATTGTTTTTTAATGAGTGATCAATTCTGGCTCAGGCAACAAGGGTAAAGCTACAAAAAGTACAAAGAAAGGCCGGCCTCAAGTTAATTACAAAACAAAAAAAAACCAACCAGAATAACAAGGACAAAATAAATAATCAACAATGGAAATTAAAATGTATGCTAAGTGCCCTTAGGGTTATCTGGTTCCCTCGGTGACCAAGCGTACCAACAACAATTTGAAAAAAAAAAATCAATATGAGAGGAGGCCAAATCCAGCACTACGGCCAAGTGGTATTACACCCGATGATCACGGTATCGGGGCAGCTACCCATGATGAACCATCCGCTAGAATAAGTTATTCAACAAAAAGGTGGCGTACAGACTCCGGTCCCAATCAATCTTTATAGATGGATGCAGAGTGTCCGTTTCGAAAGCGACAAAAAAATGATTTGAAACCGTTGTGGCATTGTTGGATAGATCCACGGGAGAAGTCTGGGGACAATGTCGCACAACTTTAACTTTTAGTCTGCCTTCTCCTATTTTTGCAATACAGCTCGAACGGCTGTCTTGATTCCTGACAGGTAATCTGAGTAAGGTTAGAGCAAAGAGCTGATCTACACACTCAGTCTGTATCGACACTGACACCCTTGTCAGCACGCTCATTTCGTGCAACTCTTAAATGTCCAGGAACACAACACAAGATAATATTGACATCGTCCCAGCTCGCAGAAACCCTGGGGTCACAGATACTGCAAACATCTTCAAACAGTACCAAGGTGATACAGTTGACGTTCAAGGCAAATAGAGTAAAAATTGGCGCACTTCTCTGTGGGACGCCCTCTTCCTGCCATAATAGAACGAAGAGAACTATCCCGACTCGATTTTATACAATCTCGTATAAAATCAGAAAAAAAGAATTGGGATTCATCCCCTTGCCGCCATGCTGTATCATATTCACTTTCGAGATCAAAGAGCACCGTGAAAAAGTACGGCCTACGAAGGAAGGCCTCGCAGATAGCATTTTCCAGCTAGAGCAGAGCATCCGACATGGAATGGAACTTCCGACAATTGCAATGTGCAGAAAACAGGTGGCATCCGCTTCTCCAGAAAAATAATCCAACATTAAACAATTTCTGCATCAATTTGCATGGTAGCCATTAGTCATGAATCTGGAAGGAAATCATCAGTTGAAATCCTGTTAAACATAGCTATTAGAAATGCTATGCCACATTCACAAAAGTATCGAAGCATGACATACGGGCTATCGTCTTTATCGTGAACGATAATTTTGACCACGTGGTTAAACGGCCAGTATCTCTTTTTCGAAAAAAATAAGAGTTACATTGTTTCGATGTAGCAGGTTGTGGCTCGCCGCAATTCACACATTTGGCCTTAGATAATACGGATTTATCATGTAAGGCCTTTGAGAAGTTTTCACAGATTTTAGGTTGACCCGAGTTAGCATATCTACAAGTTCTATTAGTATGACCGAAGCGGTGGCAATGCTTTGATGCAGTTATGATACCAACCAACTCAGGGAGCCTGTCACGATCGAGAGTGACAAGGAGTATAGGGGTGGGTTTCGAAGCATCTCTCTCTTTCCTCATCACATGTTCGACCTTGCGCGCCCCTTATTTGGGCAGCTCTTCTGTGATATCTTCCTAGGAGTAGTCAACGAGTTCCTCTCATATAGAATACTCCTTTTACGAAGAGCAATTACAATGACCACCTTAGAAGAGTCCGCTGTATTCACCAGAGGAGAGGGCGGTCTCGTCCGAGAAGCAAGTGACCTTCTGTTCCTTACCCAGAACTCTGGCTTATACCTGTCACTGGTGGGAAAGTAAAGCAAAAGTTTAAAAAACGTTTGAAATGGGCAGGCTCGAAGACGTCGAGTAACCTCTTGGTGAGAGGCTCCGAGATCAAAAAGACTCCACTTACCTCGTCACTCTGGGTTTTTTTCGCAGGCGCTTTGCCCAATCTGATAAAAAGGTGAATGTTGCTGAACGAGAATCTTTGTCTTGGTCACCTGTCGTGTAGGCAGGGGACCCATTCTTCCCCGGAAACCAGAGAGGATAAAACAAAGTATTTTATTCTTAGTTTTTTTTACTTTTACTTTTCCTCTTTAGTGAGGAGGGTGGGGTGTGCGCCACCCGAGGAAGACTGGATACTAGACGGGACAGCTTTCCTAAAATGAAACAGGACATGGCCGTCTACAGAGCTTTACCAGTAGGAGACATTTTCTCCCTTCTCATTACCGAGGGCTCGTGTCTCCTTGGGAGGAACTTCACCAGGAGTGCCCTTTGACTCGAGGGCGGTACCCAATGAATCATTATTCACTCTCTGGGGAAGATCCTGACTCCTGGGGTGAGGGTACCTAGGGGTCCGCACTCGTTTCAGGAGAGGCCTCTTTTGGTCACCCCTTCGCCATGGCGTCGAGGATCCCAACTGGGGACTCACTAGGTATGTGACTTAGTGAAGAAAGATTCGTCTTGATGGCCGGCAAGTCGACCTCGATAGGTAACTTTTGAGGGGCGGGTATTTCGGCCTATAAAAATGTCACTAAAAGCTGGTCTAATAATGAGGGAGGCATTGTTCTGTGAACCCCGCCATCCTTTGACCCTCTAAAGGTGTTCGTTCCATCGAACCGCTCCCACCGGCGCTCGCCTCTTTACCGCGCGTTGCGAATTTTGTCGGTCCGCAGCGGAAGAAAAGAGGAGAAGCGCTGCTGGTTTAACTAGAGAGTCGCTCAGGGTGGCCGTGTTAAAGCATAGGAGGGTACCTCCTTTTTGAGGTAAAGCTGCACAATGAGAGTTCTAGAAGTGGTAAAGAGTAAATCACTTTACCAATTGAGCGGTTGAGAGAGGAGACTTTCCAGTAGTCAAAGGTGTGTTGTTGGTTTCCTCGCCTACTACAACACCAAAGTAGGCCGAAGTTTTCCTGATTGAGATCTAGTCTGAATTTCATCTTTTGATAACGCACACGAAATTCCGTAAGATTGCGACCATATAAAGAAAAAAAGTTGGTGGGGTATATGCGCGTCCAGCTGGTTCTTCCTACCCCATCTCAGATTCTCAAGCCTTTTCCGGAGCTCCAACCCGTGGTTCATTAAAGAATTTTGCTCGCCCCAGTGTGACAACGCACATCGACTGTAAGTTGCCTCGTGGACGATCACTTCCCAAGGGCTGCACTCCCAATTAGACAGCCAGAGAAGCAGGTACGAGAGAATGGTCGTACTAGTCGTCAACAAGACAGCCAAGATCTGAAGATCTGCCATGTGACAGATTCAGAGACGGGACCCGAGACATAGTTGGCATGGCAACCCTTCCCCCCCCAGTAAATCCCGCCTCCCGAGAACGACCACAGGGAGGTAGCTAGCCCATTAAAGCCCAGGAAATGAGCTATTGGGGCAAAACTGTACTTCCCATTATACGCGCCCCAATGCCAGGGACCTCTCAAGCCTGGTCTCTTGCAGCCTGCGAGAGTTAAATGGCGTTGTTCATAGAGGTTCCATGGTCTCTCTTCGGACGTAGCATGAGGTAGTTGATCATGTCCCTAAACCTAGATTCGAGAAAGAAGTAGCGGACATTCTTAGAAAATAATGAGAGTACATAGATGCAAATGGGGCACGCACAAAATTCCCCAAGCCCGGAAAGGAATTGAAGTCAACTCAGTGAACCCGACCTTCCTTATGACCACTCGATCCGGGAGGACGTGTCGCTCTTCCAGGTACTTGGTGTAGCAATCTACACAGATGTCAGTAATGAGAGATCTGAAAGGAAAGTGATGAATGGAGACTATATTAAAATAGTGGAAGATATAAAGTCGCAGGTCCTGCCAACAGTGGGGCAAGGAAGGTGTAGACATGTGAGCAATATGACCAGGAGGCCGTCCCAGAGGGAGGGCAACTTCAGACACTCGTCCAAGTACCAGGTGCATCAGTTATCGCAAGGTACCCCCTGCAGCAATTTAGAGTGCAAGAACCACGCGACTGTAACACACAGGAAGTTAGGAGTGAGAAATCTGTAAAACAGTGAAGTTAGACGATGCGAAAATGGAGGAAGATATATGGCCGCATGTTTCCCTCTCGGTATTGGGGCCTGGAAGGCGTGGTGTTCCTCCAGGTTTCATTTGTAACAGTGTAATTACCTACTGGGGTTAGAATGGTGTGTCAGGTTACCAGGTACTAGGTTTAACAATCTACACAGGGCATCCACTTGTGGGAAGGTAGCATGTTAGCCAACTTTTGTCTTCGGACTTGGAGCTAGTTTGTACAGCGGCACAACTCCAACGTGACACGGCAGGTGGTCAAAGAAATACGAACAAATTACTCCCGGTGCTGAAGAAACTCGAGGAGCAGATATGTGATGAACTGCGGGAGTGACCAAGCTCTGAGTTTTCCTGGTATTAACCTGAAAGAGTCAGGTCATGAGTCTCTATCTTCGAAATAGACCGTCAAGATTTGTCGCAAACGAAAAGATAGCTGTTAGCAATTGAGGGAGACCATCAAGCAATCCTTACGACGTATAGCGAGTGGTATCTCCTCTGTGTCGACAAGAAGGCTATATGGGAAGTGTGGAAGGCACCAGTGGCCTATTGGAAACCAGTGTGATGATCGCCCCCACCATCTGTAATAGCCATTTGAATACAAACGAGTAAATCTCCCAAGTGGAAAAAGAGTAGTATAGCTACATTAGCACTCTACGACCTGAAGGCCACAGAGAGTAGAATTTCCATGTCTTATGTACAAGAGACCCTATATAAGGCTTCAAAAGTGCAGCTCCCATATGAAAGTTGTTCAAATAGAACAAAAAATCCGTTCTTGTACACCAGGTCTACACGAACCCCATTTATGAAAAGATACGAGTAGGACTGAAGCTAGCGACGTGGTAGAAGTGCACGACCTTCGTCTTGGTCGAGTGAAACAAGTGCATTTTGCGAAGAAGTGAGAACGGAACGCAGCTTACTTAGCGAAAATAGGTCATTGAAGGGTTTCATGCCTCTGGAGGGGAAATTCTTTGGCAGCAATCAAAGACCGCAGGATGGAGTGTTAAAGGAGCATCATTCCGACTAGAAAATTAGGAGAAAGCGGTCACGAAAGATTTCGTCACGGAGACATTCCTAGATAGTGGTTCCGCCTTCTTGGAGCACGAGAGTAGTGCTAGACGAACCTACCCTTAAACTTCTTGACATGCTTGTCCACACCTCTTCAAGAGGGAGGCTCTCATTGAGTCAAGACACGGTATGCTTGCCATGAAGAGCAGACATATGAAACGGAATCTGATCCTTGCCCGCCTAAATTAACATAGAATGGAATCGCATGAATGGCGCTTATAGGCATATCCATTCTCTCTGAAGGCCGTATTACACTAGTCGACCACAAAGGAAGCGGTCGGCCTATATAACGGCCTAATGGCTGTAAACGAACATTCCGGGCTCTTCACAGTTATCCCAGCGACCACCACAATTCTAATGAATGAAATTGCCCTCCCGATCCATTTGAAAGGAACTGTAGGGGATTCTCGTGGAAGAGGGGCCACTTGAGACACTAAGAGGAATGAATATAAGCCAGTAGCCTAACCAAAGTCAAAGCGCTGAGTTATATCATCCGCGGAACACATCGTTGGTCCTGTCTCCTTATTGGAGGTTATACTCGATGCGCGAGTCCTCTTCTTCTCCTGACTCGATTCATTCGGAGAGGAACACATTTGAGATTCGGGATTTCTCATATTTTTGAGAGGAGTGGTATACTAATTGCACACCACCCAACTTCGAGGCAGGGGCAATGGTGACTAAGCCATTTTATTACTGCTTTACTTCCGATGGTATACTTCAAAAGACCCAGTGGTTCTTTACCGAGGGTAGAAGTTATATCACCACGCTGACAGATCATATGTGCGTTTCTCAGCTTTTCTCGTCAGTCGAGCGAATAACAAGGAATCCTTTTCAGGTCGGCGGATTCTAAGACGCCAGGTAAACAGATATCCTCGACACTTCACTCACCTGATTTGTTTTCTTTTGGGGTTGGGAAGGGTGGATTTTTCCCCCTTATATATCCCCCTACCAAGTCGGCCCCTAGACTGCATGGGCTTGCCTCAGTCTAGTCATTTAAAGAAACGCCGCAAGACGCGCCCGTCTCCGGAGGCTCCCTGAAAGGAGGATAGCCTCTATAAATTTTCTCTTCTATAATATTCTTTTTCCTGTTGGGGACCTGAATCTCCTTGGGACAGTCCCCGACCAAGAGTGGAATCAGGCTAGAAAGCCTGTCTTGATACGCCATGATCCCCTCCTGGGAGAAACTCTGCCTTATGTGGCGAGGCCACCTTAGTACCAGTTTTAGGGTCCCCGCTTACCTCTGGGGACTGCCAAATCCCCAAAGGGTCTTTCACCATTGGTCTCTCTCAAGGGATCGGAACTGGACTTTTGCTTCCTTCAGGAGCAAGGGTGCTGTCATGCAGTCTTTTTATTCCTTGGGAGAGGTGTGACAGGAAAGGGGAAACCTTCTCGACCAAAGAAAGGGAACTGGATGAAAGCGGCCCCCAGAAGGAAAGAATTGGAAAAGAGAGAACTTCTTCACCAGAAGGAATCTCAATCCTATATTTTTCTTCCTTGTTCATCCATACTTATTTTGTCACCTTCAAGGGCCAAGAGGGTATATCACTCCTTCCAGCTTCACCTCCTTGCTAAGTATAGTCCTACTAATGTAATTGCAGAGGGAACAACTGTGTGACCCTTTTTTACTGGATTATGCGATTGTAACTTTATTTCACACGAAGAGAACCATTGGGTAGTTTGATAAATCTGATGCATCGTTCCGACATTGCGAAGAAATCGAGTTAATTACTGACACGAGCCGACGATAGACAAGAAGCTATGAATCACCAACTGTGCAAGGCAATGGTAAGAAGAAAAAATTTACCGAGATGGAAAATTGACAATAATTATCAGTCCAGAGCAACCTAAAACTACATTTATTTCGAGTTACTTACAGAAGAATACCGCCATAAATGGCGATTCTTCTATGAGGTGAGCAAGCATCCTACCATTAATAGCTTCAATTTCTCCGTCCAATTCTCTGTTATCATCATCTCTCAGCCATTCAAGTAGACTATCCTCGTTTTGAATATCGCCTACGAACAGAAGGATTTTAAGTAGGCTATTGTTTTCCTCACAATTAGCGCAAACTGTGCCTTTGAACTTGCGAGGGGTTTAGCGTGAATATTTAGGTAGGTTGAGCATTAGTGAGGTGGTTGTTGCCGCAGCTAACGCCATCTGTCTCTATAATTTTAAACTAATTCAGTCTGAGGCGATTTAAAACAAACTGAATCAAAGTTACATAAAAAAGAATTAAGAATCTGAAAAAAAATGTCAAAATGTTATTGAATGTTTATATAATACTCAATACTACATTTTGTTCTACTAATACTTTTATATTAAAATTTGTAAAAAAATTTAACATGCATTTTGTCAATTATCATTAGTGAAAAGGTTTATGATAAACTTTTTCACTAGTGGGAGATGGATTAAGATGGTTAATTCATTTAAGAATGTTTATTATTTTTATGAAAAAAAGCCTGTTTTGTTTTTTTTTATTTCTCTCTGCACATCGAAAGTCTGTGTCGTGTCCTATTTACTCACAAAACAAAGCTGCCAGGTATGTTGACTGTTCGACCAGCGTATCCAACATAGCATGATTTACGTGTTCAATTTCATCTATTAATTCACGATTATCTTCGTCTGTTAACCATTCCAAAAGATAATTCCCACTTCTAATTTCACCTGAATGGAAGAAGTCCTCCTCTTATTAGTGGTTTCTGAATTCATCACAAAAGGGCGAAACCCGATCGGTTGTTTGGAAAAAGAATCCAATTCTTAGGAAAAGGCAAATAACTCATGCTCGGTTTAATGATGGAGTGGAAGAAAAATGAAGAAAAGACTTAGAATATTAGAAGGTAGAAAGTAAACAATGGGTATGGAAGCGCAAACTACGAGGGTATAAAGTGAAAATTTAAACCAAGGCGAAATTTTACAGTGGAATATCTCGCATTTCACTTAGGTGTTCGTGGTTAGATTCGTAACGTAATAAAACTAACCAAACCTAACTGAAAATATATACGCTATTTGGTAAAATTTCGCCCGAATTAAACAAGGAAATATTTTTTTCGTAAGGCAAGTACGATGGAACCACAACTTTAGGTTTGTAAGTCGCCACGCGTCTCAAGGAATAACCGAGTTTAGCTTCTACCCTTACTTATGAAAAGAACGGCTACAAAAAGACTGTTTTCTATCAAATTCTTAAGCATTAGATTGTTGACACTCTCAATTTGTCCGAGAAGATCTCTGTTTTCTTCGTCAGTGAGCCATTCATAGACGCTGTCTTCGATATTCAAATCACCTGTTATGAGAAAGTCTCTGCAAATCAAGTATGTTATCAAGACTCTAACCTGGTCGCTAAAGGAGACGGTCTCGCGGAAGACTCGGAATTAATCCTAGTAACGCCGACGGGGGCAGCAAAGGCTGCAGGATAAGAATTTTTCTCCCTTAATCTCTCAAGCGGTCGGAGTAGGCAGAAATCCAGTGCTCATGGGGACAATTAACAACTAATACTACTTAAATCCATTCGAGTGTATAGTACATAATACCTGAAGCTTACCTGTCGAAATTAACTAGTCCCCTAATGGTGGTACTTACTACATGTATATATTTATCAAATTCAAAAATAGAACTATTCATGAATACGGAGAAAGAATATATAACATTGTCAACAGACCCATGTTGCCTGCTCTCAATTATTCTGACTTATGACCTTATGACCTTAGGACCCTCAAAACTTTCAAAAAGTAGGGCAATCCGACCCATAGTTAGTTTTCTTTTAATAATTCCAGGACTAACCTACGAATAACCTTGTTAATTATATTATTCGAAAAAGAATGTAAATAAACACAAGGGTTTCAAATTTCATTAGAATCGGCCGAATAGTTACGATGTTATTGCCAGAAAATTTATTAAAAAGTAAAATGGTTACCAGCCGACCGACAGACGTACGGACCGACATAGTAATTAATAAGTCGAATTAAAAATTCTCTCTATTGAACTATTATGACCAAATTCGACAAGGCAGATTTCCTTTAAATCGGTCCTTTTAAGGAGCGTGAAAGGGTGAAGGGAAAGTTTAGCCTTTGCTACATATGACTAAAAAAAAAAAAGAGACCAACGATCCACAAAAAATGAATAAACATTCTTGCTCCCGTTACTCATAAATGGGTCAAGTTAGAAGAATTCAGTAAGTTATGAATTCGGTCCTGTTCCCCACTGCTCCCCTGTGGTGGTGGAGGGAGGGGGATGGTTCTAGATGAAATACTAAAACCAGCCAACTTAGTAAATTTACTAATATGCGGGAAAAATTAAATTGCCGACTGTGAGTGGATTAAATTACCCCCCCCCCAAAAAAAAATCCTCTAGACTTACAAATTAGTTCCAGCACCGTTTGCCTTTTTGTGGTCCACAAAAGTACAAAATATAATTGAATGATGAAAATTATTAAAAAAATCCTAAAAGGTTAATAACGAAACGTGTAAATACGGGCTAAATTAGGTTATTGATGATAAAATGAACTAAAGATACCTCTGATAAACGAGAAAAGTAGGTTTAAGATAAATGATCATCAAAATATAATGGGTGATAAATATAAATTGGCTGCGTTTGCTAAATTACTTCACCTTCTACTGCAGTGAGTGAAAAATCAGAAGATATTCAGTTTCTAATTAATATCTGAACTTATAATGACATCCATTAAACACATGCCAAATCTTTTAACAGATGGTAAAATCTAATATATACAACTAAGATTTTATCCTTATGTACGAAAAATGTGGTGAAAAATTCGTTTACTACAATTTAAGGTCAAATATTTAAAAAAAAAATATTTGACTTTCATGTGATCAGCAAAACTAGTTGTATAAGTGAACCTAAGAATCTAATAACCAGTATATATTTTTTTGTGTGTGCATCAAATCAATATACAGAGAGGTCCGAAAGTTTTGTCCCCTCCTGTAAATATTGTTTTAATTTTATATTTCAGATGACCAAAAGTCTTGTCAACCCCCGTTAATATTGTTTTAATTTTTCCTTTCAATTGCTGATACGAACTCCATCAGTTTGGAAGAGACGCTGATTGCAAGTATTGGCACGTGATCGTGGACATTGTGGCAAAATCATGGGAGGAATTGCGACATGACTTCACTGCAATCTTCGCCCCTCCGAAGAGGACGATACTGCCTTGGGAACATAAACCATCTTTGACAGGTAGGTAATGACAAAACTTTCCGACCACCTTCTAGATATCCATGGATTTCCTAATCCCTCTTTAGAACTGAAATGGATTAGGAAATATTAGAACTTACCATCGAAAATGAGTGGATTCCCGTTGCGGAAGTAGATGAGAGCAGGAAGTGTTTTGATACCATACCTCTTGGCCAGTTGAGGATCCTGTATCTTGACCATGTGAATACCGTACACGTCACACTCATCATCGATGTTTTCAAGTTCACTGAGCACTTGTTCGCACGCCCGGCAGTTTGGTTTATCTAAAGGACCATTTGAATCAATAAAGAAGACCTCAGTTGGGCAAATATAATTTTTTTTAAGGTTACCAATACCAATCTGTAGGACTAACTGTAATCATTTCCAAACAGGCCTATGTGCTCTAAATGTTTAACTTGTAGTAACGAATATCTTGTCCAAAATAAAAGTTGCTAAATATCTAAATTATGCCTAGGTTGGATAGGGCTACAGGTGAACAATGATATTCAAATAATTTTGTTTGAAGTTTTTAGAAGAAAATAACTTTTGATAAGAAGGGAACTCACGCTGTGAAGTACTTACACGCGATCAATGGAATTTACAGAAGTACTTACGAAGCACTTCCAGGTCACACAAGTACTTACAAAAGTACTTCCCAAGTACTTTAAAAGTATTTAGCAAGTACTTACAAAAGTACTTACGAAGCACTTAGAGGTGAATAATAATACAGAAATACTTACGAAGCACTTACAGGGAAACAATGGTACTTGCAGAAGTACTTACAGGTGAACAATAGTACTTACAGAAGTACTTACGAAGTACTTACAAGTGAACAATAGTACTTACAGAATTACTTACGAAGCACTTGGAGGTGAACAATACTAATTACAGAAGTACCCACGAAGCACTTACGAAGTGAAAAATAGTATTCAAATAATTTTAGTTGATTTTTAGAAGTAAATAATGACTTTTGATAACGAGGGAAATCACACATCGAAGTACTTACAGAAAAATACGGCCAAGTATTGGGTATCTTCAAGCATGACCTCCAGCATATTTCGATTGATCGTTTCGATTCTATCTTCTGTTTTTTGAAGGACGAGCCACTGTAACACCTCCTCCTCAGCCGAAAGATCCCCTGCGTACAAAGTGTTAATGAGTACCTGCTACCTGGCTAGTTTGAGCTACCATAATATTATGCAAAACAACCTATCTGATGGAGTTCTCGCTCGCCTAGTGGATAGGGGGTTGGAGTTCTGACGTCTAGGTGTCGGGTTTAATTCCAGCGAGCGCGGACACAAAACTTCAGCTTATATGAGGGAGTGGCGGCCTATTGACCGGGTGCGCTGGACTTGTGCCCCATGGGGCTTGGTAGTTTATACACATGTCATCAGCACAGCACCGCTATCATTTCCATTCCTGTCTTCACAGCTAAACACGTCCAAGTCTCCTCCATTCCGGAGCCCTACCGATGGGGTACTCATATACATATACTCTTGATGCGGAAGGGGTACCCTCACCTCCACCCTTGGGGTCACGAAAGGTTCCGCCATCGCTGATCTCTGTTAAAAAGAACACAGTACTACCCCCCTCCCCCACGATAACCAGCCCCTGGTTCCTTCGGGTCACCAGCGATTGTCATTCTCATCTTTATGGGTTTTTTTTTAATGTGAGTCAGTTTGACCGCTGATTGACGCATATGCGTCCTACTCAGCTAGGTTTTTCACTATCAAGGGGAGGGGGGCGAATACGCGATTATACCACGGGGGAAGGAAGTGCCGACGTGGTATGGAATGCACGTGTGACACGGTGAGTTTGGTACGGCAGGTGGTACAAGTGGGAGGGAGTTGGCGGGGTATAAGGTATCCGTGAGATAGCCTCGTGTGACTCAGGCGCAGGTGGGGCAGCGCCAGCTCCGTATGGCGAGAGCGATGGAAGAATGAAACCCAGTAACTAAGGTGGGGTTTGATGCGGAATTTGCCAGGCAGCGAGTCACTGTGCATTAAGGATCTCCTTCACATATGGGAAGGGAACTGGGACGGAGGCCAATTGCTTGGTGAGTAGCTTCATTGGTAGGCACCCCGGCGTAGGAAGACACCCAGAAGAAGGGGTTAAGCTTGTTGTGTGAGTTCGAAATCCCATGCACGAGCAATCGGATCAGAGGGATAGTAGTGGAACAATGCAGAAATCGCGCTTCAGGAATCAGTGAACAGCACGAATTCGGTAGAGGAAGAGGCAGATAGTACGGATGACCTCCCGAATGTTGTAAAGGTCTCCCGGGGGAACACCCAGGAAAAAGGTAGGAGGGAAAATACCGGTGGGGGCTATCCACGGACGAACACCAGTGAATGAGATCTGATAGATTGGAGGCAGAGAGAATGCAAATCAGAGAAGAATGGAGCTGCTGTCGTTAGGAGGTGGCAATGGTCTTGAGTAGTGGGGGCAAAGGACACCAACTGGAAAACTGGTGACTCGGGCATCCGGTGGAAGCGAAGGAAAGTCTTTGCAGAGAGAATGTGCGTATGTCTGATATGGAAGAGACGTTGTATTGTGTGTAGAAGCTAGCTACTGAAGAAGAGCGAAAGGCTCAGGTAGACAGTCTAAGCCCGGGGTTCAGAATTTGATTAGGGGGGTAGAGGAGCGAGACGGCTGCGGAGTTGTACACCGCACATCCAGAGTCGAGTTTGGACTAGAGTAAGGGAGTGTTGGGTTGAAGTAACGTGCAGCTGTGTGAGTCCTCTGCAGTGGGACAAATTACATCGAAGGTTAAGGTTGGAGTAGGCGGTGGCACTAAGGTGGGGGACGTGAATCGTCCATGAGAGATCCTCATCGAAGATGAGATCTAGAAACCTAACGGATTGCTTCGCGGGTATTGGGTCACCAGATATAAATAAGGTTCGAACTTCGACATATTGCTAGTGCCGGTGGTGAAAAAGGACAAAGGAACAATTGATGTAGGAAGAGAATTCCTGAAAAGCAGCTCAATCGACAGCTGCTGTGAGTTGGACCTGTCTGTTGATTGTGGAGAGAAACATAAAACAGTATTAGATTACCAGGTTGCCAGCGTACAGTGTGCTGATAATTGGGCGTGAAAGTGACTGTGTTATTCGCAAATGATAATAGGGAAATGAGTAAGACCAAACCCTGGGGAACGCCCTACTGCTGTGTTAATGCTTGAGTAAAGGGAACCTACATGGACCTCGAAACAACGGTCACGCAAAAACTAAAGTGAGGAATCTAACAGGGCACGGTGGCCCTAGGGCAGACTGACCGATGATTGGGGGCAGCAGTTGTTGAATAGTCCATATTCAGATTTACTAATCCTGTTGCTGCCCTTGTGGGTATTAAGTGTCCATATTCACATTAAGGTATGTAAAAAAATCATCTTCGCAATGCTGCCACTACATATAAAACCGTTTGAACTTATTGGTAGGGAGTTTAGCCAGCTCCCTATTTATCCCAACTCGAAGGTTATTTAATAAACATTCGCTTTCTACTTGAATTATTTATATTTTTTACTAATATTTTGAAGTATTTAATAGGCCCTCTTCTCTAACGACTGTAGGTAACTTTAGCAAATAAGTTTATTAAAACTTTCAGTGAATTTAATGATACAAAACATTCCATGGAAAGTGCCATGAATATTTCATCACAACAGTATCCTGCTACCTACTACTACTAGAGTAGACGAACTTGTATCTTAATTTATAGATGTCTCTTAGTGGTACATACCATCGAAAACAGTAGGAACCTGGTGCTCGAAATAGAGCAAAGCGGGGAACTTCTTGACTCCATATCTTTCAGCTACTTTGGTGTCCTGGGTTTTGATAAACTTGACTCCAATCTTATCCGTGTCATCGTCTATTTCTTCCAACTCCTGAAGGACCTTCATGCAATCTTCACAGGTATCCTCAACTTCAGAATCTCCATAGAGAGAGAAAACAATGGTAAGTGACTCACCATTGAATAAGGGCATTTTTGTACGATTCTTAGCACCAATCTGGGTTGTTTCCCAAACATCCCAAACACAATTTTGGGGCTATAAAATGTATTTTTCTGGCGGGTTTTTTTTCGGGGGGGGGGGGCAGGAACATGATTATGATGGTCGTTACCTCCGAAATTCACTAACTTTTTGGATAAAAAGATTTGATTTCAATTTTATTTCATTTGTGAATGTGTCTCACGACGTTTGGCAACCCCATTGAAACCATTGAAATTCGGCTTACAAATGTCTTCTAAGGTGATTATATTCTAAATTGGGGGGCTTCGCCCCCCCTACTCCCTTTAATGGAGGGGTTACCTCACCACACTCCAATTTTTTGTAATCAATTCCTATAGGGAAATCGAATGCCTAGCATTAGGTTCTCAAATAAATACCAGATGTAGCGGAAGGCTTTTGATTTGAATATACTACTAGTTGCTTACAAAACCGGAGGGGGTATAACCCCTCCACTTAGAATATAATCACCTTAGAATACGTTTTGAAGTGGAATTAAGTCGTGTGGGAAATAAGGAACCCAATACTTTGGAGGTTCGTTGTTCTTGACATGGAACAATTTAATATTGGTTGTCATCTCTTTTCAGACTCATTCTTCTCTCCTTTTCGAGGATTCACTCAAAGTTGGCCTAAAAAAAATGAACTGGTCCAAATACGCCCTCCCAAAACTCAAGATAAATATGCTTGCAAATGTCTAAACAAAAATTACAAACACTTTAAAAATACATCTCCATAACATAGCGATCTTCTTTTTTTGACACTTTTTTTCTAGATTCGTTATATACTCCTGGAGTGAGAAAATAGAATAATAACAAGTTCTAGGTTAGGTTATATTAGGATACTTAACCTAACACCAAAATTTGATGTTAAATTTTTAAAACATTAATGGGATAATATTAACATGGCTACATTAAGGGGCGTGGGGGATCTTAAACTGATCCATCTAACCAAGCCTATTCTTTCATCAAATAAAATAAACATTTCTTGTTTAACATTTTCCTTTCCATAATATTTTCATTGATTCGCTATTCTTGATTACAAACACAAACAAACACGGGTTATCACATAACCGTAACACAACTCTGTTGGATGATGTAATAAAATAAGGCGAATAAAAGAACAATAGTAGAGAAAGAATGAAAAATAACAAAGTTCAGCAAGAGCCAATTTTGTCACTTAAAGCTTAAGTTATAACCAATCCTCCTCAAACAAATTCGTACATAGACACAGACAAAAAGGATATTTTATCCACCATTTGATTCCAACTGCCACGCCCTTGGTCAAGATTAAGGAGGAATTTACGTACAGAAGTACACAGCAACGGCATCCGAATCCCTGATGACGCGGATGACAATGTCGCCACTCACTTCTTCGATGAAGTCAGCTGAAGGATCTTTCTCGGTCAGGAGCCAACTGAGAATATTCTCTTCATTTTTAAGGTCACCTTTAAAGGAAAGGGAGGAATTAATCGTCAATGTTGTAGTTGTTGCTTAGAGCTCCCAATGAGCGGAGGAACATCCTCCGGTCGTTTGGGAGGTTTAGGAAGAAAGCCTTTGCTCCTTCCAAACCTGTGATGCTACCACAAATAAGTGGGGCTGCGCTTTCTGTGAAACTGTCTTGAGGGACCAAGCTAGAGTGGAGGGATGCTGTTGCATGCTGGGGGAATTTTATAGCACCGCACTTTTCTAGCAGTCCATGTAATAGCTACGAAATGGGAGTTTAAGTGCTGCTTAACCTCACATGGAATACATCAGAGAGCGGTGGTCCAACACTTGGAAATGACTGATCACTCACTCTTCAATGTTGTCAGAAAGTCTTGTCACCCTCTGTTAATAGTTGCTTCAATTTTCTATTTCAGATGGCTGAAATTCTTGTCACTCTTTGTAAATATTGTTTTAATTTTCTATTTCAGATGGGTGACACGAGCTCCTACAGTTTGGAAGAGAGACTGATTGCAAGTGTATGGGCAAATGATCGTGGACATTCTGTCAAGAGCATGGAGCAGTGATTTTCAACCAGGGTGCCGCGAAAATTGAACAAGAAAACATTTTTAAAATGCCTAAATTGGCAAAAAAAATATCTATTTCAAACATTTAGAAAACAAGGTCTGCTGACCAAAGTCGCGTGCTCTCACTTATTCTGATTTATTACCTTACGACCTTTAAAACTTTCAATAATTCCCAGACTAACCTTGGGAGGATTTGGCAATTATATAATTCAAAAGAGAATGTAAAACAACATAAGGGTTTCAAATTTTGTTAGAATCGGCCGAATAGTTATGATGTTATTGCCAAAACAAAAAGAAGCAAAACGGGGACCGACCGACCGACATAGAGTTGCCTTGTCAACTCTAATTCCCAATATTAAAGAATTATGTTATAATCATCAAGCTCAAATTTCCCATTAAACTTTTAAAGGTAATATTTATTTATTTTAAAATTTTTATATCTTATTTCGATTAAATTAGGTTAAATGTCAATCGTTGTTAATTTTGAAGTGTTTTCCACGTAAATTAAGTATTTTTAAGTAAATTATATTATATTGGGGTGCCACGGCTGCTTCTAGATAGCAATTAGGGTGCCAATATCATACAAAGATTGAAAACCACTAGGATGAAGGATGTGTGACATGACTTCCTCTATTTAAATTGAATACACTAAAAACAGTACATGTGTTTAATATTATTATATTGTTTCTCTATTATTCTTATTACTTTTCGGTAGGGAGACAAGATTTTCGGACCACTCTGTAGAATAGAAAAAAAATAATGATCAACTAAAACCTTTTAGGGATGAAAGCGAGTTGGGTAATCTAGAAGAAATATTTTGATACAGGATTGATCACAAAAGATCCTATTTGCTTCATTTCCGTTCTTACAAGTAAAATTAACGTTCAGTGTAACGGTAGGATATATTCCCTATCGGCTTACCATTTATTTCCAATGGAAATTAACTAATAATTGTTAAATTTGATGTCACTAGGGGTATTTGGGGAAAAATGATGGCTAGTTGAGAATAAATAGAAGTTTAACTTCGCAAAAGCTGGGAAGAAAACTTTTCTATTTCGGGAAAATATACGATAGGGAAAATTTGGTGTTGACTTGAATTAATGTTTTTTTTATGTTATACAATAGTAGTTAGAGACCAATGTGGAATATTAGTCGAGCCTATTCTAATTTAAAGAGTAGGTGGTGCTTCGATTACATAACATAACCTAATTCAACGGATGGCTAAAGCCGCAAGGTCCTATCAAAAGTCATCCAAATCAACACCTGCCCCATAAAATGCATTAGCATTTTACTATGTATGAAAAAAACAACTAAAACCCCTGGGTAATCTAAATTTAGAGTTGGCACAGTTAATTGTTAATTCATTAAAAATCTAATGGAAGTTAACACTAGAGCGTTAATTATATCCCTAACGGTATACTTTAGGGAGGGAATTTTTTTGCTGAACAGTTTTAAGTTTTTTAGATATAGGTAGTCATAGCCAAAAGCTTTGACATTAGTTCATCGATAGGAATATATTTTATCTCTTGAATATTTTAAAACAAAAAGATTTACTAAAGGTGAAGTTCCGAAAAATAAATATGATTATTGAATGTTTGGGAATTATTTAAAGTAAAATGAATTACAAAAAGTGAAGTTCGGGAAAAAATAATATGATTATCGAATGTTTGGGAATTTTTTAAAACAAAATGAATTACAAAAGGTGAAGTTCAGAAAAATAAATATGATTATCGAATGTTTTAGAATTATTAAAAAAAAAGAATTACAAAAGGCGAAGTGCGGGAAAAAAATAAATATGATTATCGAATGTTATGGAATTTTTTAAAACAAAAGTATTACAAGAGGTGAAGTTCAGAAAAAATAAGTATGATTAACGAATGTTATGGAATTTTATAAAACAAAAAGAATTAGAAAATATGGAGTTCAGAAAAATAAATATGATTATCGAATGTTTTGGATTTTTTAAAAAACAAACAGAATTGCAAATGGCGAAGTTCAGAAAAAGTATGGCAATAGCAGCTGGGTTTTGGTTAAAAAAAAGGTTTCCAGTACATGTCTCCTAATAATTTAATCATGTTTTTTTTCAGATCAAAACTTATTTTCAAGGCCTAAAGGCCAGAAAAACTTTTGTCGAAGTTCTTTGATATACGAAAAAACAAACCGCAGGGCTGTTTGTTTTTTTTATTTAAATTTGCTTTTATTTACGAAAAAAAGAAAAAAAAACAGCCACGCCTTAATATTAATACATTTTCTGAACTTCTCCATTTGTAATTATTTTTATTTTTAAATTCCAAATCATTCGATAATCATATTTATTTTTATTAACAATTAGAAAGGCTCTTATCGACACAGGGAGCTCTGAATCTTTCATCTCACATAGCTATGCCAAGAAGCACAAGTTGAAGGTTGTTCCAGCGACTGGAAAAGAACTTTGATAAAAGCTTCAAACATACAAAAAAAAAGCCCGGCGAGGTTTTTCGAACTGTAAAGAAAATCTTATAAAAACTTTGATAAAAACTTCAAATATACCTAGGTAACACACAAACTAAATTTCGAACTGCTAGAAAGAATTATATTCCTAAAATATAGTGTTATGCATAATAATTAACGCTCTAGCGTTAACTTCCCTTAGAATTTTAACGAATTAACGATTAACTATGTCGCCTCTTGTAGAAAGATCTAAAAATGATTACTAATATATTTTAGATCTTTATTAAACACCCAATTGTTGTTGTTACTGCCGCAGATGTTTCTAGAGGCATTGGAGCCTAGAGAGCAGCAATCTCCCATCTATTAGCTATAGCATGGTTGATAGAAACCAGTAATTTGCTCTCACATGAAGGTATTTATTCCGTAAGGATCTATTCCATGCCTCCCCTCCTATCCCTCTTCATCCTCATCCAATTACCTCTTCGACATTATTTGCCCTTTTTCATAAGCCTCTGTACCGATAGAGATAAATGGTCGCTCCTAAAGGAAGGATGCTTTGCTCTTCCTCTCTTCACGAGAGTCCTGTCTTTTTCCACACCAATTACCATAGTACCATCGGCCCTTTATAATAACCTCGAAGATTAAATAAGTGTTATTTAAGAAAGGTGAATTTTGAACCACAAACTTAAAATGAATCGAAAATTCATTTATATCCGTGTAATTCACAGTGAGGCTTTCTTACAAGTCCCATAGTCTGAGATTAAGGTTTAAAATACAAAACGGCAATCTTATGAAGAATTCCAACCACGGCAAACCATTTTCTGTAAAATCGCATTATTTGACTAGCGAATTATATGCATTGCAAATGGTTTAGTCCAGTAGTTCCCAAACCTTTTCTAATTTTTACCCACTTTTCATATATGATTCTCATCCACATCCATCTACATCTCTTGACTACAGTGACTGTATGTAGTCCTACATTTATTTAGGTCCATTATGATAAAACTCCGGCAATACCTGTAATTCATTCATTCATTTATTCATTCCACCTCGTACTTTTCTTTTCTCAAATACTGAATTATGGAAACTTTCAATTTTATTTTTGACAAATCTCAAATAAACATTAAAATGGTACTAAGGAAGTAATTTGATGCCCATAAAATAGTTTCGATAATTTGAGAGTAGGCCTACCTATAATTAAAACACAATTTCCAAAAACCTTTCTCCAATATACAATAGAAAAAATCAATTTCGCTGGATAAAAAGTGTAATTAAAAGCAATCTTATATTTTTTTACTAATAAATTTAATAATTTTGAACGAAAACTTATCAAAGGGAGTCATAAATACCAAAACCAAGACCTTCAGTCGAAACATCACCTTCTCTTCTCCCAAAAAGAACCTCCATGTGAAAGTTCGTTTCCTCTAGTGCGGTGGGCCTCAGCTTATGACATCCGAAATTTTGCTCTATGCCCCCACTCCCCCAGGTAGTCCATGGCCCCCAGCTTTGGCACCACTGGTTTAGACACTTTCATACTAACTGATTAAAACTATAACAATAGGTTTATTAGCCTTCGAATAAGTAAGCATCCCTGAATTGCGAATAAACACTTTGACAAATAGGCCACACCACGTCAGAGCTTACAAGGAATAAATAATAAAACAACAAATGTTACAGAAATAAATTTGTACTCTTCACAATTCTCGGCTTGGGATTAGAACTTTATATTTTTTAGCTTAAACTTTTAAAAGAAGAATAAAAAGCCTACCATTTTAGTTATCGAGAAAGGAATTGGGGATAATCCAATAATGGCGGCCATTAGGAAGCAAAACTAAAGAGGAAGGGACGAACAGATTTAAATATTTAAGAATAGTGAAGATAAAGAATTACATGGACTAATATTTAAGTTTGTTTAACCCTGAATGGTGCTGCCGGGACAGCCGGGGGGAGGGGAACTAACAAGGACAACGCTATCTAGTGGGAGAAAATCTAGAGACAGAGAAATCTTGGAGAAATAACACGAAGGAAAATGAAAGGATTATTCCAAACCTCTAGCACCTCTACCGGGAGGAAAACTTTCTATTGGTCTCGCCACTAGAAAGTTTTTAAAAATAGAGGCTAATGATGAAAGTGATGAAGTTAGTGGAGCTGAAAATATCGACTAGTCTCGAAAGCAAAAGATCGGCAGGGGGCGTAATTCTCCTGGACAAATAGTTAGTCCCTCCCACCTGAACAAAATCCCAAGCCCCACTCTTGGGAGGGGATCCAAGTTTTTACCTAGTACCGTTCCCCCGCGAGTAGGATTTACCCACCGGATAATGAAAAACACAAAAATCAAAATGACATTTACTGATGAGCCTGAAGGTACCAGGCCGGTCCTGTTGTGTGTGTGTAAGGGAAAGGGGGGTATTGCGTGTTTTGACAACCAGCAAACGTGGACCATTTCCCCCCCCCCCACCCCGGGGGAAGCGAGTATATTGGCTGTCCACTCCCTTTGGCACCACTAGCCGGGCCGGGGGAGAGGGGCTTACTTTGAGTTCCTGTTGAATCCCAATTTGTTCCTCAAGTTTTTTAGTGTACTTACGCCCCAAGCCTCCATATTCTGTTTTTATGACGTTGTAAATAATATTCCTGATTATTCTTTTACTATTTATTCCTCACTTTAGTATATCCCTCAGTCCTACTTCCACCCGAAAGATGGTGTTAAATCGCTTAGAAGACCATATAGCTCAAAGTTTAATTTCGCCAATCAGCAGGAAGCTTAATGCCGCTGGTGCGACCGCCAAGCGAAGGCGACAAGACTCAAACACGTTAGCGTCAGTCACACCGAAAATCCGAACCTTGACGTACCACCTGCGGAGCAGTGACAGGAAGATGACGCAGACCGAAATATTTACAAGGGATTTTAAACAGACAGACCTTGGATCTGTGCCCAACGTCCTATCCGGCTTTGGCAACGGCCTATTGGTCTAAACCAACGTGAAAAGATTTTTCCTCCCCTTTAAGCAAGGAAATGATCACATTAAAAAGTATATATATTAAAATAATATATTTTCTAATGATAAAATTTAATATATTTATTTTAACGCAATATTTACCGTATCTTTTGGGCATATCGACTTAGGTCTGTTGACCATGTTAGATTATGTACATTGGGCATTAAAGTTGCTTGGCACTCAAGACCAGAAATTCTTTTTTTTAAATAGAATTGGCACCCAAGACCAAAAAGTTTGCCGATTCCTGGTCTAAACATTTTAAAAAAAGGTTTCCAGTACATATCTCCTAATAATTTACTCTTGGTTTATTTATTTGTTTTTTTTATGGATGAATCTTTCCTAGGCCTAAAGGCCCCCTCCCCCATAAGTTTTATCTGGTCTTTTTAAATACGGAAAAAAAAATCCTGAGGATTCTTCTTTTTTTCTCTCCATTTAAATTTGCTCTAATAATTTCATTTTGTTTTATTAGTTTTTAGGGGCCAATCGCTCTTGGGTTCTGATTAAGATTAAAATTGAAAATCTACTTTAGAAATAACTTCGATAAAACTTTCAAATATACAAAAATAGCAGCTCTGCCTAAATTTTAATAAATTTTCTCAACTTCACCATTTGTAATTCTTTTTTTGTTTTAATTTTTTTCTGAACTTCAGCATTGGTAATTCTTTTTGTTTTAAAATAAATTCCCAAACATTCGATACTCTTATTTATTTCTGAACTTCCCATTTTTTCCTCAAACTCTAAAGCAACTCTTAGAATAAACTTGGATAAAAACTTAAACTATACCTAGGTCACAACCGAGGTCACGACCCAACTAAGAAAAAATAACTTTTATTATTCAACCCCTCTCAAAAAATCCCGTTCTTAAAAGAGTGTTATGGATAAAACCTTTGTAAAAGAATGCCATAAACAATCTCAACCATCTGGTCACCTTGGGGAGAAGTCTCGGGAGTGCGTTCTAAGGTTATCGTATAGGACGAACCCACCCAAAATTAACTTAGTAAACAAACATGTATGAAAGATCACAGTAAATCACTGTCTGGCAGCTTAGAATAATAAAAAAGTTCACAACCTCCAAACTGCCATGGTATTCTAGTGTCATAGCACTAGCTAACCACCCAGTACGTCAAGCACTCCTTATGACGATCATCATCCTCACAAAGTAAGTGATTACATCCGATATGTCAATCAAACAGTATTATAGCCAATGGGTGCCTGCTCAATACTACCCTTTTTTGAGGTCCGATTTACCTACTAAACTAAGCTTTGTAGGGAGAGCAAAGCAACAAATAACTAAAGAGCGAATGTGTATTCATGAATGTAAAATAAACATAAAAGACAAAACCAAACCGAAAAGAAACTGAACGATATACAAAGACTTCAATAAATAAAGGAAGGAAATGGATGTCCCTTTTCATTTAGCATTTAACAACCCATTTCGAGTTTGCGGTTACTATAGCAACGAGTAGCCATCTTTATACACCAGCAGGATGCCTGGGAGAGGCTCTTTATACAAGCCAAGCGAGTGACTATCAAATAGACCGATCTAACAACCCCCAAAAGCCCTCTCTAGTAGCCATAAAAGCCCTTTCTAACAGCCGTAAAAACCCTTTCTGACACCCTTAAAAAGCCTTCTCTGACACCCCTAAAAGTCCCACCTAACAGTCCTAAAAAGCCCTCTCTAAGAGCCATAAAAACCATCTTTAACAGCCCTAAAAAGCCCTCTCTAACAACCCTAAAACCCCTCTCTAACAGCCCTAAAATGCACCATCTAACAGCCGTAAAAAACTCCCTGAGAGCCCTAAAAAGACCACTCAAACAAACATAAAAGCCCTCTCTAACAGCAATCTAAAGCCCTAGCTGACAGCTGTAAAAGCCCTATATAACAGCCCTATAAAGTACTAAAAGCCTTCTCTAACAGCCGGCAAAAGCTCATCCTAACAGTCCTAAAAGCGCTCTCTACCAACCCTAAAAGCCCTCTTTGACAGCCCTTAAAAAGCTCAATCTAACAGCTCTTAAAAAACTCTAACAGCCCTCAAAAGCCTTCTCTAACAGCCCTAAACAGCCTTCTCTAATAGCCCTAAAAATCCCTATCTAACAGCTCTAAAAGCCCGTTCTAACAGCCCTAATAGGCCCTCTCTAACAGCCCTAAAAACCTCTTTAACAGACCTAAAAGCCCTCATTAACATTCCTAAAAGGCCCCTCTAATAGCCCTAAAAGTCCTCTCTAACAGCCCTTTGAAAAAGCCCTCTCTAATACCCCTAAAAAGCCCTCTCTAGCAGCTCTAAATGCCCTCTCTAACAGCCCTGAAAAGAACTGTATCAATTGGGTATGTCAACCTTCACTTTTGGCGGGGTAGTACACGGGATCGTTTTCACTTTCGGTGTCGGGCACCGGGCAGCCCGACACTAACTGTATACCATCACTGCGTGCAGTGGTACGGGCAGCTTTTCGGACTGCTTGGCAAAGAAGATGGGAGACGGTCGAAGGGAACTTAAAGTTGCGTGCCATTGCGCCGCGACTGTTCCCATGGACCTATCCCCCAATGCCGCGGCGGCTTCAGGTTGCTTTCTGTCGTCTTCGAATCGGACACACTCGTGTGACGCATCGCTACTTGGTGAAGCGCTCGCATGCGCCCTATTGCAACGACTGCGTCGTCCCCCAGACTGTTCGGCATATTCTTGTCGAATGTGCCAGTCTGGGTGATCTTCGCGCACGATACCTGTCTCGGTACCGGGATGGGCGGGGTCGCTACCGCCTGTCCCTTGTACTCGGGACGAGTGCGTGCACCATGACTGGTGGACTTATTGACTTTTTGAGGGAGGCCGGCCTTCTCCCCTTTATTTAAGGTTCCTTTTTTTTGTTATTATTTTGTTTGTAGGTTGCACTCTCCTGCACCGGGGTGAGGGGGACCTCCCCCCGCTGCCGGAGATTGCTTCGATTGTTAAGTTTTTCCAATTTATATCATTGTTAAGTTTTCATATTTTTACTTTAAAGTAGCCTAGTTCTAGGCTGTCGTGTTTTTCGGCGACTTATGCCCAAGTGGGTAGTTGCCAGATGGGCTCCATAAAATTAAAAAAATGCGTGCAGTGGTGCAGTTTTCCTTACAGTTTCCTATAGTGAAGAACCTTCTAGAATGGTATCTTATTATAAAATTTTAAAAGATACCCCATGAAAATAGCTATATTTTCAAAGAGATCTCAGGGGCAATAGCGTAAGTTGAAATACCCTCACCTGCGAAGATTATGGGTTGGTCTGACCCTCCTCGATAGAAGGCGATGGCAGGAAGAGCGTAGATGCCAACTTGCTTGGCCAGTTTGCGGTCATCGATTTTGACGAAATCTATGCCATTGGCATCAGCCTCATCGTCGATGTTCTCCAACTCGGCCAAGACCTTCTCGCATTGTTTGCACCCCTCTTCCAAATCTGTGCCAATAAACTCGTTATTAGCTTGAGTTCAGCTTTAAGAGGGAACAAGATCAACAAACCTAAGTCGCGTGCTCTCAATTATTCTGACTTAGGACTTTCAACATGTGGGGCAATCCGACCCATAGTTAATTTTCTTTTAATAATTCCCGCACAACCTTGGGAGGACCTTGGCAATTATATCATTCGAAAGAGAATGTAAAACCACATAAGCTTTTTAAATATGGTTAGAATTGGACTAATAGTTACAATGTTATTGCCCCAAAACTCATTGGAAATTAAAATGGCTACCATCCGACCGACGGACCTACGGACCGAAATAGTAACTATCTTGGGTCAGATATCTTGTGGTAAAGGGAAAAGTCATTCACATGGAAAGTGGGAGGACGTGAGCTTCCTTTTTGTAGGTAAAATAGTTACCATTGTCAATTAGTGAAGGTATCAGTAGAGTTTAGGGCAAAAATGGTGACGCGGAACGATATATGGAATAAGATTCAGGATTACCAAAGGGTGGCAACATATTAAGTGGTGGCCCACTTCACACTTCTAAGTGTCCCCTTTGTCCGGTCAATTTTGAAGACCCAAACTCCCGACACCAGTAAATAGAGTTTGTATGGTTTGCAACGGCAGTACCTCGCTTTTCTGTTTTGGCATAAATAACTTTCATTCTTTTGAATTTTTATGTTCACTTATTATTTTCTCACCCGTATTCTCGTACGTTCTTTGATATTGTCTATGTTCTCCCTTAACTGTACCCTATGCTGTAACCATTTCAAATGATTTCTTATCTTAATCATATCAAAATTGAGAATCCTCAGATCGAGGCAAATAATTACGCACAGAAGTAGACTGCGAGACAATCGGTGCTCTGAAGAAGCCGGTCAAACATCTTTCGATTCACCTTTTCGATGGCATCATTCAACTCCATATTTTCTGGAGATGTGATCCAATCCAAAATATCTTCTTCGTCATAAAGATCCCCTAGAAAAGTAATCCTATCTTTATATTTTAATCCAGTAACATATGTGGCAGCCGTATATTCAAGTCCAGTTACCAAATAAGTTGAGTAAGAATGTTCAGGGTGCAAGAACGAGTTGCACGAAACCAGGCAACCATTAAATATGAATGGCTATCACATGATTAACACCAGGTGGTAATAGAGGGTGGTAACAAACCACGCAACCATTAACTATGGATTTTATCACATGATTAACAGCAGGTGGTAATAGAGGGTAGAAATATAAAGGGTGTTCAAGTGCAGGTTGGACGAGTAGATTGGGAAGAAAGGTTATTGTTTTTTTTGTTTTTTGTCTTGGATTATGAATTGTACATATTTTAATATTAATATTATTGTATATTGTAGCTGCACGGTAGAGCTTTTAACGAGCATTGAATGGTAATAACCTCAAGCGAATGTATGGACATTATCCTTTGGTGTTTGACTCGGATGTTCTATGATAGGACCTTGAAACTTTTGTCATCCATGGATGGTATGTTTTAAAGGCAGTAAAAGGAATACTTTACCTATTGAAAAGAAGGAACGGTGCTCACCATCTGTGGCAAAGAAATGTGCAGCGAAGGTGTATAGGTGGAGAACGTGACAGGAAGGAATTGATAACAAGGAAATAGTAAATAAAGCTAAGTAAACAAGCAATTTTACTGAAATCTTAAAAAAATCTTGAGGACTAATTTAAAATCTTGCACACGGTTTCTTCACAAAATCACAGCTAGTCGAAGGTACTCAACTATTTGCAAGGTCATGAGTTGTTCTTCAGATCTTATCTTCTAGTAGCAGAAGGGATTTACAAAGGTCAGCTAGTTACCTTCATAATTAATGTGTTTTCCTTTCCTGAAGTAGGCAAGTCCGGGCGGATTCCGGAACCCGTACTTCTTGGCCATGAGTCGGTCATTCATCTTCACCATCTGGATACCGTATTCAGCTGCCTCATCATCGATCTTCTCAAGGACACGTAAAATCTTTGGACATTCGTCATTTTCATCGTTAACTATTCAAGAGAATATGGAAGTGAGGCTAGGGTCTTCCGAGATACCCTCTCGCCAAACAGCTCCACCCAATATCATGGTTCCTAATTACACCTAACTTCTTCTTTTATAGAAATGATAGAATCAGGAAAAGTAAAGATTCTCTGTTCCGCTCTACTCAGAGGCATGAAAATAGTTTTAATCTCCCTCTTGAACTTAGCTGGTCCCTTAATACTTACAGAAATACACCACTAAATAGTCCTGGGTATCAATCAACGTGTAGAGCATCTGTCGGTTGATGTTTTCAATCGTGTCCTCGGTCCTCTGTTCAATCAACCATTCAAGCACCTCCTTTTCATTGGTGATGTCACCTGGAACAGTTTAGCTGAATAAGACGAGACTGAAGGGTCAGTCGGTTTTTATGGTATTAAAGTATACTATGGACCTCATCTTAGCTTGTTTCGACCTTCATTTTTACCCACTTACAAAATTGTAAGTATTAAATGGTATTCTTGAAAGTTGAGATGAAAGAAACAAAGTTTTGTGAGTTAAAAATAACATTTGACCACAATTTTTAAATTTCCACTGGTGAATCAATGTTCTTATTCCTGCTCTTCACAAATGATTCGAGTTTCAGGGATTCGACGCTCTACTGGTCACAACCCAAATCAATATTTTAGTTACATTGCAACACACCAATTCGATAAAATTAGTTATAATCTCGAAACATATCACCAATATATAAGATTTGAGTTCTTACTGTAAAAAATAAACTCACAACAGCAATTAAATACAACCAAAACGTAGATTTACATAGAATTAATTGACTGACGTTTTGATAGATGATATCTACCGAATAAAATGAAGATTCTATATCAACGTCTTACTATCATAAATGCTGGGGACTCCCCCCTCGAAATAGACCAGCGCTGGTAAATGGCTGATTCCCAGGTCTTCAGCGGCGTTTACGTCATTAGTTTTGACGAACTGAATACCCGCCTCATCCGTTTCGTCATCAATAGTCTCCAGTTCGGCAAGAACAGTCTCACAGGTGGGACAATTCTCGTCGTCTGCCGAACGAAAATGCCCGTTTTTATAAGTGCATGAAAGAAGATTTTCATACTTATATGTTGCACAGGCAATTCACTACCCGACAAAGTAAACTATCTTATCAATTGTTAAAAAAGGGGTAGAAAGTAGATAGAAATAGGTTGAGAGAATGTAAGTTGTAAATTCAGAAAATCGCACTGATGAAATAGTATGTCGAATGTGATAATAACATACTATATTGAGAGGGACGAGGGGGGGGGGGAGGATGGAAACTGCTTTGGCCGCAAAAGCTGTTACTCTGGTGGTATTCCGTCTATTTCACTCTGGAACCGACGCTAATCAGGAAAAGTGACTAATGAGGGAAACCGAGCTGCTGTCACCCTTCTTCAGATGATTCCAAGCAAATACATTAATTAAACCTCGCCCTGAGACCAATCGCACATTGTTAGCCATTCCACAGAGCCATTTAGATAAATGAGATAAAATAGCCGGCCTTAAACCAATTAAAACCAGCCAATCCCGTGACCTGCAGCTTTCGACACATTTGGTGTAGCTTTGCCCTCTAAGGAGGAGGGTAAAAAAGGGAAATTTACTTACAGTAATAAACTACAACAAACTCGAAGTCGTCGATCAGGCTTTGGAGCATGTTTCCATCCACATGTTCTATGATGGAAACAGGTCCCTTAGCCTTTTGGTCGATGAGCCACTCCAAAAGAGCCTCCTCGTCTATCATCTCTCCTGCCGAAGTGAGCGGTTATTACATACCCTTATTTACCATTTTAATAGTTTTCGTGGTCCTAACCCTTCACCAAGCGTTCTTCCATACTGGTTTTCTGTTCACTTCAGTGTTGATTAGTTACCCTTCGCCCCCTATCCGAAAAATCGCGCTTTCCGATGAAAACCGACGTACTCGACAGAAAAAATAAGGAAATAAATGAAAATAAATCATGAGAGACGCCACAGACAAACAGATGAACTGTGAAATTCATTCTTTCCTATTGTTACGACATCCCGGGGGTTAACCTCTTAAGGGAATATCCCGAGTTAACTCGTCTAAATAATTTGTTCCTTTAAGAATATGAATGAACTTGTTCAAAACTACACTTGTGATTTGGGGTAGAAGTGAAGTAGCTCACGTTTTCTGGAAAGGGTATACCCATAGGTAAAAAATCCCCTGCCCCCAAACGAAACGCATAGAAGAATTTGGTACTCCCCCAAATGTTGGCAGGGGTTATATCCCCGATCTGCACTCATTAAAACGCCATTTCTCACTGTGGACCTATTGATTAACGTGGGTTCCGAACCACAGGTATTTAGAGAAGAAAAGTCCCTGTCAGAAAATAAAGAAGCGACGGACCGGTGGTAAGATTCTAAGCACTGCCCCCTCCATCGTAATCTTGAAAGAGGAGGCCTAGACTACTCGGCCATCTCTTTACAGTGTGGAATCCGAACCACGAATACATTGGAGCACCCCAGGTAAAATCAATAGGGACTCCATCTCGCTTCTAACCGCACCCGATGTCGCTTAACTTCGCTGTAATCGGAAGCGGCATATCCACTCGGCTAAGCCGTAGCCAGAGTCAGACTCAAAAAGACATGAAATCTTTGGAGCTTCGTATCCCTTCCGAAGTCCTCTCTTTCTAATGGCAATATCCGATTAATACCTCTAAATTAATTAAAGCCGAGGGCCTACCTTAACTATCTTTAAGGAGAAAATTCAATTCGCCACAAATATGATTCTTAATAAAATACGGCCACGTTATTTAAATCCGAAGGTTTTAATTCCTAAATTTACATCGATTTTTAAATTCAAATCATTTTTTTTTTTTTTTTTACACAAGAAAAGCAGAAACCTGAAGATTTTTTTATAGTTATCACATAAATAATGCGGCATTTTAGGGGGAGGGGGGGGGGGGGTAGCGTTAGACTCAAAGATGAACCCAGTGAAAATTAATTATGAACTTTTTTAACAAGGTCAACATACCTAAGTCGCGTGGTCTCAATTATTCTGACTTATGACCTTCAAAACTTTCAACAAGTGGGGCAATCCGACCCATAGTTACTTTTCTTTTAATAATTCCCGGACTAACATTGAGAGGGCCTTAAGAATTATACCACTCGAAAGAGAATGTAAAACAACATAAGAGATTCAGATTTCGTTAGAATCGGCCGATTAGTTACGATGTTATTACCAAAAAACTCATTGAAGAGTAAAATGGTTGCCATCCGACTGACCAACCTATGGACCGACCTAGTAACTTCTAGTAAACTAGAAGTTGCGCCACTCACAACCAATCAATCAAGTCAGATTTAATAAAATGCTACGAAATCCTTTTGAGACCTGCGAAAACCGACGCTTTCTAACAAAACATCACTAAAAAGTTTTGGTCTTCATAAAACCGCTTAATGGTATGTTAAACTGCACTGTACACACACTGATGGTATGAGGCAGTATAGCATATGAGTAGCCACCCTTCGTCACCCAACCACCCACTGCATCGGCAAAAATGGAAGTTAAAATACCCAATTGATAGTTGGGTTTTTTTCGGGGGGGGGGAGGGAGGCTGATATAGAGGGCTTTTTAGAGCTGTTAGAGAGAGCTTTTTTAGGGCTATTAGAGAGGTCTTTTTAGAGCTGTTAAAGAGGGCTTATTAGGGTTGTTAGAGAGGGCATTTTAGGGTTGTTAGAGGGAGCTGTTAGAGAGGGCTTCTTAGGGCTGTTAGAGAGGTGTTTTTAAAGCTGTTAGAAATATTTATTGTATACAGTCGGTTACTTGGCGTTGATGAAGAGCTTCCCCCAGGTTTTCCCGATGGAGTGTAGCTACTCGTTGCTATAGTAACCGCAAACCACTCAATGTTTAGGTCTAATTTAAATCCGTCGAAGGACCCCTCCTCTATTGGAAACCAATCACGAAATAAAGCCTTAAATGGTAGGCTACCACAAGGATCCCACTGGTTGACTGGCATCCACACCTACCTTCATAAATCTGTGGAAATCTGTTTCGGAAGAAGACGACAGATGGCAGTTGGGTGATGTCGAAATGCTGGGCAGCAAATCCGTCCGAAATCTTCACAAAATCTATTCCTATATCGTCACACTCATCGTCGATATTCTCCAATTCCATCAAGATTTTCTTGCTCTTCTTATCTCCTCCTTTATCTATGGGATGAGAAAATCACCAACTTATTAAAGGCTACAGGCAAGACACTGTGATAAATCAGCAAGGTTAACAGACCTAAGTCGCGTGCTCTCAATTATTCTGACTAATAATTCCCGGAATAACTTTGGGATGACCTTGGTAATTATTCATTCGAAAGAGAATGTCAAACAACATAAGTCTGTAACACCTCACGGGCCCCTACATCTCCGCTCCATGCCGACGCTCTTGATTCTTCCGCTCTCTGTGGTCCGGGACTCCTTGCGGACTACCCGGCATGAGCAGAGCCACGAGGTCTCGGGTCGTTAACCCGATTTCTTCCAAGGACACTACTGATCAGAACTCACAAGGTTTCTCCACGGCTAGAAATTCATACGCCTACATAATCGCCTTAGGCTCTTTCATAACGTGATCAATCACGGTTAGGAAGTGGCCTTGACTCAGGCATTGTACTAAGCGACACGGCACTTCACGGCGTAATAACACACACCACCATCATCCAGTCCGAATCCCCGAGATATGGATCCTACTGTCCACCTTCCCAGATGGGTCAGGGAGGCAGAGGAGCACCACGTGGCAGGGCTCGTGGTCGCCCAGCAATTCCTCGACGACGTCGCTAATGGTCTCGACTGGCGTTGGCGCATCTGAGTCGAGCGGGCCGCTAGAAAAATGGGCCTTGGCGAGAGGCTACGCTCCGACACCTCCTTGGAATTTTCCTCTCTCTCTCTCTCTCTCTCTCTCTTCCCGATCTGTGGAACAAGTATAGACCGACTTCTCGGGCAGCCTCGATCCGGACGCCATCCAAATATCAGACCTTTCGGACTCTTACTTCTCCCTTCCCCATGTGGGACCCAATCTATTTACGGACTCTGACCCATATGAACCTCCTCTTTCCCCTTCTACCAACATCACCGTGGGAGAATACATTGATGTGAACCTTGATAATAACATCATCTTGGATATTCCGACCCCTCCTCAGCCTCCCGCCGCAGAGGACCCCGCAGACATCAAGGCTTTCTTCGAGAATGCCACCTCCGATTTGGGCACCCTTCACATCGCCACCCCTCCGCAACCCGCCCCTGCCATGGATATCATCACCCATATTCCCCGTCCCGGTCTGGCCGTACCCTCCGTGCTTCAAATAAATACACCTTCGTCGGACTCCAATTCCTCAACTTCAGACCACCCGTATGAACATGGAGATGTCCTCAGAGACATCATGAGTGCCTCCAGGACATTAGGGCACCCGTCAACAATAATGGCAACCAACAAAACAACGACGATCGAAACAATGAAGAAAGGAACCAGGACGACAACGACAGGGGTAATGACTGGGAAGGTGTAAGCCCTGGCCTTGACCTCCTTCAAGAGGAAAGACCCACCTGGACCTGGAACCCCTTGGTTCGTTTCATAACTGTCCCCCGGCCAACAATCTCATTCGATCCCTCCAGAATAAGGGGTTAAAAGTGTTCATCAAGCCCGCATATCATTGCTGGCAGTCCAGCGCCGGCAGAATGACCCCTCTTATCAATCAAATGATCTCCTTTGGAATCTTAGAAGAATCCCGGGACGTTACCCGCTGCCACAAGTTATTTGCGGTTCCCAAGCCAAATGGATCTGTAAGAGCGGTATACGACACGAACACTTTAAGTGAAGAACATTACAAACCCCGCTCTTCCAGCTTCCTAGTGTTCACAAAGTGCTCTCCAACGCCCCTAAAAACGCCCCCGCCATCAACCTGTACCTGAAGGACGGCTTCTACCACCTCACCCTACACCCCAAGGCTAGACACTGGTTTGGAATTTTGGTAGCCGGAAAAACCTACAGGTCCACCTGTATCCCTATGGGCTTCGCGGGCAGCCCCTAGCTCATTTAAATGGCCCTCAGCGCCGTCATTAACGACTTCGCTAGAAAACATTCCTGCAAGGCCCACACATACTTGGACGACGTGTGGAGGCCTGAGTCAGTTATGGTATTCTCTTTCTTTAGTTTTGCAGGCTGGGTTTAAGTGATCATCAGCTTCCTTATGGGATGAAGGAAAAATATATATTTATATCTGGATTCTCTATTCTTGTATATTATAGCCGGAATAAGCTTTTAAAATGGTGAACAAGGAATATAATTTTTATTATTAAAATAACAATAAGTTTTCAGATTCTGACTCTTGGTATTCTTGTTGGCGGAGATTCCTTATTCTTTATTTTGGTTGGGTTGGTTCTTGATCTTTTTTTCTTGATGTATCTTCATAATAACTTGCATTTATTTTGATGTGATGATTCCTTCTCTTGATGAGTTGAGATGAGTTAGCCCTTGAAGTCGTTTTCTTTCCGTTTTCCTTGACAGCGGTTTTCTCTTGAGTCGATTTCTTGAGTTGTCCATAAGGCGTTTTCCGTTTTCTTCTCGGATCTTCTCCGTAAAAATTGTGGACTGTCTGGGATCGATCTGGGGTCTTTGAATCCAGAGGCCAGCACTCTGCCGTCACGCTACGGCCAAGTCCGTCTTGTTTTGGTAATTTAATGGGCTATTTATATTCTCGCTTTGGAAGGAATTTTTCTCTTATACATCTTTGCACCCCTACAGACGTACTCCTCATCGGCACAAAGAAGGCACTTAAAGCACACTTTAGAGATATTCTGGCCTCTTCTTTAAATATGGATACCCCTAAAAGTGTCATTCTCCCTAGTGATAAGTTAGTTTCTCTCGGTGTACATATCAACTTGACAAAAAGAAAAGTTTCCTTAAGCAGTGACATGTGGAACAAATTCTGCAATACTTTAAAAAGTGTGCAGCCTCCCACAGTCTGTCTCATAAGGCTTGGCAACGTATAGCCGGCCTTATAAACTTTGTAAGGAAATTCATCCACATCCCCTTTTGGGGGGTGCAGCTCTGCTTTAAATAGCAGTCCCTTCCCCGGCCCTTGATCCCCTTGATCACCCGAAAATAGTTCCCGATCCTAAGAAATCACGCTTCTTCCCTGTGCCTCTTTTCAGATGCGAGCCCTTCTGGCATCGCCGTTGCCTCTCGGGAACACAGCGTAGCCTGGCTCCTGGATTGTGACGCAGTGGGATCCATATTCCACAGTGAAACAATCTCTCTTTGATTAAACCTAATACTCCACCCTAGAGCCAGGCTATTTTGTGACAACATACCAGCAATTTAGAATACTATAAGAGGAAAGATACCCATGAACCTTCTTCTTTCCTGTTCGCACTCCCTTAAAAGATCCCTTTCGATGTGTTCACACGCGCTGCCCTCAACATCTCCTACGTAAAAAGCAGCATAAAGATCTCCGATGCCGCCTCGAGAGCCTTCAGCCAAATTCCACTTGCATGGCTGAGGCGGCGCCCCAGAACACTATATAAGGACGCCGCCTGGGGCCACAACAACAAATTAGCACCCCTCAACACATACGCTCACACCAGACTCACAAAACAACTCGGAAAACTTGCCAGAGACCCATTATACACCGCACTACATGTAAGAAGGTATGCGATAGCACCGCGATACCCTGCGACCCATGACCACCCGCAACCCATACCGTTCTTCGCATAAACTAAAGGCATCATGAATAACGCGTTTCCGACCAAGCAGACGCGCCCTCCTTCCTGACCAACCTCCAACCGTCGTCCAGTCACGAACACCTTGAAACCAACCAAACCACACCACGCATCGGTGTCTAGCCACCGACCTATCAACTCTCCCTACTCGTATCTCTTCTCAAGTTATTTCCGCAACCTTTTCCTCTACGACTGCCTGTTCGCCTGTGTCACACAATGATCTCTCTCTGTCCTTTCTATACACACATCATCATCATCATCCAGAGGCAGCATAGTTGTTTAACAGCTCGTGTCTCTTACATCTCCCCTCCACTCCGTCGCCCTCCATCCACCCCTTCTCCTCCTCACTGCTTCTTTTTCTTTTATTATTAATGGCTTCTCCTGAAGCCATCTTTGTTTTAATTATTATTTTTTGTTAAGAACTTTTACCAAAGTTCCTTTGGTTGGTTCTAATTAAGGAAGCGTTATATCCTCAAGTGGGGGATAGGCCGTTAGAATCGGCCGAATAGTTACGATGTTTTTGCCGAAAAACTCATTGGAAAGTAAAATGGTAACCATCTGACCGACCAACCTACGGACCGACAAAGTAACTTATAGAGTCGCGTTCACGCGACTAAAAACACTAAAGTGTAAGATGAAAAAGGAATAACTAAGTATCAAAGATGACATTGCTCGGGAGAGAACCAGCATCACGTATTACATACGATTTTAAAATTAGTAATAATCCAATTATAAGCTTATAATCATGCGATAATTAGAAAGAAATGGGTATAAATAGGAATCACAAACTTACAGAAGAAGACAGCCAAATTGTCTGATGTATTCAGGATCCTATCGAGCATCTTCATATTGACCTCCTCGATCTGATTCGGGATCTCCAATGTATCATCATCCGTCAGCCAATACAGAACCTTCTCCTCGTCATTCAGATCGCCTTTAAAGTAAGAATTCATCCATCAAATTTAAGCGTAAGAACATTTTTACAAAACGGGCTATTGACACGACCATTTAAACATGTTGACCATTCTTGCAGTAATACTGCAAACATAGATCAAGTAGATGAAAGTGTAGTGAGCCGAAAAGAGCAAGTGGGAGGTCTGAAAGTTTCACTTGAATGAATCATTTTTGAGACTCATGATAGCGTACTGGATACACAGCTCGCCAACGGTGATCCGGTGACGAAGGAAACTGTTTGCAACTCGCCTCACGTTACTTTCATTGTTTTATCCTCCGCTTCTTGGAGGGGTCTGTGTAGCGAGCCGAGAAGTGCAAACGAGCGGTATAAAAGTTTCGCTTAAATGAGTATTTTATTGAGACTCAAGATAGCGCAGTCGATACTCCGATCGCCAACTCGCATCACGCTAGTTTCATTATCACCCCTTTGCCTACACCCCTCTATCTATAAAGAAAGCCCAGGACCTTGTGTAGAGCTCAATTCCCTCATGATTGTACACTCATTCAAATGCTAGACTACACTTACAAATATATTGGTAGTGTAAGTACGATACGCGAGAATCCCTGATAAAGTTAAAATTGCAATTAGTGCCACTTATCGTTGCACGCCATTCTTACCTTTGAATAAAATTGGGTCCCCATTCCTAAAGAGGGCCAAAGCGGGTAGGTCCTTAATTCCATATTTGCGAGCGAGGCGCGTTTCCTCCGTCGTAACGAAGTGCATTCCGTTGTCGTCTGTATCGTCATCAATATTCTCCAGCTCGTCAAGGATTTTGTCACAGCTATCTCCTTCTTCACAAGGTCCACCTGTATTCAGGGATCCCGTCTTAATGGACTCAGATTATTTAGTTACCCTTAACATGGCTGAAAAGTACAGCCTCCGGAACACTTCAAATTCCCTCTATGATGGGCTAACCTCCATAATACCCCTTGTGAGGCAAGGTTTGGCTGAAGACCTTAAAATTGATGAAATACTAAAGCCTTCTACATCTTAAAATACAAGGTCAATAGATCTAAGGGGTGTGCTTTCAATTATCCTGACTTATGACCATACGACCTTCAAAACCTTCAATAATTCCCGGACTAACATTGGGAGGACCTTGGCAACTATATCATTCGAAAGAGAATGCAAAACAACATAAGGATTTCAAATTTCGTTAAATTCGGTCCAATAGTTACGATGTTATTGCCAAAAAACTCATTGATAAGTAAAACAGTTACCATCCGACCGACCGTACTACGGACCGACATAGTAACTTATAGAGTCACGTGCACGCTACTCAAAGGCTCAAATATAGATTAAGAAAGAAGGAATAGAGAGAGAGAAAAAAAATGGATAGAATATGAACTCTTTTACCCGTTAATAAAAGTGCAAAAAGGATGGAGTTCGAATACCATCGAGGGCTCTTCTCTTTTCAGGCCGCTGCGCTAACCACCAAGCCACCAGGAATCCTCAGCCTCACTCACTCATTACTTACTGAAGTAGACGACGACATATTCGAAGTTATCGATGAGATCCTGAAGTATTTCGTCGCTGACTTCTTCAATGGTGTCCCCGGTTCGCTGCTCCAGCAACCATTGCAATACATCCAGTTCATCAGAGAGGTCCCCTACAAAGGTGGTTCTAGCTCAGTGGGCGGTTGGCATACCCGCATAAATACCCGAAGTCCTAAACATCTTTTTTTAAAGCAAGAACAGAAGGTAAACAAGTAAAACCCAGGACATTTTTACTCAAGCTAGGAAAAGAAGTAGATAAATCAAAGGAACAAGAATAGTGAAAAGAGTTAAAAATAATAAAGACTGTATGTAGATGTAAAGACTAAATTTAAATACTACGACATGAAAATTGTATTATAGAGCTTTCGAAAGAGTTCTCACAAAGAATATGGGTTATCCACAGTGTCACTGAAGGATAATACTTATTCGATGGTCACGGTAAAATTAAAAGCTAAGAATACAAACTGTGGTAGTACTGAAATTCTATTCTTGCAGCATGATGCTAAAATATCGAAGTCCCCCACCCCCGAAAGTAGACAAAAAAAACCTGTCATTGCTTTTCTCGATTTGCTTTCCCCTCACACTCTTAAAAATTTACCCTCGTAGAGACTCGGGATTCTATTTTCGAAGTAAATCAGTGTTGGAAGTTCATTTTTGTCAATTCCATACAACTTTGCTTCTTCGGCATTATCGATCTTTACCAGTGGAACCCCCGCTTGTTCACAGTCGTCATCGATGTTCTCCAGTTCTCCGAGAACTTCCAGATCCTCTGCATCCGTTTTGTCGTCTGTAAATAGTTAATAGTCAATTCTAGTTTAATAGTTATTTATTTGCTCGAGCTATTTCCAGAAGCGATACGAGGCCTAATTCTCAATGGAAGACACAATAAAGAATAAAGCGAGACGAAGGTCGATGTAGTAAATGTTTAAAGAATGAATGGCAAATGAGAGATGTAACTGATTCTAAGTAGTAGGCGAACTCAAAATGACCTAATTACCACTACTGAGATAGCGTAACCTTCAAAGTGGTAAATTTCTCAATTTGTCAAACTAATTGAAAAGTAAAACAAAAGTAATAATAATCTTTCAAACATCCAAAGAAAATGAACTTAATCACACATGTTTTTATTTATTTTCCATTGGAGCTACAACTTTGAAAGTAGTTCTTAAATGGAACAATCTTTGATCTATTACAATAGTACCCCCCCCCCACACACACACACATTCACACACACACTGCTGATATGTTCTCCCGAAAGACATTTGGATCCTTCCCTAAATGGTTAAAAGACGTTTCAAGGTCAAATTTTGAAAGCCTTTTTTTGTACGAACTCGTTACTGTTGCTTTTAGACGAGTGGTTCCCAACCTTTTTCTGATCTTTACCCACTTTTCACATATGATCCTCATCCATGCCCCCCCCCCCTCCCCCCACCCACATCTCGTGACTACAGTGACTGTATGTAGTCCTACATTTATTTAGGTCCATTATGATAAAACACAGGCAATACCTGTAATTTTATTCATTCCACTTCATATTTTTCTCTTCTCAAATATTGAGTTAAAGAAACTTTCAATTTACCTTTTGCTAAATCTCAAATAAACATTAAAATGGTACTAAGGAAGTAATTTGAGGCCCATAAAATAGTTTCGATAATTTGAGAGTAGGCCTACCTATAATTAAAACATAATTTCCAAAAACCTTTCTCCAATATACAATGGAAAAAATCAATTTCGCTGGATAAGAAAATGTAACCAAAAGCAATCTCTTTTTATTTACTGCGGGTTATGGTCCAGCAAACTTTGCTGTATGGCTTCCCCAGTGGGCCATGATCCCCAGTTTGGGAATCACTTTTCTAGATCTACATCTCAGCATCTTAACATAACAATGTTTAATATACAGTCCTTCTTTGCACCATTTGTTTCACCTTTTATCCTTTCAATTCATTCATTTTCTTCTGTTTCATTTTGTTGTTTTGCCCCTAAGGTGAACATTAGAGTCGCTAATACCCGTCGTTTGCCTTAGATCTATTTCAGTGGTGGATCCAGGATGAAAACCAGGGGCTAACCTGAATTCCTCCTTCTGAGTAGTCTGAGAAGAGGGCATTGGTGATTAATAAGGGTTATAATAGACATTATTGATAATAAACAACAGCATCTCATAGAGGAGTGAGCACGAACTCTCTTAAATCCGAATTTTTTCCCGATATCATAAAATTATGAATTGTGGTTTATTGTAGTTTTGGGACCTCAACTAAAGTATAATATTCAATTTAATAATTAATTTTGAGATTTACCTGTATTTTAGACATGTATCATATAAGATACATTCGAGCGCAACCGTTTAATTTTATATATATATATATTCTATATTATTACATAACTCTCCCTGAATAGTAAAATACAAGTGTGGCTTTAAAAAAGGAATATAAACATAAACGGGTCGGATTTTTTTTTTTTGGGGGGGGGGATTCAGCCCACTAGCCCCATCCCATGGATCTGTGCCTGATCTATTTCCTTCTTCATTAGTAAAAAATACTCAATTTCCTCCCGGCCCCCGAAGAGAAAGTGATGCTCTCTCATTTTACCTCTTTTAAATCTTTCACTATCTTTTTGACGCCTGGATAGAACCCTACTCCCCAACAAAAAGGGGTTAGGGCGTTAAATGTTCTTTTAATAAAAAGGAAAAAATCCTGCCATTTTTAGTTACCTCTATAAGAAGGTAAATAAACATGTTCTGCTCAAATAAACTTATTTGCCATCCTATTCCATCGTTTTCAGTGAGCATGATCGGGATAAGGCGCTGGATTGACTCATGCGAGGCTAGAAGTGTGCGAGGATGTTGAAGATTCGTGGAATAGATTCAAAACTACGTTCAAGAGTTTTCAATCACGATTCATCAATTTGAAAACCCTTCGTCGGTCTTCCGTTCAATCAAAGTGGTTTAATCGAGAAATTGGTCAACTGCTGAGGGAGAAAAGAATGGTGTACCGGCAGCCAAAGATTTCTGGAGACTCTGAGGAGTACCGTATGCTAGCTAGGAGGGTGAAGTCCAGCATAAGGGCAGCAAAGCGTGCCGAGGAGCTCCGAGTGGCGAGACCGTGCAAGTAGAATCCCAAGGAGTTCTTTGGTTATGTAAATAGCCGTAAACCAGCCCAACGCACGATTGGCCATTTAGTGAATGAGGAGGAGGCATTAAAGCACTCAGATGCAGAAAATGCTAACCTCCTCAACGACTACTTCTCTGCAGTGTTTACTGAAGAGTGTGGTCCCATCCCCCAGCCCACGGATTCTTACTTAGGGGAAAAGCTGGAGGAAATGGAATTCACCCAAGGAGAAATAGAAAAAAGATCACTGATCTAAAGACTAATAAGTCACCTGGCCCGGATGGGTTTCTACCTAAAGTGTTGAAAGAAGTGCGCGATCAAGTGTCACGACATCCGAGCACAATCTTCAATATGTCAATCCGGACGGGATGCGTTCCTAAAGACTGGCGTGAAGCGGAGGTGACTCCTATCTTCAAGAAAGGAGACCCTAGCCAGCCGTAGAACTACCGACCTATTAGCTTAACTTCAATAGTCGGTAAACTCATGGAAAGCATCATGGTGGACAAAATGACGTAATATTTAGGGTCCAACTTGCGATTGAGGAGTTCTCAATAAGGGTTCCGAAGGCAACGGTCATGCCTGACGAACCTTGTGGAATTCTTCCACTTCGTCTTAAGTGAGCACGATCGGGACAAGGCGGTGGAAGTGGTCTACTTAGACTTTCAAAAAGCCTTCGATAAGGTACCACACTGCCGCCTCCTCCGAAAAGTGCGTGCGCTAGGCATAGAAGGAAATGTAGCAAGTTGGATAGAGAACTAGCTACGTGGCAGACAGCAACGGGTAGTGTTGAATGGACAGGCTTCTGAGTGGGTGCCCGTTACTAGCGGTGTTCCTCAAGGTTCTGTCCTGGGACCACTACTGTTCATTATCTACGTCAACGGCATGGACAAAGACATAGTTGCGAAGATTTCTAAATTTGCCGATGATACCAAGCTTGGTATGAACGTCGCAAAGTAAGGAAATACTGGCCGCCTTTAAGATGATCTTCGGAAGATTGGGGAGTGGTTGAACACGTGGCAAACGCCTTTTAACGTGAACAAATGCAAAGTGATACATATCGGCCACCGAAACCCCCAATCTCAGTATATCCTTAAGGGCACTGTTCTTGAATCTACCGACACTGAGAAGGACTTGCGTGTAACTATCACTGGTGATCTCAAGTTCTCAAGGCAGTGTATTGAGGCGGAGAAGAAAGTCTAAAGGATGTTAGGCTACATAAAGCGCCAGTTTGGATATCGGAACAAGTAGATAGTACTGTGTTTGTATAACTCCCTCGTCCGACCGCACCTGGAGTATGCCGTACAATTATGGAGTCCTTCGCTTCGAAAGGATATCGCAAGATTGGAACGTGTGCAGGCCAGAGCAACCAAACTGATTGCCTCTATCAGACACAGCGTGATCTGTGTGGGAAATCTTTCACATATAGCATCTACGGCACTTGGAACGCACTTACAGTGGAATTTGACAATAGCAACTCTGTTGAACAGTTCAGCTCGAGACTAGAAAAAGTCTTGAAAAATAGCTGTCTGGAGGCTTGAAGCGTTGCGCGAGTGCTCTTCTAGAGCGTCAATCTGACCCTTTAGAGGACTGCGCCTGCTCAAGTTCTCTGAATGGATCGTAAGGTCTACTAAAGTACCTCCTTTCCTTGTTACTCCTTGATACGTCGGGAGAATAAGAACGAAAGAATGCTTCATCTCGATACTAGAATCATTATGGTGTTTACTTGTTTTCAATCTCGAATCATTATGTTGTTTACTTGTTTTTAATTCCGAATGGATATGGGGGGGCTGATTGTTTTCTATCTCGAATCAATATGGTGTTTACTTATTTCCTATCTCGAATCAATATGGTGTTTACTTGTTTCCTATCTCGAATCAATATGATGGTTAATTGTTTTCTATCTCAAATCATGTGTTTACTTGTTTTCTATCTAGAATCGCTATGGTGGTTGCTTGTTTTCTATCTCGAATCAAGAAACTGGCTATTTTCTTTCTATTTCGAATGAATATGGCGGCCACTTGTTTACAATCTAGAATCGATATAGTGGCTGATTGTTTTCTATCTCGAATCAATATGGTGCATATTTGTTTCCTATCTCGAATCAATATGGTCTTTACTAGTTTCCTATCTCAAATCATATGGTGTTTACTTGTTTTATGTCTAGAATCAATATGGCGGCTCTTGGTTTTCTATCTCCTCTACCACAGTAATATTCATTCCTTAAGAGCCAACGAAGTGCCAAAGAGAGACCAAATATCCTCGGTGACACCGTGGCACATGTGAGGAGTTTATGATATCCATTTTGGCATTTATACTCACAGAACAAAACAGCGAGGTAAGGCTCATTGGCGATTAACTTGTCCAACATTTTCTCGGTGACGTCTGCTATCTCTTCATGTTCCACGTGATGAAATAACCACTCCAATACCTCTTCCTCTTTCATTAAGTCTCCTATAAAGACGAAAAAAAATAATCAGATCATAAATATTTCTCGGTATTTTCTTTTTTAAATCCAAGATTTTTCTATATAGGTAGAAAGTTACCACCCCGAGATGCATAAAAGAAAGAAGAATGCAGACAAACTGATTATAAAAGAGAACAAAAGAAAAGTAAACCGGGGGAAGAAGATAAAGTTTTATACAGGGTTTCGAGGACAATCCTCCGGCATCGAGAGTTAACACGATTAAACTCGATGCCGAGACCATATAGGAAAAGGCATGAAAAGATCCAATGTTCTGAACTTTTAGTTTCTCAGCCATGTGGTTTTTAGGTCCTTGATATTTAGGTGCTCAGGAGGCGAAAAACAATCCATGATCCTTCTGCCTATAATTGGACAGTGGTTCTTCAGAAACTACCAAGTGAGGGGCAAGATAAACAAAATAATCCCAAACTAGATTACACAATACCTTCATACAGATAAGGAATTTCACTCTCGAAGTAGACCAGGGTCGGGGTAGTTTCTATTCCGTATTCTTTTGCCTCTTCCAGATTGTCAATTTTGACGAAAGCTATATTCTTGTTATCACATTCATCGTCAATGTTCTCAAGTTCCGCCAACACTTTCTTGCTTCTTCGCTGATCCTTGTTATCTACGAAACAATTGGATTACAATGACATGAAAACCTAACCTGTACCAGCAAACTCAATAATAAGCACTTCAATTATAAACAAGGTCTGCTGACCAAAATCACGTGCTCTCACTTACACTGATCTATGACTTTACGACCATATAAAACTTTCAATAATTCCTGGACTAAACTTGAGAGAACCTTGAAAATTATATCATTAGAAAGAGAATATAAAACAACATAAGGGTTTCAAATTTCGTTAGAATCGGCCGAATAGTTATGATGTTATTGCCAAATAATTCTCCGGCTAACTTTGAAAGGACTTTGGCAAATATATCAGTCGAAAGAGGATATAAAACAACCTAAGGGTCTCAAATTTCGTTAGTATATGCCGAATAGTTATGATGTTATTGCCAAAACAAAATAATTCCCGGGATAACCTTGGATGGTGGTTGTGTAAGTGGTGTAGGTGATGTAGGTGGTGGTGGTGTAGGTTTAGGTGGTAGTGGTGTAGGTTGTGGTGGTATAAGTGGTGGTGGTGTTTCAGGTGATATAGATTGTGGTCTAGGTGGTGGTGGTGTAGGTGAGGGTGGTGTAGGTGTAGTAGGTGGTGGCGGTGGTGTTTTAGATGGTAGTGGTATAGGTGGTGGGGTAAGATGTCGTGGTGTATGAGGTGGTGGTGTAGGTGGTGTAAATGATGGTGGTGGTGTAGGTGGTGTAAGTGATGATAGTGTGAGTGATAGGTGGTGTAGATGGTGGTGGTGTAGCTGCTGGCGGTGTAGTTGCTGTCTGTGGAGGTGGTCTAAGTGGCGTAGGTGGTGTATGTGATGGTGGTGTAAGTGGTGGTGGATGTGGTGGTTGGGTAGGTGGTATAGGTAGTGTTGGTGTATGTTGTGTAGGTGGTGGTGGTGTAGGTTGGGTAGGTGATGATTCGAAAGAGAATGTAAAACAACATAAGGGTGTCTAATTTCTTTAGAATCGGCCGAATAGTTACAATGCTATTACTAAAACAAAAAAAAGAAGCAAAGCAGGGACCGACCGACCGACATAGTGCGACTAGACTCGCACGCGACTAAAAATCTAAATTAGAAGTAACAATTTATGATGGTTACTCTCACTTGGCGTTGGATACTGAAGTGTAGGTGATTTCCGTTATTTTTCTACTTACAGAACAGTACCGCAATGTGTTCCGACTTTTCAATGAGCCTGTCCAACATCTCATCCGTCACTTCTTCGATTTGGTCGTTTTCAACTTGGTCAATGAGCCACCCCAGAACATCATCTTCTGCTAATAGGTTTCCTGTCCAGGGCCAAGTAACAATCAAACCCCCAAATCGGATAATACTTAAAATGCGTCCCTAATAAACTAGTCTTAACCAAGATGGGCTATCCTAGACCACATTTCACACACACACACACAAACAAACAAACAAACACACACTCTCTCTCTCTCTCTCTCTCTCTCTCTCTCTCTCTCTCTCTCTGCAGACAAATGCGCAAGGTTCGCCTTTATTGGTGATTCTCAAGCACGGGGTCTGCAGCCCCTTCTAGCGGCCCGCCTTCGCACTAGTGTGAAGGTAACCTGTCGGCCAGGACGGGGTAACCACCACATCAGAGTAGAGGCTGAGAAATCTCAGATTTCTGAGAGCTCAGTCGTTGCTCTGATGGTCAGTGGCAACGGCCTCTACCTGAGAGGAGGTAGGGTAGGCCCTTCGGATAAAATCCTCCACATGGTCATGCGCGCCGTGGACGACTGTGGGCTGAAAACCCGCATGCGTGTTGTGGTCAGGATGCTCCCGAAGAGAAGTCCAACACGGACCGCTGACTCGATGAACGTCTCTTTGACCCGGCGCCTGGCAGATTTGTGTACGGCAGATGGGGTCTTTTTGTAAAGGAAAGGCCTTTCTGTCGAACATGGTCCAGGATGTCTTAGAGACGACCCAAAGGAGTATCCGGCTCAGAGTGAGGGCGGGCGCACGCCAGTACGCCTCTTAGAACGACCTTCTCAGATGTCACAAAGAGGGGTGCCTCCTCGCCAACAAATAAGCCGGGAAACGGAAGAGCCTAGGGAGTCCTACATTGGGGGACTCCCTGAAAGTTCTTCTGTTCAATGCGAGGTCAATCAGGAACAAGTCTCTTAAACTTTGTGCCCTCGTAGCGACGGAAGAACCTGAAATGGTAGCCATAACAGAGTCGTGGTTACGTAAAAACCTCAAGCCGAGATTTTGAAGGTGAATTCACGATTCCCGGTTACCAGCTCTTCTTGAAAGATAGGCCAGACAGAGAGGGTGGCGATGTGATGTTGTATGTCAAGGATACTCTCAACTTGACAAATTGCAACATCGTATCCTACCATGAATTACTAGGTGTTGACCTAGAGATAGGTCCTGCCAGATACAGGACCCTGGTGTTTTACAGACCCCTGCCCAACTCTTAGAACATGACAGGAGTCTGTACCAGCTGTTGGGCGAACTTGTAAAAGACAGAGTGTATATCACCATGGGTGACTTCAATACCCATGTTGACTAGAAAACTAGAGAGCCCTGTGGCGAGAACGCACTAATCCTGGGGTTCGCGAACAACGAGTTCCTGACTCAATGGGTGAGAGAGCCAACGAGAGGAGACAATATCCTCGACTTGGTTTTCACCTCTGAGGATGACATCGTTGAGGACCTCTCTGTTGGCAAATAGCTCGGTGGCAGTGACCACCGACTAATTAGATTTGTATTCAAAGTCCCCAAGACAGGGCCTGCAACTAGTAAATCGAGGAAACTTGATTTGAAAAGAGCAGACTTTGCAGGCCTTCGTGCTGGACTGACTGAGGCGAGGCTAGAATGTGCGAGGCTTTTGGAGACTTGTGGAACAGTTTCAAAACCACATTCATGAGTCTTCAATCGCGTTTCATCCCTCAAAAATGCCCCCATCGGTCTTCTGTTCAACCAAAGTGGTTTAATCGAGAAATCGGCCAACTGCTTAAGGAGAAGAGAAATGTGTACCGGCAATAGAAGATCTCGAGTGACTTTGACGAATACCGAAGGCTAGCCAGGAGAGTGAAGTCCAGCATTAGGGCGGCTAAGCGGTCTGAGGAACTCCGAGTGGCGAGACTTTGTAAAGAAAATCCAAAGGAGTTCTTTGGATACGTAAACAGCCGTAAACAAATCCGTCGAACGATTGGCACTTTGAGGAATGAGGAGGGGACAGTAAAGCACTCAGATGCAGAAAATGCTAACCTCCTCAACGACTACTTCTCTTCAGTATTTACTGAAGAGTGTGGTCCCATCCCCCAGCCAACGGATTCCTACTCGGGAAAAAAGCTGGTGCATATGGATTTCACTGAAGGAGAAATAGAAAAAAAGATCAGTGACCTAATGACGAATAAGTCCCCCGGCCCGGATGGGTTTCTACCTTAAGTGTTGAAAGAAGTGTGCGATCAAGTGTCACGACATCTGAGCACAATCTTCAACATGTCAATCCGGACCGGATGCGTTTCTAGAGACTGGCGTGAAGCGGAGGTGACTCCTATCTTCAAGAAAGGAGACCCTAGCCAGCCGTAGAACTACCGACCTATTAGCTTAACTTCAATAGTCGGTAAACTCATGGAGAGCATCATGGTGGACAAAATGACGTGATATTTAGAGTCTAACTTGCGATTGAGGAGTTCTCAGCATGGGTTCCGAAGGCAACGGTCATGCCTAACGAATCTTGTGGAATTCTTCCACTTCGTTTTCAGGGAGCACGACCGGAATAAGGCGGTGGATGTTATATACTTAGACTTTTAGAAAGCCTTCGATAAGGTACCACACTGCTGCCTCCTCCGGAAATTGCGTGCGCTGGGCATAGACGGAAATGTAGCAAGTTGGACAGAAAACTGGCTAAGTGGCAGACAGCAACGGGTAGTATTGAATGGACAGGCCTCTGAGTGGGTGCCCGTTACTAGCGGTGTTTCTCAATGTTCTGTCCTGGGACCACTACTGTTCAACATCTACGTCAACGATATGGACGGGAACATGGTTGCGAAGATTTCTAAATTTGCCGATGATACTAAGCTTGGTATGAACGTCGCAAAGGAAGGAAATACTGCCTGCCTTCAAGATGATCTTCGGAAGATTTGGGAGTGGTCTGACACGTGACAAATGCCTTTTAATGTGAACAAATGCAAAGTGATGCATATCGGCCACCGAAACCCCCAATCTCAGTATATCCTTAAGGGCACTGCTCTTGAATCCACCAACACTGAGAAGGACTTGCGTGTAACTATCACCAGTGACCTCAAGTTCCCGAAACACTGTATAGAGGTGGAAAAGAAAGCCCGAAGGATGTTAGGGTATATAAAGCGACAGTTTGGATATCGGAACAAGGAGATAGTATTCTGTCTGTACAATTCTCTTGTCCGACCGCACCTGGAGTATGCCGTACAATTTTGGAGTCTTTCGTTTAGAAAGGACATCGAGAGATTTGAACGCGTTCAAGCCAAGGCAACCAAACTGATTCCATCTATCAGGCATATGAGTTATAATGATAGACTAAGGGAATTAGATATGTTCTCGCTGGAGACCCGGAGACTACATGGTCAGCTTATCGAAGTGTTTAAAATACTTCGAGACTTCGACAGACTGGACTACGGGGATATTTTCCAGCGCAGCGAGGGGAGAACAAGAGATCACGGCTACAAACTTGAACTGAAGCGATACCACCGTGATCTGTGTTGAAAATTCTTCACATACAGTATCTGTGGTAGTTGGAACGCACTTCCAACGAAAGTTATAAACAGTGAATCTGTTGACCAGTTCAAGTCAAGACTAGATAAAGTCTTGCGAAATCACCATTAAGATCCTCGCGAGTGATCTTGAGGGTACTTATTTTCCTTGTAGCTCCTTGTAGCGCTCTCTCTCTCTCTTTCTCTCTCTCTCTCTCTCTCTCTCTCTCTCTCTCTCTCTCTCTCTTTCTCTCTCTCTCGATAGAATTGAGGTTAGTCTTACCCAAGTAGACAGAAGGGATGCTTTTCTCGAAATATACAAGCGAAGGAAACTTCTCGATGCCATACTCAATCGCTTCATCCGCATTGTCAATCTTTACAAAGGCAATACCGTGGCTATCGCATTCATCATCGATGTTTTCTAGCTCGGCCAAAGTCTGCTGAGAGTTTTGGTCAACTTCATCGTCTGGAAAAGACACGTAAAGGGTAACCGTTAGGGCTAAATTTAGGAAGGCGGTTTCGAAAGAAAACCCAGGAGTGTATAGAAATTGAATAACCCTCACTGGATACAATTAGTAGATAACAGAACGAAAGAGTAACATACATATATAAAGAACGCAATAAAAATCAAGAACAGGAGTAAAAAATCGATGATAACAATTCTATCAAGTTTCAGAAGATCGTGTGGTCATATTTGACAGAGTTCATGATTGATTCCACCGCAAGAACAAAAAAATGCATGCTCCAACCAATGTTTGGAATAACGTTTGAGAACAGCCAGAAAAAGAAAAGGGAATTGAAATAAAACAAAGGTAGACGAACAGTTCAAAAGATCATTAGTGAACATGAGTAGGATAGTTTATCAACTTTAAATGGTGCCCACAGCAATCAGCTTGTAGACATAACACAGTGGCTCAGAGGTACGAGCTTATTCAGTTGTAGATGTGCCAAGAGAGCATGGATGGAAGAATTGGAGAACACACATTGAGTGCCAGGAAGGCCCGTCTGGCACATAAAGTGGGCTAGTGTGATACATACGGAAGACCAGGATGGCACATAAATAATGTCAGGGAAAACCGGCCGGAAGGATAGCGAACACTCGGGGTGCCGGGAACACATAATGGAGGGCCAATATGACCCAGACGTAGGGGCAACATAGTAGATACAAGTCATGCTGACACATAATTAGTGCTAAATATACAGACTGCCACATTTGCCCTTACTGCCCCTGCAGTCTCAAAGTAGATTAAGACTAACTTAGTTTTATTCCTTCTAGACATATTTCCATTTTATCCTTTGTTCGCCTCTTTTTTACGAGTCTATTCGCCTATTTTCTTGGTCGGCGCCTAATTTTGTACTCTAGTCGTCGACCAGCTTTCCTCCACTCATCCATGGTTGGGGCCGAGAGAGACTGAGTCAACACCTTGCCTCTTGGCCCCTGTTGAGGGGAGTGGCTTTTAATAGGGTTGCACCCCCTTCCCTTTACCCCTGCTACTGCCCCCATCTTTTCTTATGGGTCATTTTCCTTTTTTACCCCCTCCCCAAGTCCTGTTGACGCGCCATTCCACGAGAGAGGTGATCCTTACTGGTACCCAGACGCCTCAAATGGCACTTTATGTTCCGGCTCTGGATCGGGCTTTCGGGGTGGGCGTTTAGTGTTTGCAACCCTTCTAAAAATGGGTCCCAAAGCCCGATGATAGCCCCCTCCCACCCCCAAACGACATGATTTTCTGAAAAACGACAATGCAAACGTAATAGGACTACGTTCACGATGGTAGGGGAGGGAAATCCTTCCCTAAGGAGTACCACGGTGCGACAGTACCAGCCCCTAAGTCTGACGCCACTCCGGAGGGCTAGTCTCCCAACCGTAGTATAGTCCTTTAGGAGCTCTCCTCCTTCCGGTGGCAGGTGGGTCCTTCGTCATCCTGTCGGAGGTCTGTTTCCACACATGGTACGAATCACATCAGACCATTGGGCTACATGGCAAAGAAGATAGGAGATGGCGCGCGGGAATTTAAAGTGGAGGTGCCATTTCACCCTGCCTCTTCCCCCGTGCTTACCCCGTGGGCCTACTCCCTACATGCCTCGACGGTAGCAACTCATTTTCTGTCGCCTCCGAATCGGACGCATCATCATCTCAGCACCAAATGTTTGGCCCGGTGCCCGAACGTTAAGAGGTGTGGTACTTCCCCGAGCTTGAGCTTAAGAGGTTAGGATAAAGAAAATAAAGATGGAGACAGTACTGGTTTTGCAAAAGTTCTATTTCACTTTTGTTTTTCGAGAGGTTTACCTGTGTGATAGAAAGTTTCCGTCAAACAGACTTAACTTTCTCCTTTTCCAACACGTGTCATTAAAACGTCTTTTCCATTGTGTGTCGAGATAAAAGTGAAAAGAATCAAGATTTCTGCTCTCCTCCACGCGGGCCACAAGTCCGACATCGCCAAGCGGCTCAACGTCAGCCGGATGATCTTCAAGAACTAGGAAGATCTCAAAGATCGACCTCGTTCAGGCAGACCTCAAGTGGCCAAACGTTTGGCTGCGAGAAAGGCCTTCAAAAGTGATCAAAAGCTCAAAATAACTGCGCTCGTGAAGAATATTTCGGTGCCGAGGTGTCCAAGGCCGTTAAGGAGGAGGACAGCAAGAGCTTGAGGTGTGTGGAAAGGTCCGCGCTCACCGATCCTTTGCGAAAGCAACGTCGAGAGCGCAGTCTTCGCTTTCTCAACGACTTGAAGAGTCATGATAATCAAATTCTCATTTTTACTGTGGAAAAGAACCTTCACGGTCGATCCGGTCACAGACAAGCAGAAAACCCGCGTTGTAAGCTTCGGCCAGGACGTCTCCGAGGTCCGCTACGTGTCCACCACCAAGCACTTGGCTTCCGTGATGATGCTCGGCGTCGTGGATTCAAATAGCGAGAAGATGCCGTCGGTGTGGTTCGTAGGTGGTTACAGGCTCAACGCGGCCGATTACAGGAACATCTTGGCCAAGAAAGTCCTGCAGTGGGTGTGAAAGATCACCAAGAAGGCGGACTAAGTCTTTCAGCAGGACGCTGCTCCACCCCACACGTCCAAGACCGTGTAAGAGTGGTTAGGGTCGAACATGAACATATAGTCGAAGGAACATCGGCCACTCCAGTCACCTCACCTCAATCCAAACGACAACAGCGTGTGGTCAAGGACTGCAAGGTCTGCTACAGCAACGTCGACGAGCTGAAGTCCTCCGTCAAACAGCGTGTAGCCCAGCATGAGGAATGAATTCGTCCGCAACGTGTGCGGGGCACTCAGGCCTCGTCGCCGAGGGCGGCCACATTGATTAATATCACAATATAAACACATTTATATGCTAAAACAATAAAAACATGTCTAAATTCGCCAAAACTATCATTGTCTTTTGTTGAGAGCGTCGGTACGAGTTTAACACGACTTTTGCAATACCCGGTAGAAGGTGTACCTGCTCCCCATTCCGGATCAAGAGAAAAAGGATAAATTTCCTATTCTCGGCTATGATCAGTGATGAGTGTTACGAGAGTTGGTGGGCCATTAGCCCATAGAATTAAAAGCCAGCGAAGAGAGATAGATGAGAAGAGGCTGGCAAGTAAAGTTGCTAAATGGGTAAAATAGAAATGTCTATGATGAATAGAGCCCAGGTAGCGTCAATCTAGTTTGGAACTGGCGAGGCAACTGGATAGGATTTTTTTATTTATTTATTTTAGGAGCATATCTGGCGACTGCCTTCTTGGGCACAAGTCGCCGCACTCACGACAGCCTAGTACTAGGCTACACTAAAGTAAAAATATGCATAACAGAACAAAAAAAAATAATAAAAAAAAGGAAAAGGGCGAAAAGCACGCTCCAGTGTCGGGGGGAGGTGGGCCTCTCCCCGGCGCTGGAACGAGCAACCTACAAAAAAAAAATATATAAAAGGTTAAATAAAGTGGAGGAGGCCAGCCTCCGTCAAAAAGTCATAAAGCCCGCAGGTCAGTGTGCACGGACAGGTAAGGTGCGTGAAAATCACCCAGACTGGGTTCAACAAAAATGTGCCGAACAGTCTGGGGGACAACGCAGTCATCACAATATGGTGCAGGCGAGCGCTCCATCAAATGGAGGTGCGTCCTGCGAGTGTGTCCAATTTGGAAACGGCAAAAAACAACCTGAAGCCGTCGCGGCATTAGGGGACAGGTCCATGGAAAAAATCGCGGCGCAATGTCACGCAACTTTAGGTTCCCCTCGACCGTCTTCCATCTTCTTTGCCAAGCAGCCCAGAGAGCTGCCCGTATTCATGTCATGTGATCGGTTTGAGGAAGAGCGAAACGCTGGTCTGGTCGCCCAGTCCTCGCGGTCTCTTTGCCAAAACCGTGACGTCATGGATATCGCGAACCAGGAAATGCGGAGATTCCAATGCCCCAAGAGCACTCAGGGCTCTTTGTGAGTCACTATAGATCACAATCCGGTGTCCAAACCAGGCATCTCGCGTAATCTCCCGTACTGAGCCAAGCGGTGTATTGTAACCACCTCGGTCGTGAAGACAGACGTAGCGCTTGGCAGAGCCCTGCTGGGACTTGGAGCCATCCGTATACACTGGCACGGTTCCAGCGTGACATGAAGTGTGCTCCAAAAAGGCCGAACGCAATACTCTCGGCGCTGTATAAGCTTTGGGAGCAAAGGCGTGGCGACAAATGGTCAAAGGTGGTAGCTTCCAGGGTGGCATTATGGGCAGAACCAAGGGTGCCACCGGCGCGAGAGATATACCTAGCTCTCGAAAGAGTTTCCTGTCCCTAAACCCGAAGGGCTTAGGGTATGACTGGTGTCTCTCGGTGGCATAGGCACCGACGAGAATGCAAAGAGAGAATGCAGTGAGAGCTGTTGGCGACTGAGGGAGCCGCACAGCTACTACCTGAAAGGAGGTATCTAAAGCAAAGAGAAGACCGAAAACATCATGCCGGATGTAAATCGCGCATCCCCCTTCCCGGCTTCCATCCGGTGGTGGTGGGTTCGCAAAAGGGAGGATGGGCAGGGGACACGCGCTCAGCATGGTCTCCTGTAAAAAGATAGCTAACGGGAAACAGTTGGCCCGGAGTCCGCGGCAAATCCATTGAAGGAATATGCCTTCCAGGCCTAGCTCGGAGGAGAAGCGGGAACGCTTTTCGAAGATAAGACCCTCATGGGAATGACCGTACGCTTACCCGTTACGGTGTCGTTTTTGATGACTTATTGGGGGAGGTTGGGTTCGCCATGCGTGTCTTTTCCTCCCTCTGCCTAGAAACCTTAAATGGGCGGGGCGGCTTCGGATGCGGGGTCCCTCTTTTGTTGGACCCACCGTCTCCGAGCCACCCAGCCCACCACTGGGTGTGGGCGAAGGAGCCGAAACTCCTTTAGTGATGTCCTCATTTTGGGGGACAGCTTTATAAACCCCGGAAGATAGCCTCACGACCAACTTCAGAGGTGTTGCCTCCTGTGAGTTTAGCGAATCGGTAGAGGCGCGCGGCTGTTTAGCCTTACTGGAAACGGCCAAGCTTAGGGAACGGAGGGGAGCCCTGGTTTTAGCCGGTGCTGGGGGTGAATCCTTTGTGCCGCCAGCTTTACCAGGGGAGTACCCGGAGTGGGTAGAACCCTCATACCATACGTGTTCCGAATGAGTGCGGCAACGACCGTGCTTGTAGACCTGGAGGGACCAGGAGCAGAGGGGGTCTCTCTTCATATTGCGGCATAGGATGTACAAGGCAGGGCCGGGCGTGCCAGGACCAAATGCTTAGCCTCGCGAAATGAGAGACGATCCTGTGCCTGAACGGGAAGGATTTCCTTCTCAAGGAGATACGCATCACATTGCTTCAAATGAGCAGGGTGCGGCTATCCACAATTGACACACTTGTGCACATATGGTTTGGACTTATCATGTGCATCCTTGGGGCAAGTTACACAGACTTCGGGTAACCCCGATTTGCACGTTGACAGGAATAAATTAGTATTGCCGAAGCGGTTACAGTAATAGCACCTCTGGGGCAGTGGCACAAACGCCTTCACGCGGTAGCGGTACCAACCGGCACGCACCGACTCAGGAAGCTTATCACAGTCAAACGTGACGAAGAGTGTGAGGTGGGCCTAGAGGCCCCTCCCTGTTTTCTCATCACACGCTCAACCTTGATCGCCCCATGGTCGGCCAGCTTCTTAAAAAAAAACACAACTTAACCCCTCTGAACCATCTAGTTATCGCCGTATCTCACAGCTTCCATTCCTCTCTAAGATCTTCGAGAGAGTGGTTTTCTCTCCCTCTTAGTGATCATATTTTTAACTGCAATATCGATGAAACGTACCAATCTGGGTTCAAAGCAAAGCACTCGTCTAAAACCGTTCTTCTTAATGTTTCAGACGGTTTACGTAGAGCTTCCGATAAGGGTTGCACGTCCATTCTAGTCCTCCTAGACCTCTCCTCTGCTTTTGACACTATCGACCACACTTTCCTCCTTGATCGTCTTCAAACTTTCCTTGGTCTCTCTGGCACCACACTTGCTTGGTTCCGCTCATACCTCTCCTCTCGCACTCAGTCAGTCGCGCTCGATAACCTCTCCTCCGAGACCACGCCCATTCATTTTGGGGTGCCGCAGGGCTCAGTCCTTGGTCCCCTCTTCTTTTGCATCTACTTACTTCCTCTTGGCTCCCTTCTTCACGATTTGGGCATATCCTTTCACCTTTATGCTAATGACACTCGGATATACCTTTCCTCATCCCCAGTGTCCTTCTCTCAATCAATTACCAAGCTCCTTTCAGCCTACATCTCCATAAACGAATGGCTGTCTGCCAACTTTCTCAAACTTAACCACGATGAAACTGAAGTTCTCCTTGTTGGTACCGCTTCGATGGTGAAGAAATATAAAGCTCTCTTCCACTCCCTTAACCTTGAGGAAACCAATGTCGCCTTCTCTGTTACCGTCAGTAATCTTGTTGGTATTTTCGACGAGCAACTCTCGTTTAAACCGCAAATCTATCGTATCTGTAAGTCTTCCCTCGGCTTCCTGCGCAACTTTTCTCTTGGTTGATCCTATTTTGATCGACGAAGCCTTGAGGCTGCTATTCATGCCTTCGTCACCTCACGCTTAGACTACTGCAATTTTCTTCTAGTGAATCTCCGTTTTTCGTCACTTCGCCCCCTTCAACTAGTTCAAAACTATGCTGCCTGGCTCCTCCTTCGCCGCCCCAGGTTCTCTCTTTCGATGCCTCTATTACAGGAGCTACACTTGTTACCTATTCGCTTCTGTACCCACTATAAAATTCTTCCCATCACCTACAAGTCCCTAAACTTGGAGACTCCACCTTATCTCTCGTCCTCCGTATCCCGTCGTCAAACTCCTCGGGCACTTCGGTCTAACCTCGCTCCCATCCTGAACACTCCTCGTTTTGTCTTCTGCTCGATGGGTGACCAATCCTTCTCAGTTTGTGCTCCTAGACTTTGGAATGCTCTTCCTGCCGAACTCAGATCCTCTCCCTCCCTTGCTACTTTTAAACGTCTCATGAAGACTCATCTCTTCAGAATTGCCTTCACTTACCTGTAAACTTTTTCTACACTCGCTATACAATCTGCGCTCTGTGAGGGCTAACAGTCCTGAAGAGCGCATTATAAGTACTTATTATTTTTATTATCTATGGAGTTGCTCACGAGTTCCCTCGCATAAACTACTCCTTTCATGAAGTTCATGGTAGAGTACGGCCTCACATTCACAGGCGTGCCATCAAGTGTCCGAAGGGCACTAATCATGGCCGCCTCGGAGGGATTCGACGCATTCGCCAGAAGGCTCCCGTCCGAGAAACGGGTCACCTTCGGCTATCTACCAATCACACTAACTAAAGCTCTCCTCTGATGGATCATGTTGCCCTTAGCCAACATGCTGCCATCAATGGAGCAAATAACAAGGAAGCGTTTGAAGCTAGCCGGCTGGAAAACGCCAGGTAGTCTCTGAATGAGGGGCCCCGACGTAATCGAGGCTCCGCTCTGCGCAGTTCTGGTCTTCGTCTTGGACTCTCCAGCCTGGCGAGCAACGGGGCCGGATGTGTCAATTTTGGCTTGGTCACTTGCTAAAGCGGCAGCAGCCGTGTCCGTCCCCGCGGCTCCCACGGAGGGAGAGGAGCCGCGAGTCTTCGTATTTTTCTTTTTAGGTGAGGAGTGCAGGGAATGAACCCGCTTCTCCCATCCGTCGGCAGGAGCCCCCAGGGCAGATGGACCCACCTCAGCAAGATTTTTCTCCGGGATAGAGAAGGTCTTGGCTGTCACAGGGGCACCCGACGGAGGAGGAGATCCCTCCTCTCTTTGTAAAGCCTTGGATGCCCATTCAGTCTGAGGAGGACCTTGCACAGGGGTGGACTCGGGTTCGGTACTTGCCACCGAGCCCAGCTTCGTTCCCATGGAAGGTCTTACAGTCTGGGGCTGGGTTGCCTCAGGGACCATGTTCATCTCAGGGGGGCCTCAATGTGTCCATTCCCCTACGACATCAGAGGTCCCATTGGTCACAAAGTCTTTTGTCGGGGAAGAGAGGTGGGCACGTACGGTGACCCCCTCTAGGCTCAATATGCGAGCCCGCAGGTCTTTAGATGCAAAGGCCTACGGGGCCTGTCTTCCCTCCTTCCCTCAGGGGGTTCGCTCTATCATGTCGCTCCCACCGAGGGCGGTCAATTATGGGCCGCCTGCCTTTCTTGGCAGTCCCCTTAGAAAGTAAAAGAGGGACTGCCGCTGGAAAGAGGGAGACATCCGAGGGCACTTCCAGAGAAAGGGATGAGGGGAGTCCCCTACACCCGTAAACAAAGGAGAGGAGTAAGCCTCATCTTCGGTTGAAGAGTTTTGGAGGGTCCCCTAAAGCACAGAGGGGGGGAACCTCCATTTTCTGGGTGGAGCTGCCTGAAGGTGGTTCCGTCGCTGGTGAAGGACTTTTCGTGGGACGCAAACGCTAATCACCCCCACGCAGTAGCCCGCTCTGCGAAGGGTATATAGAGGGCCGGCAGAACCAGCTGCCACCATTTGAGACCACTCCTCCCTTTTAGTGGACTGTGGCGGCTCCACCTTGGTCACGACGTAAAATTGACAGATGGTCAAAGGAGAAAGAAAGGGAAAGTGAGGAAGGTGTGGGTGGGGATGAAGCAGGTTGTTAAAAACCCACCACTCCAGACGGAGATCAAAGGTGAGGGAACGTTGTCCCTTTCCCCCTCAGACCCGCTCCGGGATAGTTGGGTGAGAGGAAGCTGGTCTACGTCTACCCTGTGAAATTAGAGACAAACCAGAGAAAGTTGTAGAAGAGGTTGTAGGAAGAGTGATGGAGTAGGGTAGAAATGCAGGCTGTCTGAAAGAAGGAGAAGAGGCTAAGCTGGGGCCGGACGGGACGTTGAGTTCCGTCAGCACGGCGTACTGGATAAGAAGGTTATGCCCTTCCTTCAGCTACCATGTGTAACACTGTACAGTAACCACGCCCTTGTGGGACAGGAGGACAAAATAAGAGTGTAATGAGGACCCATCCGGAGTACCAAGAGGACATTTGCCAAGGACCATCAGGAAAAGACGCGGCATATCACAAGGAGAGTCGAGTCGGTTCAGTAGGATAATCAACTAATGTCCCTGAGGACACTCCATAAGGACAGTAACGGAGGACCATTAGGGCAGTCGCGGAACTATCCATCTCCAGAGGTATTAAATGAGGATTGTAGATAACTAATATTCCAGGAATGAAGTCAAGTAGGGATAAACATGAACCTACATAGGTAACCTTCCTTCCCCACATAAGTCACCTTCCTTCCTCGCTGACTGGGGTTGAGTTTCCCAAAGTTGGTTACCTTCGAGACCATAGCGTCGCTGTCACTCTCCTCGTATCTTGGCAACGTGAGCTATGCATAATTTGCATATTTCTACCTTTCAAAACGCCATTTATTTAACAAACACTTATTTTAACAAGGTCAACAAACCTAAGTCGCGTGCTATCAATTATTCTGACTTATGACCTTACGACCTACAAAACTTTCAACAAGTGGGGCAATCTGACCCATAGTTAGTATTCTTCTAATAATTCCCAGATAATCCTTTGGAGGACCTTGGCAAATGTAACATTCAAAGCAGAACGTAAAACAACATAAGGCTTTCAAATTTCGTTAGAAGTTAGAATTGGCCGAATAGTTACGATGTTATTGCCAGAAAACTCATTGAAAAGTAAAATGGTAACCATCCGACCGATCAACCTACGGACCAACATAGTAACATATAGTCGCGTGCACGCGACTAAAAGCCTTCTGGCCAAGATGCCCAGCATCGTTTTTTCAGAATAATAAAACCTGACTTCAACTAAGACTAGGAACTATAGAAGATCAGTAACATTCCGTACTTACAGAAGAGGACGGCGAGATGGTTGGATTCTCGAATCAATTTGTCCAACATTTCGTCAGTGACGTCTTCAATCTCATCGGTGTGCAGTTGCTCGATCAACCACGTCAGTACCTCCTCCTCGTTGTGTAAATTTCCGTCATACAACGACGGGATCTTGAGAAGGCAAGATGACAAGGATTACACAGGTATTGTGTCTTTAAGTGGAGAAATGGCACCAACTAAGCCGCAATAACCAAAGAGAATTCAACAAGGCAAGTAAATCTCCCGAAAAGGCAAGCATATTAAATATCAAGGACAAGGCATAAAGAAGATAATCAGGGGTTGTTTTCAATTTGGAGACGACGAAGGCAAAAAAATCAGCGTTTAGGATCGTTACTAATCACTATGCACACATATGTCAAAGAGTATAAGGGGCTATTTAAAGATCATTAAAGGAGCTATGGATCCTGAAGGAACATTCAAGCTTCAATCATCTATCCACATTTTCACGTAAAAGAAAAATCTCACTTCATTTTCGAAGTAAATGAGAGTAGGGGTATCTTCAATACCAAATTCCTTCTCAGCTGACTCGTCACAGATTTTAACAATATGGATGCCTTCCTTGTCCAGTTCATCGTCAATGTTCTCTAATTCGACCAAAATGTCCATGTCCTCTTTTTCATCTCTATCATCTGCCACGAGATGAAAAATAATGCTTAATTCTGCGAGGCTTAATCTCGCCATGGCCTAATTTTCAAGATCTTCAAGTAAATTTCTATTTTATAAAAAAAGGTTATATTTAGTTTTTTCTACGTAACAAGGTTTCATTTTCATTCCAGGGACTTGTTATATCATAGGAGACTTCTATTGTGATATGTACGAGTATTAAAAACCTACTAAAAAATAGATGGAATGCCTTAATTAACTGAAATGGGAAGATTTTTAACCTCGTTGGACGCGAGTGTATTATTTAAATAATAATAATAATAAGTCTTTTGTAATGCGCTCTTCAAGGCCTGAGGCCTTCCCAGAGCGCACGTTGTGCTGAGATGAGAATGTAAATTTAATGGAAATTCAAGAGAGGGAGAAGGCAATACTGAAAAGATGCGTTTTCAGGAGACGCTTAAATGTGGTGAGAGAGGGAGAAGACCTGATTTCAGCAGGAAGAGCATTCCACAACTTAGGGGCGCAGATTGAGAAGGAGCAGTCCCCCATTGAGCAGAGGGGTGAACGAGGAATATTCAAAAGAGGTGCATGTGATGACCGAAGGGCCCGAGGGACATGGCGTGGCGAGAGGGCAGAAGAGAGGTAAGACGGGGCCTTGTTGTTTAGGGCCTTAAATGTGAAGAGAAGTATCTTGAAGTGAGTACGGGATCTGACAGGGAGCCAGTGCAGTTCATGCAGCAAGGGTTTCGAGGGAGAGAAGCGAGGGCGACGGAGGAGAAGCCGGGCGGCATAGTTCTGTACAAGTTGAAGGGGGCGGAGAGAGGAGGATGGCAGATTCACAAGCAGTGAGTTACAGTAGTCAAGGCGTGAGGTGATGAAGGCATGAACAGCAGTCTCAAGACTTCGGCGATCAAAGTGAGAGCGAATGCGAGAGAAGTTATGAAGGAAACATAGAGCGGATTTGCTGACATTGCGGATATGAGGCTTAAAGGAGAGATGCTCATTGACATTGCGGATATGAGGCTTAAAGGAGAGATGCTCATCAAAAACAACACCTAGATTCCTAACGCAGTCAGAGAAAATGATAGTATTACCGCCCAGAGTAAGCGAGGGAACGAGAGATCTAGATTTTTTGACAAGAGCAGGGGTGCCGACGAGGAGGACCTCAGTTTTGGAGTGATTAAGCCTGAGGAAGTTGGTAGAAAGCCAGTCAGAAATGGAGGACTAGGCAGCCAGGAGGTCAGTGATAGAGTAGGCAAGAGATGTGGGGGATGAGGAAACGAAAATTTGAGTGTCATCAGCATAGAGGTCGAAGGATAGACTGAGATTACGGAGAAGGAATCTAAGAGGGAGAAGGTAGATACGAAATAGTAGAGGACCAAGGACAGAGCCTTGTGGAACTCCAAAGTGAATGGGGGTAGAGTCGGATGAAACGTCGTCAATAACAACGGATTGGCTACGGGACGAGAGGTAAGAGTGGAGCCAGTCAAGCACGGTGCCTGATATGCCGAGGAAAGAGTGGAGACGATCAAGTAGGACGGTATGGTCAATAGTATCAAGGGAGGAAGTTTGGAGGCCACATCATTAGATAGGGAGGGAATATCAATGGAGGCAAGTCGAAGGAAAGGCTTAGGATTATGAGACAGCTGGGGAGGTATATGGAATGGGATAGAGAAGTTGAAGTTGATAAGGAAGTGATCATATATAGCATTGGACAAATTTGTAGTCGTCAGGTTGGAAATAAGACAGTCAGAGATTACAAGGTCTAAAATTTTACCGTGAGAGTGGGTAAAGGAAGAAACGTGTTGGGTGAGGGAGAAGAGATCAAGGAATTCAGAAAAGGCTTTAAAATTAGGATTGTGGCCAGGAAGGTTGAAATCACCGAGGATTAGCAGAGAACCAGTGGGGGAGAGGCCAGCGAGGAGGTTACTAAATTCATCAAGAAAAAGCTCGAGGGAGAAGCTGGGGGGAGGTAGAGGACTAAGATAGTTAGAGAGGGGGTGGAATCAGAGACATTGATGAGCGCCTCAAAAGAAAGAAGAGGGGGAGAGGGCAGATTATTCAGAGAGAAGGAGGCACTGTGAATGAGAGCAACTCCACCACCGTGAGAGTTACGGGAGTTATGGGAGTGGACGTAACCATCAGGGGTAGCGAGATTTAAATTGCAAGCAGAAGGGGCAAGCCAACTTTCCGTGAGTCCAATCAGATAACGAGTTGAGGTTTAACTAATGTTTTTGTACCAATACAAATACATAATTCGACATCGAAAGAATAGAATAGTCACGAATAATGAAAACTGCTCAAACAGTTTGTCAGAGGACGGATAAAGGGATGAATATAAAACCTGCTGACGTGCAGAAGTCACAATAAGTCTCGGAAAATAAGCCTCGTGTAATTAAGCTAGAGCATATTCACTCAGCAAGAATAAGATGAGGGCAAAAAAGACAAAAAATAATAAGAAAAGGGATGATTGAAATAATCAAGAATAGAAAAGGATTGCAATAGCTAAAGCAATCACGATTAAATCTTGGAATCAACTTAGTGTATTCAAAGTTAATAAAAAAAATTATCCCGAAGAAACCGAAGAATTCCAAAGTTTATATTTGAACTTCCTGAAAACAGAGACAGGACAATCTTGATCGAACACCTTGTGGATGGAGATGGATTAGGGAAAAATTGGGGCATTTTTTTTTTTAAGAGCTCATCTGAAGACTGCCTACTTGGGCATTAGTCGCCGTATTAAAAACTTGCCTAGTACTAGGCTACTTTAAAAACAAATTCAAAAACACACACACACAAAAAAAAAACAAACCCAACACCAAAATTTAAAAAAAAGGGAAAATCCAACGAGTAGAAAGCAAGATCCTGTGTCGGGGGAGGTCCCGCCGGCGCAGGAACGTGCAACCCATAAAGGAAAAAAACATAAAACAAAAACAAAACAAAAAAACTAGATAAATAAAAGGGAAAAGACCGGCCTCCCCTCAAAAGTCTACAAGTCCACCAGTCAAGGGACAGGTAACGTGCGTGAAGATCATCCAGACTGGGACATTCGACAAGAATGTGTCGAACAGTCTGGGCAACGACGCAGTCGTCACAATAGGGCACAGGCGAGCGCTCCATCAAATGGCGATGCGTCACACGAGTGTGGCCTATTCGGAGACGACAGAAAGCGACCTGAAGCCGTCGCGGCATTGGATGATAGGTCCATGGGAACAGTCGCGGCACAATGGCACGCAACTTTAAGTTCCCTTCGACCGTCTTCCATCTTCTTTGCTAAGCAGTCCAAAAAGCTGCCCGTATTCCTGCCATGTAGTCGGTGTAAGGAAAAGCGAAACGCTGGTCCGGTCGCAGAGTCCTCGCGGACTTTTTGGCGCCCTCATCGGCGTGCTCATTTCCCGCAATTCCTACATGTCCAGGAACCCAGTAGAAGATAATCTCGACATCCGCCCGGCTCGCCAAAACCATGGCGTCACGGATATCGCGAACCAGGGGACGCGGAGATTCCAATGCCCTGAGAGCACTCAGGGCGCTTTGTGAGTCGCTATAGATCACAATCCGGTCTCCGAACCGGGCACGTTGCGTAATCTCCGGTACCAAGTGGTTTATTGCCACCAGCTCGGCCGTGAAAACAGACGAAGCGCTAATCAGAGCCCCGCTGACTTCAAACAGAGCGGAACTTGGTGCCATCCGTATACACTGGCACGGTTCCAGCGTGACACGAGGTGGGCTCCAGAAAGGTCGAACGAAATACTCCCGGCGCGTCTGGGAGGAGACCCTCCACCCAGATCCTGTTGAACAAATCTAAGAGAAAGGCATTGCTTCGCTTACCCAGGGGGCGAAGTATGGCGTACGGGACATTACCCGGACCATGGGCGGTGTCCGCGCGCGAAGCGAGAGCGGAACGCAACTCACTCACATTAAACCTGTCGTTGAAGGGTTCTCCGCCTCTGGAGGTAAAGTCCAGCCGGCGGCCTTCCGCGACATCACGACTTGCATTAAATGCAGGCGGAGCAGCATCCCGGCTAGAGAATGTGGAGAAAGCGGTCGCGAAGGATTCAGTAACGGACGTGGGGTCCGAGATTTCGGTCCCATTCTCCTGGAGAACGAGAGGGGGGTCCTGCGAGAACTTGCCCCGAATCCTTTTGAGTCGCTTTCGCACCTCTGCCGGAGGGGTCCTGCCTTTTGGGTGAAGACACGTACGCCTGCCAAGAAGAGCGGCGGGCGTGCTTCAAAATAAACCAGAACCTAGCCATAGCTCGAAGAAATTCAGCGACAGTGAAATCGTTCGGGCGGCGCTTATAGCGCATCTAGGCAGAACGCTTCTGCTTTAGGGCCGTCTCACACTCGGCCGACCACCATGGGAGTGGTCGGCGTGCAAAACGGCAAGACGTTCTAGGAATAGTAGTCAGGCCCGCGGCGATGAGGTTCCCGTGAAGAACTCAACGGCCTCATCTACCGACCTAAACTCCTCGACTGAGATAGAGAATTCAGTCATTTCCTGAAATTCAGACCACCGCACCCACGCCAAGCACCACCGAGGTGGTCTCTCAGGCGGCAGTTGCTCTGAAAATGATATTTGAATGGGAAAGTGATCACTACCATGGAGGTCATCAACCACCCCCCAATCAAAATCAGGCTGTGAATCCGAAGAGCTCAAAAATAGATCAAGGCAAGAAAATGAAGCGGTTCTCGGGCAGTGATGCGTAAACTCATCCACACTTAGGACAACTATCTCAAGCTCTTCGATCAGATCAGCAAGGACTTGTCCCCTGGAATTTATGGAGTAATCTCCCCAGAGAGGATGCCTGCCGTTCAGATCTCCAAGCAAGAGATAGGGCCTCGGCAACCGTGCCACGACGCGGCGGAAGTCCCCCGCGTCGAAGTCAGCTGACGGTGGAATGTACGCAGAAATGACAGTATACCTCCTATCCAGGTGCATCTGCACAGCCACTGCCTGAAAGGAGGTATCTAAAGTGAAAAGAAGAACGGAGACATCATGCCGGGTGTAAACCGCGCATCCACCAGCCCGGCCATCTCGTGGTGGTGGGGTGGCAAGACCCTTATACCCCGGGAGGGCATGCGGGTGGCACGCGCTTAGCATGGTCTCCTGCAGAAAAGTAGCTAACGGAGAAAGGGACGATTCGAGCCTCCACAGCTCCTCCCAGTTAGCCCAGAGTCCTTAGCAATTCCATTGAAGGAATATGCCCTCCAGGCCAAGCTCTTTGGAAACGCAGGGCCCCTCTTCGAACAGAAGACCCTCACGGGAATTTCCGGCACTGTCGGCCGGAAAAAGTGCTGAAGGCGCTGTCGCATTCGAGGACTTATTGGGGGATGTTGGGCTCGCCATGCGAGTCTTTTCCTCTCTCCGCCTCGAAACCTTAGGTAATCGTTGCGGCTTCGGAGGCTAGGGGCCCTCTTTTCGAAGAACCACCGTCTCCGAGCCCACCACTAGGCGTGTGCTGGGGAGCCAAAGCTCCTTTATTGCTGTCCTCCTTTCGGGTCTAGCTTTAGGAACCCGGAAGATGGCCTGGCAACCAACTTCAGGGGTGTTGCCTCCTGTGAGTCTAACGACTCGGTGGACGCGCGTGGCTGTTTGGCCTTACGGGAAACCGTCACGTTAGGGGAAGGGGGGGGAGTCCTGGTTTTAGCCGGGGCTGGGTTTGAACCCTTTGTGCCGCCAGCTTTACCAGGGGAGCGCCCGGGTTGAGTAGAACCGCAGAAGGGCTCCGGATGGGCGCGGAAACAACCTTACTTGTTGGCCTGGATGGGCCTGGTGTGTCTTTCTAACCATTGAAGCATAAGACGTCCCAGGCAGAGCCGGGCGCGCAAGGACCAAGTCCTTAGCCTCGCGGAATGGGAGTCGATCTTGAGCCTGAATGGCCAGGATTCCTTCTCAAGGAGATATGCACCACATTGCTTCGAAGAAGCAGGGTGCGGCTCTCCGCAATTAATATACTTGGCCACACACGATTTGGACTTATCGTGTGTGGCTTTGGAGCAATTGACACATACTTTAAGTGACCCCGACTTTGCACGTCTACATGAACGATTCGTATAGCCGAAGCGGTGACAGTAATTGCACCGCCACGGCAGTGGCACGAATGCCTTCACGCGATAGCGGTACCAACCGGCACGCACCGAATCAGGGAGCTTGACAGTCGAACGTGACGAAGAGTGTAGTGGTGGGTGTCGAGGCCCCTCCCTGTTTTCTCATGGTCGGCTAGCTCTAAGGTGATGTCCTCTATGGAGTAGCCAAAGAGTTCCCTCGCATAAACTACTCCTTTCCCAAAGTTCATGTTAAAGTGCGGTGTCACACTCACCGGAGTGCCATCAAGTGTCCGAAGAGCACTTATCTTGGCAGCCTCGGAGGGATCAGCCGCATTCGCCAGAAGGCTCCCGTCCGAGAAACGGGTCACCTTCGGCTCTCTACTAATTACACTAGCTAATCCTCTCCTCTGATGGATCGTGTTGCCCTTGGCCAACATGCTACCATCAGTGGAGCGAATGAAGAGGAAGCGTTTGAAGCCAGTGGGCTCGAAAACGCCAGATAACCTCTGAATGAGGGGCCCCGATGTTATCGAGGCTCCGCCCTGTGCACTTTTGGTCTTATTCATATTCAGAGGCTCTGCATCCGGAGGGGCAGAGGGACCGGATGTGCCGATCTTGGCTTGGTCGCTTACCAAAGTGGCAGGAGACCCATCCGTCCCCGCAACCCCCGCGGATGGGGAGGAGCCCCGAGTCTTCTTAGTCTTTTTATTATTTTTTTCTTTTTAGGAGAGGAGAGCGGGGAATGAACTAGCTTCTTCCCTCCGCCGGCAGGAGCCCCCAGGCCAGATGGACCGACCTCCGCCAGGCCCTTCCCTGAAATGGAGAAGGTCCTGGTAGTCGCAGGGGCACCGGTCAGAGGAGATCCCTCCCCTCCTTGTACTGCCTCGGAGCCCTCAGCCGTTTGAGAAGGACCTTGCATAGGGTCAGATTCGGGTTCGGTGCTTGGCGCTGAGTCCGGATTCCCCCCCATAGAAGGCCCTACCGTCTGAGGCTGGGTTGCCTCAAGGACCATGTCTATATCAGTGGGGGCCTCCAGTTGGCCATCCCCCCCAGGACATCGCAGGTTCCGTTGGCATCATTGTCACTAGTCAGGTGTGGGGAGGCACAGGCCTTGGTTCCGGCAAGGTTCAATATTCTTGCCAGCAGGTCTTTTGAGGGAAGCGACCGAAGGAGCCTGGCTTCCCTCTCCTCCCTAAGGGAGTTTGCCTTACCGAGCCGCTTCAATGGGGAGCGGTCGGCTATGGGCTGCCTGCTGGCTTTCTTGGCAGTCCCCTTAGAAAGAAAAAGAGGGACTGCCCCTGGAAACAGGGAGGTGCTCGAAAGCACCCCCAGAGAAGGAAGTGATGGGGAGTCCCCTACACCTGTAGGCGTAGGAGAGGAGTAAGCCTCCTCTCCGGTTAGAGAAGTTTGTAGGCTCCCCTGCGCAAGCACAGGGGGTGGGAACTACATTTATTCTTTGGAGCTGCCCGAGGGCGGCTCTGTCGATGTAAAAGGGAAAATTAATTGTAGATTTACAGTTTTCTCATCATTGGGCATGGTGACCCTAAATTTACAACGAGATGCAATAGCTCATCACCCCTCGCAGTAGCCCGCCCTGCGAGGGGTGCGTACAGGCCTGGTAGAGCCAGGTTCCGCCATTCAGGATCACCCCTCCCGCCTCGTGGCCTGGCAGTCCCTCGGCATGGCGGCTCCACCTTGGACACTGCGTAAAAATATAGATTGTGAAGTGAGAAGGAAAGGGGATGTGGGGAAGGTATGGGTGGGGATGAAGTAGGTTGTTAAAAACCCACCACCCCAGACCGGAGCTCAGGGGTTAGGTAACATTGTCCCCTTCCCCCTCAGCCCTGATCCGGGATGGTTGGCTGAGAAGAAGGTCAGCATCTACCCTGTGAAATTTGTGGCTGACCAGAGAAAGTTGTGGGAGAGGTTGTAGGGAAAGTGAGGAAGTAGGGGAGAAATACAGGCTATCTGAAGGAAGAAAGAGAGGCTAAGCTGGAGCCGGACGGAGCGCTAGATCCCGTCAGCACGGCGGTTTAGGATGGCAAATCGCCGCGCCCCTTACAGGGAAAAATTGGGGCAATGACATAAAAGTATTAGAAATAATGGGCGGGTTGGGAGGGGGGTCATAAGAGAAGTTGGGAAAGGATCTTTGACCATTTTAAGGATTTACTAAATCTAAAGACCATCATGACTAATTTAGTTTTCAGAAAGAGATTATTTTTATATCTACAGTATTGGGTTTCCATTCCAGCGGTTAATTTCATTTTTACATCCCTGTCGATTATCAAAATCCATTTGAATAATTATCACAAATCTTAAATGGACTACAGTGAAAAGAGATAAATGCCATTAGCAAATACCCTAGAGAGCATAGCTGAAAAAGACGTCTGTATTTAAGGTTGTGATGCGCAGGGAAATAATCTAAACTTCGTTCCAAGCATAAGGATGAAAACCAGAGGATGACTTACACAAAATGACTGCAAGATGGTCCATAGAATCGATAAGTGTGTTTAAAAGCCCAAGAGTGACGTCTTCAATTGTATCATCATCATCTCCTGTATTCTTGTTTGCCACTAGCCACTCCAACACCTTGTCTTCGTTTAAGAGATCACCTGTCAAAAAGTATCCAAATTAAGATTAATGTATTTCTCGCAGCTAAAACCGTTCTTTTAGAGCAGCGGTGGGGAATCTTTTTTGAGCCGTGGGCAAACCTCCTAATGAAAGAAGTCGGCGGGCGATAAATAAAATTTGACTCTGGTATTTTTGTAAATGTTGTTTAAATCTATTACACGGTGCGATAGACTCATGCATTAATACCTAAAAAAAATTAATACTCAACATTTTTATTGACTGCCCCCACGGAAATTAGGATACTATTACTTGTGAGATATTGCATTTTTTTAATATCCCATACAAATATATACCGCAGGGGGCGATGAAAATTAGGCTGACAGACGAGAGTTTCCTCACCCTTGTTTTAGACCATAGGTATAAATTGATTTGAGTCACGTCCCCCAAAAAATCTTTTCCCAGAAAAATATTTCGTGGTCATAATATAATATCTTTGACCTACAGGATGTTGCACTAAAACAAACATTCGATATCAAAAAGGGTGACTAAAAGAGTCATCACTTACCATCGTAGACAAGAGGAACTCTTCGGCGATAGTAGACAAGAGCGGGTAATGTCCCCAACGAGTATTCATCAGCGAGTTCTGGGTCGTTAATTTTGACGAAAGCGATGCCAAGCTGATCGGCATCATCATCTATATTCTCTAGTTCTGTGAGAGCTTTCAGACACTTCCGACATTCTTGCTTATCTACCGTCACACAGATACTTTTAATTGACTAAAATGAAATAAAAAATATCGCCCTCTGACTCCACTCTAAGGATTATTAGGCTAATAAAAATATGAGAGAGAATTAAGAAAAAAAATCAGAATTATCCATCCCATAATATGGTAACAAATAACTGAATAAATAAGTTAAGATATATTTTGCCATTGTTCTATTTGTTGAGCTTACGAAAACAACCAACCAAAAGACCTAGCCTTAAAATTATGAAAATAAGACATTCCAACTTTCCATTTTCATGAAATAATTTAGTCAATAACTACGAAATAAGATGCACAAAGTTATATAACGTTGAAGAGAGAGCACAGGTGAGCTGAAAGACCTAAATATTCTTTAAGCGGTTATGAACAAAAGGGTATTATTAGCCTGAAAAAGATGCAAGGAATATAACAAAGAATTATCTTGTTCCTTAAGTTTTCATCATGAGAATATTAACTTAGTTGACAAGGATGACATACGATGAAAATTGGTCGTACGTGAGGAAAGAGCATAACTGGTAACAGTGCATAATACCGAACAATGATAATTTGTAGGATATAATAGTTACAGAATCTTAATTAACTAATATAGAGTAAACTACACTAAGCTCTTCCCGTCCATTACTGCAGAATTGTTTTTTTCTGTTACTAGAATCAACATTGAAATCTGAATTTCCAATTTTATGAGTACCTTAAGAGTCTTTTTACTTTTGATTTCTAAAATAATGTCTACTAAAAAATTACACCAAGTATCATAAAGCAATCTTAGTTGTTTTGTTTTCAAAAATATATTAACATAAACATGAAAAGACGTAAATAAATAAGTCACATGGAAGAATCTCAAATTGCTTGACATAAGTTCCCTTTAACCACCTGAATAATATTTAGAATGACGAATCATATAATGTAATTATTAGCGTTTGGAGTTGAATTACCTATTTGTGCCTCACCCTTCCTAGATTGAATATCAATTTTCAAGTAAAAGGTTTATTTGTCTAAACTCCCCAAATGTTTTTTTTTTTATCTATTTCAGTAGACATGGTCCGGTGATATCCACTTTTACTTAACGTTTTTTTTAAAAACCTTTTTAACAATTTTCGGACGAAACATGAAATTATTATTGTCTCGACCAGTGATTCACAGACTCCCGTTTATTAATGGTATATTAGATGTTTAAACTCGTACATCCAGAAAATATATCTGCATTTATTGAAGAAATAAATTTTGCTGAACAACTTTCGACCAGGTAGAAACATACGAAACTGAGTTCGTGAATCACTGGCTTTAACTAACAACATATCATCGACATATCTTCCTTATAGGTAATGGATTTGCAGGAAGTCACGAATTCAAAAATCTAACATGATAAAACTGAGTTGAGATGGGGCAAGGGTCTATATACGTTTTGTAATAAGAATAACCGCATATGATGACGTGCATAGTAACGAAACGAATATTAAATACGATGAAATATTAGGCCTGGAGAAACATGTAAAAATGATAGAAATTAGTAAATGATATCCGGTATGAAATAAATAATGACACTATATAATCACTTGTCTTATCTATGTATAGTCTACTGGCCTATTTTTATGTCAACAAATTTTAGCCCATTATTTGTACAAAACGAGTATAGTGTTATTAATTCTGAGGGCAACTTATGCTTTGGTGGCTGGCAGTCTCCAGTTGGGCGTTTAAAGAAAAGAAATTGAGGGAGGGAGGGAGGCATTGTAGAAAAAAAATAATCTGGCGGATAAATCCATCTCGTATCTTTACCGGAATTAAAAAAGAAAAAGATAAAAATTTACTAATATCAACTGTTGAGCACAAAACTGATCTCAAACCAAGACAATTATTCTAAAACAAATACTGCTAAATTCTAAAACAATTTTGAGATCTTCTTAACTCATGAAATAAATTTTTTGGGGGAAAATAACAAAATATTTATCACAAAATATATTTTCAAGTTCAAAGGGGATGAATAATATGCAATTTCATTAAGAATTACTATGAAGATATATTTCAATACCGAATACCAAAAGGTTAACCATATCTTTGGGGAAGCAGGCTTCGATATACAACAATGTCGAGTATTGATTAGGGGGTTATTTTACAATATAGATAAATTAAGATAAAGGTAAAAAGGTGAAGTAATATGATGCGCTCAGGCATTCCACTACTTACTACCAGAGCCAGAATCACAGACATCAAGTTCTTTACCACCTGTAATTATATTTGTGCATCATGTAAATTGTGGCTTCTTGAGTCTCAGCATAACATTACATAACCTACTTATTTAATTCTTAGCTTTGAAAAGCAACAAGCACATTAGCCGGGGAGATAGAAAAAGTTGGATGAAAGAAAAAAGGAAGGAGTATAAAGAAGAAAAGAAGGTATCAAACCAGAAAGTTGGTGAATAGTTGTGAAGAAAGTGAAAGTAGGGAAAAGTAGAATATGTGGTAAATAGATCAATTAGATTAGGTACTTAGTGCGTGGGGGCCGATAAGGAGCGCAACGAAGAGAGACGAAGTGCAGGAAATAATAATATGCATTTCTATGTCACCCTTTAAGATTAAACCCCCACAGAAAACAAGGGCCAGAAAACAAGGATGGATGAAAGAAGGGTGTAGGTTAAGGGAGTGCAAAGACCTTGCGGAATAGATAAACCCCAAGATACAGTATGAACGCAGAGATGCGTCTATTGAATTGAGGAGACGTGGTATCCTAGAGCCTCGAGAGAGAAAAGAGGAGGACGAGTAGATTGGAATCAAAGGGGGCTGAGGAGCTGCGGAGGCTACTAGGAAGAGTTAAGAAGGGCAGAAAGGTAGAAGTCTCCTCCTTACAGTACCAGAGCAGGATGGCGCTAGTGGCGAGAAGTCGCGGATCTCTACAAAACCTAACCGCTTAAGAAACAAAGATGTTTTGTATTTCTCAAACTACAAAGATTATAAGATACAATGAGAGCCCTCTTGAACGGGTAGGGAGGGTGACTTTGGTAAACATGTCATGGGAAATAACCTTATTTTTTTAAAATTACTAATATTGGTAAACATTAGCAAGGCTGTTGGGCCAAACACTTACAAAAGAGTACTGCAACGAAATCCTGGTCCTCCACCACTTTATCCAGAATCTTGGCATTGACTTCTTCGATTTGGTCAGGAAGTTCCATGGCTTCGAGGCTCGTCAGGAACTCCAGAACGCTCGCTTCGTCCATTAGATCCCCTGAAAAGCCGACGTTCATCATAAATTTAGTACATGTGTGTGGCATACTCTTTATTTAAGTTGATTTCCAATAGTTGCGAAATTAAGTTGGACCCTATTGCTAGGGTATTGATAAGGTCCATTATTGTACGTCTTTCCAACCAGCAACAATTCCCTTGCTGTATTTTTTTTTTATCTGTCTTCCCGTTGCTCTTTATCATATCTAGATTTATCCGATTGTGATAAGAGCCGCTAATACACGTCAAAAAAATATGTGAGGTGGTCACTCATCTTTATTAGAAAATATTGAAGGACTGCATGCATTTACATACGAGGGGCGGTCAATAAGTTTTGCAATTCGGATATAAGGAAACGAGATATGAGGAAAAGTGTTTTATTATTTTTCAATATAACTACCCTCGACTTGAATGCACTTGCGCCACTTGTCCCTGAGGCTTCGAATTCCCGACAACCAGAAATCTGCCGACTGCTGTTCAATCCACTCCTGGACGGCGAGCTGAACATCTTCATCGTCCCCAAACTGGCGTACACGCAGTGCAGCCTTGAGCTGGAGAAATAAAAAGTAGTCGCTAGGGGCCAGATCTGGATGTAGGTGGGATGGTTGAGCTCCTCGAATCCGCACTCGTGCAGGGCAGCTTGTGCAACTCTGGCCTTGTGGACTTTGACGACGTTGAAAGCGATCATGGGTCGTGAGGTTTCTAGGGCCCCAACGGGCAGAGACCTTGGTAATGGCCAAATTGTTGTGGATGATGTTCATGACACTTCCATGTGATATTCCAAGTTGTCGCTCGATTTCTTCGACCTTCACCCGCCGATTTTCGAGGATCCTCCTCTTCACACAGGCCACATTGCTTCGTTGGTCACATCTGACGGGGGTCATCTACAAGGGACTCACGACCATGGAGAAACTCCCTATTCCAGTGAGCAATGGTTGCATAGGAAGGGTCGGTGTCGGTGTACACTGCAACCATGCATTCATGGATCTCTTTTGCATTTTTGCCTTGCTTGATCAAAAATTTGATCACTGCGCGGTGCTCAACCTTCTCCATTGTTGAAAAATTTGTGACTGACGATCTGCGATCAGCTACTGCTTCTTAAATAGACAAGGCAGGAGCGTGCGGCTGCAGGTCCTGACTTTTCATAACTTGTCCTAACACCCTCACAAACAGCCATCCCCCTTCCTCTGTTTTGCCCTACCGATTCGCAAAATTTATTGACCGCCCCTCGTATGTTCACACATTTACACCAAATGCCTTGAGTGGAACCTTATCGAACTTTGTTGACTTTACTTCTCATAATCTCAATAGCCAGATAAAGATTACTTTATTTAACGAGAGCCATCCAGCGCTCGCCATTATAAACAAGTATTGGACATGAAGTGAACAAAAATCACTTGGGAGAACAACTCGTGCGGCTATAATAAAAATATACTGTTATTGCTGTACTGGTTTGGTTAGCTCAATTCAAGTTATGGTACCTAGTGTTGTTAACTGAACCAAAGAGCACATCAGCGGAAGAAAAAACATAGAAGAATATAATGAACATTAATGATGCCCACATCTCCGAAATAACAAGAACTTGTACATATTTGGAGGAAGATGTCAAATTTTGGAACCGTGTACTATGGTCAATTGAAATGACGATTACGTTTTCGGCACATATGATGTCAGATATGTTTGGCGTGAAACTGGTGATGCTGATCTTGTAATTGTTTTATTGAGGTGCCATTTTCGCAACTGCTAACCAAGGGAAGAGTCCCTGAAATTTGCTGGTCTTCCAGAAACCCCTGTCGCCACAGTAAAACATGGAGGAGGATCTATTATCTTAGGAAGCATTTTCCATGGAGCAGGCGTTAATACACTTATGGAATCAACGGAATGATGAACAAAGAATACTACAGAAAGATTAATGAAGATTATCTGTAGCGATGCTGGTAAATTTGGCATAGAGAGAAGATGGGTCTTTCAACACAACGAAGGTCATAAACACATCAAAATTAGTTTCTTTCTGGTTGTAGGAACCTAAACAAGGTCAACAGAACTAAGTCGCATGTTCTCCATTATTTCAATAATTGTGAAAAGAAAATTAACAAACGTATTATCAATTAACAAACATATCATCTTACCTTATGACCTTCAAAACTTTCAACAAGTGGGGCAATCCGCCCCATATTTAGTTTTCTTTTAATAATTCCCGGACTAACCTTTGGGGGGACCTTTTCAATTATATCAATCAAAAGAAAATGTAAAACAACATAAGGGTTTCAAATTTCGTTAGAATTTGCAGAATAGTTACGATGTTATGGCCAAAAGGCTCATTGAAAAGTAAAATGTTTACCATCCTACCCTCCGACCTACGGACCGACATAGTAACTTATAGATTCGCGTGGCTGCGACTAAAAAGGTGTTTTGGAATAGCCATCGCAGGTGCCACACCTCAACCCGAAGGAGAATTAATAGCATGAACCGCGTTCACGCAACACACCCAAAGGACAGCAATGAATTAGAGAAGTTTTGCAAGGACGAGCGGAATAAAATTCAATGTTAAGTTTGTTTCAACCTCGTCAAAAACAATCGTTTGATTTTTGTATTTATTCTCCTCTTTCTTCCCGAGACCTCGTTTGGTTCTTAATTCATAACCGGACCTAAGTTACTGAATATACTATTGACTATTAGTATCAAATTGTATAGAGTAATAATACTTTTTGATTGATAATTTTCGTAAAAAGTGTTATTATTTCTTTATTATTCCATCAAACTTGTTGACATTTCGTGTCTAATATTCGTTTCAATGTTTTCAAATATCGTTACCCTGCAATAAATGGTTTAAGAACTATGAAGAATGACTAGTATTAGGATAGGGTATCAATATTTTCTTGAGTGTGTACATCAAGCTCCCGAAGGAGTTTCTTAGCCTTAAAAGCGAACGGCTTAGACCATTATTAACGTATCACGTCGACATAGCCCCCATCGAGATCGGCGACTGAGGCAGACGCTTGGCTCGCGCAAACAAGCGCGCAGCGATGTTAAGCGAGCGGCATATTCCAACGTCGACAAGCTGGTCCTCTCTCAACAAGGGACTTACAGAAGGCGCCGGTGGCCAAGAGGAGACCAGTGCGGTGGGTAGTGCCTACCTTACGCAATATAGGTTCGGCTGCAGATGCGTAAAGTTATAGTTCACACCCGTAGTCTAGCTTAGAATGAACAAAAGTTCCTTCACACGTTAAAATAGTAGCCTTATTAGCGCCTAAGGGCTGAACGCCAAGAAGCGAAGAATATCCAAGACCCTCACTGGGATGGCTGTACGCCCCTCGGGGACAGACTTTACGCGGCCTATTAGCCCTTGGAAGGTCTCCTGCTTCGAGGGAATGCTCCCACCAGTAGCAGGTGGGAGGGAGCCGAACCTCTCTTGTTGCTGCCTTCCTTTCTGGGGGGCAGTCTTCCTGCACGTGTGATCCTTCGAGTTATGCGACTCAATGGAGGAGCGGGCCCGCTTCGTTTTCTGCGAAGTTGGGGGATGGGGAGGTACGGGTATATGACGGAGCGCGGCTTACGCCCTTTGAGCTGCCAGACCGTACAATGTTCCTCATAACTACGAACTTAATCCCCTCGGGGTAGTGGCAGGGGGGGGGTAGAAACGAAATTAAGAAGACTTAGGTCCGGTTATGAATTAAGAACCAAACGAGGTCTCGGGAAGAAAGAGGCGAATAAATACAAAAATCGTTTAAAAGAATCGAGAATTAGAAGGGTGACACGATCAAATATCAACTCTAAATGAAAGAGCTAGGAACGTAAAATGAAACCTCTCAGATGGGGTGGGGGAGAGTGGAATTAACGAGTGGCAAGACTACAACGCACCAAAATAGCCCTAGATCACCCCTAGCAACGGGCACTGGCCAGAGTAGAAGAGGAAGTGACATTATTGAAATACAGGGTGATACAAAAATTAACGGTTCATTTTTTGTTTTATTTTTATTTCAGACAACTAATGGCTGTTTTTAGAAATGAAATAAAAATGATCCAAACCTGTATTTATGCTAACGAAGGTCACTTTCAACATGGGTTATAAACTTTATCATCATCATCAATCACTAACTATAATTAAAGAAGGGGACTTTTTTGAGTATTTGAATAATAATTTCATCTTAGTTTGGTTATGACTTATGTTTTTTATCAAAGTTATTTCTAATAATTCTTTTCTAATATCAAAAACCAAATGGTGAAGTTCAGAAATAAATATAAGTATCGAAACTTTGTGAATTTTAGCAACGTGATATATTGAAAGGGATGAAATTTAGTTTCGAGTTCCTTTTAAAAATTATTATAATTGGCGAAGTTCAGAAAATTTATAAAAATTTAACCATGGCTGCTTTTTTTTAGATTTTAAATTTTAATCTTAGTAGCGAAGCGCAAGCTCCCCCCTCCACGTACGTGGGAGTGGCGAAGCCATTGCTTGGTTCATATTCATAATATTCTCCTGTTTTTTTTTTTATATTAAAACGTGTTTCTGTTAATAAAAACATAAGTGCACAGTGACTTTTTGATCGCCCTGTATAAAGACCTCGGACGAAGACCACATGCGACATTAGAGTTTTATGACCCTAAGGTGTTTTGGAAGACTCGAGAAGACCGGATTTTAATTTAAGCATGGATACCTGGCAGAGAGATTAGTAGGCATTAGAAAGTGGATTAAAATGCACTGAATAACATTTAGTATTTTTAGTTAAACCGAGAAAATATAACGTCCAATTGCATTTAGGAGCCAATGGCCTCGACTAACGTAGGTCATGAATGCTTATGTAGGTTGATCCAGGCACTCGTTAATCTCTATTTATGTAATTGCCATGTAGAAAATACGTAATGTAGTATTTTAGCCTTATTTTTAGTTATATTCCGGTCGAAAACGTCTTTGTTAGTCCAGGAGGAAGGGCTATGTGAGTGGATAGCGGGCCATTTCTTTCTTCATGCGGACCATCTATCGTCAGTTGCTGTGTCGCATACAGAAAACGAGAGCTGTGCGATATAAGTACTAATAAATAATTGTTAATTAAAATATATCATTATTCTAAATTTTTTTTTAGATATTTTGTTTGGGATATTTCTTTTTTTTCAATTTTAAATAGATATATGCACATATACGAGCTTGTTACACCGATGATACAAAACAAGTCGCTTCTTGCCTTAGCTGATCGTAGTTTTGTCTGTGCTTGTTCTGGAATTCTAGATGATGGAAGTCATCAAAAAAGACCTGGCTGCGGGCCAGGTTGATAGAATATTTATCTTAAGGACTACGGGCCAGATGATTTCGGGTTACGCGCTTGTTCTGTCCCGCGGGCCGTAGCTTCCGGCACCAGATATAGTCAAATCAAACCATTGTCAATGGAGAGGCGACTAGCATAGGAAAAAGTCTTGCAGGGGAAGTTCTAACAAGAGTGCTTCTGCGCTTAATGACGATAGTTCTTATTTACTTAAAACTAAGTTGAGAAAACCAACAAAGGCACTTACGATAGGAAGTTAATGAGAAGAGGTGGATAATGAAAGTGAAGTTATGGTTGATGAAACTGTATGAATAGTACATAACTCGGTTAAGAGAGCAGACTGTCCAGAACCTTCGGTAGAGGAAGGCAGCCATTGATACCAGTTTATAGAGCCGCCTTGAGAACATTCCTAGAGATCTTATAAGAGTATGGAGTATTTTTGCTTCTACTGACCTTCGTAATGCATCGGTTCACGGTTCCTGAAGAAGGAGAGCGCGGGGAATGTCTTGACGCCGTAGGATTTAGCCAGTTTCTTGTCAGCGATCTTAATAAACTGGACTCCGAAGTTTTCCGAGTCATCGTCAATATTCTCGAGTTCGGCCAACACTTTGTCGCAATCTTTGCAGGTTTTTTTGTCTGTTGAAACAAAAACACAAATATATAACCCCAACCTTACAAAAGAAAATAAGAATAAACACAAAAGTTGTAATAACAAAGACTTCAATAGAGATAAGGAGATAATGACGAACTTAGAAAACTTCTAGAGTGAATCAGTACGAAGGTGGAAAAAGTGAATCTATGATTAACACGACTCACCAAGTCTAAATTATTTATTATTATTATTATTATTAATATTATTATTATTATTATTATTATTACAGGGCAAGATGGTGGCGTTGGTTCAATCACTCCAGCCCATATGTTACCTTCTCCCATTACAATCAACTCTCCTAACACCTTCGAAGTTTCTACCACCTTGGTAGAAGAAATACACTCAAAAATTGCAGTTATTTCCAGATCATCTGATCGCAATTTTAAATTTCCGCATACCATCTCCCATCTTCGTTGCCATGAAGCCAGATGAGCTGACCTGATTCCTGCTATGTAGTTAGAGTGGGGTAAAGCAAAATGCCGATCGGGATGTTCAGTTTGTGCATCTATACCTCATACCAGTTTGTTCGTTTCCAAAAATATCTATAAGTCTAGGAACTCAACAGATGACAATCTCGACTCCCTCCGACTCTCATCAGTCACGACGTAGCGGATACTACGAACCAGGGGATGTAGGGATAGTAATGCTTCAATAGCATTTACCGCGCTCATTGAGTCGCTATGAATGACAAAATGACTCCCGCATTTGGCAAGACGCATAATCTCCCGTGCCGAGGAGAGTATTGAAAGCAGCCCAGTGGTGAAGACGGACGCAGCGCACGGAAGAGCCCCGCCGGCTTCAAAGAGGGAGAGGTAGCATGAAAGCCAACAGCCTCTTTTGAGATTCCTTCTGGGGGCAGCGAGCAAGGGCAGCCACCGAAACTACAAACATAGGCCTATCTTTAAGGCATCACTACAAAGAGCAAAAAAACAACCCGCAAAACAAAAACGAAACGATACAAATAAATAAATAAAACACGCTCATATGATGGAGTGAGGTCTGCTCCCTTTGGTGCCCGACCTTGCAGCCAACATTTAAATAACAAATAACTAAGGATAAGGACAATGTAAGACAATGGGTTCTCAAATCTTTGGTTCTATGGAGCCCTTGAAGAGGTCGAACATTGTTCGCAGAGCCCCAACAATAAATTTATAAAAAATGAAGAAAAAAATAACATTAACATTTACCACTTTAGGTTCTCGACTAATTAAGATTGTTATTTATTTAATGACTGGGATGTATCTGTTTTTTTGTACTTAAGAATGTTTCAAATTCCGGTTTAATTGAAGTAACTTGCAAGATTATGTCATACTCTGCATTTAGCCGGTTTCTGTATTCAGTTTTCGTTGCTGCATACAAAGAGAATGTTTCCTTGCACAGGTCGTCGGAAATCTTCCTAAAACTTTTAGAGCCCAAACAGAAATTTCTGTAAATTCTTCGCTCAAGATAATCCAAAACTTTGTTAGTTCAGTTTCTTTAAATTTACTTTTCAATTCAAAGTTTGCTGAAATATTAATCAGCTGTTCTTTTTTTTTTAAATACAAGGATTGCATGTTAGGAGAATCAAGAAATGGGTTCTGAATCCAGAGAAAGGTATCAGTGTCTGAAACAGAGTACTGTCCAACTAATTCGGTTAAAACAGTTAGATGCTGAGAGATGGAAGCTGTTATATTCTACTGCAAAACAAGATATTCGCATAAATTTTCAAAGCATTCATATTTCCATCAAGAATGCATTCTTGCCACAGATATATTTTCCGTTGGAGTGCAAGGATCTTCCCTTGAGCTTTGAAATATGTAACATTGTTGCCTTGTAATGAAATATTTGTTTCATTTAAGTGGGAAAAAATATCTAAAATATATGCCAATCTTTGAATAAAAGCTTCATCTTTTAATTTATAAGGTAATTTGTGCTTCTGATCAGATAAAAGGCTGTAAACTTCTTCATGAAACTCATAAAATCTTGCCAACACCTTCCCTCTTGAAAGCCACCGAACTTCAGGATGTAACAATAACGCTTTGTGAGTCTTTGCCATATCTTTACACAATAAGCTAAAAATTCTGGAATTAAGTGGCCTAGCTTTAATAAAGTTAACGATTTTTTTCACATCATCCAGCACTTCAGTTAAATCAGGAAGCATTCGCTTAACTGCGAGAGCATGTCGGTGTAAGAAGCAGTGAATGCCAACAATTTCCGAGTTCTTATTTTTTATTTGAGCCACAACTCCTAAATATTTACCGACCATCGCTGCAGCTCCATCTGTAAATACACTCGAGCAGTTTTTCTATGACATATCATGCTCCTCAAAAAAAAGATTCAAACTAAAAATATATCTGCACCTTTTGTATGAGTTTTTTAAAGGTTTACAGAAAAGTAAGTCCTCTTCAGTCTTTAAATTATAGATGTAACGAACAAATACAAGTAATATAGCTAAGCCGGCAACGTCTGTGGATTCGTCCATTTGACGAGAAAATATTGGACTTTGTTTTACTCTCTTAATTACTTCTTTTTTACAATATTCTGACATGTCATTAATACGCCTGGAAACCCTACTATTTGAAAGGGGGTATAGATTCTATGTTGCAAACATAATTTTCGCCGATCATACTCTTAACTAAATCTTTTGCACACGGTTTTATTAAATTTTCAGCTATTGTGTGAGCCTCGCCTTGCTGCGCTATCCTAAAACTAACTTATTAAGAAGCAATAAGGGCATATTTATGATCTTCACTGACAAACGATTTAAAAATTGCTCTTCTTTTCTTTTAGTTCTTAGCTTTTATTTCTGAAATAATTACTATTTTTATTTTTAAGTTGAGAGTGTTTTGTTTCTAAGTGCTGTTTGAGCTTTGCCGGGAAAAGACTGCCATTTGAAAGAACAGTGCCACATTCTACACAAAGTCCACTTGGCTCTTCCTCATTACTAGTTCAGGTGAAGCCAAAACTCAAATAACTTCCATCATATTTTCTCTTCTTAGAAGCTTCCGCAGTTTTATTATTATTATTATCAAGTTTCGATGAAGAATTCGATGTTCTTGCAACAGGTTAGACAGCGGCTCGACTCGTTTCAGTCGAAATAGGCCTACTTTGGTTTTATTTTACAGTTTTTAACCATTTATCCATTTTAAGGATATAAAACAATTAACTTTTGAAACACGAAATATAAGTAATCACATTTCTTGTATTTATATTAAAATTATAACTATGCTGCTACTGCACAGTCCACAAATCTTACAAAAAGTTTTAACGTAAATGCAACAACTAATTAACGCGGCACTTCAACAGGAACAACATAAACACACTAACATGCATGGATGATGAAATTGACGTTTGGCAAGCATGCCGATAGACAATGTTACCATATGATCAATTACAAAAAGTGTGACTTTCGTTGCAGTTAAGCATAACACATTTCACATTTATTTCAAATTGATACATTACGGCCTTATTGCCACATTTCACCACCACCTTTGCTAGATTTCATTAATACCATTATTGCTTTCTTGTTATAGTTACAAAATTGGCCGAGTTAATATTTTAATAAATAAAAAAATAGCTCGCGGAGCCCTGGAGCTCTGTACGGACCACTTTGAGAACCCTTAATGTAGGAGATCGTCATCTTCCAAAACTCAAACACATAATATTCAGATGCGCAGAAGACCCTCCGTAGGACTAGGAACAGGCGGCAGTGACCCCACCTGCCGCAACGCTGTACTGGGACAAGTACTACTCACGAAGATAGTCCAGACTATGACATTCAACCAAAAAGTTTCTCACCGTCTGGATAACCAAGCAAACTTGACAGAAAGGTTCAGGGGACGAGGCCACCAAATGACAATGCGTTCCGCGAGTGTGGCCAATTAGGAGGTGACAAAAAACACATGAAAGCGTCGAGGCATTGGTGGATAGGTCCACTATAATAGTCGAGGCACAATGGCATGCAACTTTAAATTACGGCACGCCGTCTCCTATCATATGTGCCAAGCAACCCAAAAGGCTATCTCCTTATTATGTCATATAATCAAAGTGAGGAGGAATAAGCCGCTGGTTCTGTTGCTCAGTCTGGCGCCATCGTCATCGTGCTCATATCTTGCAACCATCAGATATAAAGGAGTCAACAGATAACAATATCGACTCAAGGAAGCTGTGGCATGACGAAAACTGTGAACTTTGGGATGCGGACCACAATGGCTGATCAGGCAGATGAAGTTGCTTCAAACTAAACGGCTGTGAAAGCAGATTTAGACTGCAGCTGATCAATCAGTTGCAGTCATCTTGGTTTTGTTGCCATTGGCACCAGGCGATTTCGCTTTGTAGACCACCACAACTCCTTTATACACTATACAAGAATGAAAACCATCATCCTTGCTCTGCAAGGGATAGCCCCGACGATGAATTACAAATAGGTCTCAGAACTAAGAAGAGCCCCGCCGGCTTCAAACAGGAGTGGGGGAGATAATATGGAAGTCACCCCCCTCATATTTGGAGCCATCCTTGTACACTGACATGACTCCAATATGACAAGATATTTGATCCAAGAAATAGGAACGCAGTACTCTAGGTGTTATAAAAGCTTTGGGAACAGAGGCGTGGCGACAACCGTTCACAAGTGGTATCCACCAGGGTGGTGTCTTTGGAAGAACTACCGGCATCATCAACCCATGAATTGCGTCGATTTCTCGAAGATATTTTTATATAAATCAAAAAGGCTTAGAGCATGATTGGCAACTCTCATCGACATAGACACCGTTGAGATCGGCCGTAGACGAAAAAAAAGGGCCGATGGCGACTGGAAAAAAAGCTGAACACTCGCGTGAGGGTATTGCTACTTTTTGCTATTTTGCTAATCTTCAAAGAGAGCGTATTGTGGATCAATCTGAGGGTGGACATAGCCAACGTCAGATCGCACAAAAGCAAGGGATTCCTCTTAACACAGTCAACAGAGTGATTTTATAATTCGCTAACAAATGCAAGGAATCAGCAGCATTCTGCTCAGATTAACCTGAGCCCTCTGGTAGGCTTTCGTGCCGTCAAGCGGATTGTTAAAAATAATCCCCGTTGCAAGACAGCTGATGTTGGAGAGTAACTAAGAGTAAGTCGTAATAATGATGTGAGCTATTTACATCAACTTATCTAGTATAGCAGAACAGATATAAGGAAACCTCTTCTTCAGCCAGCACATATCCAAATAAGAAAGGAATAGGCAAATGAGACGGTAGAGAGATCTAAGTGCTCTAATATAGTTATAGTCTCGGACCACTCAAGATTTGCACAATTTTATCACATTCGACTTGTGTGGGTCTAGGGACTGTACACTCAAGAGTTTTATTTAAATCGGCTGCAACAAATTCTGAAACAAGGTTTTTGCAGTGTTTGTGTGGGTAGAAATCTGGATCACTGGCCCGTCAGAACTGGTGGAGTGTAGTGGCAAAAAAAATCGGAAAAAATACAAATTTCCATCCTTCGGAAAGGACTTCTCCAAGTTTTATCCAGTGATAAGAGGATAAAAAATGACATGAATGTATGGTGGTGCTCCAGGCCACACAATCCAAAAAACCAAGGACTGGTAGTACAAAACGGGATCGGAAGATTTCCTTGGCCAAGCCAGTCTCCTGATATGAGCCCCATTGAACACTTTTTGAGAATATTTGACACTGGAGTACGAAACGAGCCACGAAAGCCGACATCAACTTGGGCAGAAATTCCACAGGAGCCAATTTCTGAACTGATTAGTGCAATGCCTAAAAGACTTAATACATTAAAAACCTTGCAGGGAAGGTCTACGAAATAGTAGGTTGGGTATTTAAATGCATCAAATGAGATTATTTTGTTTCTAGATATAAATCTTTCTTTTGATATATATTAGGTTTTTATCAAAAAACTATTCCAAAAATATGGTGGTCAAAATTATCCTGACAGCATAATTCGATTACTTCCATCTATGATATATATATATATATATATATATATATATATATATATATATATATATATAGTTGGGCAGTAGGTTCTCTTTGTAACATATTTTATTGAAGGCGACTGCGAATTTAACGTTAATTATTTTCTTATCGAGTCTCTCCTCGATTTGTCTCATATTCCTCCTTTGGTCGTGAGTTAATCTGTAGATAAGTTCGCCAAAATTCATTACAAAAGTAGTAACGAACAAGGGCATGAAACTAATTCACTGAGCAAAACAAAATATCTATTGGCCTGACGCGTTTCGATACATGTTAACAAATATATGAACATACTTATAGGGAATGGAAATTCTTAGACACAAAAAGGTACGTTGAAATGAGGGTTGAGACTGCTTAAAATGGTTAATCTACAATGGAAACAGGATCAAGATGGGCAGGGGTTATTATTAATGGTGTGAAGAAGGCAGAGTGAATTGTGTTTGTTTGCAGATTTAAGTGGGCTGTTTTTCTTTTATATATAAGGCGGTTTGGAGAATGTGCTAGGATTTCGGTATCTTCGAGTGACTTCAGGTCCAGTTTTTCCCAAGCGTGTGTTTCGGGAGCACCATTGTTTAAATGGTAACTCCTTCTTCGTATTAACTTTTTTTTCTGTCATTCCGATATATGAATGAGGTAGGAGCTCACACACTCCCATTTTGCAAGTATATTCATATATTAAATCACTTCTCTGCTTAGGTGTTAGGTGAGGTCCTGGCTCGTTTTTCATAAGGTTGGATGTGCATTGACTATTGTAGTAGAATATGAGTGATACATCGTTTTCATTTTGTGTTGGTTTTACTCCTCTGTTTATGACTTCCTTCATTACTCTTTCATCCGTTTTGTACGCTGTGCTCATAATGTTCTTGTAGTATAGTTTAATAGTGTTTCTTTCGTCTTGCTGATTGGTACTGCTTGTAGGTGACGTATACGAGTACCATCTTTCCATCATCTTACGTATGTATAGCAATAAGTATGTCGCCGTTTCTAAAACCGTTATTGACGAGTACTTGTGCAGCACGCTCGAGTTCTTTGTGTGTTTCTTTCCATGTGGAGCAATGGGTGAAAGCACGGTTGATGTAGGAATTTATTACACTTTTTTATAACAGGGGCATTCACTTTTTTGCATTCATGCAAAGACCTGGATTTGTTTGTTTGAAGTAAACTTTGGTAGTTATTTTACCGTTATGCTTATTGGTTAGGGTATCTAAAAACGGAACTTGGGTATTTGGGCTATTTTCTATGGTGTAGTTAAGTGAGGGGTAGTTCTTGAATGGTCGTAGTAATTCCTGAATTTCTTTTTTGTTTGTATATTTATGTATATGTCGTCTATATACAGTATCTGCAGTAAATATGTGGTTTTGAAAACATTGAAGAGACTCGCTCTACCACGCTTCCCATGTAAAATTTTGCAGATTACTCCGAAGTGAAAACCCACTGCAACGCCGTCGGTTTGCACGTACAGATCGCCTCTTGGTCCATAGAAGGGGGCTTCCGTAGTGCAGATCACGAAGAGTTTTCTCAAAGCATCTTCGGTATGCTAACAGCACGGAGGGGGGGGGGGGGTCACTTTGTTTGTATAGTCTTTCTAGGATTAGGAAATTAGAAAGGGCGAAGATCCACGAAGGAATTAACATTCCTCCACATTCTGTCGATGTTAAACATTAGCTTATACAGAGAGGGGTTTTTTTACATGTCCTACTTTGAAGTTTAATAAAATCAAGAATAATTTTGTTATCATAATGAAACTTTTGGAAGTTATTGTGAATCGTCATAAAAAGTCTTTGCTGAACGTTCAGATATTTATCGACTATTAAAACAAATTTTATTTTAACTAATTTTTTCACTAACTATAATTTAAGAAGGGGATTTTTTTGAGTATTTGAATAATGATTTCATTTTAGTTTGGTTATGACTTATGTTTTTTATCAAAGTTATTTCTAATCATTCTTTTATAATATCAAAAAACAAAATGGTGAAGTTAAGAAATAAATATAAGTATCGAAATTTTGTTAATTTTTTAAACCCCAGAGAATTACAAATGGTGAAGTTCGGAAAATTTATAAAAATTTAACCATGGCTGCTTTTTTTTAGATTTTAAATTTTAATCTTAGTAGCGAAGCGCAAGCTCCCCCTGTAGGGGAGAGTGGCGAAGCTATTGCCTGGTTTGCTTAAAATTAACAAAAAACTAAGACTAATAATTAGTTTGCATAATTAACATAATAGGATAGCCTATACTATCCTATTATACCCTAGTCAAGCATAGCTTAGTTTGTCTAGCCTAACATACTATATAATATCCTAGCATAGTATTTTATAGCCTAAATTAGTATAGTATATCTTACCCTTGTACATTATATCTTAGCATAGCTTAGCATAGTATAGCCTATTATAGGCTTGCCTAGCAGAGTATAGCATATTATATCCTAGTCTAGTCTAGCAGAGTATCGGCCGAATAGTTATAATGTTATTGCTAAACTCAATAATTCCTGGGATAACCTTGGGAAGACTTTAGCAATCATTCGAAAGAGAATGTAAAACAACATAAGTGTTTCAGGTTTTGTTAAAATCGGGCGAACAGTTATGATGTTATTGCCAAAACGAAATTGTTCCTGTACTAACGTTGGGGGGACTTTGGCACTTATAGCATTTTAAGGAGAATGTGAAACAACATAAGGTTTTCAAATTTCGTTAGAATCCGCGGAATAGTTATGATATTATTACAAAAACAATAAAAAAAGCAAAACGGGGACCGACCGACCGACATAGTGAGATGTAAAGTCGCTCGCGATTAGACTCGCACGCGACTAAAAACTCCCTGTACAAAAGACTTCTTGAAAATTCTCTATTTAGAGAATTGGATGGTTGCCTTGTCGTATATGTAACGCTCCTGAAAAGGGTTGAGGAACTCCAGGAGACTTCTCTAGCGGATTAAGGAAATCTTATTATTACCCTTACCTAATCCCATATATTATATATATATATATATATATATATATATATATATATATATATATATATATATATATATATACCAGGCAATGGCTTCACCACTTTCCCCTACGGGGGTAACTTGCACTTCGCTACTAAGATTAAAACTTAAAATCTAAAAAAGAGCAGCCATGGTTATATTTAAATAAATTTTCTGAACTTCGCCAATTATAATAATTTTAAAAAGGAACTCTAAACTAAATTTTCCGAACTTCACCATTTGTAATTCTTTGGGTTTTAAAAAATTCACAAAATTTCGATACTTATATATATTTCTGAACTTCATCATTTTGTTTTTTTGATGTTATAAAAGAATTATTAGAAATAAATTTGATAAAAAACATAAGTCATAACCAAACTAAGATGAAATTATTATTTAAATACTCTAAAAAATCCCCTTCTTAAATTATAGTTAGTGATGATATATATATATATATATATATATATATATATATATATATATATATATATATATATATATATATATATATATATATATACAGGTTGTTTCAAAAATAGATGGCATAACTGCGGGATTATGTTCACTAGGTTTAAATAATAAAAATAGTTCTCATGAACATATGTCCGGAAATGCTTGGTTTCCGAGTTATAGGCTATTAAATCACATGCTAATCAGAATTCCTTTTTCTCCCGCAGGTGGCGTCTTTCAGCACAGTATTCCGTTGAACTCGATCAAGTAGTTGTATGGATAGTGATTTATCGTGATTGGACATCTACTCAAATCGAGAGAGAGCAGATATGCACTTCGTGTATGGTTAGATTAGGTTAGGTTAGGTTAGCCTATTAGGTTGGCCAGGAAAAAGGGACACAGTCGTTCTGACTACGTCCGTAGCCCGGAATTCACATATCAAATCCAGGAAAAGGGGATGGAAGATCCGCGCAACAGAATCCAGGCCTCAGCGAGAGAGGTGGGTGTTGTAGACGCCACCATGAAGCTAGCCTTGGATGGGGACCTTCGCTACTACTCGTACAAGAGGCGCATGGGACAAGGAGAACCTCTTGACGAAGTCAAAGAAGCTCCTGAACAATCATAAATATTATATTGTGCATGGAACGATAAAGTTCTTCTCAGACGAAAAGAACTTCTCCCAGGACCAGTTGCACAACATCCAGAACCCAGAACAACAGGTGGTTTGCCTACAATCCATGCGGAGTTCCATGTAGAACAAGTTTCCCCATCAGTAATGATCTTTGGGTGTGTCTCCAGTCAGGGTGACGTCATGCTACCCCCCATCTTTGAGCAGGGTCTTAGACCCATTTCAGAAGGCTATGTGGGGCTACTGGGGACTATGGCCAAGCCCTGGCGGGAGAGGGTTGCTGCTGGAAAGCCATACTTCCGGAAAGAGTCAGAAGTGATTTTTACTTCAGCAGCACCAATTTCTGGCCTTTTAATTCCCTGGAATTTAATGTGAGATGCGGTTGAGAAAGACACCTACCTCTGTGCCTGCAACATCAAGAACGAGATGGTGGCCAAGATCAAGGAAGTGTTCGAAGATCTTTCCAGGAACAAAGTGAGAAACGCATGCAACAAGAATCAGAGCCGTCTTGAGGCCGTGGTGGAAACTGAAGGAGGCTAATTTGAGTAAAGTGTTATCTCCCAGCCATAATCTAGTTGATTTTTTAAAAAATGTTAATTACATTTATTTTGGGGTGAGATATTGCAGGAGTTTTCTGTTATCGGAAGTGCCACAACTTATAGAATAGCAGTATATAAACGTAATGATGGGCATCAAGGAAATTCCGAGACATTTATTAGTTGTGATCTTACATCACGTGGGTCAATGTGAGCACCTGCTAGGCTGCTCATGCCAAGGCGATGTGGACTATCGGAGTTCGAACGGAGGATGATATAAGGTGTAAGATGGATGGTAGATTTCACTTCTAAAACTGTGCAGACATTCATCATCCCTCGAACTTCAGTGACACGCATGTATCGAGAATGCCTGATGGTATACATTAGCGCCCACCGTGTACAACGCAGTGGCCGATCGCAGGTGCTTAATGATCGTGACCACCGTCGTCTCACTATAATTACTCATGGTATCAAGCAACACTGGCTCAAATCGCATCCACATTCAAGGCAGGTGGTACCAGACTCGTATCCACTAGGTCCGTCTAATGTACTTCACCTTCCTTGGGACATGGGAGCAGAAAACTAACTGGAGTGTCCCGTTAATCTCAAGACACTGGACACTGCGTTCTACCTAGTATCGTGACGTCGCTAATTGAACTATAGAGGACTGGTAGGGTTCAGGTGCGGCTAAAACCCCATGAGCCCATGGACTTCGGTTGTCAAGAAAGCAACGTGCAAGCAGGTGGTGGTTCCACACTGGAGTGAGGGTAGGGATCGTGTGGCATGTGTTGGTGTTGCTGGTCCGCCTAAACACGTCAATGACCAATGACCTCTACGTTGCACTGCTTGAAGATCATTTACATACATCCATCCATGGACTCCATCTACCCCAAACAACGATGAGATGTTTCAGCAGGATAATGTCCCGAGTCATTGGGCCCAAGTTGACCCAAATTGGTTCGAGGACCATTCCAGAGAGTTACGACGAATGATGTGGCCAGCGCGGACCCCCGAAATGAACACAATAGAGCAATTATGGGATGTCGTGATCAGATCTATTCGCATTCAAGATCCGGCATCTACAAATATTAGGAACTTGTAGACAGCAATTGACAAAGCTTGGGTCGACATCTCTCCAAAGGTCTTCCGTCAACTTGTGGAATTGGTGCCACGTCGTTTCGCTGCACTTCGGGCTAGAGAAAGGTCCTACACAATAATAGGTACCCATCCCATCACTCTTGGCACTTCAATGTATATACACACATATCCATTTTTACCTATATTGGTGTGCGTTAATTGTCACCTGATACACGCTTATGCCATAGATAATTGAACAAAATGTTAATGTAAAGTATAAAGGACCTTATTCTGAGTAAATTTAGCACATGTTCGGCCGAAGCACTTCACCAATGTGTCGCATTGTTCGGGCGTGGTTATATTTCATTTTTCTTATAACCTTTACCAGAGATCTTCAACATTACTCGGTTTCCGAGCAATAACTTACTCACCGAGTGTCCTCCATGGGTTTACTATCGAGTTTAAATCAGGGAGGTTCATTATGTCGATAGTTCTAGCATCCAAGAAATGCTTCACTTGTGCTTTGTGGAACGGAGGATTCTCCCGCGTGAAAACTGGCTCATGTACTTCCAATGTTCGGATATAGACGATCGCACCTTCCTGAAACAGATTCTTGAATACAACAGTATTTACTTTGACGCGTAAACGAGGGAGAGGATAAACTCCAGCACTTGAAAACATACCGCACACAATAATGCTACCACCTTCTTAACTTAACCACTTTTTTCGTGTATGTGGGATTCAATCAATAATATGTAAAACGCCTTGATTGCTGCTTCCCATCCATTCGATTCTGACAAATTAAATTTGTCCTCGTCGGTGAAAAACACTTTCCCACTTTTCAGCACTCCATAGGATATGCGCCGTAGTAAAGCCAACATGGCCGATTTATATTTTTTTTAACTATGAGGGTTTCTTTACAGGGGGAGGGGGAGGCGGCGTGCTAAGAATATCACCTTTCTCAAACGACGTGAGACCTCCTGGCTAGAACATTCAGGTTCTTATTGTGAGCAACCTGACGAGAAATACAGGCATTCGGCATCTATTGCATCGCACGATCTTCCTTGAGTCTTTTCGAGGGCGACCTCTTTTCCTTGTCGAGTCGTATGACCCGGTATCCTTTGACCGCTTACAATGCCATGAAATGTCCCAGTGCCACTCCTACAGTCTTTTACTGGACAATGTCTACTGAAGGATTTGTTGACCTTAACTGGTCTCGTCATCCTGATAAATAGGATATTTACAGCAGTAGCGTGGTACAGTACAACAGTACACGTACGACAGTGTTGTCATAGATACTTTAAATTTGTTTACGTGTAACCTGGAAGTTATAGGTTATTGTTCTCTAGTTGTGGGCGCAATCCTTTTCCAAATGCACATTACTTCCTTCCTAACTTTTATTATCCGGTGTTTTATGAAAGGAAAGTCGTAAACTGAGAAGCAAATTTAAAAGAATATTCTGGGCAATTTTTCATGGAAATTAAAGTTTGTTTTTTTTTAAATTGGATTTTTGTATTTCTTCTGTAGTTTTTGGAAAGTACTGTAGTTTCGAGATCACCACCACTCACGCTTAATTACCTCTCACCTTCACTACTCTAACACACTTCTCGCTGGATCCCCTACTTCTGCAGTTCGACCCCTTCAATTTATGTCAAACTTGGGAACCCGCGTTCTTCTGCGCCAAGGAGGTTTCTTCTTCGCCGGGGAGGTTTCTTCTGTGTCGCGGAGGTTTCTTTTCCACCGGGAAGGTGTCTTTTGTATCGCGGAGGTTTCTTCTCCGCTGGGAGGTTTCTTCTTCGCTGGGGAGGTTTCTTCTTCGCCGGGAAGGTTTCTTCTCTGCCGGGGAGGTTTCTTCTGGGGTGCGGAGGTTTCTTCTCCACCGGGAAGGTTTCTTTTGTGTCGCGGAGGTTTCTTCTCCACCAGGGAGGTCTCTTCTGCATCGCGGAAGTTTCTTCTTCACCGGGCAGTTTCTTGTCTGCCGTGGAGGTTTCTATTCCGCCGGGGAGGTTTCTTCTTTGCCGAGGAAGTTTCTTCTCCGGAGGGGCGGTTTCTTTTCCGCCGAGGAGGTTTCTTTTCATCCGGGGAAGTTTCCTCTCCGCCGGGTAGGTTACTTGTGCGTCGCGGAGGTTTCTTCTACGCCGGGGAGGTTTCTTCTGTGTCGAGGAGGTTTCTTCTCTAAAATAGAGGTTTCTTCACTGCTGGGGGGATTTCTTCTCCGCAAAGGAGGTTTCTTCTGTGTCGCGGAGGTTTCTTCTCCGCCGAGGAGGTCTCCTCTGTGTCGCGGAGGTTTCTTCTCTACTGGGGAGGTTTCTTCTACGCCAAAGAGGTTTCTTCTCAACCGGGGAGGTTTCTTCTCCGCCGAGGAGGTCTCCTCTGTGTCGCGGAGGTTTCTTCTCTACTGGGGAAGTTTCTTCTCCGCCAAGGAGGTTTCTTCTCAGCCGGGGAGGTTTCTTCTCAGCCGGGGAGGTTTCTTCTCCGCTGAGGAGGTTTCTTCTCAGCCGGGGAGGTTTCTTCTCCGCTGGGAGATTTCTTCTGCGTCGCGAAGGCTTCTTCTCCGCCGGGGAGGTTTCTTTTCTGCCAGGCAAGTTTCTTCTGCATCGCGGAGGTTTTTATAAAAAAATATTAAATGGCCATCCTGTAGCAATGTTGTTGAAGAGTTGGCGGTGGTTGTTGGCGTTATTCGTGAAATTTCTTAGTCGGTTGTTTTTTTTTATTAACTTTAATTTATTTCCAGTCCTTGAATTTACCCATATTCGTGTCGAAAAGCTCATTAAAGCGAAAATGCAGACAGTATAGTAGCGTTGAATATTGGAAGTTTGGATTTATTACTTCTCGTAATGATGAACAACGCCAATGTGTGTCCTTTGCGAGAAAGTATTTTCGAACGAGGCCAAGAAGCCATCTAGAATTTCCGATCAATTAAAGAAGATCCATCCTGAGAAAATCAAAGAAAATTTGTCATATTTTAAAACTCTACGAGATAAATTTCACAACAGAAAATCTATCCACTCCCTTATGATAAATCAATCAGAGAAATGTGACGATGGACTTGTTCGTTCATACAATATCTCAAAAATGATTGCCAGATTAGGAAAACATCATACAATTAGAGAACAACTCATTTTTGCCACTATACACGAAGCCCTTCGTACAGTAGTACAGCATCTTTCCCCAGGTGGAATTATCAAAGAGACTCTACTTAGTAATAATCTGTGGCAAGATGAATCGATGAAATGGCTGGCATTATTTTTTTTTAGCGTTAATCTGGCGACTGCCTGTTAGGGCATAAGTCACCGTAATCATAGAAGCTTTCTTGCATTTTTAAAGAATGTCTTCACAACACTACATTGCGTAATTCATCGTCATCTAGTTGCGAGTAACCTGAATGATCAGTAGTAAATAAAGCAAAATGCCTTTCCCTTAATTCCCGAATCTTTCGACACCTGCAACGACAATGATGAAGAATTTGATCGTCTCCTTTTACATACTGAAGCGGGAAACTGTTTGAAGCGATTTTATTCTCTTTTCAACACTATCATACATTTTTTTCATGTAAATAAAAGTGGTTATTCGAGTGACGAACACTTATCTTGCAAATGCGACATTGCCTACTTAACAGATTTATTCAATGATCTGAATTTGAAATTGTAAAAATGTGATGTAAATCTTATCAAAGCAAAATCTGTTTATTATTTACACCCTCATAGATAAACTTTCACTCTTTAGGCATAATATTGCACGAAGACATAAGCTGTAGATTTGAGGATCACATTAATATGGAAATGCATGACTGGCTAATAACCCTATTTATTGATGCTTGTACAAATGAACCAAACTCTACAATACAAGAAGAGTTAATTTGCTTTAAAAAACAACTTCGAATTAAAGCTCCGCTTCAATCATACCGGGAATTTGGGCTATAAAAGGAAAATTATGAAAGGTATCAAAAGCTATGAGAAGCTATCACACTTTTTTTTTTCATTGCTTTTCCAACTTCTTATTTGGCTGAACTTGGTTTTAGTGCAGTTAATCATCTTTCTAAACAAAGAAACCGCATGCAAATTCCAAAACGAGGATATCTGAGATTACTTCTAAGCAGCATGGAACCTAGAGTCAGAGCCTTAACCAGTAAGCACCAAAGTCAACCATCGCATTGAAAACATATTGAGGTAAGCTACCAAATAAAAGTTTTTTTTTAAGCATTTTTATCATCAGTCTTTATAATAGAAATAAAAAATACATTAAAAATATTTTTGTACTAATAACTAAATGTTATCCTGCTATGGAAGAGAAATTTAGTAAAGTATTCGAAATTTAATTTGACAGGTGGGTCAATGACAAAAGAATTTGCATCCAGAGGGAACACTAGTTCCCAAAAGGTCCCCTAACGGGTGCCCTCGTTGATTTTCGCTTTAAATCGAAAAAGACAATTTTATGTTTATTAGAAAGTGAAACTAGAAATAGGACAATCTAACGGGCATTGATGTGCCTTAAACATAACCTAAATGTTTATAGAAATGATTCTAACGTGTTTTTTTTTTAATAAAATTCTTCTTTGTTTATTTCCGTTTATTCCCTGATGAAATCTGACAAGTTTCAGAGGTCTTGCGACAAGTATTCGTCAGTCCACGCTACAATCGCGTGAATTTCAAAGAATAGAACACTTGATCTACAAATGGTTTCGTGTAAATAAATTGACGTATATGTGCGTATCTATGTAAAGCACCGTGTAAGTATTTTTTATGTCTACGTTTTATTGAATCTATAACACCTGTTGTTTATTAAAAAAAGTTAATGGAGATTTGGGATGTCGACTTTGACCTTGATATGACACAACATATATTCACTTAGCTCATACTGACACACGAGGAAAGATAACGATTTCTATGGGAAGAGGAGAGAGAGAGAGAGAGAGAGAGAGAGAGAGAGAGAGAGAGAGAGAGAGAGAGAGAGAGAGAGAGAGAGAGAGAGAGAGAGAGAGAGAGAGAGTTAAATGGAGAAAGAGTAATAAGGCTTTAAAAAGACCAGAACATGACGGCAAGTAGCGAAAACGAAAGCTCTCGTTCAAGAAGGCATTCTGGCACGAAATACTAATGGCATAAATTTAATCGTAAGAGTTGCCAGTGATTGTAGGAAAGACTAATTCATTCAAGCCTCTTATAACCGGATTTATTTATTAGGGCCACACTAACATTCCCGCCTGAACGTGCGATCAGCTTCAGATGAATTTCATTGCTTCTGAACACAACAAGGTCTGCTGACCAAAAGGTCGCGTGCTCTCACTTATTCTGATTTATGACCTTACGACCTTCAAAACTTCCAATAATTCCTGGACTAACCTTAGGAGGACATTGTCGATTCTATCATTCGAAAGAGCATATAAAGCAACATTATGGTTTTAAATTTCGTTAGAACCTAGCCTAGCTTAGTATAATCTAGCTAGCCTTGTATAACCTAGCATAGTATAGCCTACTTTATCCTACTTTAGCTTAGTTTAGCCTAGCCTATCGTATCCTAGTATAGCCTAGCCTAACTTAGTAGACCCTAGTCTTACCTAGCTATTATAGTATAGCCCAACTTAGCCTAGTATAGCCTTGCCTAGCGTAGCATTGCCTAGTGTAGCCTAGCCTAACCAGGTATGGCTTAGTATTGCATGCCAGAGCCTAGCCTAGCGTCGCCTAGAGTAGCCTAGCATAGTATAGCCAAGCTAGAATAGGCTACTATAACCTAGCAAATATAACCTTGCATACGATAGACTAGCCTAGCATACTATAGGCTAGCTTGTTATAGCCTATCCTAGCATAACGACACCTAACATAATAGAGCCAAGCGTATCATATTATAGCCTAGCCTAGTATAGCATACCATACCCTATGTGAGGAGATGCCCCCGAAGGACCAGCGTGAGAGGAAGCCCCCCCCTCGTAATACCCCTTTCAGCCCCTTCGCTCTAAACCTCGTGCTCATTGGTGTGGGAAGTTTAGAATCTTCGAGAAGGAAGCAGTCCCGCGCTGAGTCACCCGACCCAGCTCTATTTGCTTTCGTACGCTCCTCGCTCTCCCCCCCTCCCCCGCGATAACGCCGAACTCTCGCCCATATGCTTTCCAGGCATGTCTATCCCCCCACGAGCGCAGCCCCTGTTCAGAGGAAAGCTATCGAGCCACCTTCTTTCCGGAGAACTGTGCGGCCCCCCCTTAATCTCGGACCCCCGTTCCTTCGTGTCTGAGACTCCCTGGCGAGCCGCAGAACCGTCTCGTGTTTGAGATTCCATCTCTCTGGAGCAGAGAAAATCTCGTTCTTCAACAAGAAGTACTCAAAAACCCCATCTACGAGTACTCCTCGTTAGGACTCCCCTGATTATCTTCTCGAAAACCTGTGCCGTTGGTCTCCCCCCCCTCCCTTCGCCCTCAGATCACCACCACGCTTCAAGGCAAAGCGATCTTGTTTTGCAATCCCCTGATTACACCCCGTCAATCGTCACCCGCATCCACTTTTGGATTGACTTCCTCCTCAATCGTAATTAATATCTCTTGTTCGAGTTAACGTTAATTTTGCTCCTCCCGCTTAACTTTACAATATCCTAAAATGTCACAATGCAATTAACTATCTTTATCGAGTAATTTGTTCCCCCATTTTTGTACGTATTTGGTTCTCTTTTTGGAATCTTGAAATTTAATTTTCGCCATAAATTTTCACTCGGTTGAGGTGAGGCGACTCACAAGACCTTGAGCTTCTTCCTCTATAAACCATGATGCTGTTTCCCGAGGTTGTCTGCTCAAGATCATTGTCCTGTTAGAAGATCCATCCATTTGGCATCTTCAGTGCCTTTACACATGACTACAGATGGTTCTCAAGAATTCCTCGGTACATCCGAGCATTCATCTTTCCTTAACTTATATGAAGTTCACCGGTTTCTGCAGATAAAAACAAACACCCCCATACCATTATACTGCCTCAACCATGCTTGACTGTCGGGATGGTATTCATCCGATCATAATCAGAGCCCGGCTGCCTCAATCTTTGTTTCTTCCGACCACACTACAGAGTCCCAGAAGTGCGCATGTTTCTTCAGATGATCGTTGGCAAGTTTGGGAAATTGAACATCATCGCCCTCAAAGCTTTGGGTTAGGTTAAATATCCTGACCAAACCTAACCGAAACTCCCACTTGCAGACTGGCTGTTCTTCTTCTTATTTTCTTATCTCTCATTTTCTCTCTTTCGCCCCAATTCAAGTCTTAATTTGACAACTAAAGATCCAGTTTTTAATGGAATTTTTTTTTGTTAAAGCTGTTGCAATTTTTGTTTTGACATTTCCAAACAAATCTGCGTGGACATTTTGAATATTTAGACCATTTTATTTCCTTACAATTGAATGTAACTAATTGTAGTTACAGTATAGAGCTTATGCTAGCCGAGTGGATACGGCGTTGGCCTCCCAACGTCGCGGTACCGGGTTCGATCCCGAATCCCGGCTTGAGCGGACACAAACGTCAGCGCACGGAGAGATCTGGATACTAATTGGGGGGACGCGCTGTGCTCAGCCCGTTTTCGGGTGGGTAGATCTTACACCTATCACCTCACACATAGGCAATCACAACACTGCTTTCCTTCCTCTCCCGTCTTCACAGCACAACACACACACTTCTCTGTTCCAAGGAATCCTGCCGATGGGTACTATATCCACATACATCTGACGCGGAACAGGTCCCTCTCCCCCGAGGTGATGAAGGCTTCCACCTGAACGCTGTTTGGTGTCAAAACATAATACTTCCTGGCACCTCTCCCCAAAGAGGACCGGCCCCTGGGGCCCTCGGGTCGACCAGCGATTGTCATACTGACCTTAAATAAAAATTTCATTATCCGGTCGGGAATCCTCCCAGTATCATGGAAGGATTGGCGCTAACTAACAGTATAGGAGTATTTTAATTTTTGTAATCTTTCCTTTTTTATGTTTGACTTGCAATTTTCCAAACTTTTTTTAGTAATTCTACGAGCGGCCGTAAAGTTGTTGTGCAAATTTAAATGTTAAATAACCAGTTGTTTTTTTTAACGTTTAACGTCCTTTTTCACTCTTTGCTGGGTATAAGCAGGCGGCTTCTTTTCGAAAGTGATTGAGGGGAAATTTGGGTAAAAATATTTGGCGATGGTTATAGGTTTTGTTAGCTTCCGCCATCACACATACACTGACTCATGTCTCTCCCCTCCCACAGAGTAATGAAAACATATTATGGATCTGAAAACTCAGAAGCAACCTCGAAAATGGGGCCCTAGATCGGGTCATATCTGACCTACGAAGTCACGAGAGCCTAACTTTTCACCCGTATGAAGTTGTGAAGTCAGCTAATTTTATACAAAAGCTAAACTATCACATAGTTTTATGTAATACATCCTTTAATATCGTTATAATTACCTTTTTTGTAATTTTTTTGACTACTCAAAAATGGCAACGATCGAAAAAAAGGCTAATTAGGTATTTTGGCTACCCATTATGGAAAAGATGCCTGCCTTAAAAATTAGACAAGCAATTGGATGAAAATAATTAAAGAGAGTTCATTGAATGACAAAAAAAACCCTCTCCTCTAGAAGGCCTCAAATCAGGGGGGGGGGGACACTCACGCGCGAATGTGTGGCTGAAGTTGCGACATGCAACTTCAGATGGCCCACATCTTTGGTAAATAAGATGGATCAGATCTTAAGTAAATAAGATGGCCCAGATCTTAGAAGGAGATTAACATACGAGGCTGGATTTCACCTGAAATCGCAAATTCCCTGAGTCTCTTATGAAGATGTTTTCAGACGAGTCAACCTTAATATCTATGGGCAAAGTCAAACTCTACAGTTACCCCATCGGGAGAACTGAAAGACCGAGGAAGTATGGCACCATTGGACTGCCAAAATTAATGTGTTGTATAGATTAAATAAATCGTGCAATTATGAGTCCATTTTTTTCGAAGACTAATAAAACTATTCTGCAGACTAGTTTTGGAATATGAAAACCAATCACTTTCAAAACTCGTCTCTAAAATAAAGTGTTAGCGTTGAACTCTTTTTTTTCGCTAATACAAGAAACTCGATTCTAAGTGGAAGGAAGACCTAAATCTTTCCAATAATAACAGTAGTTATATTTATATATATATATATATATATATATATATATATATATATATATATATATATTGAGAAATATTATTGCAGTAACGCAATCATAATTATGCGGTTAAAAGGCTATTTTTTAGCAAACACAGTCTCCATCAACACGTGTCCCACATCGTCAGGGAGACATCCCCGTCATATTGAATTGGCCAGATATTCTCTCTAAGTGGCTTACCACTCTTTATGTATATATCTATAAAATCGTAGAGCTTTTGTTTAGACAACGCCTGTCCCTTTTCAAAGTTCATTTTTGCCTTTCTTATTTTGCGCTTGACAAGGTAATGATAGTAAAGGTAACAGTTCCGATTCCCGCTCTAAATTTGATCACAATTCTATTTTTTTTCATTTTCATTAAAATGATTGTTCATCTTTGTTCACTTTCAATTCAATGTGAGACTAACTTGAAATAATTCCGATATCATTTCAGTAATAATTTGGTAATTAAGGAAATTAATACGATATCGTCAGCAAAGGTTGGGTGACTTAAATATCTGCGGGAATTTATGATTCTTTTTGGTTCCCAGTCCTAATTCTCCGGGAATTTATGATTCTTTTTGGTTCCCAGTCCTAATTCTCCGGGAATTTATGATTCTTTTTGGTTCCCAGTCCTAATTCTCCGGGAATTTATGATTCTTTTTGGTTCCCAGTCCTAATTCTCCGGGAATTTATGATTCTTTTTGGTTCCCAGTCCTAATTCTCCGGGAATTTATGATTCTTTTTGGTTCCCAGTCCTAATTCTCCGGGAATTTATGATTCTTTTTGGTTCCCAGTCCTAATTCTCCGGGAATTTATGATTCTTTTTGGTTCCCAGTCCTAATTCTCCGGGAATTTATGATTCTTTTTGGTTCCCAGTCCTAATTCTCCGGGAATTTATGATTATTTTTGGTTCCCAGTCCTAATTCTCCGGGAATTTATGATTCTTTTTGGTTCCCAGTCCTAATTCTCCGGGAATTTATGATTCTTTTTGGTTCCCAGTCCCAATTCTCCGGGAATTTATGATTCTTTTTGGTTCCCAGTCCTAATTCTCTTCAAACACTGCTCTAAACCGTTTGACCGAGCTGGGCTTTTCTTAACTCTTTTTTTTATATGTATTTTCGTAGTGACTGATTAGGGTCTAAATGACGAGGTTGAGTAGCTGGAAACGAAAGAGAATATAGCTTTCTTGGCCTTATTAACGCCGTTTTGTAACGCTCGTAGTATATAATCGTTGACTGAATAGAAAGGTAGGAACGCCATAAAGAGACGTTCTTTTATTCATTACTTCATTACACTATTTGTTGAACAACCTACAGATGTTCAGATGTATTATAATATTTCTACAACTTTCATGGTGGCTGATTGTATAGGGGCGCTTGTATGCCCCTCGGTAATCACTAGGGAAAGTATAATTGCTGTTAGGACACCTCCGTTTATTTGAGTTCTGGAATGTATGAACTTCCGGTCCTTACCGCTCCAAGTGTTCTAGTAGAGCTTCCCCCCCCCCCTCCCGCACACACACACACTTAAATTCACTACCTACTTCTACCTTACGAACATATTTAAATATTTAACTGCTTAAATATCCTCATAGTTTTTTGCTTCGTTTTTTTTTAAGGAGACTATTTGAGGCGTTAAACCATACCGGAAGTTATCTTCCATTTCTTTAAAAGGGTATTTTCCTTTGCTTTAATAGTGTTATTTTCCTTTCTTGAATATGGTAATCTTCCATTTCTTTAATATTTCTTATTTTACTTTTGTTTAATAGGGTTATCTTCCTTTTCTCAGATATGGCTATCTTCTTTCTCTTTAATAGGGTTACCTTCCTTTTTAATAGATTTATATTCCTTTGCTTTAATAGGATCATCTTATTTTTCTTTTTATTTGCGGTGTCTGTATTTTCCATAATAGGGTATCTTCCTTTTCTTTAAGAGTGATATCTTCTTTTTCTTAGATATATCTTCCTTTTATTTAATAGGGTAGCTTCCTTTTTTTAATAGTGGTATCTTCTTTTCTTTAAAAGCGGTATCTTCCTTTTCTTTAATAGGAGACTTTTGCCATAGTAGGCAGTCGCCCGATGGGCTCTTAAAATTAAACAAAAATATTTAATAAGATATCTTCCTTTTTTTAAATAGAGTTATCTTCTTTTTGTTCAATAGGTTATCTTTTTCTTAATAGAGTTATCTCTTTAATAGGGGGCGTCTTCCTTTTTTTTGAATAGGGTATCTTCTTTTTCTTTAATCGATTATCTTCCTTTTCTTTATCTTTTGTAAACACGATGACTTTTAGCTATGAAATATTCTCATATGACGTAATGTTACGTCATTTTCTCTATGTTTGCCATTTTTCAAACTCTCCAGGGGTTTGAAATCAGAGTTATCCTCCTCATGTCACTGGGTAACCTCCATAGTAAACAGTGACAGCTTTTTATTAAAAAGAAATCAGGACGGAGATTCGAACTGTCGACCCAACGATGGCGGGCAAGCGCGCTAACCACTATACTTGCCAAGAAGATAATATTGAGTCTTTATTGGAAAAATTTGTTTTTTTTTTATTTATTGGATCGTGGTATTTGGTATTTGGAGTTTGATGTCCTTTGTAATCATAAAGTTCTCGATATATTTTTTTAAAAGTTTTCAAAGATTTTATTCTCGAGTTTGTTCATATTGTCGCCATTTTTAGAGTTTCAGCTTTTGGCTGAGCAATTTTTATTTTTTTTTAATTTTGGAAACAAAGACATGACACAAAAGATTTGTAAAAAGATGTTATAAATAAGTTTACATCTATTTTTAAATATGGTAATTCTATAAAATGTTATTACCTATTGAAAATAATGAAAATATTTAAAAGTTTTAAAATATTTATCTTAAAAGAAGAAAGACTATATACACAAGTCCCATAACGAGTAAATAGGATTTTGTTTGCACTAAATAAAGAGTAAAGTTATTTTGCTTAATTAATAAGCAACGCTTGGCAATTATTCAAGTTCCTTAATGATTTTTAAACTAAATTAATTTAATATTAAAAATAAAATTAATATAAATTTGAAATTTAAATATAATTAATTTAAATTTAAAATCCAAGATAAAATTTATTTAAATCTAAAATTAAAAATAGAATTCATTTAAATTAAAAATAACATTTATTTAAATTTAAAATAACATTAATTTAAATAAAATTAAAAATAAAATTAATTTAAATTTAAAATTAAAAATAAAATTAATTTAAATTTAAAATTTAAAATAAAATTAATTTAAATCGAAAATTAAAAATAAAATTATTTTTAATTTATAATTAAAAATAAAATTAATTTAAATTTAAAATGAAAAATAAAATTAATTTAAATCTAAAATGAAAAATAAAATTATTTTAAATTGATAATTAAAAATAAAATTAATTTAAATTTAAAATTAAAAAAAATTAATTTAAATCTAAAATGAAAAATAAAATTATTTTAAATTTATAATTAAAAATAAAATTAATTTAAATTTAAAATTAAAAAGAAAATTAATTTTAATCTAAAATTAAAAATAAAATTATTTTAAATTTATAATTAAAAATAAAATTAATTTAAATTTAAAATGAAAAATAAAATTAATTTAAATCTAAAATGAAAAATAAAATTATTTTAAATTTATAATTAAAAATAAAATTAATTTAAATTTAAAATTAAAAATAAAATTAATTTAAATCTAAAATTAAAAAAATAATTATTTTAAATTTATAATTAAAAATAAAATAAAATTAAATTTATAATTGAAAATAAAATTAATTTTAATCTAAAATTAAAATGAAAAATTATTTTAAATTTATAATTAAAAATAAAATTAATTTAAATTTATAATTAAAAATAAAATAAATTTAAATCTAAAATTAAAAATAAATTATTTTAAATTTATAATTAAAAATATAACTAATTTGAATTTTAAATTAAGTCAATCTGAACTATACTTTAGTAACAGTTTAGAAACATTGCGTCATTTACTACAAGGGGAACTAGTACTATTATCAGTCTTGATAGATACGGAGCCACACATACACACACCGCAAGATTAAAATACATACACCTTTTCACCACAAGGAATCATGTGCGTACATGTGAGTGTCGGCGCTCATTATGTATACTCATGGATGTTTATAACATGTACCTTGAAATTTAGTGTCTAGTCTTTGTGAAGTTTGCCACTGCGGTCTTTGTTACCCTTAACTTTTATCACTCTTCTTGTTCTCCCTATTCATCTATCTTTTCATCTACCTACTCCTTCCCTCGGACTAGCCAAACTTGTACTCGATAGTTAGCACGATTTTCTGTCTTTACTAAATTAAATAACTTATTTTTATATCTTCCAACATCAGAACGGTTAAGTGGTAATTTTGAGGATTGCCACAAATACGGTTCTCCTACCTTCGATGGCCTGGTTCACGACGCACAATTTTGTGGTAATTCGGTCCTACAGTACATTTGATCCCATGAACGTATACAAAGGGCTCCCTGGTTATTATTGATATAATTAAAGCTGTTTAAATCGCGGACGACGCCTAATCAAACATGAGCTTTATATTAGTGCAGACGATTCATTGTCCGTATCACCGTGGTCAATCTCACCCTACATTAGGCCACTGGCCAAGAAAACCGAAGTATGTCTGGATAGAAGTTTTAGTATTTTTCAATCACAACTACGAGTTTAGTTCCGGGTTTTCAAGTAATCCCCTCCCCCCTTGACCAAATTAAGGTTATATGGTCACTCTAATCCATCTTTACCCGAATCGAAAAAAGATATTTGGGCAGACATCCAACCTTTAAGGCCTGTGATTTTTGGACTCTCCCCAATCACTCCCCCAAATCCTTGACAGTATAAATAAAAGGTAATTATGAAATATTTGTTCATGACCAATCCTCGAAGAATGAAGTATGACTTTGACGTAGTGCGCTGCTTTATCTCAGACCATTAAAAGGGGTGATAACAGAGAGGAACGGCGCCAAGTAACAGCTTATTTTCACTAACATCCTCTACTAGGCATTAGGTAATGAGACAGTTACTAGGAATTTCAATTGGGGGTATTTCGACTTGAGCAAAAGTTTAATAATTTGGAGTAATGTTAATTTAGTATTAAAATCCCATTTAAAAGTATTCCAAATATTTTAATATTTATATATCCAATCTAAAACACTCGCTCTTAAAGTGATGACATCTATAGATTTTGAAATGCGCCTTTGTAATTCTTTTCTTTCGTAGTGTTCTGAATTAACTCTGACTGAAGACTGACTGGACAGTGACTAAACACTGACTGGACATTGACTGAACACTGATTGGACAAAGACTCTAAACACTGACTAAACACTGACTGGACACCGACGGGACACTGACTGGACTGTCACTAAACATTGATTGAACACAGACTTGACACTGACTAAACACTGACTGGACACTGAGTGAACACTGATTGGACACTGTATGGACATTGACTGAACACTGTTTAGACATTGACTGAACATTGAGTGGACTTATTGAATACTTATTCGATGCTGACTAAGCCCTGACTGGACATTGAATGAACACTGATTGGACACTGACTGAACACTCACTGGGCACTGACTGGATACTGACTGAATACTGAATGGACGAGCTGCTTCAGAACGTAGCCCCCCTTCGCTATAAATGGCCAATTCAGAGAGGATAGAATGAAAACGTGAACAAAAAACAGAGGCATGCATCTCTGTCATACTTTCTGAAGAAGTTTAAAGAAAGTGGTGAAGTTGGAGGAAGTGAAATTGTGTGAAGGTACATAGACAAGTAATCCAAAAAGGAGACCCTATATGATGATACACGATCTAACAATTTTCCTTTTTTTATTCACAATTTTTCTATTAATTGAACATCAATCTCTGTTGGAGTACGCAACTCTCCTTTCAAATGATTAAACGAATTAGATGCCCTCTAATGCTTCTCAAAATCCTCGACCAGGGATAAATGGACGAAAGCTGGTCGGCGACTAGTCTCCAAATTTAGCCGTCGGGCAATAAAATAGGCGGGAAGAGGTTTGTAACGTGGCGAAAAAAGGGACTATAAAGGACATGGCTAGGGGGAATAAAGCCCAAGTAGTATTAATCTAGTTTATAACTAGTGGGGGCAGTAGGGCCGGGAGGTTGTGCCGCTCCTCTAGGTGCCAGGTATATTTTTCACCTTTAGAAGCTCATCTGGCGGCCGCCGTCGAAATCACAGGAAAATCCTATCTTTAGGCTTTAGTAAAAAGACAAAAACCAAAGGCAATGCCAAGGCAAAAAAAAACAAAAGTAAAAAGCCACGCTCAAGGAGGCAGCTCGCCTCGTCCAAAACCTTGATCCCTGTTCTTTTAGGAGTATTACTAGCACTACTACTTTCAGGAGTGCACGAACCCGTCCCAAGCGCAAGGGACAAGCGGTAGTGATCCCGCTCGTCGAGGTACTGGGACAAGTAGCAAACGCAAAGTCCCCCCGGACTGGAATATTCGACGAGAATGTAGCGGACAGAGAGAGGGAGAGAGAGAGAGAGAGAGAGAGAGAGGGAGAAAGAGAGAGAGAGAGTGACAGACCAAGTAGTCGCATCAAAAGGGTCGTGGGAGTTTACCATCAAGTGTGTTCGATCCGAAGAGGACAAAAATTACCTGGTATCCTCAGGGTTTATGAGGGGGATGGGGCAGATCCAGGGGTACAGTCGCAATGGCGCGTAGCTTCATGCTCTCGACAGCCGTCTCCCATCTTCTTTTGACACCCAGCTAAGAGAGCTAGCCTTGATCCTTGCTATGTCATCGGTTTGGGGAAGAGGAAAACGCCGGTCTGGTAGCTCAGAATGTGCAGGCAGTTTGGTCCCTTCTTGAGCACACTCATTTCCCACAATCTCTACATGTCCCCAAAAGAGAAGACACTCTCGATATCTTCACAGCTGGCAATAGCCTTAGCGTCAAGGATAATTTGAACCAGAGGGAGCGGAAATTGCAATGCTTAATGGTACTCAACGCGACCTGCGAATTGCTATGAATGAGAAACCGTTCTCCAGATTTTAAACGGCGTTAAATCTTCCTGGTTAAGCGGTGTTTTGCATCCAGTTCGGCCATGAAGATAGATAGACGCAGCATACGGAATGCCCCACCGAATTCAAACTAGGGAAAGAAATCGTAGAAGCCAACGCCCCTTTCGCAATTGGCGTAAGGTGTGTACCCCCGCACGGCTCCAGAGTGATACGATATGTGTTCTAACAATTGCGAGGGCAATACTACATGAGCAGAAACCACAAACATTCAGAAGTCATCCTCCATGGTAGCGTCTTGCGGAGAATCGTCGGTGCTAGCGCCCCGAAGGTTACATCGAACCCTCGAAAGAGTGTATTTCTCTAAACAAGAAAGACTTGGGTATGATGATTGGCATCTCTCTTCTGAATAGGCACCGTCCGTCAAAATCAGCCGCAGACGAAATGAAAGCTGTTGGCGGCGCGCGGGGGGGGGGGGGGGGGGTAAGAACCATGCACGCACAAAACATCGTTCGGACAGCATATCACCCACCTCGACAGGATGGCTCCCTATACGGGATTCGCGGAAGGCACTAGTCGCCGAGCGAAGATCAGTCTAGTGGATCAAGTCCACCTTCCGCAATAAATATTCTTTTAATCTTGGAGAGGGCTCATCTGGTGCCCGTAAACAAGGGCATAGCTGACCTTATGCAATAAATGCACGGCTGCAGATGCGTAGAAGTCGCATTCGTATTATATCTTAGAAGTAAGAAAGTAAGGGTAGAAAAGTAAAGAAGAAGTTGCTATATCAGCACCCTCAGCGCTGAACGCTACAGAACAAAGACTATCCATGGCGTGGGTAGAGGAAATCCTATAACTTCCAATGTGTGCCTACTATGCGAGGCTTCGGTTGAAAATAAAATCAAGAAACGGTACGACTCCAACATCAAAGCGAGACACACTTAGTAACAGGTCCGAGCCGGAGTGAAGCCCCGGGTGGCATTAGAAGTGCACCATCATATTATTGGTGAAACAGAAACCCGTATGATTCAGCATAACGAGAGACGCCGTTCAGAACCTTCTGAAGTATTTGTTCTAAGATTAGCATCTGAGATATGCTAAAAGAGATCGAAATGTCGTTAACGTAGAAAGTAACTATAACATCCTCCGTCAGCACCAAGATGATAGCGTTAGTGGCTAAGGCAGAGGTAGAACCACTCAGGAGACTTCTATGTAGGACTGGAGAAAAATCACCCACCCGTAGCTGGAAGAATCGATGATCTCGTAGAAATTCAGACAAGTGTTTAGATGGTCTCCATGATACCGTATCGCCATGTGGTAACGTAGGCATTCTCAAGATAAAAAAACACCATGGCGAATGCTGTCTACTAAGGAAGGCCTTATGGATAGCATTTTTTAGCGGCAGCAGAGCAGCCGACGCCGACAGGAACTTATGAAATCAGCATTGAGCAAAAGACAAGTGGCATCCGCTCTACTAAAAATGAGGTAATATAAAATTAAACAACTTCTCCGTAAAATTGCACACGTAGAATGCTAGATAAATTGGGCGGAAATAAACCGGGGTAAATTGATCACTCTGGCTTATGAAAACCAAGCTTGGTAGCCATTCGCCAGGAATCTAGGAGGATACATATTCTCCAGATCCTATTGAATAAAACTAACAAACATACTATGCCTCACCTCATTTAAGAAGAGCGATGGGCGTGCTTAGAAACATACCATAACCTAGCCCTCGCTCGATGAAATTCACCTACGGTGAAATCGTTTGGGTGATCTTTATAGCGCTTATAGGGTCGTCTCTCACTCGGCCAACCATCAAAAATGTGAGCGGCGGACAAAGCGGTTAGACGTTGCAGGAATAGTATTTAGGCCCACGGCTACAGGGGAGCCAACGAAGATCTAAAGGGTCTCATCCACACACTTAAACTCCTCAATTGAGATAGAGATATCAGTCATTTCCTGAAATGCGGGCCACTGAGCCCACTCCACGCACCACAGAAGTGGGTTTTCACGCGGTATGGGCCCAAAACAAAGAGTATCCATGGCGTAGGTACACGAGACCTCCCACTCAAAATCACTCTGTTTGTCAGGGGGATGCAGGGATATATCGAGGCAAACAAAATTAAAAAATGAGGCGGTTCTCGGTCAGTGATACGGAAATTTATCCACATTTAGGACCCCGATCTCCAGCTCTTCGATCAAGTCGGAATGTCCTGGCTACTAGGACTGATCGTGTATTTCTTCTCCTCCTCCAAAGGGGGTGCTTAATGTTCAGATCCCTGAGGATGAGAAAGAGCCTCGGCAACCGTACTATGATGGGAGAGAAGTCTGGCGCATCGAAGTCAGCTGAGGGTGAATATACGCTTAAATAAAATTCAACCTCCTACTCATATGTAGCAGCTGTGCCACGTTCCAAAAATAGGTATTTAAAGCAAGAGTGAAAACAGACATTATCTCTTATAAATCGCACATCCAACAACCGGTCACTCTTCCGTGGTGGTAGGGTTGCTAAGCTCTTTTACCCTCGAAGAGTGGGTAGGAGCACGCGCTCGACATGGTCTCCTGAAGGCAAAGGCTAAAGGTGAGCGGAAAGAAACAATCCTCCGCAGCTCCTCCCAGTTGAACCTGACTCCACATTAATTCTATTGAAGGAAAATGACCTCCAAGCCTAATTCAAAGGAGACGCAGGGACCCTTTTTGATCTGGACTCCCACACGGAAATAACACTGCCTATCATGGAGACACAGCTCCTGTGTCTGTTGGCCTTAGAATGCGGTGAGGGTTTACTGGATGGCTAAAACGACACACGAGCCATCCTCTCATTCTGTTTCAAAACCTTTGGGGGTAGTGTGACCTCAAGGACCAGGGGTCTCTCGATCTTTACAGGGTCCCAACTTTCAGAAGCACTCCTTCCAGCCTGGTCAAGGGCGAGAAAGCCGAAGCTCCCTTGTTGCTGCCTTACTTAAGGGGCAGCCTTAAGAAGCCCCTGGAATGGTCTCAAGATCACCTTATGGAGATTTACCTCCGGTAAGTCTAGCAACTCGGTATTAGCGCTCGGTCGCTGCGCTTTTGGCTTATGGGTCGCTCGAGGTAAGGGCGCGCCGGTGTTGCCACTGTTTCTACCATACCAGCACCCGGAAGAGGTACAACCCTTAGAAGGATTCTTAATGGAGGCCAGGAGCAGATGGTCTTTTCTTAACTTGAGATGCGTAGGAAGTCACAAGTCGAACAGTGGGCGACAGGGCACATTCTTCGGCCTCTGTGAAAAGAAATTGGCCCGCATCTTGAACGGTCAGGACTCATACTCAAAAAGATATGAGTCGCATTGCTGCCAGGAAGCATGATGGGCCTTGCTGCAATTCACACACTTGACATTGCACAATATAGATTTATCATGAAAGGTCTTTGAGCAGTTTTCACAGATTTTGGGTTGACCCAACTTAGATCGTTTTATTTTTATGGCCAAATCGATAGAATTGGCAGCACTTCCGACGCAATGGCAGAAATGCCTTGACGTGGTAGTGATACCAACCAGCTCGCACCGACTCAGAAGGCCTGTCACGATCGAACGTGACTAAGAGTGAAGGGAATGGATCTCGAGGCCCTTCCCTCTTTTCTTATCACAAGTTAGAACCTGACCGTTCACTGGTCAGTCAGGTCTTCCTTTATATCTTCTAATAGTAATTAACTAGCTCCCTCGCAAGAACTTCTACGAAATTTATAGTATAGTACGATGTAACCTAAACAAGCGAGCCATCGAGTGCCCGAGAGCACTCACCATTGACGACTGGGCAGGGTCCACCGCATTCACCACATAGATCACATCCGAGAAACAGAAGACCTTCGGTTATCTACTTTAGACCCTAGATAATGCCTCGCACTGATGGGACGTTCCTTTTGACAACATCCATTCATCAGTAAAATGAACAAAGAGGGAAAGCTTGACGCCGAGGGCTACGAAGGACACCGGGTAGCCTCTCTATGAGGCGCTTCGGGGTCATCGAGGCTCCGATCATCTTACTCGCACCGAGAGGGCGTCTTGAGGGCACATGGATCATTCTTGGCCCGATCTGTTGTCGAATCAACAGGAGACCCATCTGTCCCCGAAAGCTCCCCACCCCCACGAAGGAGAGTAAAATTTACTCTTTTAACTCATATTTTTCTTTCCTTTTAGGTGAGGAGAGCGGAGAATGTACCTTATTTTCTACTCACTCAGAAAAGTACCTGATGCCGGATAAAAAAGCCTCAGCCATATGTATCTCCGATAGGGAGAAGGACCTGTCCATCGTTGGAGCCCCATCAAAGAAAAGAGGGCCCTCCTTTTTATCTGATTCATCGGGTTCTGTGTCTCCTTGGGGGACCTTGCACGGGAGTGTCCTTGGCTCGGAGATGGTTCTCACCGAGTCAGTGCTCTCTTGCGGGAAAGGCTCTACCGTCTGGGTGCATGGATCTACGCTCGCCTTGGTGAGAGTGGAACCCCTCTACCAGTCTGAAAAGTGTTGTCATCATAAGCCTCACCTATCCGAACACCAAGGTTGGGCAAGGTTTTACTTAGTAGAAAGTATTCAGAAATCTTGCGAAAAAAATCCAAAAGTTTATGAACATGCAAGAAAAAAGAGAAAAGTGTGGTGTACCTTATCCCACGTATAGCTTCTCCCGCCTATCCTCTCTCGGGGTTTCGGAATTTTCAGAGGTCCAATCCTGGTCGTGTTAATGTGTAGTGTTCGCAAATGGAGAGTGGGCCAATTGCTCCCCAAAGGCTGCAGTTCTCAACTGAGCAACAAGTGAAGAAGAGCGGCAGGGCTTACCCCCCCTTAATAGGTCATGCTAATCGTCGATAAGACACGAAAGCCTGTTGTGGCAGACCCAGAGACTGGACCCGAGACTGCAACAAAGCCTGCCAGTCATAGGCAGTACAGTCTTATACACCAGAGACCGGTCGTTTGGAGGTGTTAAACCCCATCCAGGGAGGGGGCTATTGGACCTAATCTGATCTTCCCATTAATCGCACCCCAACGCCCAGGACGTCTCAAGTCCTAGTATCTCACAACCTGTGGGTATTAAAGGGCATTCTTTATCGAAGTTTCAAAGTCTCTTATGACACGGCAACTGTTCAGGTCGTTAAATGTCGATAGAAGAAGAAATGAGGAAAGAGGCCATATATGGAAGGGTGAAACGCACCAGCATCTCCAGCTATTTGCACAGAGTCCAAGTCTACCCAGTGAGACAGGATTTACCTATTTGCACTCGTTCCAGGAAGACGTTTTTCTCCTCCAGTAACTAGGTGTAACACAGTGGACCCCTCTGCGGGGGCTGAAATAAAAAAAACAACATGGGGACCCATGAAAAAGAATTAAAAGGACTGTAATAATATCCATCGAAAATCCTAAATCCTGGAACCGAGGGAGTACATTTAACGCAAGTATGAAATATCAGGTTGGAACGAAAGTAATGTCCAATTTTAGGCTATATAATAAAAAAAAACATGACTATGAAAATATTGAATCATAAACATAACCTCCATTGCTATCTTGAACGTCATTCCATCTGTCAACAAGTTTATAAATGTTACACTTGTAAAATTCTTAAGGTTTTGATGCAAAATATGAATCCAACTCGTTTTCAACCTCTTCTCTTGATGACGACCTAAAACCATCCAAATGGTTCTGTAATCCCCTAAACAAGTGATAATCAGAAGGAGAAAGATCAGAGGAATATTGAGGATGAGGCAATATTTCCCAACATGAGCTCCTCCAAGAGATCTTCAATCATTCGATATGTGTGAGGACGGGCATTATCCTGATGGAGGATAATACCCCTTCTGTTGACTAAGGAGGGTCGCCTTTTGTCCAAAGCAGCTTTCAAACGACGAAGCTGGTTTCACTAGAAATTAGCATTAATTGTTTGATTGTTGTTTAACAGTTCATTATGGACAATTCCTTCAATATCCCACCATACACTTAACATGATCTTTGTTGGATGAAGTCCTCCTCTCGGTTGTTGAGAAATTCTGCTTCCTCGACTGATCCACGAATGGTGGCGTTTAGCGTATAATGAAGGATCCACTTCTCATCACCAACAAAAAGCTTTCCCCAAATGGTGCCTGAAGGAGTTTTGAAAGAGATAACTCACAGTAATCAACAGGCTGTTGCAGATTCGACGTGGACAGTTCGTGCGGAACCCATTTTCAAATCACTGGAACCTTTCTAATCCTTTTCAGTTGGCGTAGGGCAGTCGTATGGGTGACGTTATATCGTCCTCTGATATCCCTAGAAGTTGTCGCAGGATTTGCTGTGACAACAGCTTCTAACTCTTCGGAATCAAGTCCCATTGGACGACCTTCATTTGGCTCTTCTTTTAGACTGAAATCCCTACTTCGGAAACGGGTAAACCACCTCCCGCAACCCCTTTCATTTCCTGCATCTTCCCCATAAGTGTTCCAAATGGATTTTGCCGTTGTACTTACATTAACACCTTTATGAAACTCATAAAATAAAACAGCTCTAGTGAGATCTCTAGATAGGACGAACATAAGGGAGAATACAGAAGAAAATGAACAATATTTTTATAATCTGAAAGAAAAAAAGGCATAAATTACTCATTGTGCTATCCTTAAACAAGAGGCACTACTTTAATAAATACTAGAACTTTATTCTAGAAAATAGGACATTACTTTCGTTTCAACCTGATATGTACAATTGTAATAAGCAGAGGCGTACTGTACACCCAGATCGAATAGCTCCGTAGGAAGCTGAATTTTGAAAGGAGAATTCTGTAAAGTGGTGAGAATGAGAGAAGTGAAAATATGGGGAAAATATGTACCCTAGATCCTCCTGCAGGCTTTGGGGCATGGGGGGCACACAATCTATACCCGACTCCCCTTTTCTGGTTAGATAAGGAAAATAAAGATGGGGGCACAAAAAGGGGGTACAGGCATGATAAACCTCCTAGCTGGAGCACAAAAGTGAGTGCTCCCCTCCTCTCAGTCCCGACCAGGGTTTATTGGACGGAAGCCAGTCTGCGACTAGCCTACACCACCCGGAACCGGCAAGAAAATAGATAAAAGGGTATGATCGAGATGTCTTTAAGTAATAAAGTCCAGGTAGACTACTTCATTTCGATCAAACTTCCCCCCCCCCTTCCCCTCCACAAACAAGTAGTTCCCTCCCTAGACTACTCGGGGTGTATACACACATTTTTACTTCACCCATCTTGACCAGATTTTATGTAGCTTCCTTCCTTGGTTTTCGCTTTTTAACTAAACTACCACACAATTGTATTCATGCTCACTATGGGTATCATTGCCCTCCCACCTGTACAAACACGTACCACGCACACGTGTAAATATATCTACACATTCGCACTCGTGTTTGGTTAAATACATTCTTTCTCTGCCCAATCGACAAAGTCTCCAGCTCTTGGGGGGGGGGGTAAGTTTTATCGTCCCTAGCACCTTTTCCGCGTGGGGTCGATGAGCTAAAAATGAACTAGAACCGATTTGCCAAAGTGCAGTTATGCAATGTTGAATGTAAGGCAGTGTAAGCACCCTGCCCCCCCCCCCCTCACCGCTCCCTTTATACCCCTGCATTTTTTATTGATTATAGTTGATAACAGAATTTAAAAAGAAGAGTCTCAGATATTCATTCGGATCGTGGCAAGAGTAGGGAACCCACAAAGCATGTCAGGAATAACGACCATAAATGTAAAGAAATGAACGATCTTAAAGGAAACTGAAAGAGATAGTCATTTGTTAAACAGGAAAATGAAAGAGATAGTCATTTGTTAAACAGGAAGATGAAAGAGATAGTCATTTGTTAAAACAGGAAACTGAAAGAGATAGTCATTTGTTAAACAGGAAAATGAAAGAGATAGTCATTTGTTAAACAGGAAGATGAAAGAGATAGTCATTTGTTAAAACGGAAAATGAATGAGATAGTCATTTGTTAAAACAGGAAACTGAAAGAGATAGTCATTTGTTAAACAGGAAAATGAAAGAGATAGTCATTTGTTAAACAGGAAAATGAAAGAGATAGTCATTTGTTAAACAGGAAGATGAAAGAGATAGTCATTTGTTAAAAAGGAAAATGAATGAGATAGTCATTTGTTAAAAAGGAAAATGAATGAGATAGTCATTTGTTAAAAAGGAAAATGAAAGATATAGTCATTTGTTAAAAAGGAAACTGAAAGAGATAGTCATTTGTTAAAAAGGAAAATGAATGAGATAGTCATTTGTTAAAAAGGAAATTGAGTGGCAATTGGGTTACAGAAATTAACTTGTTTACTTCATTTTTCTCCATCCACATGAACTGTTGTAAACAACATAGAGGATAACCTCGCATGTTGTTAATTTGTGACCTTATATCTTCTTGTTACTCTGAGGAAGCTCCAGAGGAGCGAGACATCAGTAATAATCTTGTACCACTTGCGGTTTTTCTTGTTCTCCTTCTACACTATTCAATATGTTGTGTATAAAAAAAGCCTGTCTGTGGATAAGCGAAGTGCAAAGAGTTGTTGAAGGTTCTGTGGTGGTAATTTGGATTATTGGCTAGATTTCTGTGGGTTCGCCATTCATCACTATGGATAATTGATCCATCCATCACACCACTGTTTTGATTATTGGCAAAAGTGTTTCTTGGTATCTGCATTCAACTACGTCCATACACCAAACTAATGGTGAATAACTAGTATCTACTAGACCAAACGTTTACACAGACTTGACTTCGAGAACTCGATGGTGCTTTGGCTAGGTTAACATGGGCTAACCTAACCCTACTGTCTGAGGTTAATAAAACGTCCCTGAGGACTTCCCATTTCGAGAATAACGGACCTAATATTACCATGGCAAAAATAGCAACCCCTGCCAATGATGGGGTCACTATTCTTGACATGATCCATTTATTCTTGGTTGTATTGCAATAATAAGTTCTCACCACAATTACACCTCATTTTAATCAAATCACATTCACATTTTTATTTGTCTGATTGAAAAAAAATAACTGTAACACAATTTTTGTCTTTGGGTATCAACTGTTGTTTTCTATTTGCTTGTGTCTAGAATACATGAAAAAAACACTGGAACGAAGTCGCGAATTTGAACTTTCATTTGCATAAAGTAGAAACAAAACGACACGATAGAAAAATATCATTTATTTATTCTTGAATTACATAAGTGGGGCAATTAAAATATTAGAAATAAGTAATTTTCCGTGATTTACGCTTATACTGTAAATTACTTTCACGAATCAGCCCCCAAATATAGTCTCCCATCAGATTTTCATTATACGATCCTTGATAGCGGCGTTCAAAGTCCAGCAGATCCTGGAGAAAGCGCTCGCCATGCTCCTCGGCGTAGGCTCTCATGTTCTCCATAAATTTATCAAGATGAGCGTCAAGAATATGGACTTTCAGGGACATCCTGCAACCCATCTTGCTGTAGTTTCTCACCAAGTTCTCAACAAGCTATACATAGTTTTTGGCTTTGTGATTACATAGGAAGCCCAGAACCACTGCGATAAAGTGATCCACGCTGTTTTTCCTTCCTAGTGAGCTTCTTGGGAAAGAACCCGACAAAGACCCCGGCTTCCACCTTTGCCGCAGATAGATTAGGAAAGAAATCTTGGAGATATTTGAAAGCTGCAGACTCCTTATCTAGAGCTCTGACGAATTGTTTCATAAGGCCCAATTTTAAGTGTAGAGGAAGAAACAGTACTTTTCGGGGTCCAACAATGGCTCCCATTTTACGTTGTTTTTCCCCACACTAAACTCGGTCCGTTGTGGCCAATCCCGCTGATGGTAGTCTGCTACGGTGTTTTTGCTGTCCCAAAGGCAAAGATAGCAAGGAAACTTGGTAAAGCCGCCTTGGAGACTCATCAAGAAGGCCACCATTTTTAAGTCTCCGATAACCTCCCAACCGTACTCTTCATATTTCAATGCATCTATCAAGATCTTGGCACTCTGTATTCCTCTTTGAGCTTGACCGAGTGAGCAAGAGGAAGAGATGGATACATGTTCCTCTTTTGGAGCAGCACTGCTTTGAGGCTCCTGGACGAGCTGCCAATGAAGAGGCGCCAATCGGTGGGTTTACAGGCGATTCCGATTGCCTCAAACAGACCGGTCACATTGTGACAAAAGCAAAGCTCAACTTTACGTGTAAAAAAGCTTGAAAAACACCGGTGACGCTTTCTCTGACCTGATATTTGCACACTGTCATCTAACAAATTCCATTGCTTGAGTCTCGAAGTTAAAAGCTCAGCATTGGACTATGTGAGACCAAGATCTCTAACAAGGTCGTTGAGATCTTTTTGGTTAGGGTAGTATCGGTTTCTCTCCTCAGATGCACTTCTGTAATCTGGATCAATGACTTCATCCTCTTCTGAACTGCTTTTCCTTTCTTAAAACTGCTGCTCTCTCTTTGTAGGAGTGAGTACGAGGAGCTCAGAACTGTATGGCACTGGCGCAATAGATGACTGAAGATCTGGATTCATGATAACAGGCGCATTTTCGCCTGCTCGACGTTTGGAAGGGTTCACCATGCCCAATTGCTTGAGTGATCAGTTGGTTCCATCTAAGTAAAATTCATAGTTCTCTTTTCTCCTCTGCACTATCCTGTAAAAAATAAAATGAAAATATAAGTGTAAATATACAAATACTTTTCACTTAGTGTTATTAGGAATGTTAAATAAATAAAAATCCAGTATCCAAATAAACAAAACACATTATATATATATATATATATATATATATATATATAAATATATATATGAAAATTAACCCACAGGAAAATGAAAAGATGAATCCAAGCACTTTCGGACTATATTTGCAAGTTCATTTTCAAGGCATAGCATGAAAATGGAGAAGACAACCTTATGTAGGGTACAAATATACGAAGGGAACGCCCATCACATAGTACAAACCAATGGAAAAACACAATAAAAAGACAGAGAAATACCAATAAAAAGATTATTAGGCGTTGGTGTGTGTAAATCGTTTCAGGGATGCATATGTCCGTTATTAGTTGCCTAATAATCTTTTTATTGATATTTCTCTGTCTTTTTATTGTGTTTTTCCATTGGTTTGTACTATGTGATGGGCGTTCCCTTCGTATATTTGTACCCTACATAAGGTTGTCTTCTCCATTTTCATGCTATTCCTTGAAAATGAACTGGCAAATATAGTTCGAAAGTGCTTGGATTCATCTTTTCATTTTCCTGTGGGTTAATTTCAATATTATTGCTTTCCTCACGTGCCACTTTGAGAGTTTTTTCAATTATATATATATATATATATATATATATATATATATATATATATATATATATATATTACCTTTCAGAGTTCTTTTGCAGAGCTCGCAGGTGAAATGAGGTGCCCAAGGTTTGTCTTGATCTCCACTGGCATGCTGAAATATGCCCTGTAGGCCTTACACATTTTAACAGATCTCTCTACAGAGTACTTTTTCGCTCTTGTCTTAATATAAACGCCGCAGAAATAGCAAAATGCGTCTGTCGGATGTTTACAACCTCTTGATGACATGTGTGACGAATGCTTCTATCAATATCGAGGGACGATGTCTGCGTTGTGACAGCTAGAGTTAAACTGATCTGTTGATTAGACATTCTTTGTATTTATACAGTCATCTACGTTGCCAGACTGTTCTAGAAATTCTTCAAAAATATTAAAAAATTCTCGAAAGTTCTAGAAAGCTCTACAGTTTATTTTTCACCAACTTAGTACTGAATCTATGTGGAACGTAAGAGAACTGCCATTACTGTCCATCTCGCAAAAAATAAAATATAAGAGAAATAATAGCTATTACTACTGTATTACTGTTTCTGTAACTTTTTTAAATACAGTATATGTTTATACCATAACTGAAAAAAAACATAACCCTTGAACTTTTGATATATTTTTACTATTTGCATCAAAATAATGTTATTTACCATAAATGGGCTAATTTAAAAGTTAAAAGTCCTAGCCACAAAAGCAAAGTTTTTGGATTAAAGTTGTCTTTTTATTTAATAGAGCCACAAACAATTGGAAAATAACACTTTTAATCCAAGGACAAGATAAAAGTAAAATCTGGTTACACATTGCCATATTTTAGCCTTCGGATGACACGCGAGTCAGTATGAAAAGTTGTCGAGAGAAATCCGTAGAACTTTCTTGTAATTGTAGTTAGCTTCATAGCAGAAACTACGGCCTACGTCTATTATCCACTAGTCTGCCATGGCTGAATCCAAGCTTGGCTGAGAACGGAAGAGAGTTGGCTGAGGTGGTAGATACTTCATCCATAAAACCAAACACGGGTGTAAGTAATCATTATTGGTTGCAGGCACCTAACATGTAGCAAAAAAAAAGTTCGACAGAACTAAGTCGCGTGCTCTCAATTATTCTGATTCATAACCTTACGGCCTTCAAAACTTTCAACAATTGAGGCAATCCGACCCATAGTTAGTTTCTTTTTAATAATTTCCGGACTACCTTTGGAAGACCTTAGCAATTATATCTTTCGAAAGTGAATGTAAAACAACATAAGTTCTTCAAATCTCGTTGGACTCGGTTGAATACTTACGATGTTATTTCCAAAAACTCATTGCAAATTAAAATGGTTACCATCCAATCGACCGACCTACGGATCGACATAGTAGCTTATAGAGTCGCGTGCACGCGACTAAAAACAGCTAGTATATGCAGTCACTGTGGTTTTTGCTCATTTAGCCAAGATTAGACCCTAATTTACTGGAGGGTTTTTACAAAAACCTCGTAATATTGACGTTCTTTATTATTTTGCTCATCCCACGTTGTTTCAAGTTACTAAATATTTACAAAACCATAACACCCCGACAGGGTGAAAAATCAGCCGAGCCGAGAGACTTTGAAGTTAGCCAAAATAAATGAAAAATGTATTTAAAAATAGGATGCTTCCCCGTAGTGTTGAGAAGACCCCATTCCTCCCTTCAAAGGGTCAACCTCTCCTTCTCCAGGGTGACTAAATACCGAGAGGGTGATAATCCAATGAGTGATATGATCTTAATTTGCGTATGGTTTATTTTGTTTATCTTTAAAAGAGTGAAAACCAACAGGAGATCTCAAGAATATTTTTTTAAACTTTGGTGATGAAGAGGGAATTCCAGGGCGCTTTAGTATCCGCAAGGGAGCGCAATTCTTCTACTTGCGTTGCGGAATAAAGAGAGGTCCCATTGGGGCGATATTTTAGTCAAGGAAATAAAATGCGTGAAGAATTCCACCAAGGAGAGTTAAGGACAGAATACGAAATGAGGGGGGGTGGGGCTGGAGGCAAAACCCCATTGTGATGGGATTCCCTCGAAAGACCATCGTGAGAGGAAGGCCCTCGGAAATACCCTTATCTTCTTTCAAGATCACGTGCGCCTCGCGTGAGAATTTTAGAAAGTTCAAGAAAGAATCAGTCTCTCGCTGGATAACCCGTCATAGCTGTGTTTGCTTTCGGACGCCACTCGCTCCCCCCCCCCCTCCCCTGCGATAACACCGTGCGCAGCCATATTAACCCTGCCCCCATATCACGAGGCAAGTTTCACTGTCTGGACCGACTAGCTATCATGAAATGTGTTTGCATAGACTGGCGCCAAAAATCCTCTAGGGACCGTCATGCCCTGAGGCATCTATCGGACCAGCCACCTGGCTATATAACCCAAAGCTCACCATTTCTCGAGGAGATTGAAAGCCAGCCATTCACTCCGTTCAGACTGCCGTCTGTTTCCCGTGAACCCTTGCAACCCGTTGTCGAGTCGTCGTACTTCGTCGAAGATCTCGCCAGCAAATCTACCTTCGTTAAGCTTTGGCCCCTGTTCAGAGAAAAGCTATCGATCCCCCTTCTTCCCGGAGAGTTGCACGGCCATCTCATCTTCCCTACCTCTTCAAGATTCCCGTTCTTTCGAGACTGAGACTCGCTGCCGATCTGCAGAATCGTTTCGGGTTGAGTTTACGTCTCTCTGGAGCAGAGAAAATCTCATCCTTCATCACAAAGTAATCAAACCCCATCTACGAGTTCTCCTCGTCAGGACTACCCGAAGTATCTTCTTGAAGACCTGCGCCGTTGTCTTCCACCCACAGCCCCCTCCAATTCGCCAGCGCTTGAAGGTAAAGCGATCTTGTATGGTCATCCCCGGATTACCTCGTTAATCTTCACATAATTTATTTAACTACCTTTATTAAGTAATTTGTTTACCCCTTTTATTATATATATTAAAATTATATTTTGAAGTAATGTTCTTTATATATCTTTTGAACTGCAACTTGGCAAGCCATTAGTCAAAACCCGCTCAACCGTAAATCGCACTCTTTATTAATAGCCTCAGAACATATCTCAAGCGGCCTTTGGTCAGCTGTCTGTACGTGCTTGTGTACGACTCTGTGCACCGAGCTAGTCTACACAGGCATACCTCAACACCCATAAACTGGATCTGAGGCGACAAAAAATGGTACAAGGACCTTAAAATACAAGATTAATCTCTTCTCCCTACCATTAATACTCCAGGTTAAAGAAATATAAAGATCAAGAGCATCTGTTAAACGCCTACAATAATGAAAAGAGCGACCTTTGCCCAAACACTAGCTTTCGTTAGCAAAATTAAACGACATCGGATTGACTCCGTGGTGGGATGAGAAACTAAGGCCTTTTTTCACACGGCGAAGAGGAAGCCCGCGTCGACGCGTATATGCGGATCAGCAAAAACTAATGAAGTTTTAAATCTGATTGATTACCGCGTCGGACTTGGCTATCGCCCTCTCCGTGTGAAAGAGACTTAACTCAGAACATTATCGTCTTTCATTGTTAGACGTAAGGACCGACCATAATTAGAATTTATTTAAATGAAAAAATGCAATATTAAACTAAACTAACGAGAGCATATTCACTGAGTATAGAAATAATGGCTGGGTGGGAAGATAGATTAAAGAAAAATGTAGCTTTTGAAAGAGGATAATAAAGATAGCCGACGGAACATATTCGTACAAAGTCAACATTCACGAGTACGAACTTAAGGTCCTTTATAGAGATGTATCCTGGACTCGACCGTACACTTGGCAAAATGGCATTTTAGACCTTAACGAGAAATGGCAGGAAAGTTCTATTCTGTTACAAAGACCACGCCAGTATTAATATGTAAGGGGTTATTTGCTGGTCGAAAGGGGTCGCTGAGTGGGCATGTTGTCGGTAATCTAACCTAGATCGAGTCTCAATTTAATATTAGAAAGATAAAGAAAAAGGAGAAAAAGAAAACTAATTTAAAAGAGATGACTGTACAATACACATTAAGGCAGAATGAAAAGGTAGAGATACCGTTAAAAATCATTAGAGGAAAAAGGAGTGAGCTGTAAATAAGAGGAGAGATAAGTACCCTGCTCTCATAGAGCTGACCGCTTATTGAAGGTATTCACCTAATTTACTTTTGCTATATTTCAACAATGGCGTAGTGGTGATGCGCACAGAAAATAATATAGAAGAATCCATAAGACCTCTTGGAAAGCATTGCTGTTGGCGAAGGAATGCTACCAGACCCGGTTATTTAGGCCTAGTTCAAGAATTACTTTCATCTCAAATTACAGTAATTTACAGTAAAAACAATGCGCCTGCTAATTTGGGGGGCTAATTCATATGTATTCTATTATGTTACTTTAAATGCCCATTAGGTCATTTTCAGAGGTTTAGAAGGCCTTTTCGACTTAAGGATAACCTATATAGAGATGAAGTATTTAGGAACACTAGGTTTTTGGGTCCCTAGTAAACTAACGTTAGTCGTGTGTGGAAATTGATTTGCAAAACTCGACCACCGTATTGACGGCATCGGAATTTTTGCTGAATTACCAAATATTTCCTGCATTCGCTTTTTTTCATTATAATAATTTTTCCAAAACTGAAGTAACGAATGGATAGTCGCAAGTTGAAGTGTCACACGTGACTAAAACTTTACAGCAGCTAGAATTGCACATGAAATTTATCAGTCATATAAATAAAAAAAACTATTTATTTTTTCTAAACTGATATTGCACACATTCATAATTAAAGTATCCCCACCTCCGAAGTCTAATCTTTGTAGGCCCCTTTTTTCTGACCTTGCAAGAGAGTTTGCTCTAAGAATTCATATGTATAGCCCAGGCTCAATCTTCAGTCGACCCGAATAGTTGCACCATTACTTGTACTCTGATAGTTTCACTATCTTATAGTACTTCTTTGTACATATTTCCTATCTTATTAATGACTGGTCGTAAATAAGTATAGTGACCAAAATCAACTTATGACCTGGTTTCCCACTTCTTTATGTATTTGTACGACTTCTTTTAACGAAACGGAAGACTTTTTCAAAAAATAATTTCGAATCTAGATTAACATTCAATATGGTAATGTGACAAGAATAATGGCAAAAAATGCAATTAAAGACTATATGTTTATTCAATAAAACTTTAAAATAAGAAAGATTCAATTTATTATGACTAACAAATTTGGGAAGGTTAATTTTTAGTCGCGTGTGAGTCTAGTCGCGGGCAATTCTACATCTCACTATGTCGGTCGGTTGGTCCCCGTTTTGCTTTTTTTTGTTTTTGTAATAACATTGTGACTAATCGGCCGATTCTAACAAAGTCCGAAACCCTTATGTTGTTTTACGTTCTCTTTCGAATAGTATAACTTCCATGGTCCTCCCAAGTTTAGCCCATGAATTATTTTTTTCGGCAATAACATCATAACTATTCGGCCGATTCTAACGATATTTGAAACCCTTATGTTGTTTTACATTCTCTTTCAAATGATATAAGATCCAGGGTCCTCCAAAGGTTAGTCTTTGAATTATTGAAAGTTTTAGAGGTCGTAAGGTCATAAATCAGAATAAGTGAGAGCATGTGACCTTTTGGTCAGCAGACCTTGTTCAATTTATGCTTTCTATGCCGGCCGTTTGCGAGGACACAGCGGTCAATCGCGAGCCAAGAGTTGAGAGGTTCCCTAAGTTGTCGCCAGCTACAAGGTTGATACAAGTTTCCAGTGAGTGGCCAGGATCTAAAGGGTCATTTGGTGGTCAATAAATTATTTGAGGTCATTACGAGGTAGTTAGAGAATTCAAGGATCTAAAAACAAAATGAGAACTAACTACTATTTCCATACATATAAATTATCATATTTCCTGCTAACTGGATTATTTTGTCATGCCTGCCTATAGGTATCCTATCACAAATATCGTATTTTACTCCGCAAATGACATCTATTTCCTCCAAATAGGTCAGGTTTTTGTGTTAAGTTGATTTTAAAAAATCTGATCTTATAACTAAATTGATTACATTTTTTGTGACATTTTCACTTTACTTTTGTTAATATTTCTAATCCCGAAATAGGTTTTTAAGATAATAAACATCATTTTCTAACACAATTATTAGTTAAATTTTACAACAATTTATTAGTGTACATTGAATAGAAGACACTGTAAAAAGTAAGTACATGTAAATTGTATATTAGGTCATCATTGTTCAGAATTTAGGACATGAACTTCCGTTTCTTCGAACTCATAGAATGTTTAGCGGTAGGGATGTCTCTCTTCAGAGTCCAACAGTAATCAGCCATCATCACTGCATCTCAGCGTCTCTGATACCTGGTCTCCAGCTCTTTCATGTCCCGATGGAATCTCTCCCCTTATTCGTCGCTCAATGATCCCACATTCTCAGGAAACCGATCCATATGTGCGAAGTAATGTATTTTGATTCTCATGTTACATCCGAGGGTTCTATAACCAGCCAACATATTGGTGACAAGTTCTGTGTAGTTCCTGCCTGGCCTTCTTGTTGCTAAGAAGGTTTTTCGCGACTAGATCAAAAGACTTCCGTACATCCATTTCCACTTCGTTCATTGAGTTTTCAAACTCTAGATCTCTGATGAGCTGACGGAGTTGAGGACCGTCAAAGACGCCAGCTTCCACTTCTCCGTGGTCAATCCTGGAAAAGCGTGGCAGAGGTAAGTGAAGCAGCCACCATCTTTGTCCAGAACTTTGGTGAACTGTTTAATCAATCTGAGACTGATGTGCAGCGGTGGGAAGAGTATCATCTCTCTCTCTCTCTTTCTCTCTCTCTCTCTCGACCAGAGAGTTGATTATGACGTTCCTTGCTCTATAAGGTAACAATTTCTCACGAACAGGTCAATACAAATCAAACACTCATGTGATCATAACGAATTTTCTCCAGCCCGTACTTCACCATTTCCTACTTCTCATTCAGTGTTTTCGAATGAGGGAGGGGTACACAGGCGAATTGGTTGCTGTTGTGCATCAGAGAACCTTTTAGCAATCACTTGCTGCGCTCAATGAACACTCTCCAATCTTCTAGCTGGTACTCTGGCACTCCAATCTTGTGTAGAAGCTGTGCAATATCTGTACAATACACCAAATCATTTTCTTCAGAGAAAAACACCCGGATGTACTCTTGATGTCTGTTGCGGTCGAAGGTGATGCGACCACTTTCAAAGAGGAGATTTCTTTTTCTTTCAATCTGGATGCCAACAGTTCGACTGAGGACTTTGATAAACTAAGATCGCGAACTAGATCATTTCGCTCCATTTGGGAAAAAGGATTTGGAGCATCATTGTCAAAACCACTTCTTCATCATTTTCTTCAACAATGAACGAATCTTCCTCACTAATGTGAGGAACTTCTCCAAAGATCGTAATGGAATTTCATCATAATGGGATACAGGACGAGGCGCTAATTGAATATCAGGATAAATGAGGTTGCTCCGTCTCTTTCTGTTGATCCTAGTAAAATCAAGAGCACACAATTAACTCCCTCCAAACCATGGAAATTTCAAACTTCAATCAACTCTTCTTGCCCTCGGTCCAACGACGCAGAAACTTGGTGCGTCCTGAATACCATGTGTGGTGCCCAAGCTTTATCCTAGACACCAAATTTCATACTAAAATAAGCATGGTAACCACACTTTATGAAATTTGTGACTGGATACCTGTTAGGAACAATGGTATATTCGCAGCAGATGTAGCAGAATACTCGGGATTATTTTGTACAAGATCTTCTGGTTGAATCCACTTTATTCACCTACAAAAGAAAAATACCAGTTTAATAAAATATTGCAGCATGTAAACTCTTAAGAATTAGTTTATTTACAGAAGTAAGAGAGATTTTTGCATCATATAAATAGAAAATACCCATACATGTAATAAAAACAAAAACAAAAAAAAAAACAGAGAAAATAACCTTTTGGCTGGCAACTTCTTTCTCTTTTATTTATTTATTTTCTATTTTTTGTAGCCATCCCTCGGGAGCAACTTTGCGACCCTAATTTGGGTCACCACCATAGGTTTGGAAGCAACTGCTCTCGGGAATCTTTAGGAAAACGCTTGAGAAACCCGGGCATAGAGTGAGCTTATAGGATGTTAGGGTAAACCGAGGCTAGGTCGAGACATTTTTCTCCCCCTACGACAACGCGACACAAAATAAACAAGTCAATAAAACGGTCGACGCCTTTCTTGCAATGACAGTTAAAATAATAAAATATTTATTATAAATCTGAACAAAGTTTCCAAACGATTTTACCCAGCAATTTTCGGCATACGACATCCGACAATCTTCATAACTCACATATGTATGACATAGCTCATGGTTGCTAGAGTAAATAAAGAAATATTATAATATTAACACAAGTTGATTCTATTTTTAAAACGGGTGGTATTTTTCGATACAATGAACCCTTACTTTTGCTATAAAAGACTAAATATATATCACTAGAATAGCGGCTATAAAAATGAATCATATATTAGAGATTATTTCTAACGAAAGATTCGGCTTGGAATAGATTTGTTTTAATTTAAAGCAAAAATCAACGAGTCTCTCTCGAAGATAGTTTGTAAGAGAGATCTGTAAAGAAAGAGGGGAAGTAACTTTCATTGGTGGGCCCGGAAGGGCAGTAACTACTCAAGATGTCAGCTACAGCATGGCTGCACTCGACAATCCTCTTGTTGTGAGTTTGACATAGATACAAAATGTATTTTACCCCCGACGACATTCCACTTACACCATGTTGAAATTCGAAAATTCTACTTTTCTAACTCATCACTGCACAGCCGATTTAAATTACTAATTAACTACGCATTATAATGAACTAATAATTACAACTAACCAATAATTACAACTAACTAAGAATTACAATTAACTGAAATATAATTAACTAGGAATTACAATGAACTAGAAATTGCAATTAACTTAGAATTACAACTAAAGAGGAATTACAAATACGAGGAATTACAAATACCTAGAAATTACAATTTACGAATTATAATAAACTAGGAATTACAAATAACTCGGAATTACAATTAATCACGAATTATAATAAAATAGAAATTACAACTAACTGTAAATTACAATTAAATTAACTAGGAATTACAACTAACTAGAAAGTACAATTAACTACGAATCATAATATACTAGGAATTAAAACTAACTAAGAATTATAACTAGCTATAAATTACAATTAACTAGGAATTACAATTAAATATTCTATATTAAATGCTCAAATGCTAAGCCCCATTATAAAAATTTTTGGAACGGAGACATTTTAAACATCATCAAGAAAGTAACAAAAAAGGAAACTAGTAACTAGGTATAGAATACCCTCCCCCCCCAACTCCTTGCTCTAAACAGCCTCTAACTCCTCCTTTTCATTACTTCTTTCATATATGTGACGTAATACATTTTAGTCCCGTGTGCGTGACTCTATAAGTTAGTATGTCGGTCCGTAGGTCGTCGGTCGGATGGTAACCGTTTTACTTTTTATTGATTTCTTTTGGCAATAACATCGTAACTCTTCGGCCGATTTTAAAGGAATTTCAAACCCTTCTGTTGTTTTACATTCTCTTTCGAATGATATAATTGCCAAGGTCCTCCCAAAGTTAGTCCGGGTCGTAATTTCGTATGGTCCTAAGGTCATAAGTCAGAATAATTGACAGCCCGTGACTTAGGTATGTTGACCTTGTCTCTTTTACAAATACATGATAGAAACGAATAAATATTCCGTTGCCTTTATTGACTAAGGAGACTTCTGTCATTCACACCTCGTTCATCAAGATCGATCTATGGCAACACATTAATATCATAACTCATATTTATAAATATAATGCCGCAAACTACTTATATTTTTAACTTTAAACTCTTACACAACATTTATTTACCACTGCCCTATTTGCAACATACATGGGGAGTTAATAAAGCACATGAACGACAGCGATACGCAACAAGATTGGCCAAGAGATGAATGGCGCAGTTAATTTCAGTTTATCAAAATGGAAATATATTCCCGTGTAATCCAACAAGACAGGATGAATTAGGATGAAAAGAAGGGGAAAGAAAATTAAAGAAAAATAAATTTAAAAAAAAGACAGGAATAATGTATGAGAATGTTTTAATGTGTAGTTCATTTCAAATTCTCCGCGAACGTGTTCGTAGAAATGAGTATTTGATAATCAGATGTACGAATTTCAACCTACCTTAGGAGAAAGAGTGTCAAGCGATCCTTTATTAAACACCCTCATCCCCTGACCTAACAGGATTCGGCCTATCTTGGTTCTGGGAAGCGTACCAAAGTTTCTCAGCAGTGACACCATCTACATAGAAAATAGGACCAGTTCCTAATTAATATGAATGGGGAGACTATTATTATATTCATTAAAATGTCACCGTATACTGAAGATAAGGTAATCAAATCTACGGTCTGACTTTGCAAGATTTAACATACTTCAAAGCTTCTCGAAGCATTGCAATCAACCTCTAAATTGCACTCTATAACATCATATGCTCAACATACACAAAATTTGAATGTAGCTGCCAGGAAATCACCTGTAACCAAACTTTACCGCATCAAACCACACCTCGGTTAATGGACTTCATTCTCTACTCCGGCTCTAAAGCGTGAGTGCTGACCTGCCTACACCCGGGTCACATTATCCTAGTAACATTGTCTAGTGAGCTGTTGAAGATTTCCCTAGTAATTCGTACACATGTGTACGCAGTAAAAGCACCGGTAGCGACATCGTGCTATTTTTTTTTAAAGGTAAACAATAATGGGAAAGTATTTTTAAGTTATCAAAAGTTGTTACATTCAAACTCAAGAGTTCAGAGTGTGCTCGAGTCCCCGGGTGTACTTGATCATATGAATGTTTCGATGCGTTCCATACAGATTAACCGTATAGGTGCTCGTTTGGTAAGACTTGAATATGTACTTTCCACCTAAATTAAAAAAAAAACAGAAAAGATTTAAACCTATATTCAACATAAAAGAATAAACATTTTTAACAAGGTATATAAAATTTTCTGATAGGTATATAAAGATCTTTAGATTGCCAAGAGTGTCTATCCCCCTTTATAAAGTACCAAAGAGAAAATATTTTAACCCGATTCTGCAACGCAAGAATTCTTCCACGTCGCCATCTTGAAAGGACATTAAGTTAGGCTCGCGCGTTTGTTTTTAATGTTAATAATAAGTTAATTTTTATTTTTTGAATAGCGATGTAGAAAGTTAGAGGTATTAGGTTATTTAAGCATATTTAGTAACACGATCTGTTGGCTATTTTTCAGCGTTAATCTGTAAAATTACCCAAACTAAACATGTTTAGAAAACATGCTATCCCTAACCTTATATTGCTCAGAACGAAAAAACAAGATTGTTCGGATCAGAGTTTTACTAGTTCTCTCTGGTACCGGTACCGTAACAGTTCCTTCGATTCAAGTTCGAACCCACCGAAAACCAACACACCTTCGACAACGTGGTCTCAATTGTACTTTCGTGTTCGGAATTTGGTTGGCCTCTCCCATTTCTACCGTTTTCCTGGGCCGTCGATTTTCTTTGATTGCTTGAAATGATGAATTATCACCTCCCGAGAAAAGCTTGATATATCTTGTTAGAAATATTTACTCTTATATTGAATATTTGAGTAAATCTTTTTTATATAATTTAGGTGGAGGATAAATATGAAACTTGCCGCTGGTTTTGTAATTTTCAAACACTTTTTCAATTTCCCAAACCTGTATTCATTCTTTCGTTCTCGCGTTGTTTCATTATTCATCATCATCATCACTAACTCTATAATTTAAGAAAGGGGATTTTTTTTTTAGTATTTGAATAATAATTTCATCTTAGTTTGGTTATGACTTGTTTTTTATCAAAGTTATTTCTAATAATTCTTTTATAATATCAAGAAACAAAATGGTGAAGTTCAGAAATAAATATAAGTATCGAAATTTTGTGAATTTTTAAAAACCCAAAGAATTACAAATGGTGAAGTTCAGAAAATTTATTTTTATATATCTTCTTCTATAACTATATTTTAGCAACGTGATATTTTGAAAGGTGGAAAATTTAGTTTAGAGTTCCTTTTTAAAATTATTACAATTGGTGAAGTTCAGAAAATTGATAAAAATTACACCAGGGCTGCTTTTTTTTAGATTTAAAATTTTAATCTTAGTAGCGAAGCCATTGCCTGGTTTAATTGATAGTTTTATTCCTTTGTTTATTATCTTTATCGTTTATATTGTACCTCCATTTCGATTATTAGGGTGCTTTTTTGCTTGAAAGCTGTCGATAAAGTTTGATCACAGGGTAGGTCATATATTGTTGGGTTCATAAAATTGGTCAGCAATAAATACTGTAAACTCCAGTTTCAATGGTAGCGATTTGTTTTTTTTTTAAGTGGCTACCTGGCGACTGCCCACTTGGGCATAAGTCGCCGCAATCAAACACCCTAGCTCTAGGCTACTTCAAAATAAAAATTTGAAAACAAAACAACGATAAAAAGGGAAGATGAAAACAATTAGGAAGCAAGCTCCGGCATCGGGAGGAGGTCCCCCTCCCCCCGGCGCAGGAGCGTGCGACCTACAAAGAAAACAACAAAACCTAATTAAATAAAAAGGAGAAGACCGGCCCCCCCCGAAAAGTCTATCAGTCCACCAGTCAAGGTGCACGCACTCGTCCCGAATACAAGGGACAGGCGATAGCGACCCCAACCATCCCGGTACCGGGCCAGGTAACGTGCGCAGAGATCGCCCAGACTGAGACATTCACCAAGAATGTGTCGAACAGTCTGGGGGGCCACGCAGTCTTCACAGTAGGGCGCAGGCGAGGGCTCCAATGCCTGCGCGGCATTAGGAGGTAGGTCCATAGGAACAGTCGCGGCGTAATGGCATGCAACTTTAAGTTCTCTTCGACCGTCTCCCATCTTCTTTGCCAAGCAGCCCGAAGAGCTGCCAGTATTCCTGCCATGTAGTCGGTGTCAGGAAGAGCGAAACGCTGGTCCGGTCACCGAGTCCTCGCAGACTCTTTGGCGCCCTCATCGGCGCGCTCATTCCCCGCAATTCCTATATGTCCAGGAACGCAGCAGAAAATAATCTCGACATCCGCCCGGCTTGCCAAAACCATGGCGTCACGGATAGCGCAAACCAGGGGATGAGGAGATTCCAATGCCCCGAGAGCACGCAGGGCGCTTTGTGAGTCGCTATAGATCACAATCCAATCTCCAAACCGGGCACGTTGCGTAATCTCCCGTACCGAGTGATGTATTGCCACCAGCTCGGCCGTAAAGACAGACGCAGCACCTGGCAGAGCCCCGCTGACTTCAAACAGAGAGGATACGGCATGGAAGCCGAACCCCCTCTTTGTACTTGGAGCCATCTGTATAAACTGGCACGGTTCCAGCGTGACACGAGGTGTGCTCCAAAAAGGTCGAACGCAATACTCCCGGCAAGGTACAAGTTTTATGAGCAGAGGCGTGGCGACAAATAGCCAAATGTGGGACCTTCCAGGGTGGCGTCCTGGGCAGAACCAGGGGCGCTATCGGCCCGAGAGCTATACCTAGCTGTCGGAAGAGTTTCCTGGCTCTAAACCCACAGGGCTTAGGGTATGTCTGGCGTCTCTCGGCGGCATAGGCACCGTCGAAATTAGCTGCGGATGCAGTGAGAGCTGTTGGCGAGTGGGGGAGGTGCCTGGCTCGCATGTACAGGAGGGTGATGCACTGTACACGGCGTAGAGCGAGTTGCATCTCCCCAGCATCGACCAACATGCTCTCAATGGGGCAAAGGCGGAAAGCACCAGTCGGCAGGCGAAGGCCGGTGTGGTGGATCGATTCCACATTCCATAATAAACACTCGGCTGCGGATGCATAAAGTTCGCATCCGTAGTCGAGCTTCGAGCGAACAAAGGATCGATAAAAAAGTAAGGCAGTAGCCCTATCAGCGCCCTAAGCGCTGAACTACACTGAACGAAGAATATCCATGGCGCGGATACAAGAGACCCTAAGGCTGCGAATATGAGCCTCCCAGGTGAGGTGTGGGTCAAATACAAGACCAAGGAAACGGTGCGATTCAACCACTTCCAGGCGCACCCCATTAAGAAACAAATCTAGGTCGGGGTAAAGCCGTGGATGGCGGCAGAAGTGCACCTCCTTAGTCTTGGCGAGGAGAAAACCGAAACCTGTGCGATTCGGCATAGCAAAAGACGCGGTTCAATGCCTGTTGGGGTCGACGCTCCAGAGTTGGCATCTGGGCCGCGCCAAAAGAGATCGAAAGGTCGTCCACGTAGAGCATAGCGAGAAAATCTTCTGGCAGCACCGAGGTGATGCCGTTGGTGCTCAGGGCAAAGAGTGATACTGAGGATAGTTCCCTGCGGGAGACCCTCTTCCTGCTCCATTATGCCGGAGAGGGCTCCCCTCACCCGTACGCGAAATCGACGATCTCGCCAAAATTCAGATATAAACAGTGGGAGTCTCCATTATACCGTATCGCCATGCGGTATCATAGGCCTTCTCCAGATCGAAAAACACCGTGGCGTAGTGCTGTCTAGGAAGGAAAGCCTCGCAGACGGCATTTTCCAGTCGGAGCAGAGCATCCGACGTGGAGTGGAACTTGTGGAAGCTGCACTGTGCAAAAGACAGATGGCCTCCGCTGTCCAGGAAAAAGGCTAATCTAAAATTTACCATTTTTTTCATCAACTTGCACACGCGAGAGGTTAGAAAGATCGAGCGGAAACCAGCTGGAGACCCTTCAATCATATCCTGTTGAACAAATCTAACAGAAAGGCCATGCTTCGCTCACCCAGGTGTCGAAAAATGGCGTACGGGACATCGTCCGGACCATGAGCGGTGTCCGCGCACGAAGCAAGAGCGGAACGCAACTCACTCACAGTAAACTTGTCGTTGAAGGGTTCTCCGCCTCTGGAGGTAAAGTCCAGCCGGCGGCCTTCCGCGACATCACAACGTGCATTGAATGCTGGCGGAGCAGCATCCCGGCTAGAGAATGCGGAAAAAGCGGTCGCTAAGGATTCCGCCACGGACGCGGGGTCCGAGATTGCGGTCCCATTCTCCTGGAGAACGGAAGGGGGGGCCTGCGAGAGCTTGCCCGGAATCCTTTTGACTCGCTTCCACACCTCTGCTAGAGGGGTCTTCCCGTTAAGTAAAGACACGTATGCCCGCCAAGAACAGCGGCGGGCGTGCTTCCAAATATACCGGGACCTAGCCCTAGCCCGACGAAATTCAGCGACAGTGAAATCATTCGGGTGGCGCTTATAGCGCATGTAGGCATAACGCTTCTGTTTGAAAGCCGTCTCACACTCGGCCGACCACACGGGAGTGCGTGCAAATCGGTCAGACGTTCTGGAAATAGTAGTCAGGCCCGCGGCGATGAGGTTACCGGAGAAAAACTCAACGGACTCATCTACCAACCAAAACTCCTCGACTGAGTTAGATAATTCAGTCATTTCCTGAAATGCAGGCCACTGTGCCCGCGCCAAGCACCCCTGAGTTGGGTTCTCAGGCGGCAGTTGCCCTGAAAATGATATTTGAATGGCAAAGTGATCACTACCATGGAGGTCATCGACCACCACCCCAATTAAAATCATGCTGTGCATCTGAATAGCATAAAGATAGATTAAGGTAAGTAAATGAAGCGGTCCTCGGTCAGTGATGCGTAAACTCCTCCACGTTTAGGACACCTATCTCAAGCTCTTCGATCAGATCGCCAAGGACTTGTCTCCTGGGATTTATTGAGTAATCGGCATAGAGAGGATGTCTGCCGTTCAGATCTCCAAGCAAGAGAAAGGGCTTCAGCAAACGTGCCACGACTCGGTGGAAGTCCCCCGCGTTGAAGTCAGCTGACGGTGTAATGTATGCAGAAATGATAGTATACCTCCTATCCATGTGAAGCTGCACAGCCACTGCCTGAAATGAGGAATCTAAAGTGAAAAGAAGAACGGAGACATCATGCTGGATGTAGACCGCGCATCCCCCAGCCCGGCCCCCATCTCGTGGTGGTGGGGTCGCAAAACCATTATACCCAGGGAGGGCGAGCAGGGGGCACGCGCCTAGCATCATCTCCTGTAGAAAAATAGCTAACAGGGAACAGGACGAGACGAGCCTCCGCAGCTCCTCCCAGTTGACCCGTAGTCCACGGCAATTCCATTGAAGGAATATGCCCTCCAGGCCTAGCTCAGAGGAGATGCGGGGGCCGCTTCGAACAGAAGACCCTCACGGTAATGGCCGTACGCTTCCCGGGGGCAAAACCCCGGGTGCTGTTGGCCGGACAAAGCGCTGTCGCCTTCGAGGACTTATTGGGGGAGGTTGAGCTCGCCATGCGAGTCTTTTCCTCCCTCCGCCTCGAAACCTTAGGCAGGCGTTGCGGCTTCAGGGGCGGGGAGCCCTCTTTTCAAGGATCCACCGTCTCTGAGCCACTTAGCCCACCACTAGGTGCGAGCGAAGGAGCCGAAGTTCCTTTGTTGCTGTCCTCCTTTCGGGTCAAAGCTCTAGGAACCCCGGAAGATGGTCAGGCGACCAACTTCAGCGGTGTTGCCTCCTGTGAGTCTAACGACTCGGTGGAGGCGCGTGGCCGTTTCGCCTTACGGGAGACGGTCACGCTGGGGAAAGGAAGGGAGCCCTGGTTTTATCCGGGGCTGGGTGTGAACCCCTTATGCCGGCAGCTTTTCCAGGGAAGCGCTCGGGTTGAGTAGAGCCTGCAGAAGGGCTCCGAATGGGCGCGAAACAACCGTGCTCGTTGGCCTGGATAGGCCAGAAGCAGAGGGTTCCTTTCTAACTATTGGGGCATATGACGTTCCAGGCAGAGCTGGGCGCACCAGGACCAAGTCCTTAACCTCGCGGAATGAGAGTCGATCCTGGGCCTGAACGACCAGGATTTCTTTCTCAATGAGATATGCACAACATTGCTTCGAAGAAGCGGGGTGCAGCTCTCCGCAATTGACACACTTGGCCACACACGATTTGGACTTATCGTTTGCGGCCTTGGAGCAATTTACACATACTTCGTGTGACCCCGACTTTGCACGTCTACATGAGCGATTCGTATGGCCGAAGCGGTGACAGTAATAGCACCCCCGCTGCAGTGGCACGAATGCCTTCATGCGGTAGCGGTACCAACCGGCACGCACCGACTCAGAGAGCTTGTCACAGTCGAACGGGACGAAGAGTGTAGGGGTGGGTCTCGAGGCCCCTCCCTGTTTTCTCATCACACGTTCGACATTGACCGCCCCGTGGTCGGCCATCTCTAGAGTAATATCTTCTATGGAGTAGTCCGTGAGTTCTCGCGCATAAACTACTCCTTTAACAAAAGTTCATGGTAGAGTGCAGCGTCACACTCACCGGGGTGCCATGAAGTGTCCGAAGAGCACTTATCTTGGCCGCCTCGGAGGGATTCGCCGCATTTGCCAGAAGGCTCTCTTCCGAGAAACAAGTCACCTTCGGCTTTCTAGGAATTGCACTAGCTAAAGCTCTCATCTGATGGATCATGTTGCCCTTGGCCAACATACTACCATCAGTGGAGCGGATAACGAGGAAGCGTTTAAAGCCAGCGGGCTCGAAAACGCCAGGTAACCTTTGAATGAGGGGCCCCCGATGTCATCGAGGCTCCGTCTTGCGCTCTTTTAGTTTTAGTCATGGGCTCCGCACCCGGGGGGGCAGAGGGGCCGGATGTGCCGATCTTGGCTTGGTCGCTCATCGTCGCAAGCCCTGCGGATGGAGAGGAGCCCCGATTCTTTTTAGTCTTTTTTTTCTTTTTAGGAGAGGATGGCGGGGAATGAACCTGCTTCTTCCCTCCGCCAGCAGGAGCCCCCAGGCCAGATGGAACGGCCTCAGCCAGGTCCTTCTTCAAGATAGAGAAGCTCCTGGTAGCCGCAGGGGCACCGGTCGAAGGAGACCCCTCCCCTCCTTGAACTGCCTTGGAAACCCTAGCCGTTTGAGGAGGACTTTGCATAGAGGCGGATTCGGGTTCGGTGCTTGGCGCTGAGCCCGGATTCGTTCCCATGGAAGGCCCTACCCTCTGAGGCTGGGTTGCCTCAAGGACCATGTCTATCACAGGACGGGCCTCCAGTTGACGATCTCCCCCCCCTCCCTCAGGACATCGCAGATCCCGTTGGCAGCGTTGTCACAAGTCACGCGTGGGGAGGCACAGGCCTTGACCCCATCAAGGTTCAATATTCTTGCCAGCAGGTCTTTTGAGGGAAGCGACCGATGGGCCTTGGCTTCCCTCTTTCCCCTAAGGGTGTTTGCCCTACCGAGCAGCTTCAATGGGGAGCGGTCGTCTATGGGCTGCCTGCTGGCTTTCTTGGCAGTCCCCTTGGAAAGAAAAGGGGGAAGTGCGGCTGGAAACAGGGAAGTGCCCGAAAGCGCCTCCAGAGAATGGGGTGAGGGGGAGTCCCCTACAACCGTAGGCGAAGGAGAGGAGTAAGCCTCCTCTCCGCTTAGAGAAATTTGGGGGGGAGCTCTATTTTTTTCTGTGGAGCTGCCCGAGGGCCTCTCCGTCGATGGAAAAGGGGAAGTTGAGGGTTAATTTTTTAATTGTTCATCATTGGGCATGGTGACCCTGTGTTTTATACGGGAAGCAATCGCTCATCACCCCTCGCAGAAGCCCGCTCTGCAAGGGGTGCGTACAGTCCTGGCAGAGCCAGGTGCTCTCATTTAAAGCCACCTCTCTCACCTGGTGACCTGGCAGCCCTTCAGCATGGCGGCTCCACTTGGGCACGGCGTAAAATTGATAGTGTGTGAAGAGAAAAGGAAAAATAGATGTGAGGAAGGTATGGGTGGGGATGAAGCAGGTTGTTAAAACCACCATCCCGAACTGGAGCTCAGGGGTTAGGGAACGTTGTCCCCTCCCCCTTCAGCCCCGATCCTGGACGGTTGGCTGAGAAGAAGGTCAGCATCTACCTTGTGAAATTAGAGGCTGACCAGAGAAAGTTGTGGGAGAGGTTGTATGAAAAGCGAGGAAACAAGTGTTTTGAGGGAAGGAGAAGAGTCTAAGCTGGGGTCGGACGGGGTGCTGAATCCCGTCAGCACGGCGGCCAGGATGTCAAATTGCCGCGCCCCTTACGGGGTCAATGGTGACGATTCGATTCTATACATTAGCAATTAATTGGCAACTCATCGACGATGGTCTCTCTCTTTAGTCTAACCTTGACCTTGCCGATTTTTTATCATTTCGTCAGGTTCAACTGGGTTATATTAGACCAATTTTTATATTCTTCAAAGGAGATTGACTCGTTTGAATAGAAAGCAGTACTTTTGACCGCTTGAAAAAATGTATAATAAGGAAGTCAGGCAATGGCTTCGCCATTCCCCCCCCCCCTACGGGGGGAACTTGCGCTTCACTACTAAGATTCAAATTTAAAATTAAAAAAAAAGCCGCCATGGTTAATTTTTTATAAATTTTCTGAACTTCGCCAATTATAATAATTTTAAAAAGGAACTCTAAACTAAATTTCCCCCATTTCAAAATATTACGTTGCTAAAATATAGTTATAGAAAAAGATTTCTAAGAATAAATTTTCTGAACTTCACCATTTGTAATTCTTTGGGTTTCAAGAAATTCACAAAATTTCGATACTTATATTTACTTCTGAACTTCACCATTCTGTTTTTTGATATTATAAACGAATCATTAGAAATAACTTTGATAAAAATACATAAGTCATAACCAAACTAAGATGAAATTATTATTCAAATACTAAAAAAATTCCCTTCTTAAATTATAGAGTTAGTGATAATGATGATGATGATGATGATAACAAGACATACAGGTCTTCTACAGCGAAAATGAAACCAACCAAGTGGTGGCTTTCTGAACAAAAAGTGAAACAAAGGTTCGATAGAAAATACCATACACATATGTAAATAGTGCCACACAGGCACAAATATGGAGTTTCAGAAATATCGTAAAATTAAAACGCTTTTGCGAGACTTACCACAAATTGTCCCTCTGTTAGTTCGTTTTTCAGTTAATTAAATGTAAATGAAGGTGATCCATGATTGGCATAAGGAGGCTCTAAACTTGTAAACAATAGTAGGCTTCTGCTTATTGATTTGAGCGGATTCCTACAAGGTCTCGATATGGAGAATTGCGAGATCAAGAACCGAATATTTCAGATGCTAGTGTCCAAGTCACTTCACCATAAGACGGTGCCCTATCATGCAGGAAATAGATCTTGATCAAATCTCTTGGATCCCCGGTAAAAGTTGTTCTTTGGGGTTATTTTGATCACACAACTTGTTGACATGGGTGTCTTGCACTACGTAAGACAACTAGTCTTTTCTTTTCTCTACAACAATCGATCTCCTAGAACTCACCAAACGTTAAAATACTTATTCGTGAGTATAATAACTTATTCCTCCGTCTTCCCTTAGGCATTCTGCTAAATGTCAGTCTAGAAATATTGGCTTTATGTTGTTTCATTCTATGGTGAATACAGAAAGAGCTACAACAGTATCTAGTACTTCAGTAAATACGTTTAAGAATAGGCTGGATACTTTGCAAATAATAACATTGCGTAAAATTAAATAAGATACGAGGGGCGGTCAATAAGTTTTGCAATTCGGATATAAGGAAACGAGATATGAGGAAAAGTGTTTTATTATTTTTCAATATAACTATCCTCGACTTCAATGCACTTGCGCCACTTGTCCCTGAGGCTTCGAAGTCCCGACAACCAGAAATCTGCCGACTGCTGTTCAATCCACTCCTGGACGGCGATCTGGACATCTTCATCGTCCCCAAACCGGCGTCCACGCAGTGCAGCCTTGAGCTGGCGGAATAAGAAGTAGTCGCAGGGGCCAGATCTGGACTGTAAGGGGGATGGTTGAGCTCCTCGAATCCGCACTCGCGCAGGGCAGCTTGTGCAACTCTGGCCTTGTGGACTTTGACGACGTTGAAGTCGATCATGGGGCGTGAGGTTTCTAGGGACCCAACGGGCAGAGACGTTGGTTATGGCCAAATTGTCGTGAATGATGTTAACACTTCCATGTGATATTCCAAGTTCTCGCTCGATTTCTTCGACCTTTCACCCGTCGATTTTAGAGGATCATCCTCTCCACACGGGCCACATTGTCCTCGTTGGTCACGTCTGACGGGGGTCATCTTCAAGGGACTCACGACCATGGCGGCACTCCCTATTCCAGCGAGAAATGGTTGCATAGGAAGGGGCGGTGTCGGTGTACACTGCAACCATGCGTTCATGGATCTCTTTTGCATTCTTGCCTTCCTTGGTCAAAAATTTGATCACTGCGCGGTGCTCAACCTTCTCCATTGTTGAAAAATTTGTGACTGACGATCTGCGATCAGCTACTGCTTCTTAAATAGACGAGGCAGGAGCGTGCGGCTGCAGGTCCTGACTTGTCATAACTTGTTCTAACACGCCCACAAACACCATCCCCCTTCCTCTGTTTTGCCCTAAGGATTCGCAAAACTTATTGACCGCCCCTCGTATATCCGCGGGGGTCTAACAATGTACGCTGTCAACCCGCACACATGTAGTTGCCATTTATGAGCTAATTGCACAAGCATGAAGTTGATACATCAGGTGATTTGCCGCTTGTATGATACCCGCTGGTATTCTGAAGCCTTTATCGATGCATGGGCATTTGTACAAGTGAGGTTAATAATGATCTGAGAGACAATTTTTTTAGAAGTTATATTTCTAGCAATTATTTCTGCTAGCGAAAGGTCACTTATCTTATGCGGTAGGGAAGTAAGCATTTTCAACAGAGAAGAGAATGATGTCACCTATTCATTTTAACTTCTACAGCGTTCAAGGGTTAAATTTCCGCCAGAAGAGAGAATACAGTGGACTGACTCCCTCAACTATCGCACTGTGCTAACAATAAGGAAGTTGAAAACGACTAATGGGCCGATTAATCTTGTCCAAGGGCCAAAATAGTCAAAATTGAATTTCTGCAATAAAATGAATTTTTCTGCTTAAAAAGATGTGTGAAAATCGTATATTCATTTCATTTTTCGATTTCTTTAAGCAATTGTACATCACTAAAATAGAAAAAAGGTTTATGTATAATTATGTCGTTCCGAAGAGTGTATTTATGCCAAAGGAAGTTTGTATGTAAACAGACTAGGCTTTGATGCTGCCACTTGTCCGTCCACGACAAACATTCATTATTCATTAAAAAGAATGTGCATATAAATAAACTGCTTAAAAGATATTTCGTCATATGCTCAACAATGCACGTCAGTTACAGTTTCAATATCCAATAATGAAACCTATTTTTATTGCGATAAATTTGGCACAGGCGCAAACTAAGGGTGAAATAAAGTTATGAAAAACAATCCTTTGAAAGCTAACGAATAAATTTCCGAGTTACATTGAATTGAGTTTTTGCAAAGTTCGAGGAAGATATACAAAAATACTACGAAATTCGAGGCCTATCTTTAAATTGTATGGAAGCCATGAAAAAGAGAAAAGCATCGGACAAATTTCTGGATAATGAAGACCAAAATTATCCATTACTGTCACCATCAGCAAGAAATGCTGGAATGCCATTTATCTAAGCCAACTCCAAACACAACTTTAAGATATTAATGTAAATTTATTCTTTTTAAATATGGATATAAGAACAATAACCAGTTTGACCAAAAAGTTCATTATTAAATCGTCTGTGAGTCAATAATAGAATAATTATAAACTTTATCTAAGAAATCTCGATTCCACCAACTCATTAGAACTAATGAAATTTGATTTTCAATTTTTTTGAAAATACTGATAATTTCTTCCATGGATGAACTCTTACAGAAGACCTTGTGAATTGGCCACTCAAGCTTCGCGGCCTCACAAAAAGCCTGTAAAAGCTACAGGACCTGCCTTCGTCTACAGCATTGCTCGAATCTCATTTATTAGGGTTGATCACTTAAATCACAAGTTTCTAAATGAATAATATTTCGTTCAACATAAAATATTTTCATATATTAGGATATTTGCAATGAAATAAACAGATGACCAGGTTCGGACACTTTTTTAGAACGGGATAGAGGGTAAGAAACATGGCTTCTTTCTCGCATGGCATCCTTTTAGCCACTGATCTTTAAGTGGCCAACTGTTCTAGGGGATATTATTGAACTTGAAGCTTCACTGAACTCCCCAACTACAGGGTGCCCCACAAAAAACAGGAAATTTTAGATTTTCATTATGTATTTTACACACGTACAATTAAATAACATATTAATTTTACAATTCATTTCACGTTAAAAATTTGATAACTGCAGCATCCTGGAATTAAAGGCAAAGGAATTGTAAAAGTAATATGTTAGTTAATTGTACGTGTGTAAAATACATAATGAAAATCTAAAACTTCCTGTTTTTTTTGTGGGGGCACCCTGTAGTTCAAAAGATGGTTTTCTCCGATTCTATTTTTTTAGACGTTTATCTGTCACTCCTCTTTTTTGATACAAAGCTCTTGATTTTTTATATCATTTTATAGTGGTTTAGACAGAATATCAATGATCCTGACCAGTGCCTTAAATCGGAAGAATTTATTTCAAAACGATTAGAAACAAAATCCGAAATATGAGCGCAAGAAATACCATCAGTCTAAGAATGAATCCTTTTTGGTAGGCCGAGGTTAGATTTGAGATCAGTTGTCAATTTGGAGGTTCAAGTTGAAAAACGTCGGGCTCTAGAGAGGCGAGTTTTTGAGTTAGCCGGAAGATGAATATATCGTTGTATAGGAACTGATCTTTAGCTTCGATTAGCTTTAGGGTCTTTTGTCTTTTTGAGGCATAGTCTTCGAGTTATTCACGGTCAAATGGTAAAACTGAGTTTGTAAAGTTGAAAAATGCAGACTAAACAAGCTCCATGTCCCAGTACACCATAACAAGGATACCAAAACAATCGTCACACCTTGCCAAACTTATTACAAATGTCTCTACCACTCTGAAATCCCAGCTCCTTACACTTATATTCCTTATCGAATCCTCAGCCCCCTTCTCTGACAAGATAGTCCATATCCACTCTGGGTATACCATCTGCTTCTACACCTCGCAACTCTCTCTTATCTATCTTTTCCATCTTGGTATTCTTACGCGTTGGCTTGGTCTATCATTTCATTTCTATGGTTTATCATCTCATTTCTATGATGATGCCACGCAAATTTATTTTCCCTTTTTTCGAGCCGCGATTGCTTTTAACATCCGTAATCTCTGTAATCTTAGCCGCATCCGCTTCCTTTTTAACCACAACAGTTTTTAGGTTGCCCTTCATGGCTACGTCACTTTCTGCCCTTTACTACTTACAACTCCCTTCTTGAAAGATCATATGCTTCTACACTTCAACCTCTCTAAGTGGTTCATAACTTTGCAATCTTTGTTCTTCTCCGTCCGTGACGTTTCGTGCAACTCTCGTGTTTCGTGATCTGCACTGGCTACCCATTCGATGCAGAATCATGTTCATAGTTCCTCTTTTTACCTATAAGTCCTCCTACCTGTCCTCTTCAATCACCCAATCCCACCACCCCAGAACTCTGCGCTCTGGCTCTGGTACTCTATTGATTGTTCCTCATAGTCGTGTGTACTACATTGGTGATTGTGCCTTCTCTGTATGTTGCTCCGAGAATGTGGTACAATCTGAATGGTAAGATACGCTCGTCACTCTACCTTGGTGCTTTCAAACGCACCCTGAAGACTCACTCCTATCAAGCGTTTCTTTAGTTGGTGGATGAGTGCTCTGTGAAGGCTTATGACGTTGAAGAGGGTCATATTAATATCAAATATTCCATTTTAATAATACCAAACCATTCAAAATTTTCACACTTAAATCAATTCCCCAGGTATTCGCCTGGTCTCCTTTGTTTATGCCTTTGATGATGTGACGCTGAACTCGCATGAGCGTTATTCCATCATCTGACAACTCTGGACATCAGAACTAAATTGAATACTCAGAAGACAAACCTGTGATTGTTTGGTAACACAATTATAAAATTGATTAAAACCTGTTGCAGGTTTTCGTCTACATGTTTAAACTCACTAAATTTCGAGTCTTACCTCCACCTCACTACTAATATCAATTACCTCTGTCAACTATCCTCCCCCACCCGTCCAAGCCAACATTCAGAATCACATACTCACTGAAATCACTCGCCGTTCCTTTCGTGCGCTCGCCAAAAACACACATCTGCACACTCGCCCACCACCCATGACATACACACATCTGAAGCTACCATGCATCCCTAGGACAAGGTACACCTGGCCAGACCGAGATGTGGACATCACCCAGCCCTCCTGAGCTACCAGAACAGGCTGGATTGGATTACTCCATCGTGCCGTCTGTCCAGGTTGTAGCAGATCCACCCATACCATAAAACACAATGGAGGACTGCATATACCACAACCACCTGAGCTTACAACACATCATACACTCACTGGAAAGTTGAGAGCACCCGTTTCCTGCTGGGGCCTTCCTCAGGAGCTGTTCGGCCATTTATTCTAGGGCTAAAAAACGGCTGCCATTTAATACACCGCTAAAGAAATTTTCTTTTAGTAGTTTAAAGTTTGCTAGTCTTTATCATTAAATATTTCACTAACTTCCGATACCTGCTTTAATTAAAAGTCAAGAAACTAAGGTGTTTCGGGTATCCTATAACAATGTATCACTAGATTTGAAAAAAATAGTCCAAAATAAATACAAATTTGTCAAAACGAGCAAATTTTAAGAGAACCACGGTGCTAATTTTGAATTGCATTAAAATCTGCTATTACACATACCAAATTAGTTATTGTTAACAATTTATATTAATATTTTAATCCATAAATGCAATTTCAGCTCAAGAAAAAAAACTAAATCATGAAATTCAACCCTTATGACTTTTTAGGCACCGTTCTTCAAAATTTGGCATTTTGCTCGCCCCGCCGGTTTGTCTGGGACAAAAACAAAGCCTACAAGTGTCAGCTACTGTACACGACTATTTTAATTCAGCGTTGTTGTACCATTGCTATGCACTCTTCCTACTTTGTCTAAGAGTACGCGTTGGTGTTCAAAGACTTTGGGAGGGGGGGGGGGGTAAGAGCCCATCTGGCGTGGAGACTATCTACTAAGGAGATGGTGTTTAAAGAGAGGACGTTTTTCTGCTACCTTCTAGTCGGAATCTCCATTTCATTAGCCTAAAACTCTTAAAATTATGAATTAAGAGCCGTAGTACGCTAGAAGAACTGTATTCTTTAGTTTCGAAAGTGCGTAGACATCTATCTTCACGATGACAATAAAGATGTCAGATTGAAAATGGGTGTCTAAGCATTTCCGACGCGAGTTTCTAAATGAAGATCTCCCAACGTATTGCGGTTCTTAATCCTATGAAACTCTCCTGTTAATTATCCTCAAGTTTTAAAATTACATTGATAATAAATTCATCGATGTATGTAAATGTATGACTGAAAATGTATCTTAGGGTTCCCAAGTTGACATTTAAAGAAGATATCTCTAGTGTCGCCAAGCATTTGTCAGGTCAATAAATTTGTCAGAACATTGTGTTTCAAGAAGTACTGCAGGTGAGCGCAGCGAAGTGTGTCACTATAGTTTATTTATAAGAGGTAATTTAACGAGCCTTACCTGCACCTCAACCACGGTACACCCATCCCCCCCCAAAAGCTCAATAAGTGAGATTAAATTTCTCCGACTTATACTGTTCTTCGAGCTTTGCTACCCCTATTTTAAACCATTCTGTTAGGAATCAAGAACCAGAATTTCAGAAAAGCACTGACTCACTTACACCAATACACTGCCACGTATCCACTACTGTGGACAATATCCTCCAATTGCTTTGCGTTGACTTCCTCAATTACGTCATCTTTTTTCGCGTCGACCCCTCGGAGGGAGATCAGGTCACCTCCTAAAGCTATAAGGGTCAGAAGGCAAAGCAAGAGTGTCTGCAGAGGCATATTGGAGGTCATGGTAACCACATGAGGCATGAGACCTCTCGAAGAACGCGAGATTGCAACTGAGGCACAGTCACCAACCCGCACCTTGGACCATGCTTCGAAACAGACTAAAATAAATCTTTGTAGGTTTTGAACAGCGCCCCCTTCCGAAGGTTTGTAAAAACAACGTTAGACCCAGCGATTGGTGAATTGTCTTCGTAAATAACTGTTTCGTTATAAAGTAACTTTCGTTATTAACATATCTAGCTTTATTTATCAGTTATTGGATGAAATAAATTATTCCCGCTTGTACTTGCATTTTACTTTGATTTTTAGCTAGAAACGTGACCTTAAAATTACAATCACAATGAACTGAAAAAAAACACTATTCTCACTAGGGTTAAACTAGCATTAGGCCTGCTCTGATAGGAGGAAGTCATTGACCCCCTCGAGCAACAGGAGAAGAACGCACAAAAATATCAAACAAATTGCCCCCCGCCCCAAATAAACAAGAACACAAAATACATGGTTGACATTACTAGGAGATTTGAAAGCTTTAGTGGAAAAAATATCTGTATGATGACCTGCTGAACACAATTTTGAAGCTTCAGTCCAATACCCACTATAATGTCAAGTAGACTAGATTCAAAACTTTCTAAAATATATTTTACCGACTTAAAGCATATCTAAAGAGTAAATAATCAAATAAAATAAAACTAGGCAGTGTTCTTGAAGGCCGGAGCTTTCCCATAGGTTTGAGTATGGTAGCTAATAAAGGAGGAGCTTGAATTATTCAGAACAGTGCCCCCTCCCCACAACATTGTGACAATTATTAATAGGAAATTCATAAGGAGGTGTACAAACCCGAATAAAACGATGAACGAAGGTGATATTCCAAATAGCGAGACTCATCCTAAATAGATTAATCTGGATGGTAACAAAAAATGTTTAAAAGCCTATAAATTATAGTAAAAATGAGAGGATCTTAAGAATGAATACGAATAAGAATGAACAAAGGATTACTTAAAGAAAACGTAAGTAGTAAATCACGCTTGAAATGGTTGAAATTCTCGCACTCCACAGGAAGGTAATTCTAGGCGAAGCACAACCCAGCACCTTTGGGCGATGGCCAATCTTATGAGCTCAAAGCTGGGCAAGTAAACACGAGTGACAGTTAAAGAAGAATCGCATGTACGTGTATGTATTCGTAATGTGTGTGTGATCGCATGTGTTTCCGTTCTGTGTGAGATATATTCAGTTGAAAAAAATAGGTTGAAGGAACAAAGAGTGAGCGACAGTAACTAGTTTATTTAGTGCAAGGCAACCCCCGCGTTCCTTCACCTCCCCAACGCCCCATGGGATTTACCTTCATTGTGCAGGTTTGGTGGGCTATGGAGAGTTGCGCTCCCCATCTCCATCACATTTCTTGCAAACCTGTCTCTACACACATTCTGGCCTATATTCCCTCGTTACTCTCGATCTTGATTAGTATAACGCCCCTCCCTCCCTCGCTATCAGAGATCTGTGTCGTTCATACCGCTACAATTTCTAACTCCCATCATTAAATTCTATCATCTTTTACACCAATATCACTTTTCTTCCTCATATCTATTCTCACATTTTATAAAAAAAAATCAATGCAGAGCACATTGACCCACAGACACATCGGAAGCGGAATATTTGCAACATTCTGTCGACATTGTGTTTACACGGATTATTAGTCGCGTGCTGGCGACTCTATTAGTTACTGTGTCGGTCAGTAGGTCAGTCGGTCGGATGGTAACCATTTTACTTTTCAATGATTTGGGGGGGTGGCAATAACATCGTAACTATTTAGCCGATTCTAACGAACTTTGAAACCCTTATGTTGTTTTATTTTCTCTTTCGAATGATATAATTAACAAGTTCCTTCCAATGTTAGTCCGGGAATTATTTGGCAATAATATTGTAACCATTCGGGCGATTCAAACGAAATTTGAAACCCTGATGTTGTTTTATATATTCTTTCGAATGAAATAATTTCCAAGGTGCTCCCAAAGTTAGTCTGGGAATTATTGAAAGTTTTGAAGGTCGTAAGGTCATATGGTCATAAGGTCATAAATCAGAAAAATTGAGAGCACGCGACTTAGGTCTGCTGACCTTGTTCTATCACGAACGAACACACACAACCACTTTACTGGATGAATATAAACAGTTGAAAGTGATTAATAAAGTCATTATAAAATAGAGGAACATGTAATTCAAGGTTAAAGAGGTTAAAAATCAAGAGTAGCAAGGACAAATCATGACCACCATATATGCTCTAAGGAAAAAATCCCATAAAAGTCACGCTTTAAGACAAGAACTTTAAGCTTATAACAGAAAATCATATATTAAAGCTCCTGGAAGAAGTGTAGCGGGCACCGAACCTACGCTCTAATCCCAATCTATCCAACCCGCTTCCTACACTAAGTCGGACGTGAGAAATTGAGGGAGAAATGAAACGGATTAGATATACAGTCCTTTATTTACAAAAAGTATGGGGTAAATATATTTGAGATCTTGAGTGTGTACTATATATATATATATATATATATATATATATATATATATATATATATATATATATATATATATATATATGTGTGTGTGTGTGTTGTGTGTGTGTACAAATAAAAACAATCATATCACCAGACAATATATTATATACAAACAAACAAGAGAGATAAATGAGCAAACAAAACCAGTACGCAATCATACAAAAGAGGCCTAACAACAACACCGGAAGTTAACAAAAACAGGACTTATTCTTATGTGTTTCTCCCCGGGGGAAAGTCCTGCCAGCTGCCACTAGTGTGGCCACAACAGTTGCGCACGTCTTCTGAAGGCCTTGGCCTCCGAGCTCAGCTTAGTTATTATGCGATATATCGCGGTCCAGATGTTATAAAAAGATCTTTTCGTCCTATCGGGACTCACAATAAATTCTTGACGTACAAGGTATATTCTATTTCAATATTGCAAATCTTACAATCTCAGACACCCTTGTTAAAAGATTATTGCAATACAAGTACAATCTAACCTAATAGAGTGGCTCTTTGTTTGCAATAGAATGATATATCAACAGCTTAAAAACAAAATGGCATCATAAAGTTACAGGAAAAAGTCACTACTAAAACGCAAAAAGTAGCACTTTAAAGCTCTCAGAACAAGTCACAGATTAGGACAAAAAGTAACATTCGAATGTTCCCGGAAGATGTCACAGAGTGGGACAAAAAAGCCATACCTTAGAGGTCCCAGAACAGTCGCGGATCAGGACTAAACGATCAAATCTTAAAGGTCCCGGGAATAGTCAGAGCTTAAGACCCAAAAGTCGCATCTTAAAGCTTCCGGAATAAATCATAATCGAGGACTAAAAAGTCCCATCTAAAAGCTCCTGGAACAAGTCGCAGATGAGAAGGAAAAAGCTACCTCTTGAAGTGATGAAATAAGTCTTAGCTTAAGACCAAAAATTCACATTTAAAGCTTTCAGAAAAAGTCACAACTGAGGACAAAAAAGTCATAACTCAAAGCTTTCGCTCGGAAGAAGTCATAGATCACGAGCAGATTGTTCTTTTAATTTTTTCGGACAAGTCAAAATTTAGGACGAAAAAATTAAAGCTCCCGTAAATAATCACCTTAAAGCTCCTTGCACAAGTCACAACTTAGGGCTAAAAAGTCTCACCATAAAGCTCACGGACTAAGTCATAGTTTATGGCTAAAATGTCACATCTTAAAGCTCCCCGAACAAGTCACAGCTTAGGAAAATAAACAACAACACTTAAAGCTCCCCCGGAAGAAGTCAGATATTAGGACCAAAATGTTACACATAAAGACTAATAAGTCACGGAAGAGGCTCAAAAGGTCACCTCTTAAAATGCTGAAACAATTCATGTCTTGGGTCCCAAAAGTCCGATCTTAAAGCTGCCGGAACAAATGACAACTTACGGGCAAACATTACCACATTTAAGCTCAGGAACAAGTCACAGTTTTGACAGAAATTAATATCTTGAAGTTCCCAGTGCAAGTCACAGTCTAGGAATATAACGTCACATCTTAAAGCTCCCTGAACAAGTTTCAACTTAGGAAAATGGTCACTGCTTAAATCTCCCGGAAGAAGTCACACCTTAGAACCAAAACGTCTTTTTAAATTTCCAGGTATATATCACATCTAAAGACGAAAAGGTTGCATGTTAAAGACCCAAGAAAATGTCCCAGCTAAGAAGCAAAAAATTTCATCTAAAGGTACTGGAACAAGTCACAAATAAGGATCAAATATTCACATTTTAAAGCTCCCAAAAGAAGTCACAGCTTAGGAAAAAAATGTCATAGGGTAAGTCTCTCAAAAGGTGTCATAGGTTATGACTAACTTATTATATTAAAGTCCCCAGAACAAGTCACAGCTTAGGACAAAAAGTCCTATCTCAAAGCTCCTAGAACAACCCAGAGTTTATGAGCAAAAAGTCACATTTTAAATCTCTTCGAACAAGTCACAGCTTAGGAATAAAAGGCACCTCTTAAACTCCGTGGAAGAAGTTAAATCTTAGTAACAAAACTTCCTCTTAAATCTCTCAGCACATCTCACACCTAAAGACCAAAAGGTCGCATGTTAAAGCTCCCGGAACATGTCCTAGCTGATGATCAAAAAGCGACTCTTAAATTGCTAAAACAAGACACAGCGTAGGGCCAAAAAGGCCCATCTTGAAGCTCCCGCAACAATTCGTCATTTAGGGCCAAAAGATCTCATTTAAAAGCTTCTGGAACAAGCCATAATTTAGGTTGAAAAGTCATAGCTTGACACTCTAGGAAGAAGTCAGAGTAAAATCAAATTAGCATATTAACGCTCCAGGAACAAGTCGAGCTTTCCGTCCAAAAGGTCGCACCTTAAAGCTTCCTAACAAGGCACAGTTTATGAACAATAAGTTGCATCTTAAGGCTCCCAGTCCAAGTTTAAGTTTATGACCAAAAGGGCATATCTTAAACCTTCCAGAGCAAGTCACAGCTTAGAAACAAAGCTCACCCGTTAAAGCTCTTCGAAGAAGTCACACCTTAGGAATAAAACGTCATATTAAATCTCCCGGTATATGTCACACCTAAAAACCAAAAGGTCGCATGCTAAAACTCCCGGAACATGTCCCAGCTGATAAGCAAAATGCCAACTCTTAAACTGCTGGAACAAGTCACTGCTTAGAACATAAATGTGATAGCTTAAAACTCCCAGAAGTAGTCATAGATTATGACAAAGTTTTCCTATTAAAGCTCCCAGAACAAGTCACAGTTTAGGACTAATAGGTCGCATCTTAAAGCTATCGAAATAACTCACAACTTTGCGTCATAAAGTTCCATCTTAAAGCCATGGGAACAAGTCACATTTTAGAAGAAAAGGCATATCTTAAGGCTCCAAAAACAAGTCAAAGATGAGGGACCAAAAGTCATCGCTTAAAGGTGTCAAAAGAAGTCATACTTTAGGACTAAAACTTCATCTTGAATCTACCGGTATATGTCACACCTAAAGACCAAAACTTGCATACTAAAGCTTCCGAAACATGACTCAGCTGAAGAACAAAAAGCCTCCTCTTAAACTCCTGGAACAAGTTCCAAATTAGGACAAAAATTCCGCATATCAAAGCTCCCGGAAGAAGTCACAGCTTATGACAAACATCTCCTACCTTAAAGGTACCGGAACTAGTCATATCTTATGAAAAAATTGTCCTGTTAAATTTCCCGGAACAAGTCACAGTTTAGGAAGAAAAATAGGCACATTAAAGCTCTCGGAACAAGTCACAGCTTAGGAACAAGAGATTGCATCTTAAAGCTGCTACCCGACCAATTCATAGATTAAGACCAAAGCGTCACATCTTAAAGCTCCCTGAACATGTCACAGCTTAGGACCAAAGGTCACCGCTTAAATATGTCGGAAAATGTCGCACTTTAAAGAACAAAACGTCATATTAAATCTCCAGGTACATGTGATACCTTAAGAGACAAAAAGGGCACATGTTAAATCTCCGTGAACATGTTCTAGATGAGTAAAAAAAAGCAAACTCTTAAAGTACCGCAACAAGTCACAGATTGAGGCAGAAAAGTCCCATCCTATAGCTCTCGGAACAAGTCACAACTTTGGGCCAAAAAGACCCACCTTAAAGCTACGGGAAAAATTACAGGTAAGGACACAAAACATATCCTAAAGCTCCCAGAACAAGTTCTAGTTTAAGACTATTACGTCACATCTTCAAGCTACTTGAACAAGTCACAGCCTAGAACCAAAAATCCCCCCTTAAAGCGCTCGGAAGAAGTCACACCTTAGGATAAAAAAATTCAGTTTAAATCTACCTGTACATGGCCTACATAAATGCCCAAAAGTCGCAATTTAGACCTCCTGGAGTATATCCCAGCTGAGGAACAAAAAGCCAACTCTTAAACTTAAAGCTCTTGGAAGAAGTCATAGCTTATGAAAAAATTGTCCTCTTAAAGCCCCCAGAAGTAGTTACAGCTTAAGCCCCAAAAATTGAAGCCTAAAGCTCCCCGAATAAATCACAATTTAGGGTCATAAAATCCTATCTTAAAGCTAAGGCTTCCAGAACAAGTCACAATTTAAGAATATAACGTCACATCTTAAAGATCCCAGAACAAGTTACAGCTTAGGACCAAAACGTCATCTTAAATCACCCGGAATATGTCACACCTAAAGCCACTAAAGTTGCATGTTAAAGCTCCCTTAACAAGTACAAGCCGATGAAAAAAAGACACATCTTAAAGTGCTGGAATAAGTCACAGCTTAGGACGAAAAATTCACATTTTAAAGCTCACGGAAGAAGTCATAGCTTGGTTCATGAAGTCACATCTTAAAACTACGCCAACAAGTAACAGCTTAGGACGAAAAGTCATATTTAAAGGCTCCAAGAACAAATGAAAGATAAAGACAATAACGTCACCTCTTGAATCTCCCCGAACAAGTGACAACTTGGGGCAAAAAGTCACCGCTTAAAACTCCCAGAAGAAGTCACATCTTAGGACCGAAATATCAAGCCTGATCGAGACCGGGAGTGGAAAGGGGCTTTTATCCACGCCCATCTCTGCTCTCGTTCTATTGCCCTCATTTTACACCTACAAGGGAATGTCAGGTATGGCGGAGGCAACGGTGTTGCGCCTGACATCTGGCGAATTTCCTGCTTTCCTGTCCCGACACGGGCAATTATAGCCCCCCCCCCTCCCCACCATTCCACGAATGCTGTAGTGAGATCTGTCTACGGAACCTTGGTATTTCGCTTTTAATTCAAGATAAAAATAAATGCAGCTAACGAGTTATGCCCCACATAGCTGAGAGACGTCTTGATTATGGCCCTCTTCCATCACATGCATTGGTCCTCTAGATACTCTCCACTCCGCTCCTGTCTATGACAAAGGGTTCCTTCTACTCGCTCGACCATCAAGCCTGACACTCCTGAGTTCTGGGTGAGCAAAAGTCGAAAAGAGGTGGACAGCTTGACTTCGTCCAAGATATACACCTGAGCCTGCCATCACCAACATCACAGTTAACTTTAATGAAAAATGTTTTTAATGAAAAAGATATACAATGAACTCAGTTTGTTAAAAATCAGCAACCCCGAACTCAGCTCGTTAACATCAGCAGCCCCAAACTCAGTTTGTTAACAACAGCAGCCCTGAATTCAACATGTTAACATCTGCGGCTCCGAACTCAGCTCGTTGATATCAGCGGCCCTAAGTCAGATTGTTAACATCAACAGCCCTGAACTCAGCTTTTTAACCTCAGAAGCGCTGAACTCAGCTTGTTAACATTAGTGGCCCCAAGTCAATTTGTTAACATAAACGGCCCTGAACTCAGTTTGTTAACATCAGCGGCGCTGAACTCAGCTCGTTAACATCAGCAGCCCTGAGTTTACCTTGTTAACATCAGTGGCCCTGAACTCAATTTCTTATATCAGTGGCCCCAAACTCAGCTCGTTAATATCAGCAGTTCCGAACTCAGCTTGTTGACATAAGTAGTCTCGAACTCAGCTTGTTAACATCAGCGTCCCTGAGCTCAATTTGTTAACATCAGAAGCCCGGAAATCAGCTTGTTAAACTCAGCGTTCTCGAACTCAGCTTGTTAACATCAGCGGCCCTCAAGTCAACTTGTTGAAATCAGCAACCCCGAACTCATCTTGTTAACATTAGCGTCTCGGACAAAGCTTGTTAACATCGATGTGACTCCGAACTCAGTTTGTTAACATCAGCAGCCTCGAAATCAGCTTGTTAATATCAGTGGCCCCGAACTCAGTTCCTTGACATCAGCGGCCACTCAAGTCATTTTGTTAACATCAGCAGGCCCGAACTCAGCTTGTTAACATCATCGCCTCCAAACATCAGTAGCCTAAAACTCAACTTGTTGACATCAGCGGCCCTCAAGTCAGCTTGTTAACAGCAGCAGCCCGAACTCAGCTCGTTGACATCAGTGTCCCCCAAGTCAGCTTGTTAACATCAGCAGGCCCGAACTCAGCTTGTTAACATCAGCGTCCACAAACAAAGCTTGTTAACATTAGCAGCCCCAAACTCAGCTCATTGACATCAGCGGCCCCCAAGTCATCTTTTTAACATCATCGCCCCCAAACAAAGCTTGTTAACATCAGAAGTTCCAATAATAAGCTGGTAAAAATAAACTACTTTGATAGATGTCTATTTCTATCTTATAAAGAGCGAATATATATAAAAATATGACATTAAGATAGTACTATGAAAAACAAATAACTTGATTAAATATTTAGTTGAATTTATATTGAACACCAATTGGCTCGCAGTAATCATAAATAGCACCTCATTTTTATCTCGTTCCAAAAGTCTAATTTGCCTCTTTTATACAGGGTGGGGCAGAAATGTTGCCCTGATTTCAAAGGTTAATAAAAACCAAACATATGAAAATACAAGAAAAAAACTTCGTATCTCTATGGAGTATATTAAATGTCATTTATTTTTTGTTTCAGGTATTACCCACCATGGCCTGGAGTGGAGAGCATCGTGCATTTGTTTTGGAAGAGTTTCGTAAGTCCGTCGCAACGATGCAACGTTCCTTCCGAAGACACTTTGCGCTTCGTCGTCATGATCCCATCCCGGATGGAATAACAATTCGTCGGTGGGTTTCGAACTTTAGACAAACATCATCGGCTTTAAACGCGAAAAGTCCTGGTCGTCTTAGGATCGCTACAGGGCCAGAAAATCTTGCAGCTGTGACATCTTCAATACAGCAGTCTCCCAGACGTTCCGCACGAAAACGCGCATCTGCCTTACATATGTCCGTTCGAAGCGTTTGCAGAATCTTACACAGGTCTATCCACATACATCCCTAAAAGATGATGTTTTACAGGAACCCGCACAACTTTGTGTCAGGACATTCTCCAGACCATCCCCCCAACAGCTGTTCTGATCTGCAGTGATGAAGTGCACTTCCATTTATCGGGGATGGTTAATAAACAGAACTTTCGATACTGGTCAGACAATAACCCTCGTGAACTCCACGAACGACCACTCCACAATGCGAAGGTTACTGTCTGGTTGGTGTGCCATGGGTGATTTCGGCGTGTGGGGTCCTTATTCTTTCGAAGAAGAAGGTGTTACATTAACTGTTACATCGGACCGTTATTGTGAACTCCTCGAACGTCTTCTCCATCCTAAAGCCATCCAGTTACTCACCGCTCATAATCCGGATGATGTATGGTTCCAACTAGATAAATTTCCTGGTCATCTTGTTTCTCTGGGAGCCGATATTTGGGTGGCCTGCACGTTCCCCGGATTTGGTTCTTATGATCTTTTTCTATGGGGGCACCTCAAATCACGAGTGTATCAATCAATACCGGCCAGCAACTGTAGAAAATCTAAAGGCAGCCAAATAACTCAGGAAATCAATGCAATCCCACGGGAAATGATTCAAAGGGCTATGGTGAACTTTCGAGAGACTTCAAAACTGCATCGACATTGGCGATTGTCACTTAAGTGATACAATTTTCAAAACCACTTGAATCACAATGGTATTTAATGTACTTATTATAAATACAAAGTATATTCTCGTATGATCATGTGTTTGTTTTTTATTAACATTTGAAATCGGGGCAACCTTTCTGCCCCACCCTGCACATATGTACAAGTATATTTACGCTTTATGCTCACCCAAATAACTTCATCTAATTTAGAGCTGGCAGAGCATCGTCAAGTAACATTAGTTTAATAATATCTTCCTAGTTTGAGTGAATCATAATTCGAGAATGTATATCTAATAAACAAATATTAAATAATTATTAAGTTTATATACGTGGTTAGACAAAAATAATATTTTAGCTATTTGTTCATAAAAAAAAGAATTCCAATGTATATGCACTACAGACATCAGTTACTTGGTGTAATTACCAAGAAGGTTATGTGTTTATAGATCTGTGCATCAGTATATGTCAAGCTGAGTGACCTTTCTCACTTCCGAAGAGGGCAAACTATTGGAGTGAGAAATGCTGGAGCTTGGTACATAGCGAAAAACAAGATTTGTTTAACGTTTCGAGAAAAACTGTGTCTAAAGTCAAGTTGGCATACCAAAAACAAATAAAACTATCCCAGGTTAGCGCAACTCAGTGATAGAGATGATAGACCATTAAAATCCATTGTGTCAATAATTAATTCACAGAACCGTAACTACGAAAGAGACTCCATCGCTAGAGTAGAGTTGCCCAAATTTGACATCTCATATTTTTACTAAATGTTACGGACAAAGGTTAGTTAACTATGATATTATTATTTATATAGAGATCATGCTAGCCGAGTGGATACAGCGTTGGCCTCCCAACGTCGCGGTACCGGGTTCGATCCCAAATCCCGGCATGAGCGGACACAAAGGTCAGCGCACGGAGAGATCTGGCCACCGATTGGGGGACGCGCTCTGCTCACCCCGTTTTCGGGTGGGTAGATCTTCCACCTCTCACTTCACACATAGGCAATCACAACACTGCTTTTCTTCCTCTCCCGCTTTCACAGCACAGCACGCACATACACTCTCTGTTCCAAGGTATCCTGCCGATGGGTATATATATATCCACATACATCTGACGCGGAACAGGTCCCTCTCCCCAGAGGTGACGAAGGCTTCCACCAAAACGCTGTTTGGTGTCAAAAACATAATACTTCCTGGCACCTCTCCCTAAATGAGGACCCGCTCCTGGGGCCCTCAGGCCGACCAGTGATTGTCATACTGACCTTTATGTCGATTTCATTATCCGGTCGGGGATCCTCCCAGTATCATGGAAGGATTGGCGTTGACTAACTTATTATTTATATGTTCTATAAACCCTCGAATAGTTTTGGATGGCTGCCATTAGATTTTGCTCTGTGTGTTGCCAAGTAATAATATTTATCATAATAGGTTTAAAAATTCATGAGAGGGATAGAAAAAAATAACCTAATGTTAATGCGAATATTTTTTGTGATATAAATGATTAAAAATAAAATAAATATATAAAATTAATTAAACTGGAAAAGGGAAAATAGGAGGAAATTTGGCAACCCTGTTTTGAAACAAAACTGTTTCAAAATGTTTCGATATTTCTGTTTGAAATACCACAAATAACCTAAAGAAATCGCTAAATTTAATTTATTTTATTAGTTAATGTCCTATCTAGTTTATTTATAACTAAATATGCACCAAACATTCCATCTCTTATCAAATAATAATATTTTAATTTGACACTGAACGAAAGTCAGTGTAAATTGTGACATGACTAATTGTGGTAGCTGTACAACAAATAGATAAGTTCTTAGAACCACTAGAAAGGAAATCTAATTTAAAACACTAACTCAACTTGTAATACAAACACATCCAAAAGGCCACTAAAGATAAGCTTCCCAGAGAGCTCCAAGTAGTCTCCTCTCTAATCTACTCGGGCTGGAAAGAGGAGGGCAGAAAAAGCTTTTCTATTTGTTGGCAAATTCATTATTACTGGGTTATTTACCTTCCAGACATTTTTACTTGCCCCACCCCTTGCAAGAGAGTGACAGGTGTATCATAGGCAACCCTGCTGCAGTTGACATCTGCAGAAGGATATACAGCTATATATATCCCGCACAAAATTTTACTTAAGCATAGCTTCGTCACGCTTTATTTATAAGATATCTACTTACAAAATTTCCGCAGATGCCCTCGTTGGTTTGTGTTTTAAGTTGACAAGAACACTTTATTTGTTTTACGAACCTTTCTGAATAAAGTTCCTCCGGGGATTCCTTGTTGGGTTTCGCGTCTTATTTTTTAAATCATAACAACAATATATCATTAGCCTTGAAATCACTTTCATTTGTTTCTTCACTTTCAGACTCAAGTGTAATGCAGATTTAATCCAAAATAACCTATACAAAGCTTGTGAAAGAAGTATCTTAACCATGTTATGTCAAGTGGTTCATAAACTTTTTTGCCGGACGGTCTAATAAATAATGAGCCAGTAAACTTTAGCTGAATAAAGCCTAAGAACTTATTGTATAAGAGCAATTTACACTTATGAATTTTATGTCACAGAATATCAAACTAAAAGTGTATTTCGGTTCCAATGCAATATTTTTACGTTTACATTTTATACAACCTTTAAATGTAATTTCATAGTTAGGTTTCCTACGGCGCGTCTTCAAATAATCGACACTTATTTTAATACTTTTCGAAGCACTTAACCAATCAGGAAATAAATTTTAGCATAGACTCTCGTAATCTCTCCTTAATTGGTCAAAAAAGGAATCTTTTGCACTCACACTTAATCCTCAAAGAGAAATTTGGCCAATTCGGGGGTAGAAAATCAATTGTCTATGAGCAACTTACCACAGCTGTACCGAGATATCATATGGTAAGCTGATGAAGTGAGTTTATTTGATGCCATTTTCGAGGAATAACTTAGATATTTTAAAATCGCACTTGGGTAGCGGAGAGATCGCGAGGCCGAAGATTGCGCGGAAACACAGGAACTGAAGGTTTGGAGCCAGCGGATAAGATTTGACGAAGGCGCCGCTCAGAACACGTAGGATGAGAAGCGTTATTTAACTAAGGATACTTAGCGAATATATAAATTAAACTTAACAATTAATATTCATGTATTAGAATATAAATGAAGCCGGCATACGATGAATTCAACGAGACGAATCACAGCAAATATAATAAAAAGAGCAAAGCACTTCTTCACGGGAAGCTTAACGAGTAGGTTAACCAGCAAATTCACTAATTCGAAAAGAAAATAACAAGCCTTAAATAAAACTGCAAACACCAAAGGAAAATGTTGCGCACAGTTTCGGTGGTCAGGGTTCTATGCTGGCTCTGCTGTGATTCCTAGTATATGAATATCAATGGCATAGACACTGGTCTCGAAAACTATGTTTCAGTTTGCTGACAACACGAAGTTGGAAGGAAAGGCCACAACTCCCTCAGACCGGCATAAAAGCCAAAAAGACCTGAACGCAGTATTCGAGTGGTCCGAAAAGTGGCGGAGGCAATTTAATGTTGATAAGTGCAAAGTATTACATATCGGTACGAGGTGTGAGGATACCAGCTACACAATGTTCGAACAAGCCTGGAATAAGGTAACCACTGAAAAGGTTCTTAGCGTGATCGTATGAAACAACTTGAAAGTTGGTTAACAATGTGTTGAAGCTTGTCAAAGAGCTAACATAGTCCTCGGATTTATATTTAGAATTTTCACATTTAAATCGGAATATATTTTAATCTCTCTACAAATTGTTAGTTCGGTCTCATCTGGAATATGCGGTGCAATTCTGGTACCCTTATGTGCGGAAATATATAGAAATATTGGAAAATGTGTGAATACGTGCCACCAAGTTGATTCCATTGTTACACAATAAACAGTACGAATAGCGTTTGGAAGGTCTAAATCTTCAGTCACTTGAAACAACTTTCCAACTTTATAAGATACTGCAAGATTTTGATAACGTGAAATCTAATTCTTTCTTCGAGTTGGACGTGTGCGAAGAACCAGAAGTTGTGGTTATAAATTGATGAAGAGGATATTTGAGACAAATATATTTAAGAATTACTTTACACATAAAGTGGTTAATTTCTAGAATCGTTTGTCAATTAACGTGGTCGAGTCTTCATCTATAATTTTATTAAAAGATCGCTTGGACTCCCACTTTAAATGCATAGGAATATTCTGAAGAGGGGCTGACCTATAAATGGACACCAGGGTCTTTTGCTGGCCCAGTTCTCTTATAATCTTATAAAAGACGCGTTCACGGTGTGCGAGATGAACTAGAAAACAATCGAATGTTAACCTCTCCTAAATTTAACCTAACTTAATTCAACTTTACGAAACGGATCCTAGCATAAAATAAACTCATGTCATCCCTAGAAGATGCAGGAAAGGAAGGAGTAGAGCAAAAAATAATAATATATCGATGTTAGAAGGAAGGAAAGGACCCATGTACGAATCCCAGGATACAGGTTTACAATAGCAATGGTAACTGTACTAGACACTGCATCGGACACGCCTGGACACCGCTTCAAACCAACTTCAAACCTTGACTGTATCTAATGGACCAATATAACTGCTCTAAGAAGTTTAATTTGGTTATTTTGACCCTCATTATTGCAGTTAAACTGCAATTGATGCATCCTGAGTCCCGCAGGCTGTATGATGCTGTTAGGACGTAAAGGAGCAAATAATATATGAATACGAAATTTGCCTAGAGTATCAAAAGCCACTTTATTCATATATTTTAAGTTTGGAAAAAATCGGGATATTTCCTAAATCTTTTTTCATGTTTGAGAATTACCATGTTTGAGTATTCAATACATTTTTTTAAAGAAAATGAAACATTTTGAAATAAATATGATCATCGAATGGTTGTTTTTTTTAACAAAAAGAATTACAAATGGTAAAATTCATAGAATTATTTTTTCAAAATACCAAAATTAAGGCATGGTTGCTTGTTTTTTCGTATATGAAAAGTTTTTAGCGAAGTTATTTCTAAAATAGATTTTCCATTTTAATCTTTAGCCCTAGGAAATAGCTACTGACCCCTAAAAACGAGTGAAGCAAAATTAAATTACAGAGGTGGGCGGTCTGATTCGGAAGTCCGATTATCCGATTAATCGGACTCGTATTTTCGAATCGGACTAACCCGCGCCAAACGAATCGGATAATCGCAATAGGACTGCCGAAAATTTACAGCATTTTGCGATTAATCCAGGTCGACGTTGTCTTTGTTTTTCGCAATAGCAGTTTCTTAATATACTTTTCTATATTTTTCTCAAGTAATTTTTTTTTTTCGTTTTATTCTATTCTATTCACACTTTCGTATTTTCTCTATAATATAATGCGCTCCGCCTCGGTCGAGCGCGTGTTCAGCTATGGGTCGGACATCCTCAGGCCTAAGAGGGCGGCCCTCGCTGCACCGAACTTCGAGGCCCTCGTCTTCATGAAGGGCAACCTCCACCTCCTCAAGAATTCCCACGAGGTGGAGGAGGAAGATGAGGCCTAAGCTGGCGGGCTTAGAGTAGAGTAGAGTAGAGTAGAGTGGAAAACTTTAAATATTATGAGGTATATATGGAACAAAGTTGTTAGTTGACCCTACCTTTTTTCTGAGAGAATATATTAGTATTACTGTGTGTATTTTGTGTAATATGTACTGTATAGTTTAATTTTAGTTATATTATATTTTAATTAAAATAAATTGTTTATTTTTTGATCTTAAAAGCTTGGTTTCTCTTTGTATCAGTTAGTAATGGCTTATTAAGGGTAAAAAAGCATTAAATTCCCTTTAGAAACATTGAAAATCGCTTTAAAAGATTGAATCCCTTTTAAAAAAATTAATCCAATCGGATAATCGGATGATCGCTAATCGGACTTAGATCTTTGGCAGTCGAATTGGATAATCGAATTGGACTTGACGAACTGGCGAATCGGTAATCGCTAATCGGACTTCAATTTTTTCAAATCGCGTCCACCTCTGTTAAATTATTACGGCAAATTTAGATCGGAAAAAAGAGCTGTGCGGATTGGGAAAATCCCCCCCCCCCTTCTAGGCTTAGAAAATAGGCATGATTCTGAAAAAAATAAGAGTAAATTATTACGAAACCAGGAAATGACTTCGACACTACCCCCTACAGGGGGAGCTTGCGCTTCGCTACTAAGATTAAAATTTAATATCTAAAAAAAAGCAGCCATGGTTAAATTTTTATAAATTTTCTGAACTTCGCCAATTATAATAATTTTAAAAAGGAACTCGAAACTAAATTTCCCCCATTTCAAAATATCACGTTGCTAAAATATAGTTATAGAAGAAGATTTCTAATAATAAATTTTCTGAACTTCACCATTTGTAATTCTTTGGGTTTTAAAAATTTCACAAAATTTCGATACTTATATTTATTTCTGAACTTCCCCATTTTGCTTTTTTTTATATTATAAAATAATTATTAGAAATAACTTTGATCACAAAAACATAAGTCATAACCAAACTAAGATGAAATTATTATTCAAATACTCAAAAGAATCCCCTTCTTAAATAGAAGAATTAGTGATGATGAAGTGATGATGATGATGACAAGTGGAGCTTGTGCATCACAGGCAGACCTTCGTTCTGTGGCCTACCGCCTAGCTGGCTCAAGTAACGGGACTCTGGTCTAAAAAATTAACAAGGTTTCCAGTACATATCATCATCATCATCATCACTAACTCTATATTTTAAGAAGGTTTTTTTTTGAGTATTTGAATAATAATTTCATCTTAGTTTGGTTATGACTTATGTTTTTTATCAAAGTTATTTCTAATAATTCTTTTATAATATCAAAAAACAAAATGGTGAAGTTCAGAAATAAATATAAGTATCGAAATTTTGTGAAATTTTTAAAACCCAAAGAATTACAAATGGTGAAGTTCAGAAAATTTATTCTTAGAAATCTTCTTCTATAACTATATTTTAGCAACGTGATATTTTGAAAGGGAGGAAATTTAGTTTAGAATTCCTTTTTAAAATTATTATAATTGGCGAAGTTCAGAAAATTTATTTAAATTTAACCATGGCTGCTTTTTTTTAGATTTTAAATTTTAATCTTAGTAGCTACTACGCAAGCTCAGTGGCTAAGCCATTGCCTGGTTTCCTAATAATTTACTCTGTCTCGGGTTTTTTTTTCAGATCTATGTTTATTTTCTAGGCCAAAAGGCAAGAAAAAACATTTAACGGAATTCTTTTGATATACGGAGAAAAAATATCTTAAGAGCTCTTTATTTCCCATCTAAATTTGCTTTAATATGCTAAAAAAAACATGCCTTAATTTTAATACATTTTCTGAACTTCACGATTTGTATTTTTTTTTAATTCCAAAACATTCGATAATCATAATAATTTTTTTTAACTCTTAAAAAGAACTTTGATAAAAGCTTCAAATATAGGAAAAACCAGCTAGGCAGTTTTTTCAAACTGTAAAGAAAATCTTAGAAAGAACTTTGATAAAAGCATCAAATATACCGAGGTGATTCACACACTAAAATTCAAACTGTTTCAAAATAATTACATTCCTAAAATAGAGTGCAATGGATATTTTCTGGTAACCTTTAATTTCTTTTTAAACCAAAAGCCAGTTGCCAGAGGGGGATAAGCCGTAGGCCACAGACCGAAGATCTGACTGCGAAGCGCAAGCTCCTCCTGTAAGGATGAGTACCGTAGGTTCGACTTGTATTTTTATTAATTGATAAAAATCCCATTAACGTTAATTATGGTCATTTTGAATGAAATTTTTAGCTTATTCTCAAAACCTTTCGAGATTAAAAAAAAAGAATTAGTTCCAATTTTGTTATTCAACCGCTTCTGAGAATTATTTACCCACAGAAGGGGGGAACTCTGTACAGAATGCTGCACCTGGTACCTAAAGGAACTGCAAGTCCTCCCGATCCAAATGGCTTAAGCTGGTTCGTCCCACCCCCGGTCCCTCTTTGCACCCTTATATTCTAAGACTATCGCCCCTATGCTCTTCATTATTCCTCTATCTAGTTTTGAGGACCTGACCAACTATACCATGACCTTTACCGTCCGTAGGTCGCAAGAGGCCAGGCTTGAGTGATCTTGGGCGCTGGAGCAGGAATAATGGGATGTGTGGTTTTGCTTCAATAATAGCTTCCTGCGCCAAATGGGTTAATCATTTCCCTGCAGCTGTTCTCGGATATACAAAGTTGTACTGCTTATGGGGGCACACTTTACTGCCAGGGTAACTAAAAGTCTCGGGTCCCATCTCAGGTCCTATCACATAATCTTGTATCGTGGACGATGTGACCTAGTAAAGTATTCCACCCGATCATCACTGCCGCTCTGACTGGTTAGTTGTGAACTGCGATCTTTGGGTTGTGATTGTCCGCTGGGTAACTTCCGGTTAGTGTGTGTCCCGCAGGTGGAATATTACCCTTTGTCGCACCCACAGTTGGATCTCTTGAAAAGTCCGAAAATCCTAATGCCATAAACGGGAGCGGTTGAACGCCACTCTTCTGTTTTCTACTTTATGGTCCATGTTGGAGTGGGAATAGCCCCTGACAGCAAGCTTGTCTGATTGAGGGTGTTCCCTCTCATAACTCAATTAGTAAAGAAGTTTTCCTTTAACCGCTTCTTGAGTAGCTCTCGTGGAACTCCTCAAAAAATAAGGGCAGCACCCGTAAAACCTAAAGTGCCCTCCTCCCCTTCCACATTCCTTCTAACCGAAAGGGGGATTTGCCGCTTCGATCCTTACTCCTTCTTCAGAGTAGCCCTTATCGACTCTGTCCGTGATCACGGTGGTATTCCCTTTGTTACGAGTATCTCAGTGGCCACCTAAAAAGAAAGAAAACCGAGGCAGAATATGCCGCTAATGAAGTGAGCAGCTGGGGTCTTCGCGAGATCTCCGGATAAGTATTATGGCGGAGGCCGTCTTTAGGCCCTCCTCTCCGGCTTCGATCCACGATTCATGACTTTCTTGGAAGCCGGCCTCCCATACTTGCAGATATAAAGTAAGCTATTCTGAGGCGAAGGTTCCCTCATTCCAGACGGCAGATTCTTCTTCAGGGGAGAACAGCGACTCGGTGGGAACCTCCGATGAGCCACCCTATATCTACTTCCAGGAATGTCCTCCTAATGGGACACCAGCCAACAATACTCAAGGGAGAGGAAGGCTTGCCCCATTCCGGTGTGGCTCCAGAAACGACCCAATTTTTCTTAATCTCAGAGAGGAGTAGCGTCTAGGTCTGTTTGTCCGGCCTTGGAACCCATTCGGAAATATAAAATACAAGCTTCACACCATGCCCTACTTACCCAAAAGGTAAAACAATAAAACTATGGTGTTTTTTCCTTCCCGGAGGGCCCCGGCGAGGGACTGATTCCCTGCCGACCAATTAAGCACCACGCCTAAGATGGCACGTGAGGCCTCGTGCAGAGAGAGCAAAACCCGAACTGGCAGACAAAGCAGTGGTGGGCGCAGAGTTCCGATGACGTCGGGGACATTCATTCAAGGCCACCTGGCATCTTCGAGTTTAACCCCTTTTTAGTGATGTTTTATGGATAGGCGCATCTAGCTCAGGGGAAAGATGTCCCATGAACGTCAGTAAGGAGCTATGGTATTCCGGAGGAAAACGAAGCCTTTCTTGGACGGAAGTCTTCTACTGAATGCGTTTGACCCTGCCCCAGCGGTCATTGTGCGCGCTATTTTGACATTCACTGGCTTTTCGGTGCAAACAATCCCGCATTATACCATATACGAGTACTTCTAGAAAGAATTAGTCCATGAGAGGGAGCTCATTGACTCCTCCATAGAAGACATTACGGAAGAACTGGCGGACCATGAAGCGGTCAAGGTTGAATAAGATAAGAAAACAGGCATAGGACGTGATGGGCCGGGAGAGTCACTGCGAGCTCGTTAGTATCGCTAGCGTGTCATTAACACAATCTTACCAATACCAACTTTTCAGTCACACTAGTAGAACATGTCGGCGTGCAAGGTCGAGTCGTCCCAAAATCTGTGTGAACTGCTCCAAGTAGTTACATGATAAATCTTTATTGTGCAAGGCCAAGTGTATGACTTGTGGCAAGTCGCACCCTGCTTCCTAGAAAGCAAGGTGACTCGTATTTGTTTGAGTGGATCCTAAAGGTCCAGGCTGCGGACTGAAATTCTTTCAGAGAGGTCAAAGGAACTTGTCACGTCGCGGCCTGGGCGACCTAGGACTTCCTACACCATTTAATTCCAAGTTTCAGTTGTACCAGGTGCATGGTGCTTTACTTCTGTTGCACTATACACCCCCTTGCGGGGTTACATAGGTGTAGAATTAGATCGAGAAGATTCAGGGCAAGTTCTCGCAAGAAAGCCTTCCCGTCCTCCTGAATCGCATTCTCGGACTCAGAGTCATGATAGTGTCCCTCACGACCGCTTTCTCTAGCAGGGTCGCTGCTCCACCAGCATTAGCTAGCTACATGATTTCTGTAAATATTTACTTTGCATGTATTGGGGGGGGAGGCAGGAAGAATACCCTTACCCTCTCCAGCGCGTGTCGTAAAAGGGGACTAATACCGTATAGAGAGACATTGACCTGTGAAGTTGTGCCCCCGAATGTTTTATCCCGGGAGCGCAACACACAATGTCGATAATGGGACGGGTTATCGCAGATCCCGTTCACACAGGCAGACTAATATGCGTCAGTGTGTGAGGGGGTGTATGCGATGTGAGAAAGGGGCGAATGGTAGACAAAGTCTTTAAAACGGAGATTTCAGCTATTTGATTTATGTGAGACAAACAAGAAGGGGAATGAAGAGTTTGTGTAGGGTAGAGTGCCTTCTGGTGTGGATTAGAGTGGTAGGAATAGTGTATGGGAGTGCTTATAAGTGATGAGTGACATGATGTAATAGTTAGATATGAATGTGTGAGCTCGAGAATTAAGTGAGTAAAGTTGATTTGCAAAGGTGAAACTGCGTTGTTGTAGTATATGGACCCTGTAACGATAGAAGTGAAGCTGAGAAAAAAGAGAGGTTAGTGAATGACTTGGATGAGTGATGGATTGAATCGGGAGTGATGTGAAAGCTGTAAAATCGCATGGTTTTGCTGTTAAATTGGTTGGTGTATGATGATAAGACGTGAAGAAGGTGGAAAGAAAGGGTCAGAAGTGAAGTGTTATCGTATAAGAGAGAAAAGGAAATTACTTGCCAATTCTTAAATATGCATATGAGGATTTCTGGGAGATGCGGTCAAGTATATATGATGAAAAGGAAAGTGAAAAAGAGGTTAAAGAGCGCAGGAAGACTGCAAATGAGGTCTTTCGACTAAAAGATGAATCATATTGATCGGAAGGAAGTGAGAAGGGTGATGAACCAGGATAAGAATATCTGTGTGAACATGAAGTACAATAATGGTAGGGTACTTGTAAGCAATGAGATCAAAAGTAGATGTGGAACATACTTTGACGTGTTGTATAATGTGCGTGTGGAAGATGATGTAAATGCGCTTGGTTTCGTGGACCTAAATCGGGTGCTGTGTAAAGTTGATGAGAAAATGCTGATTGGGCATATAATAAGGATACCTGAGGGATTGATACAGGATGAACAAGTGTGGTTTAGAAAGGGCATTTTTGTCGAAAACTTACACATTTTAATTACCTGAACACTTTTAGCGGTGACTTCTTGTTGTTAAATTGTGTGGGGATTAACTTCCATTTGGGAGATTGTATCAAGTGTAAATATGTACAAAGTTAAATCGATCCAGCATTGAAAGATGTATATAGTGCAAATATAAGGTTAAAGAAATTAAGTGTAAATATAAAGTTAGAGAAATTGAGCGCCTCCTTCTCCCGTATCTGCTTCTAATTTCAATGCAAGACAGAAGTGGGGTTGTGTAGTGGTAAAAAAAGATTTCCTACATTGGTGCCCAGACCCTGGAATACTAAATCAAAGATGAGTTTGGTTACAACTAGAGGGGGACATAGGGCTCTAAGTACCCATCTTATTAAATATATATCTGGTGTGAATGAGTGTTTGAGAAAGAAATGGATGAGCGGGAAGGAAGTGGATGATATTGTGTGTGTGCATGTAGATGCTTTGAGAGGCGCGTGCTTGCGGTTTTCTGTCGATGGATGAATCTTGACGAGGCGTGATGTTAAACAAAAGAGTTGGATAGTACTCATAAAAGTGTCGAGTAAAAAAGAAAAGAAAGAGAAATAGGATGAATATATTGTATATAATTAAGACGCTTGCTGTCTGAGTGTACCGATCGCAACAACCCTCTCGGTCTGGTTGCTTTATGTACGAATTCCGTGTTTATCTGTGAGTACTGAAGACAATGTACACTCTTATGATTAAACAGTCACCCAAAAATTGTGGTTGCTCTCAAAGTACAGGAATAAGCCAATGGAGGCTCACGAGCTATATTTGTGTGCAAGCTTGAATGATAAGTACTTCTTTAAGCCCCTTTGTAATGTGGACGGACGGTTTAAAAGATTCGTTTGAATGTGTCTTTTTAGATTCAAGATGGTGCAGTCGATACGCCGCGCGCCAACAGCGATCCAGCAAACTGTTCGCAACTCGTTACAGGCTACTTGTTTTTCATTTGTTAATCTTCCTCTTTCCTATAGCGCTCTATCTATATTTTGTATGACCGGTTTAATTAGTTTTCATTCTGTGGTAATGAACACTCATCCATTTCAGTTTGGGATTACTTTTTTTAGTCGCGTGCGCGCGTCTCTATAAGTTACTATGTCGGTCGGTCGGATAGTAGCCGTTTTAATTTTCAATGAGTTTTTGGGGTAATAAAATCGTAACTATTAGGCCGATTCTAACGAAATTTGAAACTCTTATGTTGTTTTACATTCTTTTCCGAATTATATAATTGCCAAAGTCCTCTGAAGGCTGGTCCGGGAATTATTGAAAGTTTTGAATGTCTTAAGGTCATAAGTCAGTATAATTGAGAGCACGCGACTTAGGTCTGTTGACTTTATTCATTTTCGAAGGCCATAATCTTCAAGGGATCAGTTTTCGAAATCCCACGAAGGAAAAGGTTGAAATGAAACGACTCCTCAATTATCAATTTGCCATCAACAAATAATTACATTGATAAAAAAAAATGGCAGGTTAAAAAATTCATCGAATTACTAACGACTTCAGACAAAGATTCTACCACTACGTTTTATTACAACTAACGAGTATTACATCAGTACGCGATTTACACAGGATAAACGCCTGTATACTTATAAATAAGACTTTTTGAGAATATATAAATTATTAAAGGGGAGAATATTGGTGACCATTGATTTGGCCCGAAACACTGACGCGTACAGTCATAAATAAACATTTAGATCTTGTACTAGAGCAGTTTAGATATCTTTAAACCTGAAAAAGAATCTGCTAGGTTTGAAGACCTATTTTATCTCCTTATGGGGTTAGTATAGGAAAGAGCCCCACGCCCAGAACCTGAGGTAGATGGTCAGTGACTCATAAAAAGATGGTCAACCAGTTATAAAGAAGATGGTTGGCCTCTCTTCTCTACTTATTACATCTTGAATCCTTAAAACAAAACAAAGACCCGCAAAAGGTGAAGAGACACTCCAGATTTTGTTATAACAATATCGCCATGTCATTTAGTATTGAATACAACATGCCTGCACAAAGTTGTAAATGTGTACTATTGTGATAATGCCTTTTCTGAATTGATGTTGCAGTACATTGAAGCAAGGCTGATCGCCTGTCCTGAACAGCACAAAGAACCATAATGAATGGAGCACTTAATTTAACTACTAGTTGTTCAGTTTATATACAAATGTTCATTGAGATATATCCAGATCCATAGGTAAGTACGGTCTGAAAACAGAAAATCTCACCGAATAGAAAAAAAATTAACCACAGTAAACATTTACGAGTGCTTGTAGACATATGTCCATGAATTAGCATGAAAAAGAAAACATAGTGTGTAGATAGAACCAGGAAACCACATGCCTGCTACAGATCGTGTCTCGGCCATTAGATTTCCTACTCGAAGGTTCTATTGGCCAATGCTTATGCGTTTCATGGTGCCAGGAATCCGACATCGGAGTTCCCACCATTTCTCCTTTTAATATTAGTCGTAGTTTACAAGCTGAACATTGCTGCTTTTCTTGGGCTAATTTGAATTTTACTCCACCTTTTGAAGACCCATTTGGACAAGAATTGCTCTGAAGAAGTGTATACCCATCTTGATGAGAAGTGCCAGAAGGTTAAGATCTCCATTTGAACAAGAATTGCTCTGAAGAAGTGTATACCCATCTTGATGAGAACTGCCAGCAGGTTAAGATCTCCATTTGAACAAGAATTGCTCTGAAGAGGTTTCTAAACATTCTGATGAGAACTGCCAGAAGGTTAAGAACTACTAGGGCCAGCTTCAGTCCATGATTTGGCCTTTTTTTGCAATTAGGTTATTCTATTGACACTATAATGTTCCAGGTAACCTGCCAAAGTCAGTCATTCGACCTGTGCTTACTAGTGATCTTTCTTCTTACATACTACATTTCGACTATCGTACATTAAGGTTGGTATTAAATAACATCTTGCATAATTCTACCACAATGCGGGGTTAGGTCCATAGCATTCTTAAATGCTACGATGATCTGGCTTTGGTATCCAAGTGTGAGAGTAAAATAATGGCAATGATTTGAAAGTTTACCAAAGTATGTAAGAAAGTGAATTAAAATCAAACAAGGCATTAGAAGTTGAGAGTGTAGGTACTGAAACCTGTAATCGTTATGAATGGTATAGAAGTGTAATGTTTACATGAGTTTGAATGTTTCGAAAGAGGGGTGAAGTATATAGGAAAGAATGAAGGTACTACCAACTAATATAAAAAAGTACGGAATGTATAAAGATAAAAAATAGGTCAAGAGTGGTAGAATTCGGTAAAGGAGTATTTTAATACGAACTTTAATGTGTGGGCGTGAAACTGTAGTGTGGAAGAAACATCAAAAGTGAGAGTGGTTGAAATGAATAATATAAGGACCTGGTTTTGAATGAGAAGAGGGGGCAGAAAGAAGAAAAAATAACTGCGAAAAAGCGTAGTGTATAAAGGATGAAAAGGTGAAAGGCTGATGGGAATATTTCGAGATGACACGGGCATTTTGAACGAATGGACTCAGAAAAGTCAGTGGTGCACAGTAGTGTGTACATAGATACAATGGATCAACCCAGAAGAAACATAAATTGACTGTGATGAAATGTGTGGGAGAAAAAAGTATGTGACTTTAGTAAGCGGGGATAATCTAAAAATATGAAAGGTGCGTTTGACGCCCCCTAACTTGGGGAATGAACCACTTGCTATATTAGATTAATGAAGTCTTCGAGTGGAAATGTGATGGCAAAGCAGGAATAGAGAAAGGGCGGTTTCCTACTTTTTATTCTATAACTGTTTATTTTTCATTCTAGACATTTTTACTTTTTTCTTCTATAATTGTTTACTCTTATTCTATAGCTGTTTACTTATTATTCAATAGCTGTTTACTTTTTCATTTTATAGCTGTTTACTTTTTCATTTTATAGCTGTTTACTTTTTCATTCTTGAGCCGTTTACTTTTTCTTTCTATAGCTGTTTACTTTTTAATTTTATAGCTGTTTACTTTTTAATTTTATAGCTGTTTACTTTTTAATTTTATAGCTGTTTACTTTTTCATTTTATAGCTGTTTAATTTTTCATTCTGGAGCCGTTTACTTTTTCTTTCTATAGCTGTTTACTTTTTGATTTTATAGCTGTTTACTTTTATAGCTGTTTACTTTTTAATTTTATAGCTGTTTAATTTTTCATTCTGGAGCCGTTTACTTTTTCTTTCTATAGCTGTTTACTTTTTCATTTTATAGCTGTTTACTTTTCATTCTATAGCTGTTTACTTTTTCATTTTATAACTTTTTACATTTTTATTCAATAACTGCTTACTTTTCCTTCTACACCTGTTTACTTTTTCATTTTATAGCTTTTTACTTTTTTATTTTAGAGCTGTTTACTTTTCATTCTATAGTTGTTTACTATTTCATTATATAGCTGTTTACCTTTTCATTCTATAGCAATGACACTTTCCTACATTCAGTGGTGGTGAGAATAATGACAAACCAAAGGAGACAAATATTTGTCAACAACAGCAAAATAACTTCGATGCATCATACATTTGGGGTATCTATTTAACTTTTGCCTCCCCTTTCACTACTCGAGATATGAACAGGTTAGGGAGGAAAGACCACTCTTTGCATGTTTACCCGAAAGAAAACCCTTACCTACTGAGTTTCTAAAGAAAAACCCTTACCTACTGAGTTTCTAAGTTATTCTCAATGTTTTTATCCTGTCTAAAATTGTGTACCCTGTATTAAACAAAGACTTTTTTTCAACGAATACAACAATAACTGCACTCTAGGTTTACATATCGTTATGTACAAATTTACTGGTAACAGACCAAGTCTAATAGAACGCGCTATTTCTTTGACTAAACACGGGTGTTTTTAATAAGTTAAAGAACGCTCTTCAGTTTTCTTACGCTCTTTCAGACACTATCAGAAAGGCACGAAGATTGCACATAATAGTGGAAAGAAAAGTGTATACGTCTTTAGCTGGCAAAAGACATTCAGGGAATGGAATAGTAAAAAATAGACAAACTAAAGATGAAGAAGTAAAGATATAAGTATTATCCCAAATTTAGTATAACAGGAGCATTATGTGATCCCCAGGAGTAAGATTTAAAAAGGAAGCAATCTGTGAAGGGTACAAACTCCGATGAATGACCTTTCGACGAAAAGGAGACGTGCCTTTATATATATATATATATATATATATATATATATAATTACCGCTTAGCATTACAATGCAAACTATTTTCTCTGTAATCAATCGGAGGTAGATGGTCGCTGCCTGCGAAAGAAGTCTCTCGGAGAACCTGTCAAAGAAAGACATTAAAAACGTTAAAGGTTCACATCCAAATGGAAGAGAAATTGGCTAAAATTAAACGCATTCTACCGGTTTGAGTATTGTTACCAAAACTATTCCAGATTTAAGGGAATTTTTTTTGGGGGGGACGGGGTAGTGAGTTTGTTGAGAGCCAAGAACAAAAAATATTTTTTGTGGCTTTCAATTTTTTGCTTTTAAATTTCATTGCATATCAATTGATTCTGTAATTTATTTCCGATATTGGGGGCAGATCTTTATGCAAAGAAGCGCCCTTTTTTGGGGAATCCTGGGGAATTGGAGTGAAGCTGGGGTAGGGAGAGGCAGGGTACCATAATGACAGCAATAGAGGTCAAAGAAAGATTGAATGATGAGAACTTGAAATGAATGCCCCCTCTCAAACCTCCCGATCAAATAACCTTAAAGATATGGTCATTTTTTTTTATGCCGATGGAGGAAGACGCATCTGGGACACTGTAAATATCAACAGCCTTGGTCTCAGCTTGTAAAGATCAGCAGACCCCCAAATAAGGGGGCAAATATAAGCCACCCCGAGTTAACTTCGCTTGTAAACATCAGCAGACCCTTAAAATAAGGTGAGAAAGATAAGCCACTTCGAGTTAACTTCGCTTACAAAAATCAACAGACCCCAAAATAAGGTGGCAAAGATAAGCCACCCCGAGTTAACTTCGCTTGTAAAGATAAGCCGACTCCCCCCCCCCCCAAATAATAAGAAAAATAGAACATCTTTAAAAACAAATAACTTGGTAAAAAATAATCCTTCTGGTAGCCTAGTGAGGATCAGTAGATATGTTGCTACCAGGCTTTCGATGTAATCTCGATGTAACCATATCAATTTAAAAGTCCATTTTACATCCTTACATACTCTCGATATGCAATTTATGTTAGGGTCCAAAAACTAGATCCTTAATTTAGAGCTGGAAGAGGATCTTCAAATTACAGTGATTTAATATCTTTGTAGGTTGGGGATTTGTATACAAGAATCATAAAGTGGTTGCCTATATGAAACAATTGCAAATTTCACTTGTTTTTCTAAACGACATATTATATATAGGTTCAGATAGATAAAAAGCCTTTGTGAATATGTTAACAATTGTTCGAAATTATTTTATGCTATAAGATCGTGTTAGGGTGGGGGCAGAAGTTAATGATACCCTTATACTTTCAAAGAGGGTGGATTCTAGTCGATCATGACTGCTGATAAGACTCAAGAGAAACATCATGACTGATCATGAGACTCAGAGAAAGAATTTCATGAGACTCAGATAAAGATAAGCTCCAACAAGAGTAATAGAGAGTGAAAGAAAAGCCTCAGCGATAAAGAACGTAGAATTATTCCAAAACGGAACACAACTACGACTACGTTACGGGTATGCGTAGCGTAATCTCATCTCTTTCATACCAAAACCCAACTGACCCGAATTTTACTGCAAAGTTAGGCGTAACTTTTCTTAACGTGTAATGAAAGATCAATTTATTAAAAAAAACTATTAAATATGGAGTACGTACATATATACTATATTACTATCAAACATTTGCACATATCTCTTTTAGTTAAAACCAATCACTATCATTAGCAGTATCAACCGCTTCCCTACTAAGTGAGTTCTGGGCGAAATGCCACAAAGATGCCCTCTATTCCATTCTTTCATCCCCTAGTGACTACAAAGCCACCTAACACTTCTTGCATTCTTCCTCTCTCTTTGCCCAACCCATGTGTATGTATGATTCATCATTGTGTTCAAAGAACTTTTTTATCTCAAGTTTCTTCCAGCACAGAAACCTACCACCCTCTTTATCTTTTCATTCTACCCAGGTGTATCATATACCCCAGTTATTCCATCATCATTTGTACGTCTTACAACCATATAACAGTTCTTGTTAGCCGAGTGGATACGGCGTTGGTCTGCCAACGTCGCGGTATCGGGTTTCGACCCCGGCAAGAGCGGACACATACGTCAGCGCACGAAGAGATCTGGTTACCGACTGGTGGGCGCGCTGTGCTCACCCCTGTATTCGGGTGGGTAGATCTTACACTTCTTACCACACACATAGCCAACTATAACACTGCTTTCTTTCCTCTCTCATCTTCACAGCACAACACACACACACTCTGTTCCAAGGAATCCTGTCGATTGGTATCTGTATGCACATACTTCTGACGCGGAACACATCATTCTCTCCCGGGGCGACGAAGGTTCCACCTGAACGCTGTTTGATGTCAAAATAAATACTTCCTGGCACCTCTCACCGATGAGAACCGGCCCCTGTTGCCCTGAGGCTCCCCAGCGATTGTCATACTGACCTATATGTCTATTTCATTATCCTGTCTGGATACGCCTGGATAAAGACTGGTTGGTGAACCACTACTACTACAACCATATGACACCCATTCCGAATTACATTCAACACTCGCCCTAATTCTTTCCCAAACCTCTCTGTATCAGGCTACTTCTATCATTACAGGAGATATACATCCCAACCATGCACCGATTCACCCTTGCAAAATCTCAACTACACATACATAATTTTCCAGGTCACTCCCCAAAATTTGAAAATCAAATTCTTGTGAAAATTCATTCCGCCCCGGATCATCTATCATTCTGTAAGAAAGAGAAAGCGACGATGTATGAATGTTAAAATGAAGGTAAGAAAAAAAGTGGAGTGCGCCTTGATTTTCACCTTCCCTCTAAAAGGAGGTAAAGAACACGAAAACTTGCAGGAAAAGTCTTTTGAAAAGTCGTTCCGAATATGGATGCTGCTGCGAGACCGAATAGCACCTGAGATTGTCGCTCGAGGATTGTGCGTCGTCGATGAATGATTCCAAAGACCTTTAATGATGCCGCGTGAATACCTTCTGTATTGCGTGGGTTTGCTTACTTGGAAGCAACGTGGGGATAGCTCGCGACTCGAAAGCTCTAAGAATACTTCCTCGATTATTCTTGGGGCGGAAAATATATATTACTACGCCGGAAGTTGCAATATTTGCCGGCGCAAGCGTTATCGGTTCGGCCCCACAGCCTCGATGGCGGGAATCAGCGGTGAGGGTCGTAACACCATAAATGGGACGGGGTTGTGGCGCGTCAACGCTCCGGAAGTTTACCACTGGTCTAGAAACAGGGCTCCTTCGCTCGAAGTCCCTTTCTCGTGACTCAATAAACACGCTCTCTCTCTCTCTCTCTCTCTCTCTCTCTCTCTCTCTCTCTATCTATCTCTCCCTCATTTTCAGATATTAATAATATAACGTCTATAGTAAATTAAAAGGAACTGACAAAATTAGATCCGAAATATTAAGTTAAAGTGATTATAACAATAAAGTGATTAAATACAAGTGAATTAAGTAAACATCTATACTAGAGTAATAACTTTAAGCAACAAAATGAACATAAATGTAGTGTGTAAATTACAAATACATACGTATATATTCTCATATATAAATGTGATAATTAATAAAGTAGATAAAAATTAACCATGTAATATTGTAAATACCAATTTTTGAAATAACAAAAGTATAAAATAGTATGAAACTGAACCATGTAATATTGTAACTACTAATTTTTAAATATCAAATGTGTAAAATAGTATAAAGATAACCATGTAATATTATAACTACTGACCATATAATATTGTAACTACTAATTTTTAAATGTCAGATGTATAAAATAGTATAAAAATGAACCATGTAATATTGTAACTAATTTTTGAATGTCAAATGTATAAAATAGTATAAAAATCAACAATGTAATATTGTAACTACTAATTTTTAAATGTCAAATGTATAAAATAGGATAAAAATAAACCATATAATATTGTAACTACTAATTTTTAAATGTCAAATGTATAAAATAGTATAAAATGAACCATATAATATTGTAACTACTAATATTTAAATGTCAAATGTATAAATAGTATAAAAATGAGCCATGTAATATTGTAACTACTAATTTTTAAATGTCAGATGTATAAAATAGTATAAAAATGATCCATATAATATTGTAAGTACCAATTTTTAAATATCAAATGTATAAAATAGTATAAAAATGAACCATGTAATATTGTAAATACCAATTATAAAATATCAAATGTATAAAATAGTATAAAAATGAACCATGTAATATTGTAACTAATTTTTGAATGTCAAATGTATAAAATAGTATAAAAATCAACAATGTAATATTGTAACTACTAATTTTTAAATGTCAAATGTATAAAATAGGATAAAAATAAACCATATAATATTGTAACTACTAATTTTTAAATGTCAAATGTATAAAATAGTATAAAATGAACCATATAATATTGTAACTACTAATATTTAAATGTCAAATGTATAAATAGTATAAAAATGAGCCATGTAATATTGTAACTACTAATTTGTAAATGTCAAATGTATAAAATAGTATAAAAATGAACCATGTAATATTGTAACTACTAATTTTTTAAATATCAATGTATAAAAATTAACCATATATTATTATACCTATAAATTTGTAAATGTCAAATGTATAAAATAGTATAAAAATAACCATGTAATATTGTTACTAATTTTTAAATATCAAATGTATAAAATAGTATAAAAATAAACGATGTAATATTGTAACTACAAATTTTTAAATATCAAATGTATAAAATAGAATTAAAATTAACCATATAATATTGTAACTACTATTTTTTAAATGTCAAATCTATAAAATACTAAAAAAAATGACCATGCAATATTGTAACTACTAATTTTTAAATGTAAAATAGTATAAAAATAAACCAAGTAATATTGTAAATTACAATTTTTAAAAATCAAATGTATAAAATAGTATAAAAATTAACCATGTAACATTGTAACTACTAATTTTAATATCAAATGTATAAAATAGTATAAAAATGAACTATGTAATATTATAACTACTAATTTTTAAATGTCAAATGTATAAAATAGTATAAAAATGAACCATATAATATTATAACTACTATTTTTTGAATGTCAAATCTATAAAATACTATAAAAATGACCATGTAATATTGTAACTACCAATTTTTAAATGTCAAATGTATAAAATAGCAAAAAAATTAACCATATAATATTGTAACTACTAATTTTTAAATGTCAAATGTATAAAATAGTATAAAAATGAACCATGTATTATTGTAAATACCAATTATTAAATATTAAATGTATAAAATAGTAAAAAAATAAACCATGTAATATTATAACTACTAATTTTTAAATATCAAATGTATGAAATAGTATAAAAATGAACGATGTAATATTGTAGCTACTAATTTTTAAATATCAAATGTAGAAAATAGCATAAAAATAAACCATATAATATTGTAGCTACTAATATTTAAATGTCAAATGTATAAAAATGAACCATGTAATATTATAACTACTAATTTTTAAATGTCAAACATATAAAATAGTATAAAATGAACCATGTAATATTGTAACTACTAATTTTTAAATATCAAATGTATAAAAATTAACCATGTAATATTGTAACTACTACTTTTTAAATGTCAAATGTATAAAATAGTATAAAAATGAACCAGGTAATATTATAACTACTAATTTTTAAATATCAAATGTATAAAAATTAACCATGTAATATTGTAACTACTACTTTTTAAATGTCAAATGTATAAAATAGTATAAAAATGAACCAGGTAATATTATAACTACTAATTTTTAAATGTCAAATTTATAAAATAGTATAAAAATGAATCATGTAATATTGTAAATAGCAATTTTTAAATATCAAATGTATAAAATAGTAAAAAAATGAACCATATAATATTATAACTACTATTTTTTGAATGTCAAATCTATAAAATAGTATAAAAATGACCATGTAATATTGTAACTACTAATTTTTAAATGTCAAATGTATAAAATAGTATAAATGAATCATGTAATATTGTAAATAGCAATTTTTAAATATCAAATGTATAAAATAGTATAAAAATTAACCATGTAACATTGTAACTACTAATTTTTAAATGTCAAATGTATAAAATAGTAAGAAGAGTTACAACTTGTACATATGAACAGACAAATACTTTCTGTGAGCTGTTAATGTAAATAATTCGAATCGGTGTGACCGCCAGACCATCTTTCTACCTCCTCCTATATTTAGCTTTCCTAAATTTTCCTTCCTTCCTTCCTTGTTGCTTTTACTCCACCCAACGGGAATCTGGGAGGGTCCCTACACTTTCAGCTTTCTGATGAATAAAGAATAAGAATAAAAGAATCTTAATTATTTTTCGATCAGACAGAGGTGGGGATTAGTGCGGGCCCCCTGGGTGTAAAAAAGGTAATGGGCAGACATGAGGTAAAATAAGATACAATTGTGAGTCTGGAAAGAGCACTAAAAAGGCTGTGAAAAACACTTGTATATAAAAGAGTGTGGACCATCCTTGTTTCCATGTCTCCTCCCTCAGGTTAGATCTCCCAATAAAGACTAACATGGTAACGTAGGTAAGGTAACATGAAATAGAATCTCTGGCAATTGTTAGGACAAAAGGAAAAACAAGTGTGAGCCAACGACCTTGTAACCTTCGGTCCCTTGTATTCCTTGTATTCACAATCCAGCAACAAAACAAAGTGACAAAAAATGAAATGAAAATGAAACAGGAAACGTGAACTTACATTGATATTTCCGTTCTGTTTTGTCTTCTTGGTTGATGCCTCTTCGTCGCAGTGAGGCTGAGGGACCAACTTGGGTGGAAGCAATTGGTGCTCATTATTTTTCACAACATTTTGCTGTTTGGCAAGAAGTGGCAGCTGATTCTCAGGTCCTGGTGCGAGGCAACCCTGCCTATTAGGAGAGCCGTGCCGCAAGTCCGCGGTGGAGAGGCGATGGATACGAAGAGACGTGTCCATATACTTCACACTCGTCTCCACACCATCTTCTGGAGTTACAAACGAGGAGGAATTGACATGGAGAGATGACAATGAGAAAATAGAAACCAAGAGAGTGCAGAGATGCCAAATAAGGATAAAATCAAAACCAAGAGAGTGTAGAGATGCAAAATAAGGAGAAAATCGAAACTAAGAGTGTAGAGATGCCAAATAAAGAGAAAATTGAAAACAAGAGAGTGTAGAGATGCCAAATAAGGAGAAAATCGAAACTAAGAGAGTGTAAAGATGCTAAATAAGGAGAAAATCGAAACAAGAGTACAGATATGCCAAATAATGAAAAAAATAAAAAACAAGAGTCTAGAGATGCTAAATAATGAAAAAATCAAAACTAAGAGAGTGTAGAGATGCTAAATAAGGAGGAAATTGAAACTGAGATAGTGTAGAGATGCCAAATAAGGAGAAAATTGAAACTAAGAGTGTAGAAAGGCCAAATAATAAAAAAAAACAAGAGACTGTAGAGATGCTAAATAATGAGAAAAACGAAACTAAGAGAGTGAAGAGATGCCAAATAAGGAGAAAATCGAAACTAAGAGAGTGTAGAGATGCCAAATCAGGAGAAAATCGAAACTAAGTGTAGAGATACCAAATAAGGAGAAAATCAAAACTAAGAGAGTGTAGAGATGCCAATTAAGGAGAAAATCGAAACTAAGAGTGTAGAAAGGTCAAATAATGAAAAAAACAAAAAAACAAGAGACTGTAGGGATGCTAAATAATGAGAAAAACGAAACTAAGAGACTGTAGAGATACCAAAATAGGGTGAAAATCGAAACCAAGAGTGTAGAGTTGCCAAATAATGAAAAAATCAAAACCAAAAGAGTCTAGAGATGCTAAATGAACTAAACTTAATTAATAGTAAATATCATTACGACATTCTAGCCATTACTGAAACGTGGTTATATACAGCAAACCGAGACTCTCTATCGTCATTTCAAATTCGGGGTTACACACTAATAAACAAGGATAGACCTGTAAGAGAAGGAGGTGGTGTCTTGGTTTACTTCAAAAGCGAAATAAAATACGAGGTTCGAAATCGACAACACAGCGAGTCAATCTGGATAAAAATTAGCAATAAAGCATTTTCTTTAGTTATGGGGCTAGTATACAGAACACCGAGTAGTTCATATAAAGAGGACCTTACACTAATTAATGATATTAATTTAACCAATAATTACAAAAATGTATGCATTGTAGGGGATTTTAATCTCCCGGAAATTGATTGGTATACGATGAGTTCAGATAAGGAAAATCATATCTTAAACGCATTTTTAGCTGCATTAATATGTTGAACACCCTACAAGAGAAAACAAGACACTTGATTTAGTTCTAAGTAACAAGGAAGTCTTAATTGATAGGCTTGAAGTTCAGAAGCCACTTGGAAATTCGGATCACAACTCATAATTTAACATCAAATATGATTTCATTAATCAGAGGAGAGAGCAAAAAGTACCTGTATATAAATTAGCAAACTTCAAAGCGATTAGAGATGAATTAAAAGAATGGGATTGGCATAGAGAATTCAATAACAAAACATCTGCTTCGGCTTACAACCTCGTCATTGATCGCATTAAGAGTCTTCAGACTAGATATATTCCTCATAAAAAACGTTTTAAAATATACAAAGGACAAACCTTGGATTAACCAATATCTTAAGACTCTGACAGGACGGAAACAGTCACTTTATAAGCGGCTAAAAGGCAACCAGTAATTAGGGCAAAAATTTATCGACCTACAATGGCAGATAAAAAGAGAAGTGAACACTGTTAAAAGCAGGTACGAAAATAGATTAGCGGAAAGGTCATGCGATAATCCGAAAGCATTCTACGGTACTATAGAACTAAAAACAAAGAGTCAGTTCAGATACTTAAACACAACGACCGAGTGGTTCAAAATGACCCCCAAAAGGCGAATATCTTGAATAATTATTTTGCTTCAGTTTTTAACAAGGATATTCCGAATTTAAATGAGGAAAGACTAGAAAACATAAATGGTAACATTCCAAAAATGAATGAAATAATAGTTACGGCAGATGATGTAAAGAATACAATTAATAAATTAAGTATTAAGGAAGTTAAAAACGAAATTTCCGCTTTACTCACTTTTCTGTTTAATTACTTTCTGGAGGCAAAGTTTGTTCCTAGGGATTGGAAACTGGCCAATGTTGTCCCCATATTAAAAAAAGGTAGACTTGAGGAAATAAGAACTATCGGCCAGTAAGCTTAACTTCCCTTATATGTAACTTAATGGATTAAATTATTGATTTAAAATTTCGCAATCATCTGGAGAGAAATCAACTCTTAGTAAATAGTCAGCCTGGTTTAAGGAAAGGGAGGTCTTATGTCACTAGTCTGATCACATTTTATGAGCATGTAGCAAAAGCTGTCGATTCAGGTTCTAGTTACGATGTGGTGTATCTAGATTTTTCTAAAGCCTTTGATAAACTCCCGTACAATATCCTCCTTCCAAAGCTAAAAGCTATGCATATCCATGAGGAAACGATAACTTGGATTAAATATTGGTTGATAGATCGTAAGCAGAAGTTAATTTTAAATGGGGTGACATCCGATTGGCTGCCGATAACTAATGGAGTTCCTCAAAGTTCCGTTTTGGGACCCCTACTCTTTATAATTTTCGTAAACACCTTAGGTTGCCGAGTAAATTCTTTCGCGGACGATACTAAGCTTGGGAAGATAAAGGATAAGGAAGACTCAAACTGTTTACAAAATTGTCTGAATATGTTAATTAAATGGTGCAACGAAGCTTAATAGGGGGCATTTTAAACTTGGGGAAAAAATAATCCTTAATTTAAATATTATCTACAAGATACGGAGATTATGGAAGTTAGAAAACAGTTCGATCAAAGAGTTAAAATAGATAATAAATTAAATTTCTCCAGTCAATGCGTTGCGATTAGAAATAAAGCAACAAGAGTCGAATCATTATCAGGCAATCCGTCTCAACGCGTAATTCAGAGACGATGTCAAGACTATACACGTCATTAGTCAGACCCATATTAGATTATGCTCGTCCCTCCTGGTTTCGACAATTAATTGGAGATGTAGATGTAATAGTACGGGTACAACGTCGCTATACGAAAATGATAAGGGGAATAAAACATCTTAGCTACAATGATAGGCTTTAAAACTCAATCTCTTTTCCCTCGAACATAGAAGAAAAAGGGGAGAACAAATAGAAACATAAATTATCGATGAAGATGCCCGATACTGCAGAAAATCTTTTTAATTTGACAGGCGTGTCAGCGACACGAGGAAACGTCAAGAAGATGAAGAAGTGGAAATTCAAAACATCAATGGGAAAATTTGCCTTCAGCAACCGCATCGTTCAAGTCTGGAACAATCTACCACAAGAAGTAGTCGGCGCTCCAAGCACAGAAATTATAAGACAAAATTTGATCAATACTTAAAAGAAAATAAAGTTAAAATAGCTTACAATTATTAGAGGGGCTTCCACCTAATTTAGCCTTATTCTTAATAGGGTCTACCATGTATGAGTTCTTAAGGCTCGCTGTAAGTGCCAATAAATTGTTTGTCAAATAATGAGAAAATCGAAACCAAGAGTGTAGAAAGGCCAAATAATGAAAATACAAAAACAAGAGACTGTAAAGATGCTAAATAATGCGAAAATCGAAACTAAGAGAATGTAAAGCTGTCAAATAATGTTTTGTGTTTTTTGCGGTGTGTCGCAGGGCTGGATGCAAGGTTGGGTAACCAGACGATACTAGTATACCAGGGTATTGGGTGAATGTAGTGATTGTAGGTGTGGGTGTAGTGTTCTTTAAATTTTCCAAATACGGTTCCTTTGTGTTTGGAGTGTGTTCTTTGTGGTGTTTATTAAGTATTGTCGGAAACATAGTCCTGGGTCCCATCCAGTCAGGCTGATTAATATGTCAGTGTGTGGAGGAATGTGAAGGTTATATAGGTGATGTGAGAAAGAGGGGAATGATAATCGATATCTTTAAAACAGGGCGAATGCAGATGCTTGCTTTATGTGAGACAAACATGAAGGGGGGTGAAGAATTTATGTAGGGTGGAGAGAAGGGAGTGCGATAAGGTGTAGATGGGGTAATAAAGGTAAAGAATGTGTGACGGAGCTTTTGTATGCAATGTTTGGGGATAAATTTGAGAGTGAAAGTGTGCACGGTTGTAGTGTATTGGTTCAGTGATGATAGAAGTGAAGCTGAGAGATTCTGAAATGACTTGGCACGAAAGCTGGTGGTGGTGGATGATATGAGTGGACGAAAAGAATACAGTATGAGAGGGATGGAGCTTTTGGTACACTTTGAGAATGTAAATAGAGAGAGATTGGTGTGGTTTTGTGCTGAGAGAAACTATGTAGCAAACAGATTCTTTCATCACTAGGATGTACATAAATACACATGGGTTGAGCAAATGAGAGTGGGAGAACTTAGTATGATTGATTTGAACTTTGTAAGAAAGAATGCGTGGCGAGTTGTATTTGATGTGAAAGCTGTAAGATGCAAGAGTATGAGACTATCTGATCACATTATGTTGTGTAAATTTAAACTGGTTAAAGCATGGATGAAAAGACGTGAGGGAGTTGAAAAGGAAGAAATAATCCGAATTGAAAGTTTATTGAATCAGAGAGAAAGCGAAAAGTATGTGAGAATGCTTGAGAGTGGAAGAGAGGAAAGAAGTGCGAGCGTGGAGGTAGAACAAATGCGGAACAAATTTAAAGAAGTGGTAAAAGGTAATGAGAGTTGGTTGTGAAAGAACTAGAAGGAGGAAAAAATGGTGGAATGAGCAAGATGAATTTCAAATCCCTTTTGCGCCCATTAATTTTGGTTCTCGCATAGACAAATAAACATTTACATCAAAATGATGTGATGAGTTAAGCATAAAACCTTCTACCACAACAGTTTAAATATCTTTAAACCTGAGGTAGTCCGTGACTTATAGGACGGTGGTCAACCAGTTATAATTAGATAGTTGACATCTTAACTACTATCTTGAAAAACTACGGAAACATACAAAATATACTCTGCACAAAGTTATAGTAGGTACTATTAGGTTTCAAAACCTCACAACTTTAGAAATGTGCACTATTTTTTTCCAAACAAAATTCAGAATCTCAGCCCCGTAATCGATGGATGGATGCCCCGTTGTGACAAAAACAAAAACTCGACAAACCGGGAGAATTTCGACTCCTGCAAGAATAAATGGTGTAGGAAGCGATGACTATGAGAAGGAGAACTCCCAATCCAGCTCCGAGGGCGATGTAGACGAGGCGATTCGTGAGGGTTTCATCGAGACCACTACGAACGATCGGGATGGTCGTTGATAAGGGCTCCATCTTGTCTTGGCTCTCGGAAATCAAAGTGGCTCCTTTTGTGAGAGAGAACCAAGCAGTTGGTATATGGTAGTTAATAGCTCCCCAGGAGATGACCTCTGCTGCCTCCGCGCGTTTGGGAGATTGAAGAGAGAAAGCCTTTGATCCTACAGCCTGTACTGTAGGCCTCATTAATATTACTACAGTTAAATAAGGGCCAGCACCTTCTGTGAGATTATCCTGAGAGACTAGGTTAGGGGAAGAGGCTGTTGCATGGTGTGGGGATTTTCTAGAACCTCTGTTTACTAGCGGTCCATGCAACAGCTAGGAAGCGGAACTTGAATTGCAACTTAACCTCACGCGGAATACATCCAAGTAGGGTATTCCTATTGCATGATTACATCCAGGTAGGATGGTCGAGTCATATCCACTTGGAAATAAAGTGACCACTCTACAACTCTCTTCTCTTGCCCTACAGGGGGCTAGAGTTTACTTGGCTGGTGTGCATGGCAGTTGGTATTAAACTCCAGTGTTACAACAGTTAATATAACATTGTTGCATTTACAAGTCAGTACTTCTATCTGCAACGTTTAGATAATATAAATTACTTGATAACATGCAGATTGCGGAATAAAGGAACTTATTGAATTGGTCCCTACCTTTCGGTTGATAAGTTTTCTTATCTGAGAAGTCAGACGTTCCTGCCATATTGAAACTGTTCATTTTGAAGTCATAAGCGACTCGAGGTTGCAAATAAGAGATGGTGTAATTTCTTCTATCTTCGCCGAGCAAAGTCACCTGTAAAATAATAACAAAGCAAAGTCAGCTGTAAAAGAATGACAAAACTAAGTCATCTGAATAAGAATGACAAGGCAAAGTCACCTGCAAAAGAATGACAAAACAAAGTCAACTGTAAAAGAATGACAAAACTAAGTCATCTGTATAAGAATGACAAGGCGAAGTTACCTGCAAAAAAATGACAAAGCAAAGTAATCTGTAAAAGGATGATAAAGCAAAGTCACCCGTAAAAGAATGACAAAGTAAAGTCATCTGTAAAAGAATGACAAAGCAAAGACACTCGTAAAAGAATGACAATTCTCCAGGCCAAACAATAGAAATTTAAAAAAAATGTTTGAAAGTATTACATCAGAGATAATCAGATGACAAAATGTATGTATCTGAGATTAGAGATATGGAGATGACATACACATCCAATACCCCCCCCCTCCCAATAGCCTCCTGAAAGAAAACATCCAATTTTCCAAAAGGGCCAAATATAAAAAAAAAACTAGACATCGCTAGAGCTTCTACCTCATTCTTGGAACCTAGAACTGATACCTTTGTAAATCCTATAGCACTCGTCGCTTCCCTGTAGTAGATGATGAACCCCTCAGTGTATGTGAGGGCGTTGTAGTTCCAGAAGAGCGTCAAGGACGTGTTCGTTTCGGGCAACAGAAACAAGATTTGAGGAGCCTTCTCCGGTCGCTGTAATTTAATGTCCTTTTCCAGGATGAACTTCTTCGACGACAATCCCGGCTGGTTGTCATTGTTTACGTAAACAGCCAACACCCTAAACCTTTTAAGGAAGAGAGAAATGTTATGCTCTGATGGTTCGGCAACTCTCATGGTATTTATCATAGTAGGTTTCCCTTTTAAGCAAGGAAGCAGCCTCCAATTGATGGAGGCATCTTTGCCACAAAGTTTTGAGAACAGATTCGCGGTGGCAAAGTTAGAGGTAAAATTTCGTGGATGGTACATTGGCCGAAGACCAGAGGGAGAATACTAGGTGAACTTGGATTCGTAGGGTATGCATCTCTTTTAAACGTTCCCCTGCTCGACGAGAAGAGGAAAAATACCCTTCCTAGAAGCAACAGTCTAGAGGGATTATGTCAACTACAGGGGAACCATTAGGTACCTTGGCCCGCTTTGTACCATTCAATGTTGCTGCATGGGAACCATTAGATTAATTAGACTGCATTGTACCCTACAATCTTGCCTTAGAATCACCAGAAACTCAATAGTGACTAGCTTGAGTCGTCTCCTACTCTACCAGTGACACTAGACTAAGAAATCCTTATTTCCTGATCGTAGTAATAAAGGTTCCTTTCTAATTACAGGAACAAGTTACCTGCAAAAGTTACTTGATCCATAAAGAGCACAAAAACGTGCATTATTTTTAAAGGAACTCCTCCCTCAGAATAGCTGCTAAATTAACCCCACCGTAGGTTAATTTACCCATTATTAAGGGGTATATCAACACAATTGCTAAGGTTCGTACCTAAATTGGCACTCATTGACCAACCTGTAGACGTGATTGACCTTCAGTCCCGTGACCTCGAAGCTCTTGACGTGGGGGAGAATGTCCTCATCCACGGTTTTCCAACGTCGGGTCACTGACTCCGGGTTCGGACTTAAGATGGTTCGATATTGGACCTGCGCAGGGTATCGGGGAGTCAGACAAGAAAAGGATCAACTGGTCCACTCGAGTTCACCTATATTTATCCAATAATTCGCTTCCTGTATTTATACAATAATTTTCCCTCTTTTTCCTCTATTTATCCAAGAATTCCATCTCTCCTCATCTACTTATCCAATAATTCTCCTTCTGCCCACTCTATTTATACAATAATTTCCCCCTCTCCCTTCGAATTACTTTGTGGTCAATTTCCCATAGTGAGGAGAGGTTATTTTCTAATGGCGATGATGTGCGCCGATCCCATTCGATCGGGTAAGGGGTAGATCGTAGATCTCAGAGGAACCGGTTATATACCTAAAAGGAAGTAAAACCCGACGTGGGAATAGACCATAGATTTTTAGTGGTCAAGTTGGGGAAATTGAAAACGTGTGCAAATTGAAAAACTCGAGTAGTCTACAGAGGAGACTACTTGAGACGCTTGGGGGAGGGAACAATCCAGAACCTTTGCACTTTAAGGGGAAATAAGGGCACGCAGACCATCAGGGGGGCATGGCTAACTGAGCCTCGCCTGACACGAATCTACCCCGCTTTGGGGGGGAGCACGAATCCACACACCCTCAAAGAACTTCATCACGGGTTCAGGAGGCGTAGTTTTAGACAGGGAGGAAAATAAAAACGCACAATAAAATTAAATCATGGAAGGCTTTGTGCTTAATGGGGCATAATGAAGGGGGGGTATGTAGCTTGTTTAGGGGGATTGATGAGCGCTAATCTCAACTTATAAGAAGGATTTAAATTTGAAAAAAAAAGGAAAAAAAAACCTACTGTTGGGGGCGGAAAGGCGTTAGGCTCCCGTAAGAAGTTCGTACGCAAGGCCCGGAGGATCCCCAAATACGAACGGTAGCCCTCTTCCCCCCCCCCTCGTGGGAGGTAAAGTGGTCTTCAACCATTGTCGCCCAGGGAAGAGGGTCCCAGAAAGGTTAGTTCAACCCGTGGGTCCGAGAGGGGAGGGGGAACAAGTATAAAAAGAGCACAACCCCCGAATTCCCCCCCCCCAACTAAGCCCCTAGAAGCTGGGGTCCTACCTTGAAGAAGAGGATAGGAATCCCCTGTCCTTCTTCCACGTCCCAGGTCACCATCACTGACTCGTCCGAGATCTTGGTCACATTCGGCCGCGTAGGAGCGGCCATCTCCCCTGGGGGGGGGGGGCGAGTCTAAGGTCATTTATGGGAAAAGGGAGGGTATGGTAATCCAACGGAGGCATTGGTTATTGAGAGAAAAGACAGGTATGCTAACGAGGGTAGTGATTATTGAGGAAAAAAGGCAGGTATGGTAAACCAATGAAGGTATTGATTATAATATGAAGAAAAGGCGGGTATGCTAATCCAATGGAGGCATTGATTAAGGCTGAGGAACTAGGGGCGTTGGGGCCGGGAAGACACGCAATTCTCCAGAAACCAGGCGTACCTTGGGTACCAATGGTATGCCTTACACCCCTTGGTGCCTGAGATGTTGGAGTGTTGGGAATGTTATGGTTATGTGTGTGTGTGTGTGTGTCGGTTTCCAGGCAACAACGAGTGTAGCTGTGTTGGTTAAGATGTAATGCTGCTATGTGTTGCCATGGCGACCCGTGTATGACGTGGGAGGAATACCCCGATGTCTGGTGGAAATAGTTTTGACTCAGGTATTGGAAGGTTTTCTTTTATGTAGTGATGAGGATCTGATTTCCGGGTGGGGGTGAGATCCCCTCGGATTACCAAGATGCATATACCCCTTGGAGTCTTTGGTATTGTTTCGCGAAGGATGGTACGAGTCTCGTAATTGGTGGGAGGGTATCGGGTTTCGTGCGCTGTCGCGACATTGCATTTCCACGGAAAGGGTCCCATTGCTACTATGGTTTTGTGGGAACTACTTGGGATGTAAGTGATTCAGTGGAGTGCTGTGAGCGCATGCCGATGGAAGGTGTAGTGCTTTAATTAGCGATATTTGTGATATACCACGGGGGAAGAAGCAAAAGTGTGTAATCCAAAGGGAACAACTCTACTCAGAGGGAAAAGCGAATGAAATGGAAGTGACTGCGATAGCAAACATTAAATGCTGAGGCAGGAAGGGTAGATTCAAAATCCTGAAGAACCATACAGCGAGAACAAGGACTCGAAAGTACTAGTTTGAACTTCCACGGGGTTCATGAGTGTTTGAAGGGATATAATAAATAAGAGAATAGACAAAATATGAAAGAATAGCAGAGAAAAGAATGGAAAAAGTGGCTGAGGATGACAAGGTCATTAAATGATGGTGAAGGAGGGTTATGGCTATCTCCATCGTCAGAGTCAAGCCCGTTACTAGTGAACCAGCGCTCTCTAGCAAGGGCAAAGGAAATAAAACAAAGAGAAACGTAGATAAAGAGCGAAGAATGAAAACAAATGAAGAAAAAACACAAAGACCCATTCTAAGAGTCCAGGAAAACAAGGGGGCTGGCATACAGGCCCTAACCTCTCCTAGGAACAAGTATCCAAAATACAAGGGCTGGATTTTGTGGCCGTTGTACCCCTTTACAAGGGCTGATCAAACGTGATCCGTCTCTAATTAAACAAGGTCAACAGACTTAAGTCACGTGATCTCGGTTATTCTGACTTATGACCTTCAGAATTTCAATAATTCCCGTACTAACCTTGGGAGGACCTTGGCAATTATATCACTCGAAAGAGAATGTAAACCAACAGAAGGGTTTCAAATTTCGTTAGAATCGGCCGAAAGAACTCATTGGAAAGTAAAACGGTTACCATCCGACCGACCGACCTACGAACCGACATAGTAACTTATAGAATCGTGTGACCGCGACTAAAAAGGCTTACTTTTTAATCCCGTCTTTTTCAACTTTCTCTTCTCGTCATTCTTATTTTTCCCTTTCTTCTTCCTCTTCTTTTTCTTGTCATTCTTCTCTTGCGTTGCCTCTTCCGATTCGCTCTCCAAGAGAATATCGATTTCGCGCTCGTAAACAACAGACGCGGGTCTTCGCATCACTAAGGGCGAAAGCGGGGCGATTATTCCCAGAAGATAGGGGGACAGAGGACCCCTTTAGAGGGCACGGCAATCATATACCCCCCTTTAAAAACAGGATAATATTACTATTATTAGTCCTACTACGAACCAGTGGGGTTCCTCACTGACAGGTAAAATTCAATTTTTAAAGAGGCTTCGCGTGTCGCGCTCCGACAAAAAGACTTCGTGGGCACGGCAGAGGCTCATAGCCGGGTTTAGTTGCTTTTTACAACACGCGGCATATACAGGCAACATATGAGGAGTGTTTGAGAGAGAAAGAGCTGAATGAGGAGGTAGTACAGGATATTATGTTAGACAGATGTGCATGGAGGAGGTTTGTGATGGGGCGTGGGGCTTTCTGCCTTGTGCTTAATATGGCATAAAACGGGAAGAGTGGTAGCGTTGATGCGTGCCAACCACACTTTGTGGAAAACCTGCTGATGTAGTGAAGTAAAGTGGCTTGAGTTGACACTGTCCCCACAGAACGTTGTATTCTCGAAGAGGGATGGTTGAATATAATCCACCTGCAGGCCTACTGATAAAGAACAGAGTGTACTTTAAAGTAGCTCTTAAGAACTATGCGGATTTAATACACGTAAGAGAATTTCACTACTTCGCCATGTGTTGTGTATGGTTGAATTGGTTGGTACATGGATGAGAAGACGCGAGGAAGGAATAAAGGAAGAGGGAATCAAAAGCGAAATGTTGATGAATCAGAGAGAAAGAGTATGTGGAAATGTTTGAGAGCAGAAGAAAGGAAATGAGTGTGAATGTGGGTATAGAGCAAAAAGGAATAAATTTAAGTTGTTGTATGTAGTGTAATGGTTGGATGTGGATGTGCTAGAACTGGAAAGAAAAAGCAAAACCTTAAATGGTGGAATGATGTGACTCGTACAATGGAGAGCAAAAAGGTGTAGTTGTAAATGATTAATAGTGCAGGTGAGAATGTTAAGTAAATCAGATGAATAGTGAATACAAGGAGGCGAAAAGGTAAAACGAGTGATTAGTCAAAGTAAAGAAAGAAGCAAATGAAGCATTCGGACAAGATGAATGAGTATCCGGATTGAAACAGAATGAACGAGGATCCGGATAAAAAAAAATTATGTTCTGAAAGTGAAAATGAAGCAGTATGAGTATGAGGATTAAAACAGAATCGGACATAAGATGGTGGGGGATGGCTGGTACTTTTAGAGGCATTGAAATGCGCCGATCCTACTTTGTAGGAAAATATTTTTCTTATTGAAACAAGACAGTAACGAAGAGGACTCAATCATCCGTCGAAGATATACAAAAGGCGCAGCCAGGAGAGAAGATTTCTGGCCTCGGTGTTGACGAAATCATAAAGGAGAGAAATGTGTGTGTGTGTAGTAAATTAAAGAACGGAAGTTAGGAATATTACAATAATCAAGAAGAGATGCAATATATTCGGATGATTACAATCTTATAAATCCATTTTCTAAATGTTCTGGATTCGTTCTCAAAGGAAATAATACGACAATGTGAGAGTACCAGTACAGTAGTGTCAAGTTCGCGTCTTAGAAGGCACCTAAATTTGAGTGAATCTATGGGTGAAATGATCTTATATCGGGTCAGAGGACTTACCGACTATAACAAAGCTTAAGGGGGGCATTCTAATACCCTTCAAATCCTATTTTATTATTTTATCTTTTGGCATTGATATATGCTAATACCCAGGTATTGGACAATGCGGTTAAGACATTGTTTTGCTTCAATTTCATGTAATAGACATTTCGCCTTAATGAATGACTGGGCCCAAAAAGTACAGTCCCCGCATTTGTGTCCTCCGTCCTCAAAAATAGAGGTGCCGGATGTCCAGGTTATCCTGGCTACGAGGCCCACTTCTGATCCTGTCAAGGAATGTGTGCTGGGTGGGGTTGCGACACCAGGTACACACTAAACAAACGCGTGCGCAGGTGTCCGACGTTCGTCCACGCCTTCACCACCATCATCACCATGACGTTACCATCACCACCAAATGACGGAACGTCGGACCCCAATTTCCTGCAAAGAAGTGGAGCCTCAATTATCGAGACAATTACCTGGAGGATAAGGTGACACAGTGACAGTTTTGGGGATGACTGTGACAACCGAGGTTGCTTGCGAACTCCCAAAAGGATTGAAAGCGAAGCACTGGTAGATCCCCGCCTGGCTTCTCTCCACAGAACTCAGTTCCAATTGACTCCCTTCGGACCAAATGTAAAGAATAAGACAAACATGACAACGGGAGCTAAAATTTGGGGGATTATCAAACAAAGGAAATTTAAAGTTTCTTTGAGGGAAATAGTAAAGATATGGGGTTATTTTAAAGATTTTTATCACCTGAGCCCCGGTAAACATAGCAGCATAGGTGGGCGTTATCGCGATAACGATATCGGGTTATCCGATATTTTTTTCCACGTTATCGATTAATCGGTATCGCCGATACATTTGGTTCCAAACTAGTGATAATCGATAATTTCAGTTCAGTTTTTGGTTCCAGTTTAGCACAGGGGCGAGCCGCGCGTGCCTTGGAGGCAGAAATATGTAGGTCCGAGTTGTGAGGAGGGTCCTCAAAACCTATGAGGAGATGAAGGAGAGCCTCACCAGGTAAGAAACTAAGAAACAGTATTCAAATATTCTTACTATTGTATTATAAAATAACGCTATATATAGTCAATAATCAATATTGTATTATAATTTTGGATTTAGCGATTATCGATTTATCGGTTATCGCGCCCATCTATGCATAGCAGTGGCTTCCAAACCAAGGGTTGTTACAACATAGGGCAAACTGCAAAGTCGCCTCAAATTGGGCTCTATATCCAACATAAATTAAATGTATCCACCGTTGTACATGTGTATATAAACACGCACACGAGTATTAGTAACATTCCTGGGTCGTATCAGGTTTGGTTCCACCAGGACTCACCTTGGACTCGGATGGTTCTCGAGTTGGTCAATAGCTTTCCATTGAAGACCCACGCGACGGTGGGGGTGGGTCTGCCCCCGAAGATACACTCTAAGGTGATTCTGGACCCCTCTGAGACTGACTGTTTGTCCGGGCCCTTAATGGTGTAAGGGGGTTCTGAAAAAAGAACCGCGGGGGCACTTGACAATACATTTTTCCTCGAATTTAAGGGGTTTTAAAGATAGAGGAAGTGAAAGTGTGGAAGGTGGAGGAAGTGAAAAAAAGTGTGGAAGATAAGAAAAAAAATTGGTAGGGGTTTGACCACCGATCTGCATTCACTTAAGATGCTTTTTATTTCTCAGTGGTCTTTGGACCTACTGATTAGCGTGGACTCCGAACCACGGCTGTCTACAGCATATGGCATCTGCCGTGAAGTCGACACGAATCTGGACTCATCTGACGACTAACGACAGTCGATGTGCCTTAACATCGCTGTAATCTGAAATGTTTCCACTCGGCTAAGCCGTAGCCGATATGGAAGAGGAAGCAAAAATATGTGGACGATATTTAGCTGCAGATATTTCTACTGCCATTGGGGTAGGGAGGGGACGCATCTGTGAGCTTGGGGGTGACACACAATCCTCTAGATGTCAACCGTAGTATAAAGAGAAACGGGGCACTAACTGCTCTGAAACGCCCGTTTTCTTTCGCCTGATGAACTGAAGAAAATAAAAAAGAATCCAAAGAGATGGAAGAATTCGCTCTATATTTTCCCCATATGCCAGTCCTCTACACTTAGTAAGCGGGAACGTTGGCATCACTCATATGCGCCAGTTTGAGGACTTCAGAAACGTTTGATTCATTTAAATGATCAACTAGATGCAGACTGAGAACTTTCCTGCCGGGTGGAATTTTGTTTTGTACGCAAAAGCAGCACTGAATAAAAACAACAGGAAAAACAGCTTAGGCGACGCTGTTTTGTCTTTAAAAATGTGATCTATTTTTTCTTCCAAAATTCCACAATCTTAGACCATTCAGAAAGACACGCCTACAGGGACAACAATAGCAATATTTGAGTTGCTATCCATTAAATTGGAATAGTTCCCAAGCATAGTCGCCAAAATAAAGTGGGTAGAAGTAAGTGGGCTAAGCAATGGAAGATTGCGCCTACGTTGATTATTTAATGTTCTAATCGACTCGGTCGAAGCAGATATTTGGCATAACATCCTCTATCCTTAAAATTTAGAACCTAGTTGTGCTGAATAGATTCACTTTTTTTTCCTAAAGTATATTAAATACGTAGTGTTGGAGTGTCCGAAAAAGTGCTACTACCATTATTAATGAAAATAGGACGAAAACCAGGATAAGAATGGTCTTACCTTGAACAAATACAGTGACATCAACGAAAGAAAGCCCGAAGGAATTGTTGCCATAGCAACGATAAATCCCTTCGTCGTTCATAGACAAGTTCTTCAAAATGACCGAAATCGTATTCCCTGCTTCAACGACCTGCAAGGACCGATCTGACCCCTTCCTCGACCACCGGAGGAAGGACGGGGAACTGTTGATGGAGGCGCAGAGGAGAGTGATGGAATCGCCTGCAGGAAGGGAAGACCCGCAATCATCTCTCGGACATAAGCAGCTACCAGCGATTCCAGGACCCCAATGAACCAAAATCACTTAATGAGAGTGCGATCCGACATGTGAATATCGGAGTGAGACGGAGCGGGTGCCTCTTCATGGGTGAGGGTTGTGGCTCCTTTTTATAAACAAGATCTACCATTTTCCTCAGAAAGTGTGCTCGGCTCCTATCAACCCCACTAAAGATACCTCCCCCCCCCCTTATGCGCTGGACCAATTTATCTTTTCCCATGACATTGAGTATTCATAGCAACGGGGTGTATGGGGTAAAAGGAGACTAATCCATGATATGGGCCGTTAGGGCGCTAACCTTTGTCCTAGAAATGCAATAAGAAATGGCGTTAATGGGCGGGGTTGATGCGGTAAGATTTGAATGGGTTTAATATTTGTTTAAGGATTTATATGAGTAATGGATCGCTTTATATGAGTTTTGAATCGGTTTTATTTGTTTTTTAATAGGAATTGTTTAAATATTTGAATGGATTTATTAGAGTATTGGAATCGTTTGAATTTTAATCGGTTTTAGATGAATATTTTGTTCATTCGTCCTCCGACGACTATCTATTATTCGACTGCTACCTTATCTCTCTGCGCTACCCTATATTTGACTGCTAGCCTACCTAGGAGTGTTAGTTACCCTATATCCATGCGCTACCCTATCTTCGACAACTGTTACCCTATCTCTTAATGGGCTATTCTGTCTTCGGCTGCTATTCTACCTACGGCTTCTACTCTATCCGCACGCTATCCTAACTTCGACATCTACCCTACGAGTACCTACGAATGTTACCCTATCTTTGACTGTTACCCTACCTATGAATGTTAACTTGTCTTTGTCTCATACCTTATATTCCGAATTTAACCTACCTATGACTGTTACCTTATCCCCGTGCGCTACCCTAGCTTCTATTGATACCCTAACTTCGACTGTTAACCTACTCATATCTTTGACTGCTACCCTATCTATGTGCGCTACTCTATCTTCGGCTGCTACTCTGCCTCTGACTGCTACCCTATCTCCGTGCGCTACCCTGTCTTCGGCTGCTACTCTATCTTATCTTCAAAGCGGGTCTCCCAACCTCTTTCCCGAGGCCGGTTGGCTTCGCCTCGCCTCATTTGAAGGTTCCCTTTTAATTCCCGGCCAAGAAAAAAAGTTTAATTTTCTTTGATTTTTTTAAAGTCGAAAACCAACGAGGGAATCACCACGAATATTTTAGGTGGAGAAGGAAGAGGAACAAAAGTGGGTAATACTTGGAGCACTATTCTCTTATCCCACGCTTACCCTCTGCGTGTAGTCCTCTTACGTGGAGACATCAAATTCGTGTAATCCAACGAGTGTAGGTTCACTTGACGTAAGAAAGGGGAAAAAAAAACGAAAGAACAGAACAGAGATAAGGAATGACAGGGACTAATAACAAACAGCAACTTGGTATTAGAAGTTCGTGTATAAAGGGCCTTGAAGCTCGAGAGTAGGAACTTAAACATCAAATGTAAGAATTTAAACCTAAAAGGTACGAACTTGAGCCTAAAAAGTACGAACTTAACTTCAAAAGTACGAATTTGAGACTCAAAAGTAGGAAATTAAACCTCAAAAGTAGGAACTTGAACCTCAAATGTACTAACTTAACCTCAAAGGTCGAACATGAAGCTAAAAAGTACGAACTTGAACATAAAAAAATGGCAACTTAAATTTCAAATGTGCGGACTTAAAACTCATAAGTACAAACTTAAGCATAAAAAAATGGCAACTTAAACTTCAAATGTGCGGACTTAAAACTCAAGTACAAATTTTGCATAAAAAAATTGCAACTTAAACTTCAAATGTGCGGACTTAAAACTAACTCATAAGTACAAACTTGAGCATAAAAAAATGGCAACAAACTTCAAAAGTGCGGACTTAAAACTCATAAGTACAATGTAGAAGTCTAAATACCGCGTACATAAGTGTACGCAGAAATACTCGGACACAAGCTGCGTGCCCTCTCGTATCTCAAAATGCACCTCTCGCCTCGAATTCTCTGTCGCCCCTTTTCGCGCCACCGTAAACACCGAGATGGCTCGAAGGCGTGAAAGACATACTGTCTGCCCAAAGATGAAAAAAGGTCTTTCGCGCAACGGATTTTACGAGAATTCGATTCTCTCTCTCGATTTCTACTCGCGAGGGAAATAAAAGGAAAACTTCTCCCGAGGATCAGGCAGAAGATCTTGGACCTAGGTCGAGTTTGTGTGGAGCCCGATCCACAAAAGAAACCGTTCGCCCGCTGCAAGGAAGGAACTTCTCGGGGAATTGGTTGTTGCCGTCACGGTACTTGTAGGTGCCAAACTTATCGCAGCCCCCCCCCTCCTTCAGAGTCTAAGGTTACACAGGACCTCCCTCTGCGGATTACCCTAATCGTAGCTAGGTAATCGGTTTTGGCTACCCACTCCAGGAGCCGAATAATCGGACAGGTAATTCAAGGAAGAAGTCCGATTTGAGTCGCCGTTTGGCTCACCTTCGTGATCCGGCATAGGATCATTATATCACCGGTCTAGGATTATCTTATCATTCGGTAACCTCGGACGGCCGGACTAAGTGCCATCATCATCACCGGAAGAAGATCTTCACTGTCCCCTTCAAAAATACTTACGAAATCAAAAGGTATCGTTAATTGAATTATCCCCTCCCCTAACCTCACCAGTTTATTTGTGAACTAGAATTCTCATCCCGAGCCCATAACCTCGAGTATTAGAAGTGTTTAATTCAGTGTTTAACTCAATAATAATATTCCATTCGTTCTGGTGGGTGCCATTAAGACGCGAGCACCCTAGTGAGTAATTTGCAAGTAATCCCCACGACATTTTGTAGACTTATTTATTCAGTGCAAGATTAATCCTATTTATATTTATATACGCTGTTGCTTATTTCAAATTCATGTACATTAAAGATTATTTTTGTATATGTGCGTTTAACTAATTTGGACAATCCTTTGGCAATTATTAAGCAATCCACTCGGCTTAAATCTCAATATTACACCGACCCACCCATGGTTGGCTTTTACTGAGTGGGGGACACACTCAGGGGATCATCATCTTAGTTTTGATCAAAAGGTACGCACCGGGGTTATTCTTATTCACCGGAAGTGGCTAAGGTAGGTGTATTGGATACGCTTCACCTCCGCTTCACCTCGGTGCGGTAATAAAATATATGTCCAGGAAGTGGGACTGGGATTAGCCACCCACTAAACCTCGACATACAAACTTGAGCATAAAAAATGGCAACTTAAACTTCAAATGTGGGGACTTAAAACTCATAAGTACAAACTTGAGCATAAAAAATGGCAACAAACTTCAAATGTGCGGACTTAAAACTCATAAGTACAAACTTGAGCATAAAAAAATGGCAACTTAAACTTCAAATGTATGGACTTAAAACTCATAAGTACAAACTTAAACCTCCCATTGCAAGCGCTTGTTAAAAAAAAAAAAGAGTATAAGCCGATTTCCTCCATTGAAGATTATAATTCGAACAATCAAGGAGAAATCAAACAGACGAGATAGTCAGAATTCGTATTATCAAAGACAAACCGAACAGCGGAAATAGTCAGAATTCGAAGAACAGGACAAAACGAACATAAGAAATGGTCATAATTCGAACAAACGAGGCGAAGTCAGAATTCGAACAAACAAGTACAACCAAACAGAGGACATCGTCATAATTCGAACAATAAACGAAAAAACGAACAGAGGAAATGGTAAAAATTCGAACGAACAAGGACAAACCGAACTGAGGAAATGATCAGAAATCGAACAAACAAAGACAAACAGAACCAAGTAAATGGTTAGAATTCAAGCAATCAACGACAACTCAACAGAGGAAATGGTCAAAATTTGAACAAACAAGGAAACAATAGACAAATTTGTAAGAATTCGAACAATTAAGGACAAACAGAACAGACGAAAAGGCCTGAATTCGAATAATCCAGGACACTTTGTACAACAGAGAAAATCGTCAAAATCGAGCAATCACGGGAAATAAGAACAGATACACTGGTCAGAATTTGGACAGTCAAGAACAAACCAAACAGAGGAAATGTTCAGAATTCGAATAATCAAGACCAGCAGAACATAAGAAATGGTAAGAATTCGAATAACCAAGAACAAACAGAACAGAGGAAATGATCAGAATTCAAACAATCAAAGACACCTAGAGCAGAGGAAATGGTCAGAATTCGAACAAATAAGGATAAAGATAGCTGAGTAATTTGCAAGAATTCGAAAAATCAATGAGAAACAGAACTGAGGAAATGACCAGAAAGAACACTTGAACAAACCAGTGGATCAAACCATCATGTATGTCACTCCTTAAATGAATCAAAGAACATGATTACCCCGAAAATGAGTGGTCTTACCCACAGGAGCGCTGATCACAGAATCGAAGGATACGAGGCGAGGAGGCCTAGAGATCGTCCCCGTAGGATCCTTGGACATCTTGAGGGACACCGTCGAGACGCCAGGGTTCTTGAACTTGATCGGCATAAACTCGTGCTGGGCCGAACAGGAATACTGACCCTCTGAAGAGGAATCGGCTCTCAATACGACCAAGTCACCAGTCTGGGTCATCATAAACTCTGGAATGGCGAGGGGACTGGTAAATATAGTTGATTACCCAAAGCGTACACTGGTATAGACACTAGTACTCTAGTTATCCCTTACTTCCTTCATCGGAGAGATCCAAAAGAGTGCCATCTTTGAAGTACTGGAGGAGTGCCTTCGGCAGGGATTCAGGTCTTTGGCACGGTACTCTGAATGCGTTTCCCTCTTTTACCTCTAGATTGTGGAGAGAGGATGTCCTTTCCTGATATGGCTTCATGTAAGCGACTTCGATTCGCCCGGGAAGAGAAGTCAACGCAATGGATCCCACCGAAGCGACACACTAGAAGAACAAGGTAATTTGTGAAGACGATACGACGGGAGCAATATTTAGGTATAATCCTCTCTTTCGCGCATTTTCTCTCGAAAAAAAATAACGTTCTACTCTCTCAAAGAATTAGAAGACTGTACTATGTTATCTTCTTCCCGTCCCGGTATGTATTATCCCTCTACAACTCGTACAACGCTCCTTAGTTGACTTTAAATCAACTCAAACATGCACGTACATTCGGACGAAGAAAATACAAGGTAATCCTTTGAATATGGAATCCGACATAAAAATAATATCATTAAGAAGGACTCAAATTTATGTTAAATATAAGTCCTTATCTGTATCTATAAGACGCTCGATCTGTCCCTGCGACCACAAAGTTGTTCGCTCATAACTAACGGCCATTCACGCGAGCGCGTAAACTGCCAGGCGCACGATATAAAACGTTTACTCATTGTAAGTATAATATATGAATCTATCTACCTTCACCTTACAAATAGTAATAATCAAGTAAGGATATTTCTGCGCCACAATATAATAGGGCCTGGGCACCTATACTAGTTTTTTACAAATATTATTATGCAGGGAATATTCAAATGCTCCCGTGCGTTTGGCATTAGAAAGGACGTGATATCGTACAATTCTTGAATGGAGGTAGCAATTCAACTCGTTAAGTTCGCATTGCATAGACAGAAATTTTTCCTATATTTTCTGTACGGATCAATCTTTAAAAAAACATATTGATTTTTTTCTAGCCTTATATTTAATGAACATCCTATAAATACCAAATTTCAAGTGATTCTATGAGATCTTAAATTGTTTCAGCGTCTGAAGGATCCCACAAGAGAAAAGGATTTTCTTGAAAATTGGTTAATTTTTAGCGTAATAAAAACGGGTTTGTAGCCAAAGCATTTTCACTCTGCATTGAAATAATGAGATGGCGAAACATGTGAAGGAAAAGGAGTGAATAAATAGGAAAATAATAAAAAAGGGTAAGAATGATCAAACTTAGCTATACTCAAATAGAGTTCGTACGATGGGATTCTTTATTCCTCTTAAATTAAATTCTAATTAATTCATTTAATCAAACTTCTCTCATCAGCTGGACAGAAGCGATGATAGCATAATAATAATAATACTCACAATAAGTGTAATAACAACAATAATAATAACAAACATAACAATGTAAAAACAAATCTAATAATAAGAATAACAAATATAATAATAATAATAATCAAATACTCGACTATTCTTACCCAATGTTCCGGCAAGCGGATAGTGACAGGAGCTAATTTCTCTCTCCCTCTCTCTCACACACACACACACACACACACCGGAAAGTGTGATCTTAAAGCGAAAGTGAAGGGTGGATGGGTGTCAGTAACGGCAACATGATAGTGAGGAAGTGCCACAGGGTGGGTATGACCCCCCCTCCCCCATCGTATAGGCAACCCAAACGGTATTAACTTGTACAATGATAATCCTTTTGTTCCGAGGCGCCAGGGCAGGGCAGATAAAGGGGGATGGTCTAACTTGTAATTAAAGGAAGAACTGGGTATGAATGCGTAGGGGGGAGGAGTATTCTAGGGCGTCTATTTGTAACTGCCCCCAAGGGTAGCGTCGCCGAAGTTTCAAAAGTTAGCTAAATATTAGATTCTATTACAATAAAGGCCAAGCAAATAAGAAAAAAATCAAAAGTAAACAGAACAGAAAAAGCAAAAACGTAGAGGCAAAACTGGCCAGACGGAGGACTGCCTCCACGTCCGAGGACAAACCAAACACCAAGAAAGGTCAACCAAAGTTGAAGAGGCCAGCCTCTTCCAAAAAGTCAAATAATCCACAGTCAAGTGTACACCAGCAGATCCCGAGAATAGGGACAAGCGGTAGTGACCATGCTCATTCCGGTACTAGGATAAGTGAGCGAAGATCCCCAAGAATGGGACATTCAACAAGAATGTGCCGAACAGTCTGGGGGACAACGCAGTCGTCGCAATAAGGCGCAGGCGAGCGTTCCATCCAATGGCGGTGCGTCCTGCGAGTGTGTCCAATTCGGAGACGACAGAAAGCAACCTGAAGCCATCGAGGCATTGGGGAACAGTCCATGGGTATAGTCGCAACTTTAGTTCCCCTTGGCCGTCTTCCAACCTTTTTGCCAAGCAGCCCGCTGACTTCAAACAGAGGGAAAACTGCGTGGAAGCCCACCCCCTCTTCGATCTTGGAGCCATCCGTGTACATCTAGTGCGCTCCAAAAAAAAGTCGACCGCAGGATTCCAGGCTCTGTGGAACCTTTGGGAGCATAGAGATGGGGACAAATAGTCAAAGTTGGTATCCTCCAGCGCGGCGTCCTTGTTATAACCTGAGGCGCCACAGGCCCGAGAGCTACACCGAGCTCTCGAAAGAGTTTCCTAGGTATTCTGCAGATCGGAAAACACCGTGGCGTAATGCTGTCTATGAAGTGGAACTTGCGGAAGCTGCGAAAAGCGATCAAGGCCTTATTGAAGGCCATGGCTCGCTCACCGAGAGCCATGTCCGTGCATGGAGCTAGAGCAGAACGCAACTCAATCAGCGTAAACATGTCGTTGAAGGGTTCTCCACCTAAGGAGGTAAGGTCCAGTCGGCGGCCTTGGGCGACATCACGACGTGCAATGGATGCTGGTGGAGCAATATCTCGACCATGCAATGTTGGGAAAGCGATCGCGAAGGACTCCGACACGGACGCAGGGTGCAAGATTGCATTCCCGTTCTCTTGGAGGACGAGAGGGAAGTCCTGTGAGAACTTGCCCCAAATCATTTTGACTTGCTTCCACACCTCTGGAAGAGGGGTATTCCCGTTAATACAAGACGCGTATGCCCGCCAAAAAGAGCGGTGGGCGTGCTTCGAAACATACCTGAACCTAGACCTAGTTCGACGAAATTCACTGACGTTGAGGTCGTTCGAGGGGCGCTTATTGCAAATGTAGGTATATCGCTTCTCAAATGCTCTAGCAATGAGTATACTGCCTAATATTCCATGGAAGAAAGAAGACAAAATTGAGAGATGCGGGGGATAAGGATTAAAAGAGGGCGAAGCCCTCTTTTAATCTGCCGTTTATCTACAGTGCGTCTAGTTACTGTCACACAATTAACATCCATTTTTAATCCCGATGGAGAGACTCCAAATTTTTGGTTCATTCTCCAAAGATTAAACACATTAAGGTATGTTTTGACAAATTGCTCTATAGAGAACTTCGTTTCAAACAATGTTTAAAAAAAAGAGATTTTATAATGACATTAATAAACACGAGAAACATAATGTTGAGGGTTTATTGAAGGTCTCTCCTTCACGACGGAATATAACAACAAACACTTTTTCAAAATTAATTAAGCATAGAATTACGTCACAAGAGGTCGGTGGCTGTCTGGATGCGTTGGACTGCTTTATATGCCCTAAAACATATATAGCCAAAACTGTTGATCTAAAATGTAGTATTAAGCAGCATAAATATGATGTTATGACGCATCGAGTAGTTAGTCGTTCGGCCAAGCACATTATTCGAAAAGGATTATCCAATTTCTTTTAATTGGATTAAAACTTTAAAAAGTTAAAGACACAGACATTTTTAAAGTTTTGGAAGAATTTTAACATCCATGAATTCGACACCTTAAATAAGTTAGATAAGTTTATTTTTATGAAACCTTGAAAATTCCTTGAAAAGCGAATGTCTTTGCCTTTGTTTTGTTTACCTGCGTACCTGTCTTATCACTAACACAGGGGGTCGTTATTATTAATGAAACGGGGGGCTGTTGTGTGTGTGTTTTTATTAGGTTATATCTCTTTTTTCCTTTCCTCAGTTGTATTTAGATAAATTGACGAGGATAAGTTTGTTAGTCTCGAACGCTCGTTATTTTTCGTTTCATTGTGGACTGTTAAAGTGTCCCAAATCTATGTATACAATTTTTACAAACTTATGAGGCGAACCCACTAACAGATTCAGGTGCTTTTTATTTATTTCTATACCCTAAAGAGATACGACTGCGGAATTGTTCACAGCCTTAACTACTCTAAGGAGATACCAACTCGTAATTAGTTATAGCCTTGGCTGCCTACAGTGAACATGGAAAATGAAGTGAGCGATTATATAATTATTATTTGATTAAAAAAAGATGAATACTAAGGTCGTATTTTAAGGTTGAGAAGATATAAAGAGATAGTGGAAAAACAATATTCAGACTAATCTAACTTTATTTACTAGTTCACGCATTTATGAGAAATTTAAAGTATACGGTCTTGTGCATGATGTATACAAGCAAGCTACTGGGTGTTCAAAGATATCAACAGTTGCTAAATTTCTGATGAAGGGTTACAAGTATTTAACCGATCAGCAAGAAAATCTGAGACAATGTTGCTCGTGAAAGAGACAAAAATAAGACATGTCTACAGAATCTGAAGAATGCTAAATGGAAATCTTACATTCCATTATTAAATGTTTTGAATGAGGATGATCCGAATCGCAGAGTCCAGTTTTGCGAATAGTTTCGAGTAAAAAAAACAGAATGGCCAATTTGCCATCAAAATTGTGTGTGGCTTGATGAGGTTAAATTTAAATTGAATGGTAAAATTAATCGTCATAATTCCGCATACTGATCACAATAAAATCCCACACACTTATGTGGCACATGTAAATTTACCGGGTATAACTATGTTGTTTTTCCCCAAAGGCTTGGTTGGTCCAGTGTTTTTCGATGGTACACCTACCGCTCATAGGTACCTCAAGATGCTTCTGGGAAAAGGTTTTCTCGCAATTCTATAGTTATATGGAGATGACCTTTATTAGTCGTGTGTATGAGACTCTATAAGTTATTGTGTCGGTCAGTCGGTCGGATGGTAACCATTTTACTTTTCAATGAGTTGTTTGGCAATACTAACGTAACTATTCGGCCGATTTTAACCAAATTTGAACTCCTTTTGTTTTTTTACATTATCTTTCGAATGATATAATTGATAAGGTCCTCTCAAGGTTAGCCTAGGAATTATTGAAAGAAAACTAACTATGGGTCGGATTGACCCACTTGTTGAAAGTTTTAAAATCAGAATAATTGAGAGCACGCGACTTAAGTCTGTTGACCTTTATTTTTAACAAGATGGTCACCTTCCCATTACTATCCCGATGCCCGGTACTACCTTGATGATACATTTCATAATCGGTGGCTAGGACGACGAGGTAATATCGAGTCTCCAGACAGTTTTATGGGGTCATTTTAAAAATGAAGTCTACAGTAGAAGAAGACCGACATTCACTTGGATAATTGAAGAGTACATTTAAATAACCATGTATAAATATAGCCATAAATGAAAACTCGCGGATTCGAACCCGTGCCGTCAAGTGCTCCTCGCTTGGCGATGTGGATTTGGTTCAGTGGTTAGAGTGGTGCGCCTGAGAAGCAAGGATCGCTTGACGGTACAGGTTCGAATGCCCAACTTTTCATTAGGTGACCCTCAAAAATTTAAGAAAGAAAATGGGACATTTAAAAACGGAGAAAATAGGGAAAACTATTTTAACCGTTATATGAAGGTAAAATAAAGGAGTGGATTCGAACCTGTGTGATCAAGCGCTCATCGCTATCATAACCACAACACTCATCAAATGAGCCACCATCCTCAATCCGTACGTAATATATTCCTCAGCATTTCACCGGGTTCTGATAGCACTTTTCTTTTCCTTGGGCTATTAACAACATCCACTGTATATCACGTGTCATGTGCTACTTTGAGAGATATATACATACATATATATATATATATATATATATATATATATATATATATATATATATATATATATATATATATATATATAACGTTTTACATTTTATTCGACAGGATATTTTAGACGTTTACTGATATAAATTCAATTTTCCTCTAATTATGTAAAGGAATCTAATTTTATTATGTCAAAAATGTCGATTTTAAAAGGCGTAAATTGTCGTCCCGTCAATCAAAGCCTCGACCAGACCCGCACCGACGCCAAAAACTCTTCCTCGCCGTTCTTGCTTGTCTATCAGCCACTTGGTGCACGCCGCATACGTCTCGATTTATTTTCCCCGTTCCATATCGTTATTTTTACTTGTTTAATAATAAATTGTATGGTGGCCACTAATGACACTAAACTGTGTGCCAGTAGGACTTATTTGCTTTGATTCACCTCCAAAAGTAACGAGGACATTGACTTCTCGGAATGAATTTGGACGTGGAATGAATACTCTTTACTCTGGAGGATTCCGGCGGACAAAAGGGAAATAAGAAGACTCTTGTCTGGCGAAGCTCCAAGGGGGGCTCGCCAATCTCTCTCCCGTTCCGAGTGGAAGCCAGAGCACTATCGGAAGTGTTCTTGGTCGCACGGGAAGGGCCGTGTGTGTCCATGTCATGTGTGAAAAACCGAGATCCGGCGTCCCGACCGCCGTTTGCCAGGAGTGTATCTCAATTCAGGGCTTCTTTTCCCGTTCATCGGTATATCCATTATTGTCTATCATTGTACAAAATGTGGGCAAAAGTTTTGGCAGAGATACAAATTTTGTGGTTCCGAGGTGTCTTTTTTTCAGATTACTAATTCATACCATATATATGATGTTACAGGCACATATAGGGCATACACAATATGTATAACTTTGGAAAATATACTACACTAAAAATAGGAAGTTAATTGATAATGTTAGTATTTAGTGTGTTGACATTCTTTTTTAATGACTTCTACATCTCGCTCTAGCGTGCTTGCTGGATATCACCCGCTGGGCTTATTTAGCATCGCCCACAGGACCAGGGAAGCTTCCATGTCAGGAACAGGATAATTCAATGCCTTGGTGTTTGATCCACTTTGCTACCAGGAGTACCCTGTGACACAAGGGTCCAGAATGCTGAATCATCACAAAACTTCTCTTGAATCGTTGGTAGAACGTGAGTTGGAGGACAATATACCATTCTTTGTTCATTGGGTGGTTTTGGGAAGGAATATAAGATAACCGATTGTCTTGGGAGGAGAAGTAGACCATACGTGGATAGTTTCAAAATGCTTCGCTGTTCGTAAAATGCAGGATTCAGGGGTAGCACTTCCATTTAATTTTCTGGGCAATCCCACAAAAGTCCCGAACAGTGAGAAGGGGCTTTAACAGCGAAAGTAGCTTTGCTCCAGTCTTCCACAGTCCAATCCTTGTACTTTCTGCAGAATGTCAGCTTGCCTTTGAAATTTCTCTTGATGAATTTTGGCTTCTTTGCTATCCTCCTTGTTAGGAGGCTGTCGTTCAGAAGTCTTGATCTTCACAAATATCTGCTGCCACTCTTGAACAAGTTTGACACTAGTGGCCTCATCATTCCGAAGCTGACTCCGCACGAGAAGATAGTTCTGACGCTTAATTGATACACTTGGACGTCCTAAGGCCCGTCTCGGCGCACAAAAAAATACTCTATTGGGACCAGATCTACTGGCCGCCCTAAACTTCGCTACAAAGACATCTGCAAGAGAGGTGAATGCGCTGAACAATGACACTAAGTCCAGGGTGGGCCTTGCAGCTGGCCGCATGAGGTCGAGTACAGGAAAGTGAAACGGATGAGAATCACGAAAGGTGAAAAGAGCGCAGCAACTGCAAATGTCCAGAAATTTGACAATGTGACTGACACCTACAATAGAGATTGCATTCTCACATCGGTCACTTGGGCAATGGAGATTGAATTTCACACATCTGTCACTTCAGCAATAGAGATTGCATTCGCACATCAGTCATTTCAGCAATAGATTGCGACCCCAGTGGGGCGAAGCAATGGTGACTGCATGAATTTAATTAGTGGTGACCATTGTTCAAGGCTTCAAGAATTCAGCATCAACCAATTTACCACAAATGTGGTTGGTGCACCTCAACGCTACTAGGGATTAACACCTCATCCCACTCCACTACCTTTATTCTCCAGTCAAGATTTATCCCCAGGAAAAAGCCTCCTCCCCCTATCACGCTCCCTCACAAACCCAATCATTACACTCCTACCATACACAATATCATCCACTTTCACCTCAGGCAGCTGTTTCTCTCTCATATACTCATTCACACAATCAACCCACCTTTTACGCGGTCTTCGAACCCTTCTCCGCACCCTGACACTCGTAGTACAGGGTGACCCACCCACCCCCCAAAAAACGGGACTGCACACACTTTTAGTGATATATCCTTTATTCATTCACTAATCACCCTTACTTTGCAGGACATGACAGAAGCAACGCCTGTGAACACAACTAAATCTCAATGGAAGCTCCAGCAAAGAATATACTGCGTCAAACATCACTACACGACAGACTCGTTCAAGAAAGTGCAGGACACTTTCGTGCATCAGTTCGAATGTGAAAAAGCCCCTTCCAAGAGCAGAATTCAGGACTGGGTGGACCACTTCGAGAACTATGGGAGAGTAGAGAACCTCAATGCAGCCAGTGACAACCGTCCAAGCCATTTAGGACGCAGTAGGTAGTGTACAGTTCAGCAGAGTCCAAAACGCTATGTGCAGAAGCAAAGTCAGTCCCTCGGTATATCCCATGAGACTTGCAGGAGAGTGCTAGTAATGGATGTAAAGGCCTAACCATACAAAATACAGACGAAACAGACCCTTACAGCCTCAGACAAGGAGCAGAAATAGGCTATGGTAGTCAAGATTCAGGAGACCCTAACTTTCCTTAACCTCCTTTGGACCTCAGATGAAGCTCACTTCCATCTTAAAGGAAAGGTAAACTCGAAGACAAATGTCTTAGGGGGACCTACAGACCAGATGAGGTAGCCATCAAGCCCTTATACCCCCCTAAGTGCACAGTATGGACTGCAATCTCAGCCAGAGGCATCATCGGACGATTCTTCTTCGAGAAATCTGTCGCGACAGTGGCAGTCACCAAGGTGCGGTATGTTGAGGTCCTCAAATCCATCAAGAGGAAGCTGCAGAGCCCTTTCCCATCGCTTATGGCTTTCTGTGAGACGCGGCCTCGTTGTTATTGCTTTCTGTGATACGTGGCCTCGTTGTTATTGCTTTCTGCGAGATGCGGCCTCGTTGTTATTGCTTTCTGTGATACGTAGCCTTGTTGTTATTGCTTTCTGCGAGACGCGGCCTTGTTGTTATTGCTTCTTGCAAGACACGACCTCGTTGCTATTGCTTTCTGTGATATGTGGCCTCGTTGTTATTGCTTTCTACGAGACGCGGTGTTGTTGCTATTGCTTCCTGCGAGACGCGGCCTCGTTGTTATTGCTTTCTGCGAGAGGCGGCCTTGTTGCTATTGCTTCCTGCGAGACGCGGCCTCGTTGTTATTGCTTTTGCGAGACGCGGCCTTGTTGCTATTGTTTCCTGCAGGACGCGTGTTCATTGCTATTGCTTTATGTGAGATGCGGCCTCGTTGCTATTGGTTCCTGCAAGACGCGCCCTCGTTGTAATTGCTTTCTGTGATACGCGGCCTCGTTGCTATTGCTTTATGCGAGACCCGCCCTCGTTGGTATTGTTTTCTGTGAGACGCAGCCTCGTTGCTATTGGTTCCTGCAAGACGCGCGCTCGTTGCTATTGCTTTCTGTGAGACGTGGCCTCGTTGCTATTGCTTTCTGCGAGATATGGCCTCTTTGTTATTGCGCTTTAAATTCAAGGGAGCCTGAGGACGGCAACTACAACAAGACTAGTCCTAAATATAATTGGACACAGACTTGTTGACCCAGTCAGGATTCATGATGGCGTGTTAACATGACCGCAGCCGCCTAATACAATCTCTTGAAGGAGGTTTTGGATCCCTGGCTAGATGGCATACCGTTGTCACTTCTAAGGGCTCTTGTTTTCATGTATGATAACGCTCCATCTTACTCCGCCAGGACCACCGAAGCGTCCTTAGGCTCTTAGGGCATACAAGGCGACAAGTTGATGGTGTTGCCGCCAGCCTCTCCGGATCTCAACCCAATCGAAAATTTGTGATCCATCATTAGAGATTTTTATGCTGATGGACGTCAATTTTCCTTCAAAGAAGTTTTATGCACGACCATCAAAGCTACAGCAGAGGCAGTCCAACCTGCTACTATTAAGAAATTGATAGATTCTATGCATGATAGGGAGTTTGAAGTTATTGGTCGAAATGGCGCTCATGTGGGCAAATAATTCATTATTGACATCAACCATGAATTATAATTATGTTTTCTGTTAAAGAAATACGCAAAGTATGCTTAATGTGTATAATTAGCATTCGTTTCCTCCAAAATAAGTCGAGATGGGCTACTTTCATTAAAAACATAGCGTGATTCACTCCAAACCAGCGAGTCTGGAATCAAAATTGAAGGACGGAACACAGCATAATGAAAACATAACATTAGCGCTGCTATATTGTGCAGACCAGCTGGGAAAAGTTTCATCATAATTGAGGAAAAGAGAACCGACAAATCCTAACTTTCCCTACCAAGCTATTAACATGGCTCAGTGTGTATCTCAAAGCTATCTTTGCACTCCCAAAATGATAAAGTTACAGTTTAGTGGAATTATGAAGAAATCCATTTTTGGAACCATGGGAAACAGAAACAACACAATCGTCGAGGTGAAATTCATTCAATTTTGGTCTTAAAACAGTTTGTATTGGTCGATAGACTTAGATCAATACTGCTTCTTGACAATGCCAGGTATCACACCTCTCAGCTGGTTGTCTAAACTTAGAGAATTAAGATTTGAAGTTTTACAACAGCATCTATCTACACCTGGCATTTCCCTCATAATTACCATCTTTTTATACACTTCCCAATAAAAAAAATCAACAAAAGGAAAGACAATGTGTTTTTTATTGAATTTGTCACCAATAAGAATTTTATTAAAATTGGATATTGATACAAATTTATCATATTTTTTTATTGAATATTCACTATTTTTATGCTATCTTTAGTTTAATATTCGTAAAACAACATTTCATCTGATACAACCTAATAATTTATTGGTATTTATCATCAAGGCAATATCAGTCACGTCAGATGCAAATTTGGAGAATAAATATATTTACAAAAACAATAATACAATAAACTGTTTTCCTAACTTGTATTTAATACTTAATTACCTACTATACGTTGAAAAAAGTTTATAGGAAATAGAAAGGTTTGGGTTAATTTTTAAATAAAAAAGGGGGATTTAGGAGTGCTAACAACACCAATCTACCACAAAATTTACCACACATCACCTCAATAACGGATAAAATTGTTTACGATCCTGACGAACAGAAAATCTAAATAGGAAAGACACTTTTTCCTTTTAAATAAATCCGGATTAATCCACCAAAACAATTTAATTGGCCAGCTTGGATTCTTGTCACTGTAATTACTGTGATTTTAAAGATTAATGACAATTAAGACAAAGAAAGTAGTGGTACAAAGATTAATGGTAACTAATAAAGAGAGAGCAGCGTATTTGAGTAGCAATTACTGCGAATTCAAGACTTAGGTGTCAGGAGAACAGCGCCGAGGGTGATTTTTTCCCACAAGCCCGGACAGAAATAATGGACTAAGAGAACATACAATTTTGGCACAACTAAAGGGCTACCGTGGCACCGGAGCCAACACATTCTCCATCACTTCCCCCATTATTCATCGCCTTTTTGCGCCAAGAGATCTATAGTTTCTTGTCAACGGAATTTACCGAAAATATTTGTTTATGGTTTAGCCACTGGGCGTCCCGAAATGGAAGGGGGGGAGGGGCACAGAGGCAATGGTCTTACTAAAACGGAAACCCTCTCGGCCAGATGGAGGAGGCAGTAGGATATATATCTTCTACACATTTTCACCTCCTTTGACTTCATCCCTTTATTTGCAGATCTCTCTTTATTTTTACAGATAAGGACTCGTTGTTATTGCGATTTAAATTTTGAGGGGAAGGTGGACCTGATTTGTACTCTTGTTTGGGGCATTTTACCGCCGTTCTGGATTTAGTTGAGTCCTTTTACCACCGATCTGCACAATTTTGAGGTTTTTTTACCACCAATATATATACTGCTATACATTTTACCACCGACCGATTCGCATTCTTTGGGGGACAAACAGGAATTATTATTAATTATTGATTATTATTATTATTATTAATTATTGTGATTAGGATCATTAGGATAATTATTTATTATTATTACTATTATTATATTTTTATTTTTTCGACTTAAATTAAAAATCGAAAACCAACGAGGGCATGGTTGACAGAAGCAACTTCGGGAAGAGGTTTATCAAAGCGCGGCGAGGGAAAGAATATGGGGAAGGGGGCAGGCCCGAGCAGTCAAACGAGGAGACTGCTTGGTGCAGGCGGGAGTTGATGATGCGCTAGTCCACTGCAGCTGGCATTTTAGAGAATTGTGTTCCCTACCGGCCCCAAACGCCGTAGGTGAATTTGCGGCTATATATCCTCCACACATTTTCCCTGTTTCACCTAGTCTTTCACACATCTCTCCTTACAAACTGTGTGTGCGATGCCCTCGTTTGTGTTCGCTTTAATAAAAAATATTGATAACTTCTTTTGTAGAGACAATCAGGCCCCCATCCCATACTGACCCAGTCAACATGACCCCTTAAAAAACTGACCAAGCAAAAACAATTTCCAAAACTGACCAAATAAAGACAATCCCTCCTACAGTTGACTACGTAAAGACAATTTTTCCTACAGTTGACTACGTAAAGACAATCCCTCCTACAGTTGACTACGTAAATATAAGCCCTCCTAAAGTTGACTACGTAAAGACAATCTCTCCTACAGTTGACTACGTAAAAACAATCCCTCCTACAGTTGACTACGTAAAGACAATCCCTCCCTTTTCAGCCATCAGCGGTTGCCTTTACTTGACTCTATATGAAAACCACCAGTCGCTGGCTCTGGACCTTCAATGCGAGATTCCAGTCCCCTGGCTAATGGGCGCCGTATATAAATCCTAAGTTCTTTAACAAGAACGAAATCTCACCTATTAAAATGGCCAACGAGGCATTGAATTTCTCTGTTCAGGTGAAATCATCGGGGTAAAAACTGTGCCTGGGAATGTCACGGTGGATGCTGGAACCTCATGAGTCTATCTCCCTACAATTCTTTTTTTTCATTAATGTCCAGAGTTCTTTTTGATTAATGGATAGTGTAAAATGTAGTTTGGGGGTAGAATTCTGAAAGTAATCTTTCACAAAGGTCCACACCTTAATCTGTGTATCTATATATGAACATATGGGCGTAAATGAGTAAATATTCCTTTGTAAGACTTTAGATGTAAAAAGAAATCTGTGTATGTCTGTGTCAAGAATGATTGTAACAATGCACGTGATTGGAAGCAAAAAAAAAAATCCTCAAGTGCATGTAAGAATACGTTTGTATCTGTCGACAAATTTGACCGAAGTAGTTGTGTGTAAGTTTTGTGTGGGAATGTGTGAAAAAAAATGTATGAGAGGAAGCGAGCGCACCTTCATAAACAAGAGCCGCAGCCGTTGAAACTCTCGCCTTCCCGTCGCGATAACGAGAGCGGAAGGAATTCGGAGATAACAAATGGCCTCTTTATGAATTTCGTCAGTTCAAAGAATCCATAACAAAAGCAATACCAACGCACATACACGTCGCACCCACACCACACATAGACTCCACCGTCCATACACCACTAGATAAATTTTGGGCCCGGGTCTTTTGATTCTCAACAAAAGAACGAAACAAACAACACGTCGCCCAAATGGCGTCGCCCCATCTTTTGGTCAAAAGTCTTCGGGTTTCCTTTAGTTATTAGGACCACGAGAACCTCACCAAGGGGTGGAATTTGATCCACAACTTGCATAGGATACGTAAACATTATTGAGTCTATTTAACCCCATACGGAAGAAATGGGAGACTCGAGGAGATCAACTCCACAGTGATTCGCGAGTAAAACCAAAAATTGATCAAAGAGACCGCGAATATGGGAAAATTTTGTTCGTACCAACAAATTCCTTTTTTTCTTACGACCGAATTCCTGGAATTTGAAAAGGACGTTCCCAGTTGCAAAAGATCTTGTCTAGAACTAATTTTTTTAAGTAATAAAATCCTCTCTATGCCCTATTTACCCACCCTACTGACCCCACAGAAGAGATCCCCGTTAACCCTCCCTTCCCCACAATCCAACGCCGAGAGGTCGGAAGTCGGTTAAGGGGACCGACCTTCGTTTTAGGAGAGTTATGCGACCTCACGCCACAAGAAATCTCCTCTTTAGTTCAATCGAACTACTTCCACTTATTTTAAATTCCACAACCTCACTACTTTCTTTAGGTGTCCATGCCCCTGTTAGTTTCGCTTATTTAATATTTATAAATAAATTTGCATAAGCTCGAACCTACATTATGGACCTTAAAGTACGAACGCTAAGCCAGGAGCTCTCACTGGAGGAGGGGCTCGATTTTCACGTCAGGGCGCCGGGTTCGATTTCCACGCCGGGGTTACAGGTTCTATTTCCACGTCGGGATACCAGGTTCTATTTCCACGTCAGGGTGCAGGCTTGGATTTCCACGCCAGAGTACCTAGTTCAATTTCCACGCCGGGGTATCAGGTTCGATTTCCTCACCGGGGTACTGGTTCGATTTCCACGTCGGGGTATCGGGTTCGATTTCCGCGCCAGGGTACAAGGTTCGATTTCCACGCCGGGGTATCAGGTTTGATTTCCTCACCGGGGTACCTGGTTCGATTTCCACGTCGGGGTATTGAGTTCGATTTCCGCGCCGGGGTACAAGGTTCGATTTCCACGTCGGGGGGACAGGTTTGATTTCCACGCCGGATAAATCAGGTTCTATTTCCACGTTAGGGTACCGGGTTTGATTTCCACATCGGGGTACTAGGTTCCATTCTACGTCAGAGTACCAGGTTATATTTTCACATCGGACTACCAGGTTAGATTTTCACGTCGTGCTACCAGGTTCAATATATTTCTAGGTCGGGTAGCAGGTTCGATTTTCACGTCGGGTACCGGGTTCTATTTCCACGCCGGGGTACCGGGTTCTATTTCCACGCCAGGTACGGGTTCTATTTCCACGTCGGGGTACTGGGTTCTATTTCCACGCCGGGTACCAGGTTCTATTTCCATGTTGGGGTACCTGGTTCGAATTCCACCAGGGAGTACCAGGTTCGATTTCCACTTCGTTGTTTTATGTTCTATTTCCACGTCAGGGTACCAGGTTCTATTTGAACGTCGAAGTACCGAGTTCGATTTCCACGTCGAAGTACCAAGTTCGATTTTCACACCGTGCTACCAGGTTCCATCTATTTCTAGGCCGGGATACCAGGGTCGATTTCCAAGTCGTTACCTGGTTCTATTTCCATGCTGGGGGTACCGGATTCGATTTCCACCACGGAGTACCTGGTTGTATTTCCAAATCGGAGTAGCAGGTTCTATTTCCACTTTGGGTACCAGGCTCGATTTCCACGCCGGGGTACCAAGTTCTATTTCAAAGTCGGGGTACCGAGTTCGATTTCCAAGTCGGAGTACCAGGTTCTATTTCCATTTCAGGGTACCAGGTCATATTTTTGCATCGGGGTACTAGGTTCAATTTCCGCATGAGTACCGGTTCACTTTTTAGGTCGGGGTACCATGTTCGATTTTCATGTCCGGGTACTAGGTTCTATTTCTACGTTGGTGTAGTGGGTTCGATTTCCACCTCGATGTACCGAGCTCGATCACCGGGGTGAGCAAACACAGCAAAATTTTGGCGCTCGGAGGGAGCTGCCACCGCTCAGGCGGTGCGTTGTGTCTGACGTATAATGACAGACCACTCCAGCCCCGTATGCCAATGTCAATACCCGCCCCCCTCCTCTTCGCACACACACCACATCACTCTACTGTCCCGAAAGCTGGCGAAAGGGGGGGGGGTTATATAGCCATATTCTGCTGGCATTAAATGAATGACTCCACATTGGGCCACGAACAGTACCGCTCCGACGACACCTTCCTTTTCAACGAAATCCAGTCATTGGTACCGCACGTCTGTCATACTGATCCTTATGTGAATTTCATTAACCAATCGTACGACCTCGTCCACAATTAAAAATGGACGGGAAGAGCAGTTAACTAACTAACTATAACAACCCACTGGAAAAAAAAAGCGCTTTCTCCTTTCTTGACGAATGCCTCTGCTCTGAGTTTAAAGTTCCCAGGTAATTTTTTTTTCATTGGGGGAGATCATTTGGGGACGTTTTGATACTTTCTACCACCAGTACACTTCACTACAAACTCACTCCGTATGACCCAAATCGGGATGAACTTCAAAGCTCTGTCGAGGACCCTCACTGGCAGATTAATGTCCAAGGAGACGAGCTCCGAGGAGGCATATTAAAAGAGGGTTCGGTGGAACAATTATAAAAAACAGGCTTTGTGTGGCAAGGAGAAAAAGTGTGGAGCAATAATAAAAGGTTTTTGGAGCACTGATAAAAAACGGTTATGTGGAACAATAATAAAAAGGGTTCTTATGGAGCAATGATAAAAGGTTGTGTGGAGTACTGAAAAAATGGTTATGTGGAGCAATGCTAAAAAAAGGGGTTTTGTAAGGCAATCATAAAAAGGATTCCATGCAGCAATGCTAAAGACTGCAAAAATAATAAAAGGCTCCCTATGGAGCAATGAAAAGAACTAGGGTGGGGGGGCGGTGATAAAAATGAGCTCTATGGAGACATCATAAAAGGAATCTGTGGAACAATGACAAATGAAAAGGGTTTTGTGAAGCAATGACATAAAAAAAGGTTATGTGGAGCAAGCCAAATAAAATGGGTTATGTAGAACAATGACAAATAAAAAAAGGCTATATGGAGGGAGCCAAATAAAAAGGGGATATGTGGAGCAATGAGAAATAAAAAAAGCTATGTGGAGCAAGCTACATAAAAAGTGGGTTATGTGGAGCAATGACAAATATAAAGGAGTGTTTGTGAAGCAATGACAAAAAAGGCTATGTGGAGCAATAACAAATAGAAAAAGGTTATATGGAGTAGGGAGAAATAAAAAAATCTCTAGATGGAGCAATGACAAAACAAAAGAGCTATGTGAAGCGATGACAAATAAAAAAGGGTTTTGTGAAACAATGATTAAAAGGCACTATGTAGAGCAAGAGCAAAAAAGGGTATGTAGAGCAATGGCAAATAAAAAAGGAGCTATATGGAGCAATGGCAATACAGAACGGTTTTGTGGAGCAATAGAAAATAAAAGGGCTATGTGAAGAAATGATAAACAAAAAAGGGCTATGTGGAGCAATGAAATAAAGAAGCGATGGTAAATAACGAAAAGCTATGTGGAGCAATGACAATAAATAAGGGTTTTTGAGGCAATGAGAAATAAAAAAGGGCTATGTGGAGCAATGAGAAATAAATAAAAGGCTATTTGGAGCAATGACAATTAAAAAGGGCTATGTGGAGCAATGAAAAATAAAAAAGGGCTATGCGGAGCAATTACAAATAAAAATGGGCTATGTGCATCAATGACCATAGAAAAGGTTTTTGTAGAGTAATTGCAAATAAAAAAGGGCTATGTAGAGCAATGACAAAAAGAGCTATGTGGAGCAATAGCAAAAAAAGGTCCAAAGGCTATGTGGAACAATGACAATAAAGAATGGTTTGGTGGAGCAATAAAAAATAAAAAGGGCTAGGTGAAGAATGACAAACAAAAAGTGCTATAAGGAGCAATGAAATAGAGGTGTCGTGGTATGACCAGGTGTACGTGGTTATACGCACACTGCCCTACTGGCCGACCGAAATTAGTTCTAAGAGTGCTTTAAATACACAGGTGCTAGGCCAAGGAATATTCAAACACGGCTAGAAAAATATACTTTAATAGGACTAAAGATTACATATACATATAGAGCAAGTTCACTGCTAAGATGATTAACACTATCAATTAAGTTTGAACCGAGGGATCATTAATTAAGTAATGATTTTACAATTATGGAAATTCTAGAGCAAAGAGGATCCTTGAGGTTAGACGCGGTAAAGGTGGGAGGGGCGTGACGAAGCGGGGGTTAAATCCCTTCTACCTTGATGTGCAGTGAGTAGGACCAGGTAGGTAGGTTCGACCTTGAACTTGTGGGCGTCTCACGGGACGCTCAATTCAATTCGGGGAAGGGAAACTGAAGTTGGGGGCCTCTTATCCTTAAGAGACAAACGGAGGGTGCTTCGGGGATGGCTTTTCCGATCCTTAAAATCCGAAGACGTGGTGAGAAGGGTTGAAGCTGAGTGACGACTAGCTCTTCTTTGGCTCTTCGACAACCAATCAATTCTTCTCTTTACGAGAATGTAGTCGATTCCCTCTCGACTAACGAAGACGTTACGGCTAACGTACTGTACGGCGGCTTCAGAACCCAATCTGCATGTGAATTCTGAAGTGTCGAATATATACTCCGAAATTATCTAGACGGGGGGAGAGATTCATCGCCAACAGACTTCCTTAATTGCCTTGGGTCGCGATAAGTGCCCATAGCAAGAAGTCGCGATGTCCCTTTAATGGTCTTTTTCTTTTTCATTGTTCTAATTTTCGCAGTATATAGGGCAGACGAATTTAGAGCGGTCAACAGCGAACTGGGGAAGTCAGAGGGGGAGGGGGGGAATTCCTTCTCTCTCTCATTCTTCCACACTCCTCCCTTTTCAGGAAGACATTTTTTTTCCACAAGTCGGGTGCGAAAAAAAATGTCGCAAATTATTTTTTCTTCAAGGGGAAGATGCTATGAAAATTAATTAGTGCAATGATACAAACAAAATTCGGAGATGAGCGGGGTTAGCAAAGAATAATAATTACTTCAGACTATACGCACGGGTACAATAAAAAAATTAAGCCATACAACATATTGAGTATCTAAAAAAAAAAAAAAAATGAACTATTACTACAGACACTACAACAGAGAATAATTATACAACACTTCAAACAATTAACCTATATATAAAATAAATCAGCAAACATATTTACAATGAGATATGCTAATGGTATCTTTAATTTATGACAATAGGGTCTTCTAGAGGATTTCTACTTAAACTATCCGCTAAACAATTTTGAGTACGCTTGATATACACAATACGGAATTAATATTCCATGAGCAACAGACTCCAACGCATTAGTCGTCCATTTTGACTATTGAAATTACGAAGGTACGACAATGGCTTATGGTCACTCTCAATTACGAATTCGGTTCCTATAAGATACATTCTAAAATGTCGAATCGACCATACTATAGCTAAAGCCTCGAGTTCAATGGTGGCGTAAGCCTTCTCGCGGACAGACAGCTTCCCTCTCGCATACGCAACGGGATATCCACTTCCATCGTTTTCATACTGCATGAGAGCACCACCTATACCATCACGAGAGGCATCAGTACGAATCCCAAACTTTTTGTTCGGATTCGGGAGTCTCAAAATAGGAGCAGATTCTCCTTCAGCTGGTTAAAGCTAGACAACGCGGGCGGAGTCCAACTGACAGGATCGAGTCCCGTTTTCTTTAACATATTATTAAGGGGTGACGCTATAGTGGCGAAATTGTGAACGAAGCGCCTGTAAAATGAAACAGAACCCAGAAATAACCGCAGCTTCTTCTTCGTCCGGGAAAGCGGCATTTCAACTATGGCTTTAACTTTGTCTTCTTGGGGGACAATCTGGTTCTTTCTGATTTTAAAACCAAGATATTTAATCGTATCATATGCGAAATGACACTTCGACGGGCCTATCGTGAGTCCGTGTGCGCGTAAACGGATTAACAACGCGTATCCACTACTTTTATATTTTGGGCGCTTATAGTAACCCCGATTGCGATGATACCATATATGATTGCCTATTAACAGCCATGGCCAACATCCAGTCTGATGATCGCAAAGCAGTTTTTGTTTTTGTTGGTGATTTCAATGCTCACCATCGCGAATGGCTTGAGTCTGCATCACCAACAGATATTCATGGTCATGCAGCATATGATTTTGCTAGTGTTTCGGGCTGTTCACAGTTGGTGTCCGGCCCTACTCATCATGCTGGTAACTGTCTCGACTTAGTACTTACGGATGTACCTGATATTATTAAAGCAGAAATTAATGCACCCATAGGTACATCCGATCACTCTGCCATCAGTTTCAAACTTGATCTTAGGCAACCTCTCCCTTCTTATACTATTACGAAGGAGATTTATCTAAAAAAAAACAAGGTTAACTGGAATAATGTCCGTGATGATGTTTCCAGGATCGGATTAGGGGCCATTCTTTGCAGTGCTGAGCCCATGTCCGCTTTCAATAATCAGATACTTAGTATTATTTCTCGCCGATTCCCTGTTAAAAGGATCTAATACCGGTTAAATGATAAAGCCTGGTTTACAGTAGAATGCAAAACTGTTCGGGTTGCCAAATAGGCAGCATACCGCCCTGATCTCAGCTACGCATAAGAGAATCTTCTGCTGTAATCGCAAAAAAAATGAGTGCAGTATTTAGATGCCTCATGCGATCTGGATCGTTCCCCGAGTGCTGGAGGGTGGCTCACATTACGCCTATTCCTAAGGCAACTCCTTTCCCTGATCCCTTCAATTATCGTCCAATCTCTATTACACCATTTCTTTCTAAAGTTTTTGAGCACCTCGTTGCAGCTCGCCTTTCCCGCTTTCTTGAGAGATCAGATGTTCTTCCTTGTAATCAATTTGCTTATCGAAAAATTCTTGGTACAACGGATGCACTTCTTACGATCTCTCACAAGATCCAGTTAGCACTAGACCAGGGGCATGAGGCCTGGATCTCTCAGCTGCCTTTGAGAGAGTAAATCATAATGGCTTGCTGAAGAAGCTAAGATATATCAGTGTTGGTGGACGGATTTGATCTATTTTAGAGCAATTCCTGGTGGGTCGCACCCACAGGGTTTGTGTTGATGCCATCTTCAGTGACTGGCATCCTGTCCACTCGGGCATTCCGCAGGGCAGTGTTCTCGGACCTCTGCTCTTCAATATTTACACTGCTGACCTCTTTAGCATCACAAAAAAATATTATGTATGGTTATGCAGACGCTGTAACTCTGCTCGCGACTATTGACTCCCGTCATTCTCGCAGCATTGAATCTAATTCCCTCAATGAAGATCTTCAATGCATTTCCATATGATGCCATACATGGAACATGAAGCTTAAATTCGCTAAATCTAAATGTATGTGTATCTCACGATCTCGTAACCCTTTTTCTCAACATGAACCTATCCATGTTGATGGTTTAGCATTGAACGATGTGGACGAACTGGAAATTATGGGCGTTAACTTTGATTCCAAATTAACTTTTGAGTGTCACATCAGATCTCTTGTGACTACTGCTTCGCAGAAATTGGGAATCATGAGAAAGACCTATGCCACCTTCAATGATGCTTCCGTGTCCGCCACTTGCTTCCGAAGCTTTTTTCTTTCAGCTTTGGAATATTGTACCCCTGTCTGGTCGTCTGCTGCTTCCTCACACTTGCATCTTATTGACAGAGTCTCTTATACTGCCAGCTTTCTTTGTGGCTGTAATGTCCAATGGAACCTTGCACATCGCCGGAAGATCAGCAATGCGTGCATGCTCTATAAGATACAATCCAATCCGCATCACCCGCTGTATATTTCCTTGCCAAATCGCTTTGTAGCAAGGAGAAACACTCGTCAGGCTTTGGCCCGGCATCCTCTTTGTTTTCAGTCTATCAGATGCCGTACTAGCCAGTTTCAGCGTTGCTTTCTGCCAAGTGTTGTCCATCTTTGGAATTCCTTGGACGAAGAGACTTGTGCATCGAATAGTGTAGATGCCTTCAAAAAGGAAGCTAATAGGATCTTGTGTTCATCATGAGCCATTATCCTGTTATTTTGTTATTTGTTATGTTTTTTCTACCTGTCTCATCTTGTGTAATAATAATGTGGAGCAATGACAAACAAAAAAGGCTATGCGGAGCAATGACAATAAAGAAAGGGTTTGTGGAGCAATGAGAAATAAAAAAGGGCTAGGAGCAATGACAAACAAAAATGGGGCTATAAGGAGTAATGACAAACAAAAGAAGGCTATGTGGAGCAATGACAATAGAGAAGAGTTTTATGGAGCAATGCCAAATAAAAAAGGGCTATGCCTAGCAATGCTCAATAAAAAGGGCTATGTGGAGCAATGATAATAAAGAAGGGTTTTGCGGAGCAATGAGAAATAAAAAGGGCTATGAGCAATAACAAATAAAAAAGGAGTATGTGTAACAATTACAAATAAAAAGGGCTATGTGGAGCAATGAGAAATAAAAAGGGGCTATGTGGAGCAATGAGAAACAAAAAAGGGGTATGCGGAGCAATGACAAATAGAAAACTGCTATCTGGAACAATAAAAATAAAAGTAGGGTTCTATGTGGAGCAATGATAAACAATAAAGGTTTATTTCAACCAATGACAATGAAGAAGGGTTTGTGGAGGAATGAGAAATAAAAAGGGTTATGTAGAGCAATGACAAAATAAAAAAGTGCTATGCGGAGCAATGACCAAGAAAAAAAGGGCTATGTGGAGGAATAAATAAAAAATGCTCTGTGGAGCAATGACAAATAAAAAGGTTCTATGTGGAGCAATGACAATAGAAAGGGTGCTTTGTGGAGCAATAACAAACAAAAAATGGCTATGTGGAGCAATGACAATAAAGAAGGGTTTTGTGGAGCAATGCCAAATAAAAAAGGGCTATGCCTAGCAATGCCCAATAAAAAGGGCTATGTGGAGCAATGACAAATAGAAAAGAGCTATGTGGAGAAATAATAAATAAAAAGGGATATGTGGAGCAATGAGAAATAAAAAAGGGCTATGTGGAGCAATGAAAATAAAAAGGGGCTGTGGAGCAATGGCAAACAAAAAGGTTCTATGTTGATCAATGACAATAAAGAAGGGTTTTGTTGAGCATTGGCAAATAAAAAAGGGCTATGTGGAGCAATGACAAATATAAAAGGTTATGTGTAGCAAAACAATATAAAAGGTGTTATGTGGAGCAATGACAAAAAGGGTTATATGGAGCAATGACAAAAAAAGGCTATGTGGAGCAATGACAAATAAAAAAGGGCTATTTGGAGCAATGCAAAATTAAAAAGGCTATATGGAGCAATAGCAATTAAAAGGGGGCTATGTGGAGCAATGACAAACACAAAATGGCTATGTAGAGCAATGACAATAAAGAAGGGTTTTGTGGAGCAATGACAAATAAAAAAGGGCTATGTGTAACAATGACAAATCAAAAAGGATATGTGGAGCAATGGTAATTAAAAAGGGCTATGCGGAGCACTGACAATTAAAAAGGGGTTACGTGAAGCAATGATAAAAAAGGCTAAGTGGATTGTTGGCGGCTAGTCAGGTAGCGCTATTGATCCGTTATACCCGAACCGGACTCCCTCAGGGCTCTGTGTTTGAACCCCTTTTGTTGTTGTTGTTGTTGTTTCTCTATCATCGTTTTCCTTATAGATCTTTTCCTACAAACATTCTGTCCTGGATCCCGTTGTTGGTATTTGCTTCTTAGTTTCAATCACGACCATTAACAAATAATCGCATCAATGCCATTAAGAGCGGCCCACTTAATCAGATTATAATCAAAGATTATCGCTGAAACTAAGCTGAAACTAAGCGTTGGCATTTCAAGAGTATCGATAAATACAGGGACGATATCGTAAGACTTGAAAACTGGCCAGGTAAGTAGCCAGCTTGATAAGTATGTGTATGTGCGTGTGAAAGACAAGGGTAACTTTTATGTGTATGTGTGCGAAAGACAGCTGTAACTAGTATGTGCGTGTGGAAGACAAACCTAACTAGTAGGAATGTGTCAACGAAAAAGGTAACTAATATGCATGTGTAAAGACAGAGGTAACTAGTCTATGCGTGTGATAGGCAGGTAACTAGTATGTGTGCGTGATAAATAGGTAAGTATTATATGCGCGTGCGAAAGACATGTAATTAGTGCGTGTGATAAGCAGTTAACTAATATGTGCGCGTGGAAGACAGGGCTAACTAGTATTCTCGCGTGAAGTAACTAGTACTAGGCATCCGTTTCCCCTGCAACTCAGGATACGCCTGCCTGAATATGGCCCCATTTGTAAGGGGGCACCTCCCCCCCTGTTTGAAAAAGGAGGAGAAGAGGAAATGAACCTATACTCAAATCACGTCGGGGGGTATTCAGGCAAAACATGGTGTAATCCGAGGAGTTCGAGGGAAGAGAGAGCGTGAAAGGGAGCGATCGAATAGCAATAGCAACGAGCCCGTATCAAGAAGAGAGGAGAGGTGGTTAAAGAAAAAGGGTGAAGTTAGAGGCAGTGAAAATAAGTGGAAAAGATCTAGCCAGGGGCATCCTGCAGGCATTGGGGGCCAGGAGGGGGGCACAAATCCGGTATTGAGGCTAGTAGGGCGCGCCATTCCTGCAGATTTCAGTAGTAGGGGTATCATACCCCTCCTGCCACCCCCCACCCCCCCGATATGAACAGAATGAGGGGTGCTCCTCCTCCCGATCGCAGGTGTAACAGACTACACAAATCCCCCCCCCCTCTTGGGGAGCCTCATCTCCCTAAGAGGCGAGGGGGTGTGATAACAGGTTTGCAAAGGGGTAAAATTAGGAAAGTAAAAGTGTGAGGAAGGCAGTTGGGGCAGTAGGGCACACAATTCAATTGAATCTCTCCCGTTTAGTAATGAGGGGGAGCATGGGAGTGTAACACCCGACCCCATCCCCACGAGGATCTGCGACCAATATATCTTCTACACATTTTAACTCCTCCTTCGACAACTACTTCACACACACACACACACACACACACACACAAATATATATATATATATATATATATATATATATATATATATATATATATATATATATATATATATATATATATATATATATATATATATATACTCCGTATCGAATGAAAGGTCTTTGCACCCCCCCCCCCCATCACCTCGTGCTACTGTGTTGGCTGGTACGACCAGAACACCCCCTTAATATCCTTCCGCGCCCGTAGTCCGAATTAAACTTCCCTCATCCATCACATCTCTCAGTCTCGCCACTCCACCAATCAAACTAAACAAAGAGGTGGATTTCATTCTCACCATCAACAACTTCTTTGTCAGCCACCAAAAAAAATAACCTCTTTCAGCCACAACCGGTAACAACCACTATTACAACCGCCACAACAGAAATGGCGATTCAATGTAAACCGAGCTCTTAAAAAAACACAACAGCCACTACTTCAACAGTCACTGTCAACATCTATTTAAAACTAATAAAACCAACGAGCGTATGACTATATTTGGGGTGGGGGGGAGAGGTTCGTAAACAATAAATGTTAAAAGTGGAAATGTGTAAAAATACGTGGCCTAAGTGCTGTTAAGGGAGGACCCCAAAATCCCTAATATCTGAAAGCAATTTTCCTCGAGGGTATTTAGTCAATAATACAACCATAACCACTCAAACAATACTACAAAAAATAATAACGACTATTAAAACACGGAAACACCAGATATTGTCAACAAAATATTGGCGCATAAAAAAAAATCTATTATAATACAAGAAAAAGGAATATTAGGTACTAATATTGTTTATTTTAATACAAGAAAAAGAAATAGGTACTATTACTACTGTATATTTTAATACAAGAAAAAGAAATAGTAGGTACTGCTATTATCTCTTCCCGTTGCCAGTTCTGCTAACATAGGATAGGCAAGGCTAATCTGAACGTAATTATGCTTGAATGGAACAGAATAGTCGCCTTCGAGCCCCAGCCACTAGACAATGAATGAGGCCTTATGGTATGCCAAAGAAAGGAGGGGGGGGGCAAGTATCATCTCGAAGTATCCACGACTCCCCTAGTCCCCCATAGTCTTAAGCCTTTCAGAGAGCACGAGAAAGCCTCTTGAGAAGGCGTAAAAATCGGCTGGAAGAGACGTAGACGAGTGCCTATGTGTACGCGTGGCTGCGTGTGAAAGGGTGATTTTTTTTTGGCATCGAATTAGTTTACGACTCTAAAATGAAAGGAATATGCGTATGGTAGGGTGTAGGGGCGGGGGGAGAGCCCGTCCAAATTGACTCGTGATAAGAGAAAATAAGGGTGAACTTGAATAAGGCCTAATTTAGCCCAGGCCCGCCATTCTCGTTAATTTCAGGAACAACGACGGGGTTAAATTAGCATTCACTGACACGCAGATTCAAGAACGGGGAGGGGCGCTGAGCACCGATTTATACCCCCGGGGGTAGGAACCAATTGGTAACTTATCTCAGGGAGGAAATCATGTCAATTTCAACTCGCAAATTGGTGTAATTGGAAGAAAATGGATCATTTGCGAGGAACATCTCTGAGTGGGGTTTTGTGGCGCTCATTGATAAGCAGTTGGAGGTGGGGGATGGTATCGTGGGTGACAAGGACTAAAACAAGAGCAACCCCGACAAAAATAAGGGGTATTGAGCATGACAAGCACTAAATAGGGGTAACCACAAGGATGGGGGGTAAGAAGTGCAAGCAAAACGTCGTAAAGTAACATCGATTACAGAGACTACGAAGGCACACTACAAGACACCCACCCACCCAAACCTTAGAAGCACCCTGTACCAAAAATACCTTTTCAATTATAGAAGGAAATGTATAATCCAAGGAGGAAACGCGAGACCCAAAAGAATGAGCGGGAGGGAAGGGGTCTGATCAAGCACCGAGGACTTCTAAGGCAAACATCGTTATTCCTGAATAGTGGCATCGATGGGGGCATTTTAACCCGGATGACAGATTTTGAAAACTGAAATAAGGTATCCCTAAATTGGAGAGGAAGTTGAACACTCTGCAGGACACGTACAACTTACGTGAAATTGCGCACGGAGCGCCAAGTCCCTCTCAGTTGGGGTCTGGATTGCCCGGGACCTACTTCATAGATTTTTATTTGTTTGAAGGCGCGTTCATTCTAGATTTTGTTACAAACAGCCGTTCATTACATGTGTCAAAGCATTAAAATATTGCAATCATGCATATTTTTAGCTTTAAAGGATATTATAACTAAGGTGACCTGCTATAATATATTGAGTAAATTGCAGAAAATAAAATATATGATGAAAATCTTTCCATAATCCTTTCAAAATTATTTTCCCCATTATTGTTAGTTATTTTTTATTTGTCATACTTTTCACTGGATCCAACTGCTCTCCAGAGATGGTGTTTGGTTTGAGCATACGTGATGAACTCAGAACAGGTCAGTGTGAAATTGCACTTTATCTGTAGCTCTGACTTGATCACTGCACCGGTTCCTGTCATTTTTTTCTCTCCAAATATTGAAAATACGGGACAAAAGACGTCCCGAGAAAGGTCTATACGGGACGTCTGGCCACCCTGATTTTAACCCTTTAAGGCCTATGTGTCTACGTGAAACCACAATTTCAAGCCACTATGATTCTTAATATATATTGTTTTAAGGGTTATTATATTTTATATATCTAGTCCAATTCGATCATCAAAGGGTTAAACATCCAGGAACAAGTGTGTGTAAAAGAGAACTCGAACCCACCTGCGAGATCGAACCTCGGGAATCGATGTAACAACGATTCCCCGATCACAAAACCCGGTGACAAACTCCCCAAGGCTAAAATGGCACATATATGGGTTCAATCCCTTACCCATTAACGCCCGTCATCCGCAGCCAATGATCACGACCTAACACACACCGAGCCAGAGCCACAGAGAGGACATACATCGACATGTAGTGTAGGCAGGTAGGGATGGTAATGCGGTTACCATAGCAACGAGTACACACCTTCACACGCCTAGGGGACGCTCCCCATCCACGCCAAGAGACTGTATCTAACAGCCTTAAAAGGAACTGTATCAATTGGGCATTTTAGCCTTGACTTTGGTCGTCGCAGTGGGATCGTTTCCATCCACTTGTAGGAGGCACGGACGGGATCGCCCCCCCCCCCCCAATGGGGAAAGGGTATTTCTTACAATACTAAGTTAAAATGTAATGCACGTGGTGATACAGTCGCGCCCGATGGAGTGTGAAGGTGCCTACTCCTCGTTGCTATAGTAACAACATTTTGTTTTCAACTTGAAAATCTCGCCATGGCTCTCAGCCGATACCTACGTACAAACATATGCATACGAGTGTAAATAAGCAAATATTAGTACGCAAAAACGAAGCAAACCAGAATAAAACGGGTATTATTATTATAGAAAAATCAATAAAGGAGACCAAGTGGAAAGCACAAAGACGATAAGCTCAAAAGGGTCCAGCAGGATGCATTATGTAAGAAGTGTAAGGAATAGAGAAAAAAGTGAATAAAGAGAAAATAAAGACGAAAAGCGAGGGGAGGGGGAAGCTATGGACCGCATCGAACCAGAGGATGGAGGAGTGGTACAGCGAGTGAAGGTCAGATGCGTGACCCACTGCAAGACCCACTCCTAAAAGAGCCACCGTTGACCAATGAAGCGATTCATCTGTTGGCTCAAAAGTGATGGGTAGCCATGTAAACATGCTATACAGAGGGGGGGGGGAGACGCAGTTCACCGGAAAGTGAATGGCTTCCATCTTCAGTCCAAAACAATGCTAACAATGAAATGAAAAGGATAGTAAAGTGAAAGAAAAATAACACATCGTCCGAGGCCCCTCCCCATGGTCATCATATGAGTGGCTAAAGCCGGGTATGGGGGAGGGAGGCCCAATACTTATTTGTAGTCATCCTCAACCTCACTACCCGGAGCCTCAATAGACTCCGAGTAAAATAGGTACAGGAGGTAAGAGTGAAAGAGAGGAGATGATAAAAGGTTCAGGATAGAATAGCAAGAAGTATAGTAGTAGACAAAAAAGTGGATTTAGGCAGTCATCGGACCTACAGCTTAACGTTGAATTCGAACACGGCGTGTAGTTATGTTAATTGTAAAAGTAGTGGTAGCAACAAAATCTTATGCAGTACAGAAAAAAATATTAGAACTGTTAAAACATTGGTGCGCCAAGCTAAGTGCGACGAGGAACTTCGGGTCACATCCCTCTGCAAAGAGAACCAAAAAAATTCCCTGTACGTAAATAGGTACAAACCAGTCGGCCAGCGCATAGGCCCTCTAAGAGATGGCATTGGCGTGTTGCAAGAGTCGAATCTGGCTATCGTTAACGTGTTAAATACCTATTTCACCGCTGTGTTTACAAGGGAAGAAGACGGTCCCACCCCGAGGCCGGGGGTGTATCTCAATGAAGGGAAGAACCTAAGCCAGAGGACTGGAGGACAGCGGACATGATCCCCATATTTAAGAAGGGAGAGCGCAAAATCCGGGTAACTACCGGCCTATAAGTTTGACCTCCGTTGTGGGCAAAATGTTAGAGAGCATAATAACAGAAAAAAATAGTAAGGCACCTAGAAACAAACAACTTGATCCTGGATTATCAACACGAGTTTCGCAGGAACCGATCGTGTCTCACAAATCTACTGGAATTCTTTCACGGCATTCTGGGTGAGTACGATTGTAGTCACTAGTCAGGCTGTGGACATCTTATACCTGGACTTTCAAAAGGCCTTTGATAATGTGCCACACAGCAAGTTGATTTGCAAAGTCCGCGCTGTCGGCATCAAATGTAGGGTGGTCGACTGGATTGAGAACTAGTTGTCGGGCAGGTGACAAAGTGTGAGAATACATGGTGTAGCTCGAGATGGGTCCCCGTGAGTAGGGGTGCCCCAGGGTTCTGTACTCGGTCCTCTCTTGTCCGTCATATATATACTCGTAAATGATATAGACGATGGGTTGCTTTGCTCGATATCCAAGTTTGCGGACGATACAAAATTAGGAGGCGGCATGAGCTCATCGTGGCCTCTGTCCTATGTGCCCACTGTAAGTCTCATGTGTGATTATGATAGGCGAGAGTAAAAAAGAGGGGGAAATTTGAGGGAAGGCAGAGATTTGTAAAAGGATGCCAGTTTGCCTTGAAATCAGCTTTCTTTCTATCATTTGTAAGGAGTTATAGTTTAGCATAGTTAAGTAAAAGGGTGTTACGCGTGAGAATCACGCAATTCTGTAAAAGTGATGTATCTTTCAGTATGTTTATTAGTCTATGTGTTATGTAGGCATTTAAATCGTTATTAGTAGCAGATTTATTACTACTAGTATAGGTTTCTATCTTTTTCACTCTTATTTCTGTTTCATCTACTCTAGTTATCTCTGAATAGTTAATTATACCTTTGACTCTATTTGAGTTTATTAAACCGTTTCGTTGTTGTCCACTATGGTATCCTGATTTGGTATACAATTCGTGAAGTCAAGATCGATGGTAGTTTACTATATCGGTACATATCTTATCGTGATCTCGTGTCCAAATTTGCAGCATCTCCTCTTTATTCACTTGTAAATTTCCTCTTCTTCTTCTTCTCGTTCATCTAACCTCGGTAAGCTTGGGAATAGGCAATACGTTCTCCATCCTTCCAGGTGGGATATGATTCGCTAAATCTATGCATATTTCGTTTTCAATTACTTTATTTGCTATTATTGTGTTAATTGGCTTTACATTTGCCTCCCTGTGTAAGTCTCTTTGTCCTTTTATTTAATTCTTCTTGTATTTGTAATGATGTGCACTACTTTGTTTTGAATCCTTTGTATTCTCATTATGTTATTTATCGAGATAGTATACATAGCTTTTTTTTGATAAATTAATGTAGATTGCATGTCAGATCATCTGATTTTTCATATTAAGGTTTCTCAGCTTGTTTAATAGTCCAAGTCCGCTTTTCCCTCGCATTTACTCTTTCCGTAAGATGTTTTTGTAACCTGGTTAGTCCAAGCACCTTGCACTTTCTATCATACCTGTATATTTCTCCTTCTACATATACATCGGATAAGTTTCCTGTAAATAGGTTAATTTTAAATTTATCCCCATTAATTTTTGTTTTCCATTTTGATTCGTACTCGTTGCTTCTTCCTATCTTTTTTGCCCTCATTCTACAGTAGCTTGCATCACGCCGTTTCTGTCGGGGCGAATAATCAGCTAGCTAATATCGTCGGTGAATTGGATGTTAAGGCAGCCATCATTTATGGGTGGCGGTATATTTGCGATGTAGAGTGAATAGAGAGATGGGCTTAGACACCCAACTTAGGGAAGTCCGGCAGCGAACTAGAACTTTTTTCCTTTGGTGAGTGCTAATTTCTATAAATGCGTATCTCTCCATTACATAATCACATAATATTCTTTCTACCTTGTTGTTCATTTTTAGTTTTAGTATTCTATATTGCATACCCCTCTGCCATACTTTGGCGAAAGCTTTGAACACGTCCCAACAGACGATGTCCACACTCATCTTTTCCCTTTCACAATCTTTCCCATAATGACACTTAGTGTCATATCCGGTGCTTATGTTTATTAAGCCAATTGGCAGTTATTTTGTAGATTGTTACCCTTGAGATACTTCGTCATCCGATTTTGGGGTATCTTTCCTTTATTTCTTCGATTATTATGATTAAGTCGGTTCACTCGAGGGTAGTCCTTACTACCTCAAGAAAGTGGAAGGGGTATGTCTTTTCAAATTTTCCGTTGAGTTACTCTACAATATGGTTTTCGAATTCTCACTCGTAATTTTCGTTCTCTTCTTCGTTTATATTAAACACATTTGTAGTGTTCTTTGAATAAGATTTCTATTTCTGCCTGTTTTTCTATACTATTACTCTTGCGTCTTTAATTTTCACTATATCCTTTCCAGGCTTTGGTTTTACTTTGTTAACGTGTTTACAGAATTCCTTAGGGGATGTTTCTACATCTATTTCCTTGATGCGTTGATCCCATACCTCTGTGTTTTCCCCATATTAACGTTACTAATTCCCTATTAAATCTGAGTGCGTTGTATATATCTCTCGTTGGTCCGAATCTTCTTATCATTTCTGATGCATGATTAATCTCTTCGCTCTTCTCCACCATTTCTGGTGACATCTGAAATGCTGGATGGCCTTGTACAAATTTGAGGGAATAGCTCACTCATCCGCCTTAATTATTTCCTCTCTAATCGTGTTCTTCTAAAGTCGCCTCACTCCATACGTACGTATGGAGTTTTCCTTTGTATTTCTCCCAATCTGCTCTGTGATAGACTTTACATTTCCTCAAACGTATCTGAATAGGTTGCTTTTTACATGCATTAAAGTTGGTGTGTGGTCCCTGCAAGGTATGCCTACTGGTTCCATGTAATAGTTAAAGGGAAAATTCAAGTTAGCCACGCAAATGTCAGGTTCAGAAGCAGATTCTCCTAGAAAGTAAGTTATGTTCGAGGTTTTGTATTATTCCTCGGTTAATCAATATATTGAGTTTTTTTCAGACTCTGCTGGCGCAGTGGGCGGTTAAATCGCCCATATAAATGACCGGCGACCTATATTTAAATGTGTGAAGTTCTGCACCGATATTTTTGGGCGCGACTAAGTGGCTGGTACCCTGTCCCAACTATGATGTTCGTAATTTCCATTTGTATTTCTATCGCTAGGTATGACTCATCTAATCATGTATTTTTTTTGTAGTTCAGTCCTTCCTTAACAGTTATTGGAGCTCTATCGTAACAAGATATTATGGTTCCAGATTCTAATAGTGTCATTTTCTAGGTTCCTCACGTGCGCTGATATTGGAACGTCCGGGTCAATTTTTCTGAGATAGTTTCCACATATGATTTCATTGTCTCTCCATCCGTTTGTGTTCAATTAAAATCTTTAGTTTTTTAATTTCCATTATCATATTATCCATTCCTTATTCATGTAGTTCTTTTCCTGTTGGTTTTTATCTGTCGAAGGGTGCTAGTGGTGTTTCTTTTCTTTGGTTGTGTTTTGTTTAGCTTTGGATCTCACTCTGTTCGTGTCGTTTGCTGGAGGTTCGGGTGATTCTGCGCTTGGTAGCGAACTTCTTTTATTTTTTTCTGGGTCTTTCTGTAGGTGACTCGGGTGACCCATTCCGTGTCATCCGAAGTGTTTACCGATTATGTATGTGTATTCGCTGTTTGTATCATGATCTATTTCCTCTCTTTGTTCTTTATCGTTACATTTAACCTCTTCAATTAGTAACCTGATTGTGTTTTCTGAGAGGTTAATTTTGAAGATTACCGATAAGTAAACCAACCTCCTTTGGGAACTTCATGAGCTCAAGTCCGTTCTCTTTTAGCATGTTGCTGAGCTTTGTTGCGTATGTTCCAGGATTCGCGATATTCATCACATACACATGTAAGATACACGTGGGAATTTTGACGTTTATGATCCGTCCAGGTTAATTTGTGTATTCGTCTTTTGTTGGTTGCTTTTAGTCACGGAAGCCTGTGTTTTTCTGTTGTAGATTTCCGTATTATTTTGTATCTCAGTTTTTCTCTTTATGATTTCCCTTAGTTTGGGGCAGATCATGCCCATATTCCTATGCCCTCTGATAGTTAATGCATTTTTTGGATGCAATGTTGCGAGTGAACCAAGAATGTCTTTCCCTTCCGCATTCTGAACAGATGGTTGTCTTTTTTTAGGGCAGGTCTGAGTTGTGATCCTCCATGGCATAGCATCTGAAACATATATGGATACTTATGAAGGCATCTCTTTGCGGGGCATTCTTATGCTAAATACAAATATTACATTTTCTAGAATTTTGGATGGAAGTTCAGTCGATTCATATATTATTTTGAACACGTGTGTTATTTAGATTCGCAACTGCGGATATTTGAAGTCACTGCTGTCAATTCTGAAACTTCTAATTGATTTTCTGGCAGGTGTTCTCCTACCCATGATTCAATTTTTCGATAGATCACACTTCGATTAGCCGTGATCCGTTGAGTTACCCTGGCTTCTAGGTCTTATGTTTTGAGGGTTATCCTACCCGCCGAGGAGAGAAGTTGTTCTACATCCTTGTTCTCTGGACTGTAAAACCTGAAGGAGTCTCAATACTCTTGATTAAGGTATCTGCAAGTCCGAGAATATTAGTTGAACGACTTCTTGTGGTTTTATCTTTCTTCATTTGGGTATAAGCTTGAGTGGAAGTCTTTTTAAGTGTGGAGGATCCATATCTCTTGCTTGTGCTCTTCAGCCCTTCAAAGAGAGGGGCTCTTGGGGAAATCCCCCTGCAAAAAAAACATACCCAGTCTCCACTAGTGGGATGAGTCATTCTATCTCGCTTATCTTCCGGGATACGTATTCTCCTTGGTTACCCTCCCTATTTAGACCTAACCCTAACAGCAGTCCACAGATGAGATCGGGCTCGTGGCCGATAACCTGACCGCCTTCTTAGCCAACTAACGGGGTCTTCTGCAAGGCTCACTATATGCTAATACCAACTGCAACTCATACTTTGCAGGTTACCAAGTTGTGTAGTGTCAGAGGAATAAGTTAAACTAAAAGTTTTAAACAGAGTATTGGATAGAATAAGGAAAAACAGCCCCATTGGGGGAGGAAATGTAGAGTTCTCAGGCTCCATATCACCACCAATGAGTATTGAAATCACCCAACTCGTCAAGAAAATCTGGCGAAGCAGGAACTCTCCAAGCTTCACAGATTTCGGAACCTGAGCGCGAACCTGAAGAAAATATACTTCTTGAATGTCCACGCCACACTGATATACCCAGCGGTGTCAGAAACTTCAAGCAAAACCGTACTGAAGCGACTACAGCGGGTCCAAAATAAATTGAGACTGTATGTACGTCAATAAAGCAAGAAGGAACGAGCGTATCTCCCAGAAGAGCTCCACTGTAGAGTCTCCATCAATCCCATTAACGTAACCACGAAAAAAATGGCTAAAGACATGAGATAATTTTTCAACAGAAATAGTACCAGAACTAGGTCAGGAACTAGAGATCCCAGCAGATAAGAGAGAGAAGGAGCAAGAAACTCTAGGTTCCCCAGTTCAAAGCTCTGCTCAACGGAGGAGTTGACGCTATGGTTCACATAAGTAACCAACCATTAAAATACACAGCTCTACATAAATAAGCATCCAACACAAGTAGCAATACAAAAATCAACACACAATCCAAGTATGAATAGGTATGAATGAGAAAAAACCTGCTCCAAACAGGCGCGTAAGAAAAAAAGAAAGGGAAAAAGTTACAAGAACTATGAAAAGAAAAATTGGAATGTAAATAATACATGACAAAAAAAAATGAAAAACTACTTAAAACACAGGCAGGTAGGTCCAAGGTCTTAAGAATTAAATTAATCAGAAGGAAAAGAAAGGGCAAAAGAAAAACCGATGCCCTCATTTCCAGGACAAACTATCTTAGATTTATCTATGTTTCCCCACTTTTAATTTCTCATCTACCACAAAAAATTCCGCCGTAAATTCATCTTGAGAGGTAGGATGTTTTGAGGTAAAGGCGGCAAGGAAATCAGGTAGGATGTCTTGAGGTAAAGGCGGCAAGCAAATCATTAGGGATGAAGTGTTAATAGAGAGGGTCAGAAAAGTTTAATTTTAGGGTTATTTGTTGAACAAAGATGTTTTTTGACACGCGTACTGAATGGAAGACTTAAGTGCTATGCATAGAGTACACGCCCTCATTCAGACATTGTTTTAGGCCCTGATATGTACACATTAAACCTACCACTAGTTATAAAAGAACTAGGAATGTGTTTCTGTTTAGTCGCCGACAACTCACCCATAAAACAAGTAATGCCGGATTCCATGTTACAAGTAGCAAGGTAACATCCTCAACGTCCAAAAGAGAATTAAGTATAGTATAGGGATTAACTATAGCACTCTGAAAGAGATACGCCTCCTTTAAGGACTCAAGCTAAAGTCGAGATATAAAAAAATAAACTGAAATATCCTGCAGGAGACCCAAATCTCTAGAACCCCGCAGGAACCTACCCCCAATACTAAGAACCGGTAGCTTCCCCTCGCTGTGCAAGTACCAGAACATGCGGACGCAGCTACCCTAGACTTGGGAATTCAGCGAAATAATCCTCGCAAAGGGTTCCGGAAAGGAGACCATCTGGTGGTGCTGTTTTCCTCGGTTGTGTCGGATCTGGGCGCGACAAAACCCGACCCAAAATCGTCGGAAGATTGGAAGGTAAATCCGGGTGGGTGGGGTGGGGGAAAATCGAGGCGCAATAGTACGCATCTTCATATTCCCGGGGTCTATTTCCTAGCCGAGGCATCGAGGTCAAGGGTATGACTTACATCCGCAAGACCTCGTAGCCCAATGCGAACTGCCCCCGACCCAAAGGTTGTCCCGCTCAAGCTCACCTGATAAAGACCTTCTTGGTGTTTGTTGTCATTGACATCCGGGGATATCCTGAGGCTCAGCTGACTCCTTCCCTGAGAGCGATCTTGGGAGACTCGAGGGAAGTACTCGCCGTCCGTTGAGACTGAATCCGTGGTCGACTCATTCTGGACAGTTATGAATCTGTGGTTGTGTTGCCATCGGATGGCAGTATCGGGAGCCAAGTTCGTGGCACAACTCAGAGTTACCTCTGATCCCGGTGCCACGATCTGCCACAAGGGCCAGTGCACGAAACGAAACCCAAATTCTGCCATAAAAAGAAAGCGCAAGAATTAATTACCAGAATCCGCCTGAATCTGTTTGTAGTCGTATGTATACAAGGGCGTGTATAGGCTTTCTCCGATATTGTGCACATGGAAGACTACCGTATCCAGAAGACCTTCTTATTCAAATGAATAGTGCAAATGATGGCAACTTACTTATGACTGGGCACAATTTCCGAACGCCAGGTGAATAAGTAGGCTTTTCGGGTGAGGGATCTTCAAAGAAGGAAGCCTCGCGCCTATTTACAAAAGGTTTACACTAGGCATGAGCAGCTTCTTTATACAATTATGTTTGCAATGCATCTTCTGACGGAAACTTCCATATAAATATTTAGAGTATCACCCGCCACAAATAGGTACCATATGGACACAACAGGAGAATTTCAGAGCCCTCACTTCAGAATAGTCTTAACTTTTACATTGATTTTTAATCTTCCTCAACTTCATTACATTATAACCAAAATATATAAATCATAGTACTGAACATGTTAATTAATGAAATCTTAAGACTGAAGATTTAAGTTAAAAATGTTTTAGGATGAGGTGAAATACATAAAAAGCTCTAGAAAATCTACAAAGTATTTATTTGTGAAATATCACTATAATGGGATGAATGCTATTTTTTTTTGTTTAATTGATATTAAATATATGTTGCTGACAACGGCAACAATATAAATTATTATTAAAAATCACCATAGTTGTGAGTTCACAATTTAAGCATAAATAGGCCCCGAACAAAAAAAACTTTCTCGAAGGCAAAGTAGGCAGAGTTACAGGGAGGCAAAGTTGCGTGAAAGAGCAACAGAAATGACACAAAATTACAATAGAATGGCTCGATCGTGTGTGGTAGAGAGGTGAAAAGTAGTCGAAACTAGTTAGGTAGGCTGACCAGCTTTAACCAGGGATGAACTATACAATAGAGAAAGATCGAACAACTAAATGAGTGGGAAGAAGAAAAAAAGAGAAAATCAGAAGAGGGAAAGAGAAAGATAATGGATCATCCGCTAACCGGGTAGATAAGACGGTTAATATCTACGTCTACCGGATTCGATACCCGGTGTGAGCGAACACGAAAGGTTTCAGGGGTAGATGGAAGCGCCCGGCACTAAGCCGGTGAGTCGAGTCTCAAGCATAGGCGCAGATAGCTCCGGCCACAAACCAATCGGAACACCGCTGTCTCTTCCTCCCCTCTCTCTTTCGCACCGAAAAATGACGAAGGGGTCTCCAAATTCACATTCCTCTGATGAGAAATGCCGCCCCCCCCCCGTCCCGCGTCATGGAGGGTTCTTATTTGCCAGTTGGTGTCTAAACACAATACTACCCCTCTATCTACATCCCCTCCCTCAAGGAGGACCACCCCGGGTGCCCTTGGAATTGCCAGTGATTTGCCATTCTTATCTTTATGGCAATTTCCCCCATCCGGTCGAGGGACCTAATCTACGACTGAAAAGAGACGGGTAGTTTGGTACAAGTTCGTAGTTGATTCCTCTTATTCTACAGGGTGACGCCCCAAAACGGGGGCCCAATTTTCATTAGGCTAAATTTCTTAATTAAGAAATGAAGCCTATCTAAAGTCGGTGCCTGTTTTGGGGGGATCACCCTGTACTACACGTACTCATAGGAAACGCCTTTTTATGACCATCATTCGGTTCACCTTTGATCAGATATCGCCCAAACATTCCCTGATAAACAAAAGTTCCAAAAGCCTACCGTTGCCTTGACGCCAAATTTCTTCCTTTAGCGAGTGCGAAAAGGGCGGTTGCCCATGGACGAACGTATGGGTGCCCGGAGCTAGGGTAAGATAAACAGTATAGAGAACGGGTATACAGAATCTCTAAAATTGTGACTTTAGCAGACAGCACCGCCCCGAGAGAAGAAAACTCTTAAATAGACGGGAAGACTTCATTATTTTCAATAAAATCGACTACCTACCCCTATCTAACACATGCCAGCCAACGTCAGAGAGATAAACTCTTCGGCTTTGTTACGCAAACACACACACGGTGTTTACATATACATACCCTGTGATTGGGAGAAGACACTGATATGTGTACACAGAAAAAGAAGACACGGAAGCCCATACACAGCCGCGAGGTTGCCTCTTCCTTCTGGGAAGAGCATCTTAAGTCACCATCTCTTCTCTAGGAGCAGCTCCAAGCGCTTAAGGGCAGGAGGGTGTGAGAGGGGGATAGACCCCAGGGCGAGCCCCCTCTATGTTGGTGCCTGAAGAAGGAAATAATATATTAGCGATCGCCCTCGGGGGTTCAATTAATTAACGTGGACATTTTGTCACGCTTGTCCTTCTTAAATCGTAGCCTATTAAACGGAGAGGACAGTGAAAAATTATTGGCAATAAAGGGTATTAATTTCTGACCGTTTGTGTGTGTAACGTCTTTATTGATATACACCCATATGTACGTAAACCGTGTCTGGGGATGTGATACAATCTAGCCAAATCCTATAACTCCAGGGACCGTCCATCAGGACCTTTTTTTTTAGCACAAAGATCCACGGCCCTTTCCGAGGACCAGACTGATAAAGCCCCATGAGGGACTTTATTTATCATCATTAACGTCACGAATGGCGCCCATTGATTTGGGAATAAGTAAACACGTGATCGAGTGGTAATAATCAGGAGGCCAAATTTACGCCATAACTTCTACTCCGATTAGGAAAAAGAGTTAACGGATAGGCTTCAATTATCCGGTAAGTTCGCCCTGACCGCGGCGGGGTGGTGGGGGTAGCAGTTACCTCTTCTGGAGCATCTCTATGGGGGAAGGGGGAGAGGAGCCCTGTTCGATGACCAACGCACACATGCACGGCCGTCATGTTGCTTCTCTCTCTAGTCTCAGGATTTTTTTTTTAATTTTAAGAGCTCATCTGGCGACTGACTACTTGGGCATTAGTCGCCGTATTCAACACTGCCTAGTACTGGGCTATTTTAAAATAAGATGCAACCCCCCCCCAAAAAAAAAACAAAAACAAAACAAAAACAAGCCAACAATAAAAATTAAAAAAAGAAAAAAGGCAGGAAGCGAGCTCAAGCGTCGGGGGTGAGGTCAGCCTTCCACGGCGCAGGAATGTGCAACCAACAAAAATAATAAAAACCAACCCCAAAAAACAACTAGTTAAATAAATGAGAGAAGGCCGGCCTTCACTCCAAAATATATAAGTCCATCAGTCAATGTGGATGAACTCTTCCCGAGTACAAGGGACAGGCGGCAGCGACCCCGCCCATCTCGCTACCGCAAGGGGTAACGTGCGCGGAGATCGCCCAGACTGGGACATTGACCAAGAATGTGCAGAACGGTCTGGGGGACTACGCAGTCTTCACAGTAGGGCGCAGGCGAGCGCTCCATCAAATGGAGGTGCGTCCCGCGAGTGTGTCCAATACTCCCGGCGCTGTACAAGCTTTGGAAGCAGAGGCGTGGCGACAAATACCCAAAGGTGGTACCCTCCAGGGTGACGTCCTGGGCAGAACCAGGGGCGCCACCGGCCCGAGAGCTATAACTAGCTCTCGAAGGAGTTTCCTGGCCATAAACCTAAAGGGCTTAGGTTATGACTGGCGTCTCTCGACGGCATAGGCACCATCGAAATCAGCTGCGGATGCAGTGAGAGCTGTTGGCGACTAAGGGGAAAGCCGGGCTCGCGCATACAGGCGAATAATGTATTGTGCACGGCGTAGAGCGAGTGGCATCTCCCCAGCATCGACAAACAGGCTCTAAATGGGGGAAGTGCGGAAGGCAACGGTCGCAAGGTGAAGGCCGGTGAGGTGTATATAGACTATCTTCCGCAATACACGCTCAGCTGCGGATGCATAAAACTCGCATCCGTAGTCGAGCTTCAAACAAACAAAGGATCGATAAAAAAGTAAGGCAGTAGCCCTATCAGCGCCCCAAGCGCTGAACGACACTCCACGAAGAATATCGATGGCGCGGGTACAAGAGACCCTAAGGCTACGAATAGGAGCCTCTCTGGTGAGGCGTCGGTCAAATACAAGAACAAGGAAACGGTGCGATTCAAACACTTCCAGGCGTATCCCATTGAGTGATATTTCTGGTTCAGGGTGGAGCCGTGGATGGCGGCGAATGTGCACCACCTTAATCTTGGCCAAGGAAAACCAAAACCTGTGCGCTTCTGCATAGCGAGAGACGCGGTTCAATGTCTGTTGGAGTCGACGCTCCAGAGTTGGAATCTGGGCCGCGCCAAAAGAGATCAAAAGGTCGTCCACGTAGAGCGTAGCGAGGAAATCTTCCGGCAGCACCGAGGTGATGCCGTTGATGCTCAGGGCAAAGAGTGTGACACTGAGGACACTTCCGTGCGGGACACCCTCTTCCTGCTCCATTGGGCCGGAGAGGGCTCCCCCACCAGTACGTGGAATCGACGGTGTCGTAAAAATTCTGAAATAAAGAGTGGGAGGCATTCCCTCGCCTCCATCGTGTGGAGAGTATCCATGATACCGTATGGCGATGCGGTATAATAGGCATTTTCCGGTCAGATTAGATCATTCGACGTGGATTGGAACTTGCAGAAGACAGGTGGCCTCCGCTGTCCAGAAAAAAAGGCTAATCTAACGTTTACCAATCTCTCCATCAATTTACACACGCAAGAGGTTAGAGAAATTGGGCGGAAACCGGCGGGAATAGAGAGATCTCTCCCCGATTTACGAAAGGCGAGCGAGGTAGCGATTCGCCAGGAATCCGGGAGGAGACCCTCCACCCAGATCCTGTTGAACAAATCTAACAGAAAGGCCATGCCTCGCTCACCCAGGTGTCGAAGAATGGCGTCCGGGACTTCGTCCGGACCATGGGCGGTGTCCGCGCACGAAGCAAGAGCGGAACGCAACTCACTCACAGTAAACCTGTCGTTGAAGGGTTGTCCGCCTATGGAGGTAAAGTCTAGCCGGCGGACATCCGCGACATCACGACCTGCATTAAATGACGGCGGAGCAGCATCCCGGCTAGGGAATGCGGAGAAAGCGGTCACGAAGGATTCCGCCACGGACGCGGGGTCCGAGATTGAGGTCCCATTCACTTGGAGAACGGGAGGGGGGTGCTGCGAAAACTTGCCCCGAATCCTTTTGACTCGCTTCCACACATCAGCTAGAGGGGTCTTCCCGTTAAGAGAAGACACGTATGCCCTCCAAGAAGAGCGGAGAGCGTGCTTCGAAATATACCGGAACCTAGCTCAAGCCCAACGAAATTCAGCGACAGTGAAATCGTTCGGACGGCGCTTATAGCGCATATAGGCATAACGCTTCTGCTTGAGGGCCATCTCACACTCGGCTGACCACCACGGGAGTGCTCGGCGTGCATAACGGCCAGACCTTCTGGGAATAGTAGTTAGGCCCGAAGCGATGAGTTTGCCGGAGAACTCAACGGCCTCATCTACCGACCTAAACAACTCGACTGATAGAGAATACAGTCATTTCCTGAAATGCAGAGCACCCCGCTCGCACCAAGTATCACCCGGGCAGGCTCTCAGGCTACAACAGCCCAGAAAATGATATTTGAATTGGAAAGTGATCACTACTATGGAGGTCATCGACCACCCCCCAATCAAAATCAGGCTATTAATCTGGAGAGAACAAAGATAGATCGAGGCAGGAAAATGAAGCGGTTTTCAGGCAGTGATGCGTAAACTCTCAAGCTCGTCGATCAGGTCGGCATGGACTTGACCCCAGGGATTAAGAGAATAGTCTACCCAGAGGGGGTGTGTACCGTTTAGATCTCCAAGCAAGAGAAAGGGCCTCGGCAACCGCTTCACGACGCGGTTGAAGTCCCCCGCGTCGAAGTCTGCTGACAGTGGAATGTACGCGGAAATAACAGTATACCTCCGAATCAAGGTGCAGCTGCACAGCTACTGCCTGAAAGGAGGTATCTAAAGCGGAGAAGAACGGAGACATCATGCCGGGTGTAAATCGCACATCCTCCCGGCCGGCCCCGAGCCCGTGGTGGTGGGGTCGCAAACCCTTATACCCCTTGAGGATGGGCAGGGGGCATGCGATCAGCATGGTCTCCGGCAAAAAGATAGCTAACGGGGAACATGAGGAGACGAGCCTCCGCAACTCCTCTCAGTTAACACGGAGGCCACGGCAATTTTATTGAAGGAATATGCCCTCCATGCCTAGCTCGGAGGAGATGCGGGGACGCTCTTCGAAGAGAAGACCCTCACGGGAATGGCCGTACGCTTCCCGGAGACAGAACTCCCGGCGCTGGTGGCCGGACAATGCGCTGAAGGCGCTGTCACCTTCGCGGACTTATTGGGGGAGGTTAGGCTCACCATGCGAGTCTTTTCCTCCCTCTGCCTCGAAAACTTAGGTGGGCGGGGCGGCTTCGGAGGGCTGGGCCCTCTTTTCGAGAATCCACCGTCTCCGAGCCACCCAGCCCACCACTGAGCCGAAGGTCCTTTAGGGGGCAGCTTTAGGAACCCCGGAAGATGGCCTGCGACCAACTTCAGGGGTGATGCATCCTGTGAGTCTAACGACTCGGTGGAGGCTCGTGGCCGTTTCTCCTACGGGAAACGGTCACGCTGGGGGAGGGGGGGGGGGCTGGTATTAGCCTGGGCTGGATGTAGACCCTTTGTGCCGCCAGCTTTACCAGGGGAGCGGCCAGGGTGGGTACAGCCCGTAGAAGGGTTCCGAATGGGCGCGGAAACGACCGTACTCGTATGCCTGGTAGGTCCAACAGGGGCCAGGCGCAGTGGGTGTCTTTTTCAACATTGAGGCATAGGACGTCGCGGGAAGCGCCGGGCGCGCCAGGACCAAGTCCTAAGCCTCGCGAAATGAGAGACGATCCTGAGCCTGAACGGCCAGGATTTCCTTAAGGAGATACGCACCACATTGCTTCGAAGAAGCGGGGTGCAGCTCTCCGCAATTGACACACTTGGCCACACACGATTTGGACTTATCGTGTGCGACCTTGGAGCAACTTACACAGGTTTTAGGTACCCCGACTTTGCACGTCGACAGGAACGATTAGTATGGCCGAAGCGACTCAGGGAGCTTGTGACAGTCGAACGTGACAAAGAGTGTAGGGGTGGGTTTCGAGGCGCACTTCCCCCCTGTTTTCTCATCACATGTTCGAACTTGACCGACCCATAAAACGGGTCACCTTCGGCTCTCTACCAATAACACTAGCTAAAGCTCTCCTCTGATGGATCATGTTGCCCTTACCCAACATGCAGCCATCAGTGGAGCGAATAACCAGGAAGCGTTTGAAGCTAGCCGTCTGGAAAACGCCGGGTAGTCTCTGAATGAAAGACCCCGACGTAATTGAGGCTCCGCTCTGTGCAGATGTACCTTTGGTCTTTGTCAGGGATTCTACACTCGGGCGGCAGCGGGGCCGGACGTGCTGATCTTGGCTTGGTCGCTTACTGAAGCAGCAGACCCATCCGTTCTCGCAGCCACCGCGGATAGAGAGGAGCCCCGAGTCTTTTTTGGAGTTTTTTCTTCTTGGGAAAGGAGGGCGGGGAATGAACCCGCTTTTCTCCTCCGACGGCAGGAGCCTCCAGGCCAGATGGACCGGCCTGAGGAAGAGATCCCTCCCCTCCTTGTACTGTCTTGTAGACCCGAGCCGTTTGAGGAAGACCTTGCATAGGGGCGGACTCGGGTTCGGTGCTTGGTGCCGAGCCCGGATTCGCCCCCATGAATGGCCCTACCGTCTGAGGCTGGGTTGCCTCTAGGACCATGTCTATTTCGGGGGAGGGGCTTCATGTGGCCTTCCCCCCAGGACATCACAGGTCCCATTGGCAGAGGTGTCACGAGTCGAGTATGAGGAGGCACAGGTTAGTATGCGAGCCAGCAGGTCTCTGGAGGGAAGCGGCCGATGGGCCCTGTCTTCCCTCTACCCCCTAAAGAGGTTTGCCCTACCGAGCTGCTTCAATGGGGAGCGGTCGGTTATGCGCTTCCTGCTGGCTTTCTTGGCAGTTCCCTTGGAAAGTAAATGGGGGACTACTGCTGGAAAGATGGAGGCACCCGAGGGCACCACCAGAAAAGAGGGTGAGGGAGAGTCCCCTACACCCGTAGGCAAAAGAGAGGAGTAAGCCTCCTCTCCGGTCAAAGGATTTTGGAGATTCCCCCGTGAAAGCACAGGGGATGGGACCTCCATTCTTTCAGTGGAGCTGCCCGAGGGCGGCTCCGACGGTGGATGAGAGGAAATTTTGGGTTTTGTCATCATTGGGCACGGTGACCCTATTTTTTTACGGGGTGCAGACGCTAATCACCCCTCGCAGTAGCCCGCTCTGCAAGGGGTGCGTACGGGGCTGGCAGAGCCAGGTGCCACCATTTAAGGCCACCCCTCCCGCCTGGTGACCTGGCAGCTCTTCGGCATGGCGGTACCACCTTGGGCACGGCGTAAAAAGGATAGAGTGTGAAGTGACAAGGAAAGGGGATGTGAGGAAGGTATGGGCATGGATGAAGCAGGTTGTTAAAAACCCACCATCCCAAACCGGAGCTCAGGGGTTAGTGAAAATTGTCCCCTACCCCCTCAGCCCCGATCAGGGATAGTTGGCTGAGAAGAAAGTCAGCATCTACCCTGTGAAAATAGAGGCGGACCAGAGAAATTTGTGGGGGAGGTTTTAGGTGAAGTGGGGAAGTAGGGAAGAAACACAGGCTGTCTGAAAGGAGAAGAGGCTAAGCTGGGGCCGGACGGGGCGCTGAGTCCCGTCAACACAGCAGCCAGGAAGGCAAATCACCGCGCCCCTTATGGGGTCTCGTCTCAGGACACACTGAAGTCCGCATAAGTCAAGACTTTATTGCCTTTGGGTTGTTGTTGTTTTTTTTGTTGTTGAAAGGGTTTAATACCCTCCTTCACCCTTAGTCGGGCCTATTCAGGGGGTGAGTGAAGGGAGAAGACAGGTGAAAAGGATCCCGATGGTAGCGTTCATCACCCTTAAGTCCTGGGGCCAGGAGGGTACATCAGACACAGACATACGTTTTTACACGAAGCACAGGTACTCGAAAGTACGAACTCGAAGAGAGGGTCCCAAGCGGCGAAACAGTGTCTCTATACAGTTTGGAGACCACAGTTCCATTAAAATCACACGCACGAGTACACACGCACACACACACGAGAGAGAGAGAGAGAGAGAGAGAGAGAGAGAGAGAGAGAGAGAGAGAGAGAGAGAGAGAGAGAGAGAGAGAGAGTGTGTGTGTGTGTGTGTGTGTGTGTGTGTGTGTGTGTGTGTGTCGCCCGATTGGAATAAGCAGATGGCCGCCGGTAGGGGAAAGGCTGATTAGGCTTTTTGGCCTCAAAAGGTCGTCATAAAGCCTAAGGGGATTTCTTGTTTACGAGACTAAGCTCCCCTGCACCAATTAATAAAGGCACCAGTGAATACCAGAGAGGAAGTAAACCAAAAAGACCGTTATATCCCCCCACTATAAGCCTTATCTCTTAACCCAGATCCTTTTTCTTTTACACCAACTTCATCACTTCCACTCAGATTGTCAGAACGTAGCGTTTGCGATTAGTTTTTATCCGTCACTATGGTAACGAACACTTCTGGTATATCTAAGAACTCGCAACCATTTTTTCACAAACTTAATAGACAGGCAGATATCTATTAGCTATAAATCGTGCATAGATCTAGGCCATGGGTGGCGAACCTGCGACATTTAGTCCGCAAGTGGACTTCTAAATGAATTCAAATTTTCCGATCTAAATAATCAGATTGGATTCCTACAAAAAGAACTCGCCACAAAGTCATTAAAATGTTAATTAACTTTAGAACTAATATTTATTTTTCACTTTTAAGCTGATACATTGTCATAGTACATAGTTAGTTATATCCAAGATATCGTGCAACCTGCTCTGGGACGGGGGGGGGGGCTAACAGCCCTTAAGGGCGCATTATAAATACCTATTATTATTATATCTAATTGAAATTTTATGAATGCGGCCTCTTCAACACAGGAAAAGTTCCTTGTCGCTCCTCTGGTCTAGGAAATGACATGGACGTGCTCAAAGATGATCGCGGACGTTTGTTTGTTTTGCTGTTTAATGTACGGAAACCCAGAGGAAGACGTTTATGGATGTTTGTTTGTTTCTGTTTAATGTACGAAAACCCAGAGGGAGACGTTTAGGGAAGTTTGTTTGTTTGTTTTCTGTTTAATTTGCGTTAACCCAGAGGGAGATGTTTATGGAAATTTGTTTGTTTGTTTTCTTCCGTTTAATGTGTACAAACTGAAAAGGAGACGTGTAGGTTGTTTGTTCGTTTTTCTGTTTAATTTACGCGAACTCAGAGAAAGACTTGTAGAGAAGTGAATAGAAGCCGAATCCTCCCATGACAACACAAGTCTACGATAACACTGGTTTACCCCCCCAAAAAAACTTTGCTCTGAGGCAAGGATGTGAATAGATGTTTTTTACTAATTTTTTCGTGGTGAATTGAAATTTCTGAACAGTTTTGCTCTATCACCTCTAGTTTTTTTGCTTTGCCATACCCCACTTTTATTATACTGCATATAAATTCAACATATAATGCGTTTATTTTAACTGTTACGAAGGTATATTAGATATAAAAAAAACTATAGATACAGAACATTAATGGAACTAAATTACTTGGATAATAAAATACACACAAATCATAGTACAACAAACAGTTAGAAGTGAGTTCTTTTGGACGATCTTGTTTACTTTGCCTCTCGGATGTCACGCAAGACTATCCAGCAGAAGTCTCCCATCATGCTGGGGTTCCACTTGCCTTGGTAGTTGCTCTCCATCTTAGAAACGTCTTGGTGAACCTTTGTCCATGCTGATCACTCATTCCCACGAGGTCAGGAGGAAAGAAGTTGAGGTGGGAGTGGAGAAAGTGAATTTTGAGTGACATTCGGCACGCCATATCCTCATAAGACTGTAACAACTTCTCGATACTCTCTTGGTAATCTAGTACCTTTGTGTTACCAAGGAAGCCATGGCAGACAGACTTAAATGCTTCCTATGCTCTCAGTTCCTTTAAGGTAAGAAGCTCCTCAAATTCATTATCCTTCAGCACCTCTCGGATCTGAGGTCCGACGAAGATGTCCTCCTTGAGCTTAGCAGAACTCAGAGCTGGGAATAGAGTACACAAGTGTTGGAAGGCAGCGCCATTTTTGTCCATGGCCTTCACGAAATTCTTCATTAGCCCAAGCTTGATATGAAGAGGAGGAAGAAGCACCTTGGCCATTTCCACCAGATGATGTACAAGTCAGAGACATTTTTGCAGTAGCACAACCTGTTTTCCAATATCCAATAATGAAGTGAAGTCCTTGTTCCGTGTCCTGAAACTGGTGATCCTTACATCTGCCTTGACCAGGTTCCACTGCTTTAGCCGGGATGCCAGAAGCTCTTACTGTTGCTTAGATAGATACAAATCACGGGCAATGTCATTCAGGTCTTCCTGCGTGATCCAGTGGGGCTCATTACTACTTGCTCCTGAATTAACAGACACTGTCTTCAGACGAAATCGAATTGGCAGAATATTCCCCTGAAGGCATTTCTTCATCTGATGAAGGAAGAAGATCTTTATATGCTGGGAGTGTAGGGACAGGAAGATCATCTGAGTGGGGAACTGGTCTCATAGCTGAGGGAAGGTTGGGATATTTTATCTTTTTCTAGAAGAATCATTGAAACCAGTTATATTTGTCAGACAAAAATAACAACCATCTGCATGGATTTTTGGCTCTCTCCAGACCATCGGGACAGCAAAGTTGAAGGCTGTTTTCTTGCCATTAAACCATGCAGTTAGTCCATGGTAACAGGGTTTACAACAGATGTGTAGGACCCAGGATTTGTCCTGATCTTCAATTTTACAGTCAAAATAATGAAATTAAGCAGTTCTCAGGAGGGAAGTAATTGTTCGGCGCTGTGCAACTGTCGTGAAATCCCCACACACATAACAGAATGAATTTGCCTTGTTGATGCATCCTCCGTGTTTTGAAGTCCCCGAAGCCATTTTAGATATATGTATCAACTCACGAAAATTTGGAAACAAAATAAACAATCATATATATGGTTACAAAGTACATATGGTTGCAAAATCATAATATAGACATGTGTCCAACATATAAAATGGTTGTGTAACATGATTGTCGAGCAGCCCTAACCTCACAATCTAAGAATAGGACATTTAATTTGTTTAACCCTTTCACTACAAGAATATTTTTTATTCTAAATAATGTTATAAAACGTTTTAAAACATTAAAGTTTAGTTAGAGGGGAGGTGAAATTTTGGGCAGCCCGTTTGCTTGAATTTAGCCATGTAGATATATTATATTGAGCAGAAAGCATAAATAGAGTTAGTGCAAGATATATATTTTCTAATATACCTGAGAACTAATTAAACAATTAGTTCTCAAAAAATTAATAAAACAAAAGCTAACCTTTCAGCACGTGTTCACTTCACTGGTTATCAAAAACAACTGAGGAGTAATAGAGTGTTGCCAGATATTCAATAATATGCTAATACATTAGAACTACCATTGGGATAAAAATATACACTAATTTAAGCTGAATTTTGCACACAAGTATTTTTTAAATACTTCTGGGATGTATTGTTCCATTGGTAGCGTAAGGATTTTAAAGAACACAATTCCTAAAATTTCTAATACATGTATACCTCAAAAACTAGAAGTGAAAACTGGTTTCGTATATGAAATCAGCACCCGAAAATTGGGCTAGAACAACTATTTTTGTGTTTGCCTCAATTTCTCTGTAAACCAGTGTAATTATCGGAAACCGATCGTCACCGCGCCATTCCGTTTCACATATCTAGTCTGAAATCTCCCAAGATCTACCTACAACAATTCACCGGCAGTTATTTATCGGATCCAATTCACTGACATGCACAATTTCTCCCCAAATCCAATTTAGCGAAAAAAGGAACGAAATTTTATAAACTGGGTTTACTTAAGCAAACATTTCACAAATTTCAAAAATATTTCGTTAAACAATAAAAAAAGGTGAATGGCTAATTAACTTTAGAATTTATGGTATCTTGATAATGGTTCTGATCTACATGTGTGCAGTAGAGGCGCGGTCTATTTTCCTTTTGGGGATGTGAACATCATCTGGCTAAATATTGATCAAGGCAAACTTTGTATATCTATAAAGTCTGGACACAAGCAAAAGGCCTACTTTCAATAAAATAATTGAACTCCATCTTATTTAATTAAAATATTAATAAATAACATTAATTTGATTTCCTTAAGTACACCTTTAACATATCCCAGAAAATGATGTCCAGGGGGTAAGGTTAAGGAGACCATATAGTACATCTTCTCCTTTAGCATACCCCAGAAAAGAAGGAGACCATCGTGATATTTCCTGTTTACAGAGTTTAGGAACACTCTGTAGGCTAAGGTTGTAAAAGAAATAACCATTGCTAATCAGTTTCTTTTTTCCCTTTTCCAATTATATAAATTGGAGCGATTTAATAGATTAAAACTTAGAAGTACACTTGATGACTAGTATCTAAACTATACATTTTCAACTGCTTAAAGTACTAAAGACAATGGCGTAAATGCCAATTAGTTTTTTCTTTTATGCCGATTAGCGAGTCGCGGGTTATTTACTGAAAAAAATAATATTTCGTCAAATTGTATATCTCGATATATTATACACGTAGGTAAATTGTATTGTCGTGGTATAGCAAGGACCGAGTGATGGTGTTCGTACGTATAGGTATAGCACGTACTTTGAAACTCCGTGATTAAGTTTTCTCTAAGAGTGCTATATTTGATTATGATTATTATTACGTTATTTTAATCTTTGAGGTTTTCTAGTGCCATGCTCAGCGTTTCGAGGATTGAACTAAATGCTTCTAAGAAAACAGACTTTAATTGCAACATGAACCAAAATTGAAATTTAACAAACAAACTAAACAGTATTAAATTAAACAAGTTTAAGTGAGGATTACTAAATTACACAATTGAATTTACAGTAATGGTTGACCCAAAGCTCACCTTAATATTAAACGGAAATTGACTTTCAACGAAACAGATAATTGGATTTAAATACCTTTAAGGATTCACACGAGAATCAGGTTTGAGACTGACCTTGGCCTCAATTTTTATGTCGCCTCGAGAATGCTGTTTTCGGGCAGGCGCGTGAACCCGCCGTTCCAGATGTTGTCTGAAGAGGGAATGCCTTAAAGCAGCAGAGGAATTAGGCGCGTGCGGCTGCTGGCGTTAAGCACGTCTTCTTTGTAAGATGATCTCACCAACGGAACGGGGAAAGAATGCTTCTTCCACTCTTCGGGTTAATCTGGGAATAATTCGCACTGACGAGCGATGAGCAAACGAGTGAATCCTTTGACGAAGGGAAGTGTTTGAGGGAGTTCACTTTGAGGTATTCCTCAATGGCGAGGACTATCTCTGGGTTTGGGGATACACCAGGATAGGGGGCTTCTCTGACGAGAGTTAGTTGAACTTGCTTCTCAATCCTAGTTAACTAAAAGTCCGGTGTGACCACCAGGAACTGGTTCAGGATGAGCTTCTTTTTCTAAGTTCCTTCCGTAGGGTTGCCGGGCACTCGCCGGACTTCGCTATATCGATGACTCTCATAATCTACCCGTGACAGGATGCTAAATTCGGTGTGACCACCAGGAACTGGCTCAGGATGAGCTTCCTCTGTGTCCCTTTCGTTGGTTGCCGGGCCTCTAGCTAGACTTAATTGTCTCAAGGACTAACACGATCTACCTCGTTCTCCTGCAGTTATTTGATTATATACTTCGCCACCCCACTGGGGTTAGAGGAAGGAGGTGAGAGGTGAGGAGGGCGGAATTAAGTCTCCTCTAACGGTTTTTCTCAGAGCGTCTTGCCCCTTTTCCTAACGGCACCTTCTGGCAGTTGGTTGTCGCTCCTTTAATTTCGCAAATGAAGCGAAATTAAATACCCACTCTTAGGGGAAACCTTGCTGTTTTAACCAATGTTAGGCTCACCGGGGCCGACATGTGATGATTAAAGCATTATGTGGTTTTGGGCGGCCTTTCTGGTTCTCCTCGAGGCGAGGGAGGAGGTTAAGTGGTTGGGCTACGCCGCTAAAAATGCTAGGACGTTGTGGTTAAGGAACAGGGCCTCATTAGCGAAAGATGCGATATCGATTCCCCTACATGTATATATCGATAAATTGTACACACTGGTAAATTACTGTACCTAAATTTTCCCCAATCCATCCATTCTAGAGCCGAACAAGTCGATCGGTAGAAAAATAACCTTCAAAGAGATAGCACGACCATAAAGAAGCGAATTTCACGCTGCTCAACTACGCAAATGCCCTTGAAGATTGAAATAGTCCGTCCCCTTCGGCCATGAACTGGGGTATAGTGAATAGCACTATGGTTCAGGACATCGCACTCTCATTCGGCTCACCGACTTGCATCTAGATGGTAATTCTACTTTATAACTCTTCTCCATCGCTTTACGCCGACAAATCAAAGCAACCACGCCGGGCGAGGACAAACCCTTCGATTCAATAAACAATTCGTCACTCAATCACCCCACTCCAAACTTTCCCTGTCAACTCATAGAGTACAATGATCTCATAACCCTAGATTCGAGGGTATCCAAAATCCTGGCGGAACTGTGCCCTCCAGAAATTTAGCACGGTACTGCGCACGCGTGAGCAACCCATCAAAATGGCCGGAATCTGCGAGTCTCACTTTACGGAAAGTAGCTCAATTTTACTTAAATTATTCTTGCACTCTGCAACTCCAATTCCACTTTTTTATTATTCTACCTCTTTTTATTCAATATTTTTTTATTATTATAAAGAAATCTTAATAATAATGATAATAATAATAATAATATATATATATATATATATATATATATATATATATATAATCGTATTAAAGGTCCATTTAATACGAGCAATACAAGTTATTATTAGTAAGTGGGGGCGGGGGGCATACCCAACTGATAAGTAGGGTTCGGACTCGCGACCCCGGAGTTTCTGATGCCCGCCAAACGCCCATCCCCTCGTGGCTAAACAGGGCGAGGGCGTGGGTGAGAATCAAACAAGAACTCTTGAGAACAAACGGTTGCTATTGGAAACCGAGACTCTCCTCTTCGGTTTTCTTCTTCGTGTGCGTATGAACATATGTGCATGTTCATGGATGTTACGTACACGCCAGGGAACAATTCTCCTTTTCATAAGAGGGGGGTTTGAGAGTGGGGAGTGTTTGCAGGGGGGGATCTGGGAAGGAGGGCGTCTCTTTACTCGACATAGACGTTGATTGATACCGGACATGGGAGATGTGCTACCATTAGCAAAGGCACAGCAGCGAGGAACAATTCGCCCCTATTTTCCTTGCCTATACCATCACCATTACCCTTAAAAAGGCGTAACTAACGAAGACATCGCCCCTGCAACTTTTTTGGGGGGAGGGGAGGGGGAGAAGTAAGAGTAGTGAAGTTAGGGTATGTGAAATGTAGAGGGGACCTTGGTGCGCCACATGGTGTCACCCTGTAGGGTTTGTCCCTCATGCCGAGCGAGGCTAACCCCTGATAGCGGGCAACCCTCTCTAATGGAGGGACGGGGTAGGAATGTAGCGTTCAATAACCTTCCCCAGTGAGTATCAAGTTCGTATTTCGGAACACCTGCGCTCGGTATATGAACTTGTTTCTAAATGTATTGACATACGCCCTCCTTGCCTCAGCATTTAGGCTGAGCAAGGTTGGTCATATCAGTCCTTGTTCTTCTCAATCTTCCTTCATTATTCCTGTTCTTTCTATTTCCTTTTTCATTCTCTGCCTTTACGGCTTTTCTGAACCTAATTATCATGTTATTATAGGTGACAACCGCTTTAATCCTCTAACCATCATCATCACTAACTCTATAATTTAAGAAGGGGATTTTTTGGAGTATTTGAATCATAATTTCATCTTAGTTTGGTTATGAATTATGTTTTTTATCAAAGTTATTTCTAATATTTTTTTTATAATAGGAAAAAACAAAATGGTGAAGTTCAAAATAAATAAGTATCGAAATTTTGTGAATTTTTAAAACCCAAAGAATTACAAATGGTGAAGTTCAGAAAATTTATTTTTATATATCTTCTTCTATAACTATGTATTTTAGCAGTGTGATATTTTGAAAGGCGGGGGGAATATAATTTGGAGCTCCTTTCTAAAATTATTATAATTGGCGAAGTTCAGAAAATTTATAAAATTTAACCATAGCTGCTTTTTTTTAGATTTTAAATTTGAATCTTAGCAGCGAAGCGTAAGCTCCCCGTAGGGAAGAGTGGCGAAGCCATTGCCTGGTAATAATATAATAATAAACATAAACAATATAAATAATAATCCTATGAACAAGCGTGCAAATATCATTTGAGGCGCTAGGAAGAACAGGGAGATATTCTTTAAATACCCCCCAATTCTTCAATCGGTTTAGAGTCAAAATACAGGGAACTATGACTCGAGGGTTATAAGAATGCAAATCCAATTCCTTCAACTCAGAACTAAGACTGACTCCCTTTAAAGACCCTGTCCATGTCGGGTTCTCAAGTTTCCCTTAAGGCGCTAACCTTGAGGGTTCTCTTCTTTCCCTTAAGTACCCTGGTGTCGCTAAATAGGATTAAATATGTTTGGGGTTTCGCCTCCCCTGTACTGACAAGAGCGTCTATGCTCCTAATTAGGGTGAACAGGATTTCCAAAGGGTAAAAGTTCTGAGGTCGTCCTTTAAAAGAAGGTTCTGCTCGAGGGGAAAAAATATATAAGCTGTATGAAAGATGATGTAATTCTAGTTATGTTTAAAAGTCTCTCAAAGCTGTCAATCAAAGTTGAAGAAGCTCAGAAGGGTAAACAAATAATAAAACGCACATTATTTTGTAATTATAATATACTTTTCTGAAGAACTTTATGCTATATTATTGTATGTAAAACCTACTATTAATAACACACACACACACACACACACACACACATATATATATATATATATATATATATATATATATATATATATATATATATATATATATATATATGTATATATATATATATATATATATATATATATATATATATATATATACAAGCCATACTTCGTATTCTTTCTTACAGAAAGAACTTGGTTCCACCTGCACTCCTTCGTCGTGTGGCCTACGGCAAATTTGCTATTCTAAACCGCTTTTTTAAATCCCCTTTATAGACTCTTTATTTTCACACTCTGAACACCTTTTTCAACATAGATACACTGAAACATGTTTTTAACGTTATTTCACCTTTTATTATATTGTCTTTATCCCTTGAAGATTTATATATAGTTGAGAATTTTCCAAACACTTTTTTCAACATAGACACCCCGAAACCTTTGTTTTAAGTTACTTCACCCGGTTTGATATATAGAAAAACCTTCGTCAGATCACTTTTCTCATCTAAATTTGTTTCATATACGAAATGATAGTAAAAGGGCGCCAAAGCCCTAATTTTAATACATTTTTGGAACTTCACGATTTGTATGTTTCTTCATTTCAAATCATTCGATAATTATATTTATTTTTTTCTGAACTTTTAGAAAGAACTTTGATAAAAGCTCGAAACATACAAAAAAACAGCCCTGCGAATAAAAGTTTCAAATAAACCTAAACTCAAAAACATGAAAGGTTACTTGTCCACTAAGCAAAAAAACCATTTTCAAAAATTTCAAAAATTCACGAAGTTAAATTATAGAGTTAAGGATATATATATATATATATATATATATATATATATATATATATATATATATATATATATATATATATATATATATATATATCTCATGTCTCGATGGCGTGCATAGTATCCTTTGTATAACACCTTCGCGACAAAAGACAGTCCCCTATAAAATTCAGATACTGGGGTCTATTAATCAGTTCACGACTGCGCAAGGAAATAGCGTAGAAATCCAAAAGATCGGGATTTCATGACCCTTTGTTTACTAAAGGATAAAAAAGACATTCACTATAAATCGTCTTGGAAACCCGGACAGGTGATCTTGTCCGCTAATGGTAAGTATGAGAACTTACCTACCCGTGGCGGCCACAATAACAGCACAGTTCCGCCTCACTGGAGAGTTTAGGGCTGACTCCATACCCAGTGGTTGGATATAACATCACAGTTTCCAGCCAATTATTATTCTACTGACTGACCTACCCCCTTACTCATTATTGTTATTAATGAGATTTCATTATTCATTATCACTTTGATACCTATTTATTATTGTGTATTATTTATTCCCGTTCCCACCTTTCCCTGTTGGAGTAACTTAGACTGCAAACTGGTCCCTATGTCTTGTTCAACGCAAGAGTAGCTTCAGGCTAAACTCAAAAATGTGATTTATTATTTAAGATATTTTTTGTCAATTAAGTCTCCCCTTTGAGACGCAGTCGGCGTTTCTTTTCTTTCCACGAAATTGGTCGCAGAAGTTGAGCGCATATCTGAGGGGGATAATAATTATGTATTCATAAGTTAAGTCAAATAAATATTTACTTAACAATGCTTATAAACAGAACAACAAAGTACATAGACAAATGGCCCTAATTCAATGAGACTAAATATAAGAATATACGTGTAAAAAAGTATTGAATATTTAGTTCCATAATCAGTAGGGGCGGATAATTGAGGCTTTTTCCATACATCTCTTCAGCATAGAGATGTAGTTGAAGGGAGCTACTGCTTTTGAAGAGCGAGCATAGTTTGAATAGTTTTGTGTGGTAGTAACTCCTTTTCCACTTCCTCTCTTCTTTTGGTCCTTGTACAGCTTGTCTGCTCGTAAAATCAATCGATTTTTTCCCTTTTCCAAACAGGTCGAAGGAAATTAATTCTTTGCAACAAGTCTTTAGTAACAAATGATGAATATGGCTTTATAAACTAATTTAACTATCAAAATGACTATTTTACCAGTTTATGAATGTTGAGAATTCGAAAAATGGGAGTGATGGAGAAGCCTGAGTGAAGTTTGTACATAGTTGAAAATTATAATGACGAACAGATAGCAATATCAATGAACGTAAAAAAGTCTCCTCTTAAAAGAGCTAAGTTTTGTCTTATATCATATATCGAAACCAGGAGGCAGAGTCAGAATTATTCCAATGAATTGATGGGCGGGGCTTAGTGACGTCATGATGATAGTAGATATTTGTTGTAGGCAAGCTTTCGAACAAATGCGCTTTTGTGCGTCCACCTTTAGACAGAGAGTAGGGTGCAAATCTATAGTTTTGTTGATTAATTCTAACAACACATATTGTATCATGTGTATATAATGAATTGTTTGTTAAAAAAAGATCATATTCATTTAGATATCGTTTAATATAGCCTTAAAAAAGGTTATATTTTATAGGGTGTCCCAAAAGTCGCGACACAGTAGAAGAAATGGAGGTCCCCATGTCCTCTAAGTAATCCCTTCGCGTACAAATGAACTAGTATCAGTAATCTACGAATACCACGGCCCTACCTCGAAGCCATATTGACGAATCCACCTATGGGAAAAACCTGTTGTTTTTTATAGTTAAAACTATTACCCATGTAACGTGACTTTTGGGACACCCTGTAATTGGTGAGTGGGCTAAATTCGACTCCAACGTTCGCTGGTAAACTTGCAGCTAATATTAGACACATCTTCACATCCTCTTCAACACTTTCTTGACTCATCTTTCCTTAGAGAATTACTACAGGAGAAATCCTTCTTTGGATTTCGCTTAAAAGTGGAAAAAAAGAATCTGTTTTTGCATGGTTTGGGGATAGGGGAGGATCCAGGGATTACATGCCCACTTCCCTGGGAGATGGATGGGTCGTCGTGGTCCGCATGAGTGGCCAGCCAGAAGTCCTTACTTAACACCCTGCAACTTTAAATTCGCGTGCACGCGACTTGTCGGTCACTAGGATGGTAACCATTTTACTTTTCAGTTAGTTTTTTGGCACTAGCAACGTAACTATTCGGCGAATTCTAACGAAATTTGAAACCCTTATGATGTTTTACATTCTCTTTCGGATGATATAATTACTAAGGTCCGCCCAAGGTTAGTCCGGGAATTATTAAAGGAAAACTAACTATGAGTCGGATTGGCCCCACTTATTGAAAGTTTTTAAGGTCGTGAGGTCATAATTGAGAATAATTGAGAGCACGCGACTTAGGGTTGTTGACCTTGTTTCTTTAAGGTTGGTTAAAAGAGCAAATCTACCACACCAACGACTTTGGAAAAACTTGAAGCGCGAATAAGAGAAGTGATGCTTTCCATCCCAAAAGAGTTCTTCGCGAAATGAGTCGATGCGGCTCCCGGGCGCCCTTTGAGAAGCTGGTCGCGAATTAGAGTTCATAAATAAATTACATGAGTTTTAAAATAGGCAGCCATTTTTCAATCAATTGTATTTTTTGCTTCCTCATCATAGAAGTGGCAAGATTTGTTGTTTAAATATTTTATGTTGTAGTTGTTGTTAATATTTCCTAATGAGCAGTTCACATCTGCCCTCTCCGACCGCTCGAGAGATTAAGGGAGAAAGCTTCGATCCCACAGGCTGCGCTGCAGCCCGCGCCATTCGAGTGGGACCGACCTTTCTATGAGGCTGTCCTGAGGGTGCCAGGTTTGAGTGTAGGAGGGCTGTTGCATGATGTGAGGATTTTATAGCATCCCCCCCACCCCTGTGTCAGCGTTCGATGCAACAGCGAGGTGCAATCTCTGAGAGGGTTGTCGACGAATGACACATACCAGTGTTTGTATTAGCGGAGTACACACGCTGGTAGTTCGATGCAAATAAAAGCTCTTTTTGAGCAGAACGACCATTATGTTGGTCACAAGTAGAGGACTAGTTTAGGAACATCGATATCCATCCTTCAGCCGTACAACGACTGACGAAATATTACCCTAAGGAATGCTCCGAAACTAGTTTTGTACCAGGGACCAAATAAAAACTCGTTATCTAAAAAAAAGAGCTTTTATTTGCACTTTTTATGGCATTATAAAGAGGGGGGGGGGATTTCCTGGCCCCCGACCCCTCGCTGTCATTTCCTCCTGACGGAAAAGTCCCACGGTCGCTCGAACGAATGGCCTTCCATCCGCGTGAGGGCCACTCTTGTTGGGCCATCTGTTTTCTTAGGCACATGGAGGGTGGGTCTTGTTGGCCTACCTATGTTGTTCTCGGGCACCTGGATGGTGGAACCTTTTGGCCTACCTATGTTGTTCTTGTGCACCTGAATGCTGGAACCTTTTGGCCTACCTATGTTTTTCTCTGGCACCTGAATGCTGGAACATATTAGCTTACCTATGTTGTTCCCGTGCACCTGGATGCTGGAACATTTTGGCCTATGTTGTTTTCGTGCACCTGGATGGTGGAACCCTTTGGCCTACCTATGTTGTTCTCTGGCACCTGAATGGTGGAACATATTGGCTTACCTATGTTGTTCTCGTGCATCTGTATGCTGGAACCTTTTGGCCTACCTATGTTTTTCTCTGGCACCTGGATAGTGGAACATTTTGGCCTACCTATGTTGTTATCGGGCACCTGGATGGTAGAAACTTTTGGCCTACCTATGTTGTTCTCGGGCACCTAGATGCTGGAAGCTTTTGGCCTGCCTATGTTGTTCTCGGGCACCTGGATGCTGGAATCTTTTGGCCTGCCTATGTTGTTCTCGGCCACCTGGATGCTGGAACATTTTGGCCGACATATGTTGTTTTCGTGCACCTGGATGGTGGAACCTTTTGGCCTACCTCTGTTGTTCTAGGGCATCTGGATGGTGGAACATTTTGGCCTACTTATGTTGTTCTCGGGCACCTGGAGTCGGAACATTTTTGCCTACCTATGTTGCTTTCGAGCACCTGAATGCTGGAACATTTGGGCCTACCTATGTTTTCTCGGGCACCTGGATGGTGGAACCTTTTGGCCTACCTATGTTGTTCTCGGGCATCTGGATGGAGGAACACTTTTGCCTACCTAAGTTGCTCTCGAGCACCTGGATGCTGGAACACTTTGGCCTACCTATGTTGTTCTCGAGCACCTGGATGCTGGAACATTTTGGCCTACCTATGTTTTTCTCGTGCACCTGGATGGTGGAACCCTTTGGCCTACCTATGTTCTTCTCTGGCACCTGAATGGTAGAACATATTGGCCTACCTATGTTGTTCTCTGGCACCTAGATGCTGGAAGCTTTTGGCCTGCCTATGTTGTTCTCGGGCACCTGGATGCTGGAATCTTTTGGCCTGCCTATGTTGTTCTCGGCCACCTGGATGCTGGAACATTTTGGCCGACATATGTTGTTTTCGTGCACCTGGATGGTGGAACCTTTTGGCCTACCTCTGTTGTTCTAGGGCATCTGGATGGTGGAACATTTTGGCCTACTTATGTTGTTCTCGGGCACCTGGAGTCGGAACATTTTTGCCTACCTATGTTGCTTTCGAGCACCTGAATGCTGGAACATTTGGGCCTACCTATGTTTTCTCGGGCACCTGGATGGTGGAACCTTTTGGCCTACCTATGTTGTTCTCGGGCATCTGGATGGAGGAACACTTTTGCCTACCTAAGTTGCTCTCGAGCACCTGGATGCTGGAACACTTTGGCCTACCTATGTTGTTCTCGAGCACCTGGATGCTGGAACATTTTGGCCTACCTATGTTTTTCTCGTGCACCTGGATGGTGGAACCCTTTGGCCTACCTATGTTCTTCTCTGGCACCTGAATGGTAGAACATATTGGCCTACCTATGTTGTTCTCTGGCACCTAGATGCTGGAAGCTTTTGGCCTACCTATGTTGTTCTCAGGTACTTGGATGCTGGAATCTTTTGGCCTGCATATGTTGTTCTCGGGCACCTGGATGGTGGAACCTTTTGGCCAGCATATGTTGTTCTCGGGCACCTGGATAGTGGAACCTTTTGGCCTACCTAAGTTGTTCTCGGGCATCTGGATGGTGGAACATTTTAGCCTACTTATGTTGTTCTCTGGCACCTGGATGGCGGAACATTTTTGCCTACCTATGTTGCTTTCGAGCACCTGGATGCTGGAACATTTCGGCCTACCTATGTTGTTCTTGGGCATCTGGATGGTGGAACCTTTGGGTCTACCTATGTTGTTCTCGTGCACCTGGAATGGTGGAACCTTTTGGCCTACCTATGTTGTTCTCGGCCACCTGGATAGTGGAACATTTTGGCCTATCTATGTTGTTCTCTGGCACCTGGGTGGTGGAACCTATTGGACTACCTGCGTTGTTCTCTGGCACCTGGATGTGAAACCTTTTGGCCTACCTATGTTGTTCTCGGGCACCTGGATGGTGGAACCTTTTGGCCTACCTATGTTGTTCTCAGGCATCTAGATGCTGGAAGTTTTTGGCCTGCCTATGTTGTTCTCAGGTACCTGTGGCAAACCCTTTAAAAAATACATTCTTAATGCGGTGAAATTAAAAGACGTAAAATTATTGGTAATCTACGTTGCTCGACAAGTCAAAAGAAGAGACTGCGTTGGGCCGAGCGAGGGTGCGCAGATTTCCCACCTCTTGAGGGGTGTCTGCGCGTCAAAGAAATATATCCGAAACATCTTGATCACACAAACCTCTACAGTATTTATCTATTTGGTGCAGGAGGGGGGGGAGGATAACCCACTGAATATATTTATGACTATCAATTTTAATACGTGTTTGTGCGTGTATGTGTGTGTGTGTGTGTGTGTGTGTGTGTGAAAACTACGGATGTGATGGTGTTGCCAGAAGGGGAGTAGGTAGGGTGGAAATAACTGACAACCAATTTCTTTTTCTGTGATCGGCGCTTCGAGATGGACTTGAGCCAGCGTTCGTCAGGCCCGACCAGTAAAAAAAAGAAATATAAGAAACGAAATAACTATATAACAATTCACAACAAAAACAAGGAATAGGCGATTATAATGAGGGCGAAATCTCCCCCACGCTTCCGTAAGTACTTTCAAAACCTACAACTAATACTTATCAAATCAACCATCGGACGGAAACTCTGCATTCCACAGGTGAGACATAAATTAGCATCCTTTCTTAAAAAAAAAAAAAAAAAAAAAAATCCTAACCCCCTCCAGTACGAAATCCCAGGCTTCAAAAAAGTCTGACACTATACCCAAATGCCCCATCTGCGATGGTATAAGCATGCTGATTAGGGGTCTACCCGCGAGACTTCCCCCATATATGCCAGGGGACGTCAATGGTGGAAATGTGGAAGGCAGCAGAATTTCACGTGAAAAGTCGAAGCTGAGAGCATCTCATTTTTGGAAAAGGAGGAAAAGCCTTACGGGGAGAATTCTTTTACGAATTTAATATAGGCACACAGAAGACTTGATGTCGTGCTAACCCCCCCCCCCCTCCCACTACGGAGTCGCGAAGCTGAAATGAACTGATCTGCCACTCATCTAGTCTCGCCACAACTATGTCGGTCCACTTTGATAGACATAATTGGGGACGTAAAGGAAAGCAGGTTTGAGGATTAGCCCACTGTTGAACTCTACGGAAGAGACCGCCCGGTTACGAGGCGATGCTGAAAGCTTTGGGGAAGAGTTCGCTCTAATCTCTAAGGGTAACTTCCGGCCAGGACCACAGGGGGACATACAACCGTCCCTGTGTAAGTTGGAAACAGCATCGATATCCAAACCCCAGATGGGGCGGCACCCCCGGGGGGTGGTAGTTGATTCTATCACCACCCATCATCAAGTCCGCCACTCATCACCCATCTGAGGGGCCTCGCCCGGGTCCACCTTCCATCATTCACCCCCCCCCCCCCATTTGGCAGTTCAGTTCACGTAAGCTTAGTGATGAAGTAGCGGGAGTCACCAACTACCCCAATTAACAACCCAAGAAGAGAGAAGGAGCACCAATTTGAAGACACACCAATCACCCATATCAAGAGCGAACGGAGACAAACTATCAACTGGACTGAAGGGCCACTCTTGTGAAGAGATGGCCCAGGACCACACGACCAGGATTCCTCTGCGGGTTGTCGACGGACAACCCAAACCCAGCAGAGAATCCACTTTTGAGGCCGTGTATGGAGCACTGGGCATAGCCATGGTTAGGCTCCTGGATATCCCCTCAGGTTATATCGCCATTTGCGAGAGGGAGAAGGATATCGAGGAGATAACCAAAGAAAAGGCTGTAGAAGCGCTGCGAACCATTGGACTGCAGCCAGCAGTACCCCCCCAAATTCTGGCCCATAGGAGCGTGGTGTGTCGTCGAATCGACCCATGGATTGGGCAGCATACCGCAGAGGAGATCCGAGAGGAGATTGAGCTTCGGCAAGCCTGGGCCAAGGTAGCCGAAGTAATTAAGTTTCTAAATAGGAGGGACGGCGGTGAGTACACGCATGTGTTCAAGGTGGTCTTCGCGGAGACCTCCATGGCACATAAGGCCAAAGAACAGGGTCTGCTTATGTTCAATGCGAAGATCAGCGGCGAACAGGTAGAAAAGGGGGAATACACCCCAGTACAATTCTGTTTCAAATGCTTCCAGATGGAATCTCACCCCACCAAAGACTGTAAGGAGCCCCAAGAATCCTGTTCCAAGTGCAGTCAGAAGGGCCACAATTGGCGCAACTGCGACAGCAACACGGTAAAGTGTATAAGCTGTGGGCAAGGTCATAGGACTATGGCCATGTCATGCCCCGCCAAGAAAGAAATTATGAGAAGAAAGCAGGAAGCCAAGAAGAATGAGGAGACGCGTAGAGCGAACACGTCCTACGCCCAGGCGGCTAAGGCGGCCATCTCCGAGGTGGACGCCAAGAAGACATATCTGAAGATAGAAAACGAGGGTTCCACCAAAATAATGACATGCATCCTCCATGCACATGTCATGAACTTGGCACGCCCGGGCACATTTGCAAAAGTCCTGAACCAAATGTTGGCTAAGAACGGTATGGATCAAATGTGGTTCCCGGACAACCCACCCTCGGGGGACGTGCTGCACCTGCAGATGGCCCCGAAGGAACAGAAGAAACAGAATTCTGCAACTACGACTCTAACAAACACAACCAAGAAACCTAATAATAAAGCACGGAAAGTAGCAGTCGAGGCAACAACTCCTGCTCCCACCCATGGCAAACAAGTATCGGCTGAAATCGACAACCCAGATAATAGCAGTTCTTCGGAATCCTCAGATTCCTCAGACACTGATACGCCCAAACCCCAGAATAAGAAAGATCAAAAGAAGAGAGTAAAGAAAATAAGGGCGAACTATATCAACCTTAGGATATACGCCTGTGAGCAATTCCCCTTCCCGGAGGAGATGGAAGCCAGGAGCATATTCCAGGGCATAAGATCTAAGATCTACAAATGGGAATATGACTCAGAAGTAGATCCCGAGTAAGTGGAGGAGGCCCTGCTCGCGCAAAATGTGATCCTGCATCACAGCACATGCGAGCAAATCTCCAACGCTGAGTTTAGAAAGAAGAGAAACGGGAGGAAAAAGAACGTTACCCAGAAACACTAAGCGGCAAATAGATGGAGAGAGTAAGCAACAGAATGAGGATTCTGACACTCAACGTGAATGGATGGGAGGAGAAAGCCACGGCATATGGTAACATATTCCGTGTGCACGACCCCGACATCATTCTCATCACGGAGCACGGTATCGACACTACAGCTGGTCGCATTAAAATACCGGGCTACAGAGTGATCATGAAGAACCATTCCCAGGAAAGGTTTGATGGTGCTGCAATAGCTGTCAAGAGGAACATCTCCTTCAAACAACTACCAGAACTCGATGAGTCCTTCGTGGCAATCGAGGTACACACCCTGGTCGGAGACCTCGTGATAGCTGCAGCATATCAACCCCCTCGACGAGCATATCTCCCGTTATGCAACTTCTACACACTGTTCGGGCACCGCAGAATGGCATTCTTAGGGGGAGACCTCAATGCCAGATGCCGTGCGGCAGGCTATAGTAGCACCAACGATAGAGGCCGAAACTTGGAATTGATTATGGGAAGGAAAAACATTCAAAGGATAGGGCCGGATTTTCCGACCTATATCACTTCCCGGTCAGCAACTAAGCCTGACATAATCTTAACAAGTGAAGGCTTTCCTTTCAACTACCATAGTGAGCCAGGCCCAGCAGTCCCTAGTGATCACATTGCGATTCTCACTACGATATCTCTCGCACCAATCCAGCTCCCAGCCCCTCTCCGGAAAAACTACGCCATGGCCAACTGGGATCGTTACAAGCAACGACTCAGTGACTATGCGCCAGCTGACCTCAGCACGGCATCGTTAGAGGAGATCGACAGGGAGTTGGAGAGGATAACAACGTCCATACTAAACGCGGACCGCGAGAGCATACCCGTTACAGGGTATAAAACACCTCCTCAGCCCAGATGGACAGAGGAGATGAGAGATATCGCTCGCGTTCACAGGGAAGTGTTCGAGGAAGTACGACGGGAGGGTCCCAGCCGGGAAAGGAGCTTGCTGCTCCGACGCCTAAGCTCAGAGCTTAGAGAGGCTATCAACCTCCAACAGGGGGAAATATGGAACAACTTGATAGCCAAAGTCGACAGCGAACTTAGCCCGGCCAAGTTCTGGCGCCAAGTCAGGAACTTAAAGGGACTTACACCAAGACCCAAGACTCGGATAAAGGAGAACGGAGACTACATTGAGAACCCGGCGGTTCTCGAGGATATGTTCAGGAACTTCTGGAAAAACGTTTTCAGGATTACACCCGAGGAAAACGTTGAGTTCGACCAGGAATTCGAAGGCCAACTGATTGAACAACTTAATCAGGAAACGCATCGCACACACCCACTACAGCAAGTCAACGAAGGCAGGGAGATGGCGGGTCACGGACGTCCCATAACATCAGAGGACGTCAAGGCCACTGTAAAAGCCTTTCGACAAAAGGCACCAGGCTGGACGGGTATTACCAGAAACAACTTGGTTAACGCCCCACAGCAGATCATTCAGGGAATCGTTAATATCTTCAACGCTTCCCTGAACACGGGCTACTTCCCGGAAGGTCTCAAGATCGCGAAGATGATCTTCATACCCAAGGGAGGCAAGCCCCCTGATCAACTGGTAAACTACAGGCCAATCGCCCTGCTGGAGTTCATTGCAAAAGTCTACGAGAGACTCCTAGCTGACAGGCTTCAACAACAACTTGCCGAGCTGGGAGCCCACAACCCTCAGCAGCACGGGTTCCGCAAGGGTCGAGGAACGGAAACAGCCCTCGCCCTTCTTGCGGAGAAACTCGCTTGCAGTAAAGCTGAGAGGCGGTACGTAGACGTGGTGCTGCGTGATGTTAAGAAGGCCTTCGATAAGGTTTGGCTGAGAGGATTACAACACAAGATCCTCAACCTCCAGCTTAACCCACTCCTGGAAAGGATCCTTTGCAATTACATCTCCGATAGGAGAGCCCGAATCTCAATCGAGGGCTGCAAAGGACCCGAATTCGAACTAGAAGCGGGAGTTCCACAAGGCAGCTGTCTCAGCCCTCTGCTGTACCTCGTGTACACGATAGACCTGCCTGCTCCAGTGAGGTACGATTCGATGTATCTGCAGTATGCAGACGACATCACCCAAATCGTCCTGAGTCCATTCAGGAACTCTGGAAGCCAGGCGAGGGCGACAGCTGTCGAAATAGATAATATCAATAGATATGAAAAGAAGTGGAAAATAAAGACCAACCGCCAGAAGTTCACGATCATTCCAATGAACCGCCGAAAAACTGATGACGTCGTCGTCAACAATGAACTATATCCGTACTCCAACGAGGGTAATGTCCTGGGCTTACGACTCTTCAAATCTGGTTATAAGACCCACATAAATACCAGAGTCTCCCTAGCCAAACGAGAGCTGAAGAAACTTTACCGCTTCAGAGGCCTCAGCGTGCCTAACATCAAGAAGCTGTATATGGCCCTGGTACGCCCAGTCCTGGTGTACCCGGCCGTGATCACGCAGATGACAAGCTGTACCTCTCTCAGAATGATGCAGAGAGTGCAGAATAAAGCCACGCTGCTGATCACAGGCACGCGAAGGATCGACCGTACTCGGCAAACGACTCTCCACCAGAGAGTCGGTCTAAAGCCGATCAATACGGAGATCCAAAGGCTAGGGAGAAAGGCATGGGACAAGATTGATCAGACAATACTCCCGAATTTAAACCTAAACCTAAACATACGTGCGAACCGAAGACGCGCTATAGGTAGAACTGCCTTGTTCCCAAGCAGTAGAACCTGCGCGAGAGAAGTGGTACTACCCATATTTACGTAGTATTAGTCCACTTCTCTAAATTATGAGAATCCAATATACCAAGACTATAAAGATTGAAGTTAAAACAACCAAGTTGACAAATTTTAAGTAAAATATTGAAAAAAGAGGCGTAGTGCCCACGTTAAAAGCCCCCCCCCTAAATATAAATAAATATAGCAAAAATTAAATAAAATTAAAACTAAATTTAAATATAAAAGAGGCGAAGTGCCCAAACCTAACAAAAACCCAAAAGTCAAGAATAAAAAGAGGCGAAGTGCCCAACTCCCAATACCCAAGTAAACTAAAAGTCAACAATATTAAAAACTGAGAAAAGAGGCTAAATGCCCACATTAAGAATACTTCAAAACAACCAAAATTGAGAAACATTCAGCATGAAAGTCACCTTGAAAGGCTTGAATGCTTCGAAGGCGAAAATACCTATGAAGAAACATATATAATTATGACGGAGGAAACTGGCTGTCAATGACAGCCAGCTACTTTTTGACGGAGGAATATAAATCTTTTAAATAAAACAAGAAGAATGCTAGTGATGCCCTAACACCAGGGCAAACTAGAAAACTTATTCACACCTTTATATACCTACCACACAATTTCACCACTTTAACCTAATTTGTAATTTGTGGAAATGTGTAGGCGGAGAAGAGAATTGCCAGACACTCCTTGACCATTGGAGATGAGCGGTACTGCCTCTTACACCGCCAGATGATGTTTTATCGACGTCGAAAGACAAGAAATAAGAAAAAAAAGAGAGAAATCATACATGACGCCTCATCATCATAAATTCATTCTTACATGTGTGCACAGGAGAGTGGAGGTGTAGATAGATATGAGCGTCCAAAGCTTCTTGTCACTCCGAGTAACAATCAGCGCCTTAAATCACATGCAAACGACTCCCCCTAATTTACATAATGTCGTTCCATAAAAGAGTAAAAAAAACACAACGAAAACAAAGCACCAAGGCTTTGGTGCTTTGTAAAAAGGGGACAAAGAAAATCAATAAAGACAAGAAAAAAGAATAGTTATAATCAAGTTCAGTGAAGAGATTTGAATTGTTTGGGCAGGGACCGATGGGGAATTACAACTTACAACTTACAGGCCAGTCTTTACCCACCCTGAGAAAAAAGACAAAGACAATGATCGTGACAATGAACTCAAGACAAAGCAAAAACGAGAGGACAGAATGAAATTAAATAAACGACTTGTGACAAAAAGATCCAGTAGGAACAAGGTCTGCTGACCAAAAAGTCGCGTGCCATCACTTATTCTGATTTATGACCTTACGACATTCAAAACTCAATAATGCCCGGAGTAACCTTGGGAATACCTTGATATAGTCACATACTTTAGCATATCATAGTAAGGAATAGCCCAGCCTAGTTTAGCCTAAACCGGCCTAGTATAGTACAGCATAGTATAACCTACCCTATTTTAGCCTAATTGTGCCGGGCCTAACCTAGCCTAGCTTAGTATAATCTAGCTAGCATAGTATAGCTTACTTTATCCTACCTTAGTTTAGTATAGCCTAGCCTGGCTTAGTAGACCCTAGTCTAGCTTAGCCTAGCCTTGCATAGCGTAACATTGCCTAGGTTACTATAGCCTAGCCTAACCAGGTATGGTTAGCATTGCATGCCAGAGCCTAACCTAGTATAGTTAAGCTAGAATAGGCTACTATACCCTAGCAATATATCCTTGCATACGATAGCCTAGCCTAGCATACTATAGACTAGCTTCGTATTGACTATCCTAACATAACCACACTTAACATAATATAGCTATAATATACCCTAGACTAGTATAGCATACCATAGACTAGAATAATCTTGCATAGCTTAGCCTATTATAATCCTGGTTAGCTAGCCTATCGTAGCCTAACAGTGTATTACCTAGCATAGCCCTCCCTAGCCTGCCATAGCATAGTATAGTCCCATCTAGCCTAAGATAGCTTAGCATAGACTAGTATAGTATAACCTAGCCTAGCCTATACTATCCTATTATACCCTAGTCAAGCATAGATTAGTATTGTCTAGCCTAGCATACTATATGCTATCCTAGCTAGCATTTTATAGCCTAAATTAGCATAGTATATCTTACCATTGTACATTATATCTTAGCATAGCTTAGCATAGCATAGCCCTAGCCTATAATAGCCTATTCTGGGCTTGTCTAGCAGAGTATAGTATATTATAGCCTAGTCTAGTCTAGCAGAGTATCAGCCAAATAGTTATGATGTTATTGCCAATACAAAATAATTCCCTGGCTAAACATGGGAGGACTTTGACAACTACAGCATCGGAAGAGAATGTAAAACAACATAATGTTTTCAAATTTCGTTAGAATCAGCAGAATAGTTATGATGTTATTACAAAAACAAAAAAAAAGCCTAACGGACGCCGACCGACATGGTGAGATGTAGAGTCGCTCGCGACTAAAAAGTCAAAAGACTGAGATATTGGTCGAAGACTCAGCCCTAAGACTCGGTCTTGTGTGGGTACTTTTGAGACCTCAAGCAAAAAGTTGAAAAAAAAGAAAGAACTGAGATTATAAATTTAAAATACTGGTGTTGGTATGTACATGAACTTATAGAAGATTTCAGAATGTTAACAGGAATGGATACTCGTTCACCTAAATCAGGAGCGCAGAAAAATAGGACAGCCAATGAAGCTTCAAAATCAGGAGTTCACAAAAAAGTACATACAAACGAAACTTTTAAATCAGGAGCTTCGAAAAATAGGACATTCAATGAAGCTTAAATCACGAGCGCACAAAAATGGGACATCCAATGAAGTTTTTAAATAAAGAGAGCACAAAAAGACATCCAATGAAACTTTTAAATCAGGAGCTCACAAAAATAGGACATCCAACGTATCTTAAATCAGGGGTGTACAAAAGGACATACATTGAAGCTTTTAAATCAAAAGCGCACAGAAAGACGACATCCCATGAAGCTTTTAAATTAGGAAGGCAAAAAAGGAGGTGATCCAATGAATCTTTTAAATCAGGAGCTCACAAAAGAAAGTGGTCCAATGAATCTTTTAAATCAACAATTAAGATTTTAAATAAAGAACGCACAAAAAGACATCCAATAAAGCTTCTTTATCAGAAGCGCACAAAAAGAGGACATCAAATGAAGCTTTTAAATCAGGAGCGCACATAAAGGCAACATCCAATTAAGCTTCTATATCAGAAGCGCACAAAAATAGGACATAAAATGAAGCTTTTAAATCAAGAGCGCACAAAAAGACGGCAAACAATGAAGCTTCTAAATCAGGAGCGCACAAAAAGAGGACATACAATGAACCCCCTAAAAGGAGAAAATTTAATGCAGCAGATTTGGGTAAACAAATTTTCTAAGTTGTTAAACGCAGGAATAAAGTTGCACGATCAGCAACGATGGTTCCACTATTTAAAATAAAAATTAATATTTTGTATATGTGACATTTTATATTGAAGACAAGGGTATAAGTATGCTTCCAACTTCTATAAATTTCATTTGCCGATTTGACCCGGTTGGTGGCTATGGATTGAATCGGAAGATTCTTTCTCAGTTGTTTGGTGGTGTACAGTGAGTGTACTGTACGATACCTTGTGAGTTCTGCCTAAGATTCTAGTAACTTCCACTAAAAGATAGAGGGGGCAATAATACACTAAGATAAAAGGGAAAAGGTGGATAGATCGGAAGAACAGGAGTGTGGGGAAAGAAGAATGATAGCAATGAGTGCCATAACAAGTCTCAACCTTGAGTACTAAGCTCTGTTGAGTACAGATGATCCTGAAATCCGAATGTTCTGAGCACACCTTAGGCTCGTAGTCGGTAATTCTCGTCTCTTTAGATAATTTCACTCAGAAAGATATAACTATTGTAAAATTGCCATTCATTTGTTTTTATAAATCAATATATTAGTCTAAAAGAGAAATTCAGAACGTTTCGTACGTAAATTTGATATTTTTTTAATTAAACGTGTGTCCCATTGACGTCCCCTGGCATATATGGGGGAAGTCTCGCGGGTAGACCCCTAATCAGCATGCTTATACCATCGCAGATGGGGCATTTGGGTATAGTGTCATTTAATATTTATCTGTATAAAAATAAACTAGCTTAAGTCGGTGGTAAACCGCACAAAAGGGGGGGGGGAGTGGGGGATAACAAAAGAAACGTGACACGTGATTTTTATTAAGGCTCTATTTTTAATGCTAAATAATGATCCAAATTAAAATGAAAGGATGTAAATCACAAAATGTGTTAAAAATATTTATGAGAAAGAAAAAAATGCATTTTAAAATTTTAACTCCGTTGGTCGCGTCATATTTGACGATTCGTCACAGGCTAGAGGAGATTTGTAAGCCTAACGCCGGTTTGAGACGAATTCTGATTGATAGGCGAAAGGCGGCTTTATTACAGAGATGATTTTAAATTTAATTGGACACCATATGGTGCATTGATGACAAAGATTTCTACGAAATAGCAGGTGACCTAAGGATAATAAATACTGTAATCAGTTGGTTGCTTTTTTATAATACACTACTACATAAATCATTAAGATATAAAACCAACTTGATAGGACTAAAGTCCCCCAAATTGTCTTCTACTTCAAAGTTATTTTTTAAAGCGCAGAAGCAGCGAGGCCGTATCGCGCAAGTTAAAATGTATGGGAGATTATAGGCGCAAATCCACCTAGACAGGTTGTGTTTGAAGGGGGGAGGGGGGACACAGACATGGTAAAACCAACCAACCAAACAGGGGCCAAGAGGGAGAAGTATCTCCCTCTTTTCCTGGACCAGAGACGAATGGACGAAAGTTCGTTGGTGACTAGCCTGCAAAATTAGCCACTGACCAAGAAAAATGGGCAAGAAGACACTCTTAATGCATGAACAGCGCCCCTCTGCGGGGGATTACGAAAAGAAAAGTTGAGAAAATTGAGCTGAACAAAAGAATAAAAATAAATAAAGTGAAGAAAATACAAAAAAAATTAAAAATAAAGTGAAAAAACACCAAAGAATGAAGATAAATAAAGTGGAGATGATACAAGAGATGAAGATAAATAAAGGGAATAAAATGCAAAAGATAAATAAAGAAAATCCAATAAAATGAAGATAGAGTGAAATAAATACCAAAGAATGAAGATAAATAAAGCGAAAAATCCCAAAGAATGAAAACAAATAGGAAAAAAAATAACAAAAGAATGAAAATAAAGTGAAAAAATTACCAAAAGAATGAAAAATAAAGTGAAGAAAATACAAAAGAATGAAAATAAAGTCAATAACATACAAAACGGTAAAGTTGAAGATAAGCTGCTCGGCTGCTAATTTATATTTATAAATTATTCACATGTGTTTGGTTACTGGAAGCCGTTTTCGAGCTGGGCTATGGGTTGCCTTATGGGGGGAGGGGGTAGCCCCCCCCCCGCTCGCCCTCAGGAACAAGTAGCCGAGCAGCTTATCTTCAACTTTACCTACAAAAGAGTGAAAATAAATAAAGTGGAGAAAATATAAAAGAATTAAAAATAGTGGGAAAAATACAAAATAATTAAAAATAGTGGGAAAAATACCAAAAAATGAAAATAAATAAAGTGGAGAAAATACGACAAAATAAAGATAAGTGGAAAAATAAAAAACATGAAGATAAATAAAGTTAAAAAAATACAAAAGGATGAATATAAAATGGAGAAAATATAAAAGAATGCAGATAAATAAAGTGAAGAAAATACCAAAAAATGAAGCTAAAAATACAAAAGAATGAAGATAAGGTGAAGTATGTGTGTAGGGGTGGGGGTTACAAAAGGGGAGCGAACTGTACCGCAAAAGTGGCTGCGGGTTGACTCTACTAACCGTACTTCTACAGTGATGACAAAATTTGCGAAAGGTTAAGAGATGAATAGCCGCGTACCCCGACCAAAATAGCGAGGCAGGGTTTAATTATTCACCGACCGACTCCTCCCTTTTGCCTCCAGTCTATTTGTGAGTCTTATTTTGGGGCAAGACCAAGAAGCCATTGCCTAGGCAATGATGGGTCAGGGGAAATTCGAATCGCGGAAAGTATCTGATTACTTGTATGGAACAAAGGGGAAAGAAGAGGTGTAGGGCCCTCTTTTCCCATGGAAATAGGAGGGGGGGAAACAAGACAAACAGGCGAATGGGGAGGAAAAGTGAAGATATTGAACCTTACATCTGGGGTTTCGACTCCCATTCCTCGGTTATCTATCTGTAAATCCCATCCGTTCCTTGCCTTCCCCCGTCGATGGAGTTTGCTTTATATTTTTTCAATTTGTTTGTTTTTGTTTTTTTCTTTTATTTGGCTTCTATTATAGCCTATATTTAGGTTAGGATGAGTACGGCGACTTATGCCCTAGAAGGCAGTCGCCAGATGAGATATTAAAAAAAAAATCCCATCCGTTACTATCCGAGAGGTCGATCTCACCTTTTCAGAGGTAGGGAAGGTCTCGAATTGCGTGGGCCACCCACGTTAGAATAGAAAGATATTCGCCAACACAAGAAACCGTTTTTCGTAATTCTTTTATTAACTGGATGATTCGCTCTCGAAGCCACAAGGAATGCGTGGTTAAGGAAGGCAAAAAATAAAAGTTTTTTTGCGTGTATCCAATCCTACTTTCTTTGTTTAAGTAGCATCAAGTACCCCCAAAAAAATGCTTCGGGAAATGATGATAAGTGACGTGGAATAGAAAATAGCTTAAATGACCATAAATTCTCCATGATAACAATAATTATTTCCATTAAAATTACTTTCAAGCTGCTGGAACAAGTGAGGCAAACGATCTCAATACATCTTCCCTTCCCAATGGGAATGACGCGGGAAAAAGTAGTCCCAATTTTGTATTCTTCATGGTGGTCTGCCTTTTGTATACACTCAAGTGTGTCACCATTTCGGAAATTTGGTTTTACCTGTGTAAAATCCACTCTTAGTAAAAAAACAACAACAAAGAACCTAACCAGTTGATTTAGCCGGACGAGCTAATTTAATCAAAATCAGGACAACGCGTAATACGGCAGATATAACTCTTTGTGTCGTATAAATTTCCCCCTAGGAGAGTTTTAACTTGCGTTTTTTTTCGTTTAAAATTATACGTGTCGTCGACATTTTGACAGTTCACAACAGCCGGTATACATTCGAAAATATGTTATGGCGAACGCGTGAATTACATACATATTGACGCGATAATTGCAGGAGTAGACTGTTTTCGACTCATTGAATTGCGCTCCACATGAGCCGAGCGAATTATAATTAATAAGCACCTAATATGCTTGTTAGCCAACGGCCAACTCCTAATATATATATATATATATATATATATATATATATATATATATATATATATAGTACAGGAGAAAGAGAAATTGGGCGCGAATGAGCAATGAGATAAGAAAGGGGTTTTTAGAGGTAAGAGAAAGGGACATTAGAAGAACACTAGAATCAAAGAGAGCAGAGGGCGTCACGATGAAGCCAATCCTTTACCAAGACAGAAATAACGCCAGGGGAGAAAAGGTTTAAAATTCTGGCCGGGACTCGAACCCGGGTCTGCTGATTTTTATATAAGGTCAGTATGACAATCTCTGATCGGCCCGAGGGTCCCAGGAGCCGGTCCTCTTTTGGGAAGAGGTGCCAGGAAGTATTATGTTTTTGACACCAAAAGGCGTTCAGGTGGAAGCCTTCGTCACCTCGGGGGGAGAGGGAACTGTTCCGCGTCAGAGGTACGTGGATATAGATACCCATCGGCAGGATTCCTTGGAACAAAGTGTGTGTGTGTTGTGCTGTGAAGGCGGGAGATGAAAGAAAGCAGTGTTGTGATTGGCTATGTGTGAGGTGTAAGATCTACCCACCCGAAAACGGGGTGAGCACAGCGCGTCCACCAGTCGGTAGCTTCGTTAACTGAGACAGAAAGTGAAGAGGCTGTCTACACCAAAGCTTACTAAGCGGCTTCCTTTTCTGTTGATTTTCCTAAATTTTTCAATGAAATCAGAGGAATGGATTATGTGTGAAGGAGAGGTCAATCCAACGGCATCAGCAAGAAGGGAGGTTCGAGAGTTTGTATGCATGAAAGTCGATACACGACCTATTATATCACCACTCCGACCTATTAGTGTGTGTGGGGGGGGGAGGGGGGTGCATGCGCAATATATAACCTTACGGCTTAGAAGATAAGGTTACTTAGCCTCTGCTTCCCAACTGTTGGTGTACTACCTGCTCGTGGTTCCCCTGCCTTTAACTGAAGGTACCTCCAACGACCGAGTGCCGGGGGGTATAACTCGGCCAACCCCACTGCCTTGGAAGGGCCAAAGCTTCAGCAGTAAACCTGGAGATCAAATCTGTACGGTGCTCCTGCATTAGGTGATAATCCAAGGAGGGACTCTTTTTCGGCAGAGCACTGCAACTTAAATCTGCCCCAGTCATCCTGGATCATGTCCTTGCCACTGGACTCAGCAGGGGAAAGTGAAAATGGTGGACTGAGGAATGCACACCTACTTTCCACCTTAAACATCATCGTGCAAGTTATTATCACTCCATGCATTGCTCATTCATCCACACATTCTTGCAATACTCTATCCAGAATGCTGCCATAGCCCGCCGTGCAAGACGACATCAACAAATGCAAGGATCCCATATCTGCGATGTCTGTGGAAGATGATGTGCCAACCTTGGCGGACTCTGCAGCCATCAACGATCTCACCAAAGACGATAATCATCAACTAAACATCATTAATATCATCCATGCATGAAGTGACGTCGTCATCGGCAACGATGGACAACATTAAGCAAGTAAGCAATGTCACAGTTAACGAAGCTCTTAATGTTCTATCGAAGGTATTAGTTAATCAAAAATTAAACCTCGTTCTAGGCACAAATAAAATTATAAATCTTGTTAAACTTTGTTACTGACAATGTATTTATCAACGATAGGGTTTTTTTTCCGTCAAAAATATGGTCTTAGAATGGGTAATCCTTTATCGCCCATATTATGTAACCTTTTTATGGAGCATTTCGAAGTATCATTACTCCCTTCTGTGATTGCCCATCGTAATTTTGTATGGTAGAGGTATGTAGATGATGTCATATCGATTTGGCCTATAAATAGTTTAAAATTATTTGACAATTTCTTAAAAATCTTAACGACCTCCATCCCACTATCAATTTTACAGTAGAGTGGTAAAAATACAATTGTATATTATCCTTTCTTGGTGTAAAAATTGTTAGAATCATTGAAAAAATTAGCTTCACTGTTTACCGAAAACCAACCCATTCTGACTCTTATATCCATTTCTTTTCTCATCATAATATTAACATTAAGCGAACCGTTGCATCAGGTATGTTTTTGAGAGCACTTAGGATATGTGACCCTTGCTTTCTAGAAGACGAGATTTCATATATAACCTGCAGTTTCATTGAATTAAATTTTTTCCCCCACGTAATCAATGAACGTTTATCTAAAGCAAAATCTACTCATTACCGTCCCAAGGCTAAAAACAAATTTAGTAATACGAAGTGTCTATCCCTCCCTTTTCTCCCCTCCTCAAAGGAGTGAACAAAGTTATTTCTCCAGGCCTAACCACATTTAAATACCCTTTTTCTATCCTTAAATATTTCCCTTCGACCAAGCCCTTGGATCAGCCAAATGAAGCAGGTGTATATTTAATCCCGTGTGGCGCTACAAACTGTCCCTCATTCTACATAGGAGAGACCGGAAGAACCGTAACAAAACGAATTTATGAACATAAAGGTGATGTCAGACGAGGCAGTACCACCTCCAGTATTTTTAATCATTTTAGTAATTTCAACCACCAAATTGACTATTCAAAGGACCAAATCATATATAATTGTAAAAATTTCCGTGAAAGAAAAATAGTAGAATATATATTAAAAGGAGAAATTCCTAATTTTAATTTGTCAGATGGGGAATTGAAATGCAGCCTCCATTCCCGTAACCTTATCGTAAACATCTTAGTCAACGATCTTAGACTCACACCCCGCCCCCTAATTAATGACCTTTTTCTCCCATTTTGCATTTCTTTGTGTTTTTTTCTTTTTTCTGATATGTACGCTATTTATAGACTTTTGTAACAATCGCATTCTTAGTATACGACTGAAGAGGGTATGATGAACTACATACCGAAACTAGTTTTGTAAATTAAACTTTTGGCTCCTATACAGTGGTTTCATTATATATATATATATATATATATATATATATGGCAAAAAATGACGCGTCTGTCGCATAAGATAAATATTCCTGTCCCAAACAGATAATTTGTTGCCATATGTAGGCATTTCGGTCAGGCTTAATGAGGAGTTAAAACCATTTTAATCATCTTTCATTAATTAATGCCCGAGAGATTTCACGCGATGTAAATTAAAAATATTAAGGTATAGTAATTTGTTCTCACTACGAGTATATAAACTATTAAAAGACTTTTCAGACGCCAAGTTTTTAGGGGTGAATTGCTTTTGAAGCCACGTACTCTACTTCCCAAAGAGATACAGGTTACAGGAAAGGTATTTCTAGTACCTGTACTGGTATAAAAATAATTTGGTAGTGGGTTTTATCACCGATATTCACTCATATAGTGATGTATTTTATTTCCCAGTGGCGACATACCGTGGTATCCGTACACCGGTATCTAACGGCATATGGCAGCCGCTGTAAAAAGTCGACCCAACCCGCAGTGCCGTATTACTCTATGGCAGGGCCCCTAGATTTCGAATTTTTAAGACCCCTCAACTCCCCCTCCCGCGAATTTCACGCTCCTTTCGTACAATTTATTACAATATTAAAAAAGAAAAGAAAATGATAATATAATTATAATATTGTATATTTTTAAATATATAAAAATAGCTCGTGGGAACAGTAAGTTATATTAGAAAACCTAGAAAGAGAAAGAAAAAGGCTGAGTGGTAGAAGAACGAGGGGAAACTTCCAGCGAATTGGGAAAAGGCATAATTTCAAATGTTTAATAGTGCTGATGAAAATTCCAGGAAAATGTGAATAAATGCATACAAGGAGGCGAAAAGAAAATTGAAACTATAAGGCTGATGAATGAGTATCCAGATGGGAACAGTAAGTTATATTGGAAGAAACCGAAAGAATAGTTGCGTGAACATCAAGGATAAGAATGACAGGGTACTTGTGAGCAATGAGGAAATGAAAAGTAGATGGTGATAATACGTTGACGAGCTGTATAATGTGGGTAAGAATGATAGCGTGAATGTGAATATGATCGTTTTCGTGGAGATAGATCGGGTGATGTATCGGAGTATGGAGTAGATGATATCATCGCTGTGATATTAAAGTGGTGTTGATTGTGGTATAGAAAGTTTTTGTAAGGCCTGGGAGGATGTAGCAATAGTGCTGATGTATAAAAGTAAAGTCGAGAGAGGTATAAGCAAACCTACAGTTCTGACCAGGAATGACAGAAGGTAAAATAGGCGATGAACAATATAGTTTTATTCTAATAAACTCATATGGCAGCCGTAAACAAGGGCAGAGCCACCGAAATTATGCCTAAGCCTATCCCTAGGTTACAGAAAAAAAGATTAAAATTCAAAACGGATGAAAAAAACAAAAATACCCCAAATCTACAAAACCGACAAAAAACGAGGCAAGCTCAAGTGCAGCAGGGAAGGTCGGTGCCCCAGGGACACGAGTATGCACCGAACCGATCTCAATTAGCCATCTTGAATGGACGAAGTTTCAGAACATCATTCAACAATTTTTTTGATGGGTACATTTTTTAAAGCAAGTTTGCTGGCCCTCCTTTTGGATTTCGCTTGATCGTCTTGAAGTATTGAGGTCCTCACTCTTGGAAGACAATTGCCTGGACCGTTTGATAGCTCTAATGACACCAGATCTGCTCACTGTAGGGTTCAACATTTTGAAAATATCGCCTGCTGTCTTCCCTCTTCTCTACAATAAGGTGACATAGGTATTTTGCTCATTTAAATTTTCAATATTTATGAAATATTTCGTGCTTTCGTCTGCCTATAAAACTAAGAAGAAACTCAGCAATCATACATATATTTAACAGATGAAATATACAATAAAGATTTTCTTTGTATATAACAAATGCTAATAAACAAATTTAGCAGATGAAATATACAATAAAGATTTTCTTTGTATATAACAAATGCTAATAAACAAATTTTAGCAGATGAAATATACAATAAAGATTTTCTTTGTATATAACAATTGCTAATAAACAAAATTTAGCAGATGAAATATATAATAAAGATTTTCTTTGTATATAACAAATGCTAATAAACAAATTTAGCAGATGAAATATACAATAAAGATTTTCTTTGTATATAACAAATGCTAATAAACAAATTTAGCAGATGAAATATACAATAAAGATTTTCTTTGTATATAACAAATGCTAATAAACAAATTTAGCAGATGAAATATACAATAAAGATTTTCTTTGTATATAACAAATGCTAATAAACAAATTTAGCAGATGAAATATACAATAAAGATTTTCTTTGTATATAACAAATGCTAATAAACAAATTTAGCAGATGAAATATACAATAAAGATTTTCTTTGTATATAACAAATGCTAATAAACAAATTTAGCAGATGAAATATACAATAAAGATTTTCTTTGTATATAACAAATGCTAATAAACAAATTTAGCAGATGAAATATACAATAAAGATTTTCTTTGTATATAACAAATGCTAATAAACAAATTTAGCAGATGAAATATACAATAAAGATTTTCTTTGTATATAACAAATGCTAATAAACAAATTTAGCAGATGAAATATACAATAAAGATTTTCTTTGTATATAACAAATGCTAATAAACAAATTTAGCAGATGAAATATACAATAAAGATTTTCTTTGTATATAACAAATGCTAATAAACAAATTTAGCAGATGAAATATACAATAAAGATTTTCTTTGTATATAACAAATGCTAATAAACAAATTTAGCAGATGAAATATACAATAAAGATTTTCTTTGTATATAACAAATGCTAATAAACAAATTTAGCAGATGAAATATACAATAAAGATTTTCTTTGTATATAACAAATGCTAATAAACAAATTTAGCAGATGAAATATACAATAAAGATTTTCTTTGTATATAACAAATGCTAATAAACAAATTTAGCAGATGAAATATACAATAAAGATTTTCTTTGTATATAACAAATGCTAATAAACAAATTTAGCAGATGAAATATACAATAAAGATTTTCTTTGTATATAACAAATGCTAATAAACAAATTTAGCAGATGAAATATACAATAAAGATTTTCTTTGTATATAACAAATGCTAATAAACAAATTTAGCAGATGAAATATACAATAAAGATTTTCTTTGTATATAACAAATGCTAATAAACAAATTTAGCAGATGAAATATACAATAAAGATTTTCTTTGTATATAACAAATGCTAATAAACAAATTTAGCAGATGAAATATACAATAAAGATTTTCTTTGTATATAACAAATGCTAATAAACAAATTTAGCAGATGAAATATACAATAAAGATTTTCTTTGTATATAACAAATGCTAATAAACAAATTTAGCAGATGAAATATACAATAAAGATTTTCTTTGTATATAACAAATGCTAATAAACAAATTTAGCAGATGAAATATACAATAAAGATTTTCTTTGTATATAACAAATGCTAATAAACAAATTTAGCAGATGAAATATACAATAAAGATTTTCTTTGTATATAACAAATGCTAATAAACAAATTTAGCAGATGAAATATACAATAAAGATTTTCTTTGTATATAACAAATGCTAATAAACAAATTTAGCAGATGAAATATACAATAAAGATTTTCTTTGTATATAACAATTGCTAATAAACAAAATTTAGCAGGTGACAAAAGTATTCAACCACTCTAATACCATGTGAGAATATGTTATTAAACAAAATAAATCTTATAAATTCGATGAAAGGGTAAAAGTGAAGATTCGGGAAATTTCTAAGAATGATAGGAATCCATAGAAGGAAATTTGCTTTGAGCAATGCCGAAGGTCAATGAAGTTCCTCAAGCTGTCACAGCAAATAATTAAACTTTATTCAGATGGATTATCTTATTGGACTATTTCAGAACAAGTTGAGGTGCTTTATGCAACTGTAGGTTCTATAATTCGAAAGCGTCGTCAGTATGGAATCACCTCTAACTTGCCAAGAGCCAATGCTCCTCGCAAGATTAACGATCGGTCTCGACGTTACATGCTTCGAAAGCTAAAGAATAATCCAATGATTACTATAAAAGATCTACAAAGCGATCTGGAATTGTCAGGGGTTAAAGTGAGTAAAAGAACTATTAGTAGAGAAATCTATCGCAGGTCTCTGCATTCTTTCACTCCCCGGAAAACACTACTTCTTAATAAAAAAACATGGAATGAACTGGTTAAAGTTTACCATAGAGCATCTTGAAAAGGGAAGTGAATTTTATAACAATGATATATAGTCACATGAGACTAAAATAGAACTTTTCGGCTAAAATGATGCTCGTCACTTTGGGAGGGCAGAAGGAACTGCCTATGATACTAAGCGCACCCTCCCAACCGTGAAAGACGGATGAGGTAGTCTCATGGTTTGGGGTTGCTTTACTGCACATAGCACAGGAGCACTCCACATCATTGATGGTAAAATGGATGCTGCTATGGAGGAAAAGCTACTCCCAAGTGCGATATCAATGGATATTTCAGTAAGACAACTATCGTAAGCACACGACCAGATTAACTCAAGAATAGTTTAAGAAGAGAAAAATAAACTCCATTCCATGGCCAAGCAATCGCTAGACGTCAAACCTACTGAGCAATTGTGGTGATTACTGAAGGCTGCAATCCGAAGGAGAAACCCACAAAGCCTTGCATCTTTGAACGAGATTTACGTAGTAGTGGAACAAAATATCAAGAAATGATTGCGAAAAGCTAATATCAACCTATGAGAATCGTCTCCGTACTGTCATTACAAACAAAGGTTATGCCTCGAAATATTAAATGACTGAAATTATTATCGGTTGAATACTTTTGTCCCCCCGCATAGCTCTCTGGATCGTGCCTAAGCCCCTGCTCAAAGATGTGAGGCAGTATGACGTTACCTTGACTGGAGACACCCAAAGACCATTCATTACACATAGGGAAAACTTGGTCTACATGGAACATCGCATAGATTGTAGGCAAGCCACTTGTTGTTCTTGGTGTTATGCAACTGGTCCTGAGATAAATTCTTTTTGTCTGGAAGAGCCAGCTCATCCTCTGCTCAACAGGATGCTTCAGCTTTTTCAGGAGCATCTGGTACAAGTGGTAACGAAAGTCCTCATTCAGGGCTGGCTCCATAATTGTGACTCCAACGACCATTTATCTTGCCAAAGCCCGGATTTCCTTGCTCTGATCTTTCATCACCTTCTCCTGCAGTTGTTGAATGAATTCCGGCCTACATACGCAGTCAGAAGCCTGTTGTGTTCCCTTCTCCTGGCCACGGTTCGTAGTCTCCGATACAGCTGGCCTCATCATGTCTTACAGCATTTACAGCGTTAACAGAACATTGAACACCAGTCATGATGTCGCTATTATGATACTCGGCGCAAATCATTATAATACAGTTAACTCTTTCCAATATTCAGATGACTTCCAGTCCTCCATGTCAGTTAAAATTTTTTTTCAACTAAAACTCTACTATGTATAGTAACCAACGCCACTCACTGTTCACCGATACATCAACAAGTTCCTAAATAAGGTCTGCTGACCCCAAAGTCGCGTGTACTCACTTATTCTGATTTATGACCTTACGACATTCAAAACTTTCAATAATTCCAGGAGTAACCTTGGTATAGCCACATACTTATAGCATAGCATAGTAGAGAATATCCCAGCATAGCACAGCCTAAACTTGCATAGTATAGCATATAATATCATAGTATAACCTAATATAGCCAAGTCTAGCCAAACATAAGATAATCTAGCCTAAAATGGAATAGCCTAGCTGTGCCAGGCCTAACCTAGCCTAGCTTAGTATAATCTAGCAGAGTATAGCCTACTTTATCCTACCTTAGCTTAGTATAGCCTAGCATAGTAGACCCTAGTCTAACCTAGCATATTATAGTATAGCCTAGTGTAGCCTAGGTTACAATATATTAGCCTAGCCTAACCAGGTATGGCTTAGCATTGCATGCCAGGGTCTTTCCCTGCGTCGCCCAAAGTAGCCTATCCTAGTATAGCCAGGCTAGAATAAGCTACTATAGCCTACCCAATATATCCTTGGTTAGCTAGACCATTGTAGCTTAACATATTATTACCTAGCATAGCCTTCCCTAGCCTATTATACTTTAGCCTACCATAGGATAACCTAGGATAGGATAGCTTAGCCTAGCCTAGTATAACCTAGCTTAGCATTAACTATCCTAGACAAGTATAGCCTATACTATCCTATTATACCCTAGTCAAGCATAGATTACACTGGTCTGCGTCAAAAATGTACCTTAGGTTTTCTATAGTGTTTCTTAATAAAATTGACCTCCTAAATCCGAATCTGTCATCCGTTTTTCTCTATCACCTCCAGTTTTTGCGATACAGGGGGTGATAATAATTTTATAGTTTATACATCTCCTATATTACATCAAATTTCAATAGTTTTTGCACTGCTCTATTCGCAGTAAATTTTGTGTACATTTTAAGTAATTATGCAAATAGGTTTATATTTTGCAGGTTAAAAATTGCTTAGCATTATAATAATAAGAATAATAATAATAGTGGTTGAGTTAAAAATGAACAGAAAATGTAAGAATAGCTCCGACAGATTTTGCTATGTTTGCGGCAAAGTGACTTTTCCCGAGCAGCAAAGTACAATCCCTCCTGTAATTAAATCTTTGTATCATGCATATTTTGGAGTAAGGCTAAGAGATCAAGATAAAAGTTTTGCATCACATATCTGCTGCAAGGGATGCTACATAAGTTTAAGACTCTGGAGTCAGGGCGAACAGAAGTCCCTCTCTTTTGGTGTTCCCATGGTGTGGAGAGATGGCAAGGACCACACTACGGACTGTTATTTTTGCATGACAAATCTTAAAGGTGAGCATTGTATCAAGTATTTAAGCTTTCTGTATTATACTAGCTCCTGAAAATGTCATTATTATGCAAAGACTTAGCATAAAATTAAAAACTAACATAGTTCACTTCAGCATGAACATATCCTTTACTAAACATTTATGTACTATCTGCAACTCCAAATCAATTCCTTTATGTAATATGCAATTATATTTTCCACAGGTATAAATAAGAAGAATAAACATAGTGTGGCATATCCGGATGTTCCTTCTGCCATCAAACCCCTGCCCCATGGCCCAGGAATTCCTATACCTTCTCCCCCTGAACATATAGAGGTACATGAAGAGATTAATATGGAAGTTGACCAAGATTATGACACATCTGAGTCTTATCAGGTTTCCACACATGATATGGTCGCAAGACCATTCACTCAAGTTCAGTTAAATGACCTGACCAGGGATCTGGGGGTTTTAAAGGCAAATACACAACTTCTTGGCTCTCGACTTCGTGAAAGTAATCTTCTCGCTTAAGAAACAACATTTAGGGGGGGGGGGGTACAGAAATAGAGAACAAGAGTTTCGTAGCTATTTTTTACAGCATTCTTCCAGCTCTTTAGTATACTGCGCCAATATTAAAGGACTTGTTGAGGCCCTTGGAACTCCCTACAACCCATTAGAATGGAGACTGTTCATAGATTCCTCCAGTAGAAGTTTAAAAGCTGTGTTACTGAATATTGGTAACAAGATAGCTTCCGTTCCTATAGGCCATTCAATCCAACTTACTGAAAGTTATGAAAATATGAAAAAAATGCTGGATGCAATAAATTAATCTAGCTATAAGTGGAGGATATGAGGTGACTTAAAGGTAAGATCATTTTACACTTGGCATTTCTAAGCTTTTTGATATTGATATTTTCATTTTTAATTGTTAATACTTGTATACACCTTTTGGCCAACTTACATTTTACAAGAATGCAAATCTGGAAATCATGAGTCATTTTTGAGTTACATTTTTTGTTGAAGTGTGTCCCTATAGGTTAATGCATCCTATTGGGTTAATGGGGAACTTATCCTAATTGAGAAGGTATACAACACAACTCAATAAACTCAAAATAAGATGTACATATATCCAATTAGTTCCAATACGATGATTTAATGCATCGGCATACAGGATTTTTCAGTACATATTCATATTCTTATTGTTTTAAGAAATATAACGTTGAATTTGTTTTTAGAAATATTACACTGAATTTACATACCGTGCTAAATTTTTTTCAGGTAGTGTCTCTTACTCTTGGGACGCAAACAGGCTACACGAAGCATCCCTGTTTCCTATGTTTATGGGACAGTCGTGCAAATAGTATGCACTATGAGCAGAAGGTTTGGCCTCCACGAGAAGCATTTAGAATTAGATCAAACAATGTGATAGCTGAACCTTTAGTGCCTCCTCAAAAAATACTCCTCCCTCCACTGCATATAAAGCTTGGCATAATGAAAAATTATGTCAAAACCCTTAATAAAGTAGGCCAAGCTTTTAAATTTCTTCTTCAAAAATTTCCACAAATCAGTGACGCTAAGCTCAATGGGGGAATTTTTGATGGACTTCAAATCAGGAACTTGATCAGCAATTTGATGCATGAATGAAGGACATAGAAAAAGATGCCTGGAAAGCTTTCAAAGCTCTAGTTAATTTCCTAGGCAATAAAAGAAACCTAGAAGAATATTTTGCCCTGGTCAATCAGCTCTTAACAAGTCTCAAACATTTGGGAGCTCGAATGTCTATAAAGATACACTTTTTACAGTCCCATCTGGATTATTTTCCCGACAACTGCGGGGATTACAGTAAAGAACAGGGGCAAAGATTCCACCAGGACATAAAAACAATGGAATCCAGGTACCAGTGTAAATGGAACGGAAACATGCTTGCTGACTACTGTTGGTGTTTGAAGCGTGATGCACCAGATGACAGGCACAAACGAAAATCGTCAAGGGTGTCTGTTCTTCGAAATTATAATTATTTTCTTTATTATGTTGCATTCTTTTATTTTTTGTTTATTAAAAGAATTATAGTTTACATACGTGTATTCCTGTTTATATGATATAACAGTAATAATGCATTATTAGATAGAGAAAGTTTTTTTTTTTTAAATCAGAAAAAATGAGGTAATCTCAATGAAAATGGTGTATGCTGTACTGAGAAAATCTGACCTGATTGAACAAATATACATTCATTTTTGAGTTCAGGAGGTTGGATTCATTAAGAAACCAGAAAGAAATCCTGGGGAACATAAATTTTTTTTTCAAACGCAGGCCTGTGTTATTATTGTCTAGCCTAGCACTTTATAGCCTAAATTAGCATAGTAATATCTTACCCTTGCACATTATATCTTAGCATAGCTCAGCATAGTATAGCCTTGCCTATAATAGCTTATTCTAAGCTTGCCCAGCAGAGTAGTAGCCGAATAGTTATGATGTTATTGCCCAAGCAAAATAATTCCCAGGCTAACCTTGGGAATGCTTTGGCAATTATATCATTCGTTGGATAATGTAAAACAACATAAGACTTTTAAATTTCGTTAGAATCGGCCGAATAGTCATGTTATTAAAAAAAGAAAGAAGCAAAACGGGGACCGACCGACATAGTGAGATGTAGAGTCGCTCGCGACTAAAAAAGGAACATTAAAAATTGGAATATATATATATATATATATATATATATATATATATATATATATATATATATATATATATATATATATATATATATATATATATATATATAAGAACATAAGAAAAGAAGGAGACTGCAAAAGACCATTCATGATTAGTGAATATTCTAAGTATGTAATAATTAACAAAAAAAACATCATTAAGTCATAAACTCATCTTAATTATTTGATAAATTTGATCTCGTTTTTGTCCTTCGTCCACAAATCTTTAGATCAGCTTTAGTCATGAATTGATTAGACGTTTGGGTGCTCCCTCAGTGCGCAAATTACCGACACAATAGGGTAGGTTGTCGACCAACATTATAGAGATCATTTGTTTGTATACCGCACACTATAGAGTATATTTGTATTTAAACCGCACACTATAGTTATTGTTTGTAGACCGCACTGTATAGTTGTTTGTAGATAATATATATTAGTTAATTTGTATGCAGAGCGGATACCAAGTAAATTCGTTTGTAGACCGCACACTATAGTTAATATGTTTGTAGATCGCACATTGTTGACTTATTTGTTGTAGACCGCACATTATAGTGAATTAATATGTAAGTATACCGCACACTAGAGAGTTGATACGTTTGTAGATCGCACACTACAGTTATTGATGTGTAAGTATACCGCACACTAGAGAGTTAATGTGTTTGTAGATCACACATTATAGAGTTAATGTGTTTGTTACCCGCGCAATATAGTTATTAGTTGTAAACCGCACACTATAAAGTAAATGAGTGTAGACCCCACAATACTGAATTAATGTTTGTAGACCGCATACTATAGAGTCAATGGTTATTTGTAGACCGCACACTAGAGGATAACCGACGATCGAGGTTTAAAAATAAAGGCGTATTCAGCCTCAAGCGGATTGAGGCAAGACAATTCTAAAACAAACAAGAGAAGCAGCTTCGCCAGTCCTCCTTACAGAAGGAGCTTGCACTTCGCTGGCAGACTTTCGGTATGTGTCCTACGGCCTATCATGATTCTTTTTTTTTCTCCATCTAAATTTGCTCTAATAATTTCCATGCCAAAATTTTAATAAATTTTATGAACTTTACCATTTTACATTTTTGATATTATAAATGAATTATTAGAAATAACTTAAAAAAAAATTAAATCTACTTCGGTGACAACCGAACTAAAAGAAAAAATCTTATTCAAACCTTCAAAAAATCTCCTTCTTAAAATATAGGGTTATGGATGCAATTGTGACAAAGGTCCGTAGCTGTAGCGGTTTAAAGTTTGAGAAAATCGCAGTACAATGGCAATTATGTTCCAAATATTATGGAGTGTGGAGAACCGTCCGTACCTGTTGAGAATACTAATAACCTAAATCTATATTGGTACTGCGTAGATAGAGTTTCATGGTTTCTTCGACCGGTTTAAAGAGTGGTAGAAAAAAAAATCAAGCTACCACGTATGGATTCTCAAAATTTCGCCTTCAAATTGATGTTTATATGTATGTATATTGGTATTTATATATGTGTAAGTATATTGATATTTTTAGAAGGGAGGATTAATCATCAGTCTACATGTTGTATGCGAAGATTTTGCGAAATTAAAAAAATAATGAATATTTCAAGATCTTTTATCATCATCATCATCATCATTATCATCATCATCATCATCATCACTAACTCTATAATTTAAGAAGAGGATTTTTTTGAGTATTTGAATAATAATTTCATCTTAGTTTGGTTATGACTTATGTTTTTTATCAAAGTTATTTATAATAATTTTTTTATATCAAAAAACAAAATGACGAAGTTCAGAAATAAATATAAGTATCGAAATTTTGTGATTTTTTTATATTTTTCTATATCTTCTTCTATAACTATATTTTAGCAACGTGATATTTTGAAAGGGGAGAAATTAAGTTTAGAGTTCCTTTTTAAAATTATTATAATTGGGGAAGTTCAGAAAATTTATAAAAATTTAACCATGGTTGCTTTTTTTAGATTTTAGATTTTAATCTTAGCAGCGAAGCGCAAGCTCCCCCAGTAGGGGAAAATGGCGAAACCATACCCTGGTATATTATAAAAAGATTTTGAATTGCCAAGAGCAGGGGCTAACCTGGTCGAGCAGGTGATTTAAATTTTGAAAATAAATTAAATAAATCCATTATATTTTTATATAATGCTATTAAATGAAATAGGGTAAAAATAACAAAATAGTTCAATAACTAGAAATTATTCACGTATTAAAAAAGGATTTAGGTTTTGAAGTTTATAATTGATTTCATTCGCTCTTAATGACAGAAATTGAACATCAATTTCTATCATCATTATAATTCGAGTTTATTATGCTAAATATTCTTCTGAAAATACTAAAGTTCCAGGCACATAAAAATATTTTGTAAAAAAATCACCTTTGAAAATATTTGAAAACTTAAAATAAAAACTTCTTCAAAATTTCGCAATTTTGAAATTTTTCAAATGCTGATAGGATTTCATAATTTGCTTTTTAACCACCTAAAGCGCAGAAAATGCTAAATTTACAGGCACATAAAAACATTTTAAAAAATCACATTTAAAAATGTTTGAAAACTTAAAGTCAACACTTTTTAAAAATTCTCACTTTGTAAATGTCCAAATACTGATAAAATTTTATAATATGCTTTTTAACCACCTAAATCTCATTCAAGAAATCATTCCTATTTAACTTTAGTTTTTCAATGCATTTGAAATTACAGAATTACTAACTAGTAAAAACCTTAAGATTTACTCAAGGCTAGTTGAAAGAGGGGGAAATTTCCCTTCTAAGGGAAAGGTTGAAGTTGCGCCACTCAAAACCAATCAATTTGAAAGGGTAGAAGTCAGGAGTTCGGAAGGACAGAAGAGGGATATGGAATTTGTTTCAGAAATCGTATTTCTGTAAAGTTATATTTTAATATAATATAGATTCTATTATTAAAATATTCACTGCAGTGCTTTCAAAGATATTCTTAGTAAAGTTATTCCAAGTTTGTGTTATTTTACAAGAAAAGAATTTTTTTATTATCGCACACTTGAATTTTTCATTTACTCAATTGAAATCGTAATTTCTAGTAGTCGCTTGGTTATCTAGCTAAAAAATTGAGTGATAATTTATATTAATGAACCCGTTTAGTTTTTCAAAAAACTTAAATAAGTTAGTCAAGTATAAGCTGATCTACCAGTAAAAGTAAATTGAAATACTTCAATCAGTCTTTGTACGATCTATTTCTCTGTTCGTGAATTAGTTTAATCGCTCGACGCTAGGATGCGTTCCAATATTACAATGTCCCTTTTCCATCCACGGAGCCTAGAAATGCACCGCATATTCCGAATGAGATCTTATAAGCGCTTTATACAAGGGAGGAATAGTAAGTTTCGATTTAAATGGAAAATGTCTAGCTATGGATCCTAGAATCCTATTTGCCTTTTGTAAAATTACAGTGCGAAGGCAAGGCTATTTCCTTTTTTTAAACTCTTGCCACCCCGTAGGAAAAAAGAGAGTTATGGTGACGTGATTTCTAAGTGGATAGGATACGACCAACCCACTTGGATCCAATCCTGGAGTAGAACCACCCCATTTAGATGCATTCCCGGTGGGGTTTAAGCTGCAATTGAACTCCCCACCACTTCCTGTTGCATAAACCACTAGCACAAGGGAATGTTATACAATTCCGACAGCATGCAACAGCCTCCTTCCCCTCTAACCTGGTCTCTCAGGACAGCATCACAGAAAGCGCGGCCGCATTTGTGGTAACGATTGGGCCTACAACACTGGTTGTAGGATCAAAGGCTTTCTTCCTTTAACCTCCCAAGGGGTGGGAGGACCGGAGATGCCATATACCCCTTAGGACCTATACACAATAACAGTGTAGAATTTTCCTCTACAACTTCAAACTTCAAATACCATTTCAAAGCTTCAAAACTAAGTCAAATCTCCCTTCAAATGAAGATTCCAACCTTCCTAATTCATTCAAGATTAAGACGCCCAAATCTCTTTGAATGACTGTTTTTAAAATCCCTCCCCCCCCCCTCCCTCCATATTATAATTTCATTGATAAGACCGAGGGGCATTATCTTACACTTACCTACGATGAATTGCATCTGCCATCTTTCAGAGGGTTTGCCTCTCGTCACCGTTATTATGCTATTTTGCTCTAGTACCTAGTTTTGTGTGATCTGCAAATTTTGCACACACACACACACACATATATATATATATATATATATATATATATATATATATATATATATATATATATATATATATATATATATATATATGTATATATAATATAATATAAATATGTATATTCTACTCACTTTTATAATAGCATTTCAAAAGAACTTTCCGACCTGATTTTTTAGAAGCTGAAGATGAGCAGAGGGGAGATATTGCTTTTGGAGAGTGAGCTCAATCTGTGAAGCTTTTGTAACAGTAACTCCCTTTCTCCACTTTTGTGGGGTGTTTGCAATAAAATTATAATTAGGTAGAATCGTTAAAGCATAATTTACTGAGTTGTTTAGAAAGACACATTGACTAAAATGAAAATGCCTTTCTAAATATTTCAGTGTAGCATTATAAAATGCTTTTAAACAATTTAGTGCTATGCCATTAACAACAATCTAAATCACGATGGTGGCGCACTTGATAACCCCCAAATCGTTCTTTATGAAGATTCTTAAGCGACTTTTTTTATTTTTACATCGTCCATTATATAAAACCATTCCCAATACAAGTTACATCACTTTCAAGCTCAATTATTGTTTCGTAAAATATTTCCATTACATACATCGTAAAAGAATTTTTAATATTTTGGAATATATATTTTTTTTTGCAACCAAAATTTCAATTGCACTGAAATTAGATATATTTTGACAATCTAATCCTAAATTAATGATTACATTTTTTACTCTCACAAACATTCCATCCGCCTTTTCATCAGCATTTGAACAAAAGTCAACTAAATAGTTTGCAAGACCATTTTCGTTGTTGAAACATTCAATTAACAAAGGAAACTTTTTTTTCTAATCAATGACCACCTAATAAATGTTTCCATTTCAAGAGCCGAAGTGTATTACTTTGTACCTATTGAGATTAAAATTCACCTGCCCTGTAAATAGTTCGCTTAGATCTTGCTGCATTTCTTCTTGATCTGCGCCATGAGCCACTATATGGCCTATGTAGTTCAGCGTCGTCTACGTACTTAGTAATCTTGAATCTTAGTTGTTTGCGTAGATAACAAATGATACAGGATTCAACGCTTGCCCCTGGGGCATATACCGCAAGTGACTTTCTTCAAATCTAGGTTCCCCACACGAATATGAATATGAAAATAACTTTTACCTGGCTTACTTTTAAAATTACCTGACCATTAAATCGATTGTAGAGGTATAATAAGAGTTTAGTATATATATATATATATATATATATATATATATATATATATATATATATATATATATATATATATATATATATATATCAAGTCTAAGGAAATAATAACTAAAGACATCTTTGATTAGCTTTGCCCCTTCGATGTTCTCAGGTAACATAGGGGTACGGGCAAAAGGGTAAATAATACCAGACTGAGTACCGACCTCAGCTCAAAAGGCAGACCCTTCAAGGGTGCACTTATAAACAACCCATTCAAAAGTGCAAACTGCCGATCTCGTATTACCCCCTCTCCGAGTCCCCCCCCCCATTCACCTCCCCACCCACCTCCGCGGGAGTAATTTGTGTATATAACAGGTTGACCCGAGTAAACCAGGCTTTTTGCTCGTTCTAACGGAAGAGACAAGTAAGTCACCGGTTGAGAGATTTTTCTAGTTCGAGAAAGAAACAGAAAAATCACCGGTAGAAAGTTTTCTGCAAGTTAAGGAGAACTTTGCATTCCTTGTACGAAACCAGATCGTACCAAGGAAGCTCGGCGCCGCTCGAGCCCCCAAGAGATTGAGTATCAAGCTCGCCAGTGTGAGGACTCTAAATCTTACTCTATCTGAGTTGGACAAACCCCAACTAGATAAAAAAAATAAAAAGAAGACAACGATTTCATCTCGTCCGGAAGCAAAGTGGAAGGGCTAAGTTTTAGCTTGAAGTCGCCTCTACCCAAGATCCCTCGTGACGTCACCTGTCAACTCGCCAGGCAAGTCGTCGAGCGCCATCTAGCGAACAAACAACCAACTCCGATCAAAAAAATCTCCGAGGATAATCTAACTGGGCGCGAGTATTTAATCTCCATTACCTTATGTGAGTAAAGATTAATCCTGTTGTTTATGTCCCCGTGCTTGATAATTAGTTTATTTGATGTCTGGCCAAGGACAACGATATTAACTTAAAATTGTCCCCCCCCCCCCGTAAAATTATATCTCGAATCGAGCCGCGAGAGCTCTCCCAGTAATCCCATTTTCTCTTTGTTTAAGTGTATTAGATTGGTAATTGTTTTATGTTATTAGGTGAGATGGTTCATGTTCATTAAAGTCTAATTTTTCAGTAAAAGTACCGTTTTAATTATCCTCGAACGAGTTAAAGTGGCAATAATTGATAAAGTCAAGAAAGAAACTCGTTTTATGTATTCAATAGAATTAAAATAAAGATTAGCACTCTTAGAGCCCGATCCTCAAGCGATCACCCAGGCACGAACTTACACCTCAATTTAAAGTTATTTGGAAAATTAAAAATTAATAAAACAAATAAATATATATATTAGCTCGGCTAAACTACGACATCGATAATTTTCTACTACCCCTTATGAAATAATAATAGGCATATAGTAAACTTTAAAGAAAAACTGAAAAAATCACTTCAAGAAGAGAATAACTAAAAAAGAAAAACACTACACGAAGGCCACCAGCCTGTAACAGAATTTAAAAAGAATTAGCAACTAAAAAAACAGGATCCTTCTTATTTTTTTAATGTTATGTATATATATTTATTGAGAGAAAAAATTACAAATAACATAAAGATATAGGTAATACAATTGATTTTACAAAGCTTAAAAATATTTAAAAAGGGGAAATTTTCCTTCTAATTTTTTTTTTGCTTCAGAAATTTTTGCATCGAGCTCTGACAATTCCGGTTCTCGTTGACGTTTCAAGCATTCGTTTTCTTCTTGGAGAATTTTTAATTCATTGAGAACTTTCTTCCTATCCACTTTCTTTTCTTTTTTCACATTATTGTTTGTTATTTTTTGCTGCTCTAAGTATATACTATATCTTTTTCTTGAAGTCTTAACATAGTTAATCATTCAATTATTAAATGTTGATATTTTGAAGATCACCCTAAAATTTATATGCATTAATTATTTACATTTGGGAGATTGAATGAATTTTCTAATTAATTTTCAACGAGAAGAGATTTGTTTATGGAAAATCCACTTTCCACATCCACATTAGCAATATTTGAGACTTTATAAACATTACAATATTGGTTATCACTTTTTAATATTTCAGAAAAAAATTTGTCTATTCATCCTTGTTCTGTGAATGCATCTGTAGTTTGAAGTTCAGAAATTTCTCTTTAAATTTCATATGGGCCTCATCACATAAAGTTGTATAGTGTTTTTTGGCATCTTCAGAAATGGCATCAATAATTCTGTTACTTGTATACAAAACATCTAATGCAACATTAAATCTTTGAATAGCAATACTTTTTTGTCTCTTATTATGTATGGATCTAGAGAAGAAGGTCCTCTAGTCATTTTATATCTTAAAGGACTTTTTTCGAAAAGTTTTTTAACAGTAGCAACAAATATTCCTCTACATTCCGCCTTAAAATTATGACTTGCATCGTGGGTGATAGAATCTTCAAATATTTATTCGCTCTAACGTCAATATCTAATTTATTGATAACTAGAAGATTTTCATTTTCTGTTAAATCTATTTTAATTAAAGATGTTCCATGAAATTGTAATACTAATGGCTTCCAAAACCTCACTAGCTCATTTAAATTACTGTATAAAAATGGTCCTAAAGGAAGAGGTGACTGAAACTGCTTCAGAAAAGAATGACATTCCTACGAAACAAGTCTAAAGAAAGCCAACTTGGTTTGAAGAAACACATCATTTAGCATTTTTTTTTATGTTTATAACAGGTTTTGTCTCAGAAAGTTTGACAGTTTAAAAAAAACGCTTAAGTTCATCAAATATTTTCAGACATCGATTTATGCAATCAATATTCTCTGTCCACCTAACTGAACAGTATTTTTTAGGAAACTTTATACAGCTGTCAGTGATGTTCTTAAACTCTGCTCTTCTAGACGTAGCTTCATTAAAAACAAAATAAATATCTCTTAAAAAAGATTCTAGATGCCATGGCGGAACGTTATTCGCTGTTAAAATTTGACGTGCATACGTAAAGTTTTCTCACCGAATAATCTTTCTGCCTTTCTTCATTCTTACGTTCGAAGTAAGGACACCCGAGCCGAGCCAGCCAATTTTAAAACAGCTCTACGGTTGTCTTTGGAAAGAGAAATACTACCTTCTTCTTCGGTCACGTAAAACTAACATGAGCGCTTAAGCTCCCTACATCGTTCCCTTCCGGCGGGCACCGTGCAATCGTGGACCAGGACTGCTCATAACCCTCGTTCCAACTAAGCCATTCGACTGTGATATGGCATAATTGGGGCAATTGACGGAAGCTGGTTTGAGGATTAGCCCACAGCAGAAATCAATTTCAGAGGCGTCCCGGAAAAAGGGACGGACTGAGGACTCCGTTGATTTAGCTTTTAGCTTAATCGATAGGGGTTTACCGCCCAGGATCATATAGGGACATGTAACTGTCTCTATGTTATGGAAGATGCAGTCGCGAATTAAAATACCCCCAAGGAGCCCCCCCCCCGGTGGAGGCAGTTTATTCAGCCTTCATCCATCATCAAGTCATCCCTTGGGATGATGCCATCCCGAGTCCATCCTATCATCTGCAGTTCTTGTTCGTGGGGCCACGGAGTCGTATTACGGCGGGGGACACCCCTTTTTCTGAATTTTAATCTCACTCCCCTAAGCACATAACACAACACTTACATTAAACTTTCATTCACAAAACAAAATTCAAGAAAGAAGAGGACCAACTTGGAACAAGGACCCCCAACCCCCTTCAGGGGAGATGGATACGACGAAGAGTCCCCCTCAGGGGGCTCCCCGGCCAAAAGCGAAAATATGCCAGACCCTCTTTGCCGAACTAAAAGACGCCTCGATACGGTTAATAGAGGTCGGCAATGGATACATCGCACTATGATCCCAGCTAAAAGACGTAGACGAACTCTTCTCAACTATGGGAACAACAAAGAGCACTCAAAAAAATTGTACTTGAAGAGCACGGACGCCCCCCATTAAGTCGCGACAAACCGACGTATTGTCTGCCCTAAGTTCGAGAGCTGGGTCGGGGAACGACTGACAAGAGAAATAAAAGAAGAAATTGAGAAAAAAACATCCATGGGCCAAAATTAGAGAACTCCTGAAGTTCAACAACCACACCCACGTGTTTAAGATCCAATTCGAATCCATGGAGATGGCTATCAAAGCTAAGACAGAGAGACTTCTCGCATTTAATATGAGAAAACATAGAACAGGAGAAGTTTCATAACATCCACATGTGCTTCTCCTGCTACAAATTAGAGACACATACCAGCTTCAACTGCAGGGACAAAGATACGAAGTGTTCTGAGTGTGGCCAAGAGGGACACCGGTTTAGAGACTGCTTCAAGCGCCAAGAAATGCCTAAACTGTGGCGGCGAACACTGAACCATGGCCCTTAATTGCCCAAAGAGAAAAGAAATAATAATAAGAAAAGAAGAGGATGCGTGAACCCGAAGCAACCAGAGCTACGCGGCCGCAGCTTCAAAAAGCACTACTAACACATTACGAACATGGGGACACCAGGATGCTATGAGGAGCGTAACTCAATGCTCCAAGCTAACAGCTTACCGGTAGTCAAGGTGCCTCAAACCCCAGACTCGGCAAAGATTTTGAACATGGCAGTCGCCCAACCTAAACCCTCAACCCCAGAAAGTCAAGAGAAGCCGGTAACATCTGAAGAAGAAACAGAAGAAAGCCAAGAGAAATAGACCAGTAACAAAGACCCGCAATCTGATTCAGAAGAGGAAAGCGAGCCTATCCACAACACCAGATCGCATAGGGCCTCTAGAAGCAGGTCCAAAACCCCCAGCCCCATCAAGAAAAATAAAAACAAGAGTAAACGTATGGAACCAATCAAGGGAGACAATCCTAACCATCCACCGCCGAAGACAGTCCCCTAATATGGACCCCAGACTACAAAGATAAAATAACACCTCACAACGCATAGTAACCTAAGGATCTTAAGCATTAACACCAATGGATGGATAACAAAAAGAGTGCAGTACGGAAACATTTTTAGAACAATTGATGCCGATATAATCCTAATTTCGGAACACGGAGTCAACACTAATGGTGAAACCATCAAAATATGGAATTACGAAGTATTAACTGTAAACCACTCTCAAGAAAGTTACGACGGAGCAGCCATTGCGGTAAAAAAGGGAATCAAGTACAAGAAACTCAGGAACCTAGAAGAGTCTTACCTGGCAATTGAGGTAGACATGAGCCTTGGGAAAATACTCATGGCCACGGGATATCAACCCCCGAGGCGCTACTATTTACCTAACCATACCATCACGACTATATTCGGGCGAAGGGTCTCCACCATTCTAATGGGTGATCTGAATGCACGATGTGCAGAGTCCAGGGTATACTCGCACAAATAGAATAGGTGGATGCTTGGACACCTTCTTGGACAGGAACATCGTCCAGAGACTCGGTCCCGACTTTCCAACTTACACCATGGAAAGATCAGCCACCAAGACTGACATTTACTTGGCTAATTTACTCCCCCCCTTCAATTATCTCATGACCTCTGAGGTACTCGTAATTCCTTGCAGCCACCATATAGGAATTAACTTACAAATTAATGCAAACCCTATAGCAATTCCCGCCCGCGAAGGGAAAGACTACAAAAGGGTGAATTAGGATAATTACGAGCGTTTGCTCAGGAACTTCATCCCAGCAAACTTGGATGAAGCAACGCTCGAAGAGATTGACGAGGAAATGGAAAAGCTAGAGTACCAATTAATAGAGGCGGACAGACAGTCTATTCCCAAAACCATGTGCCGAATAAAATATGTGTACAAATGTACCGCTCACATGAAAGGTTTACACCGTGAACTGAAAGAATTAGATCAAAGAATCATCACCACGGTAACATCACGTGAAATAATGTACAGTACAGAAGAAATCAAAGAGCTTCAGATACTGATCTGCGAACAACATGAACAAAGGTGGAACGAGGCTATCGAGGAGTTAGATAGCGAAGTTACTCTGAGGGAATTCTGAACTAAGATGAAAAGGTTCAAAGGAATTCCCCAGAAAGAAAAAATGGAGCTTGAAGATGCCAACGGTGTATTAAAAGCGGAAGACAACGAAATAGAGGAGATTCTCAGAGAACACTGGGAACAGATTTTCAAAATCAGTGAGGAATAAAAAGACTTTGACATTGATTTTGGAAATCAAATAATAAACGAGGTAAATGAGATCATAGATAGGACGCATCCGAACCCCCAGGTGATCGGGGGAGAACAAGATGGAAGTGAATAAAGTGACGCTAGAAGAACTAGAAAGCGCACTTTACTCTTTTAAACAAAGAGCACCGGGTCGATCGGGGCTTACAAAGCTCAACTTAGTCAAAGCACCGAGATGCGTCCGAGAAGGAATGCTAAACATCTTCAATGCATGCTAAAATGTAGGCTACTATCAAGACGCTTACAAAACGGCTAAGATGATCTTTATAGCCAAACCTGGAAACCCCTTGACGAGAAAGAAGAGTTATCGCCCAATATTTCTTCTGGAAATTGGGGTAAAACTCTTTTAAAAAATCCTAAACAGAAGAAAACTCACTATATAACAACCAGCAGTATGGCTTCAGGGAAAGGAGAAGCAGCGAGTTAGCAATACGTTTTCATCACGGAGAAAATTGCACAAGCAATAAATGATCGGAGCTATATCGACATCGTATGCAGAGACGTATAAGGGGTATACAGTATAAAATCTTGCAACTGGGTTTAAACTCCAAGCTCGATAAGATCCTCTGCGACTACGTCATGGAGAGATCAGCATGTATCAGTATAGATAACACGGAAGGGACGCCCCTTGCCTCTCTCCGACCCTGTACTCGATATATAAAGCCGACATCCCCGAACCCGTCACCCCCTAGAATCTAAACATTCAATTGGCCAACGATATAAGTCAAATCATCATTGCCGGATATCGCAATGAACCTATGCAAGCTCGTATGACTGCCGAAGAAATTAGAAACGTTAAGGAATACGGGAACAGATGGACGATACGAACCAACCGGGAAAAGTTTAAGATTGTCCTGTTGGGAAGGAGAACTTTAGCAGATGTAAGAGTTGGGGATGCACGTTATCCCTACACCAATGAGTGTAATTTACTCGGAATGAAAATCACTTCTACCGGGTACAGGAAGCACGTCTCAGATCGGATAGTGAAAGCGAAGTCGGCAGTCAAAACCCTCTACACTTTTAGAAACTTGTGCATGAAAAACAAAAGGAAAATTATACATGTCACTAATAAGATCAACTTTAATATACCCTTCAGCAACTCTCTTCAGTGTCGCAAAATCGACACTTCAAGAATTGAAAAGAATATAGAACAAATGAGTGTATATCATCACAAACACAAGAAGAAGGGAAATTGAGAGAGCAGAAGACTTACATAGAGCAGTGGAGATCTCTCCGCTCAACTCTCTACTAAAACAAAGAGCAGAAACCATGGAAGAAAAAAATAACATGTAACACCACCAACGAGATCAGAGCATTCTTAGAAGGAATCAAAGGAATCCATGCCAAGCAAGATTTCCAAGCAGCGCCAGCAAGCTTGGAAACGAAGTTGTCCCGTTTTATGCATAAGAATATGAAACAAATCTCGACCAATATTACACAGACAATGAAAATAACTAACTAAATTCGACTTAAAACCTGAAAAAAAATCTCAACCCAAGAAGACTTCAAAAATAAACAAGAGGAAACAAGAAGATAGTACGAAAGTACGAAGAAAACAACGAACAAATACAAGAAACAATAACAAACAACTACCTCAACACAAGTAGTAAGATTAAAACATAACTAACAAGCTACTCAAAAACATAGAAACGAAAGAAAAACACCTTAACAACAATAAACAAACACTTAACCAAGAATACGTCAAGACAAGAACATAAAAGAGAAAACAAATAAACGAATTCAAAGGCTTGAATGCCGAACTTATACATATATATATATATATATATATATATATATATATATATATATATATATATATATATATATATATATATATATATATATATATATACTTTGTCGTGGTACAATCACTCTATACCATAAACTACTCCTATATTATGTGTGGGGGGGCGGGGAGACTTTATCACATACTGCAATCGCGAATCGTTGAAGGAATTAGCGACCGACTAGGAGGTCACACTTAAGGCGTTGGGTTTCAAATCCTTAATAATCAAACAGAGTGCATAAATGGTTGGCGAGATTTACTTGAATAGGCCGAGAGTATCGTTCAAGGTTAGTTAAAAATGAAACAACAAAGATATAATTTTATTTACACAGATCAAAATAAGAATAATAATTAATAGGCAAAGGGCAATTATTTAAATTGAAAGAGTCTTTTGATAATTATTATGAGAAGGGATTCTCAAATAGAATTAATTGATTAATGTAACTAGGCTTAGATCAAAAAGGGGGAACTTGACAATACTAATAATGGAAGGGGTTTCAGTCTTACGGGTCGATGACTTCGAGGAAGGTCTTTCTTGCGATGAGACGAATGGGGAACGATCCGATGAGGCAAGTGGGGCACGATCCGAATGAGGCAGGATGACGTTCGACGGGGAATGTGGGAATTCTCGTAATTCTACTGAAGAGGAATCTTCTTTTCCTCAAAGGTAATCGATGGAGATTTTCTTCGGCTCGATTAAACGAAGGGAGACTGTTGAGCAAATTCAAAGGCTTGCCGTTCATATAAACTATCAATCGACTGGGGTAGAATCACGGCGGAGAGAGTCTTGCAGTCTGATGAACGCTCACTGGACTTACTTAGAGTTGAGACGATGAGGACGGCCTTTAGGTGCGGGTTGGATTCCTCGAACCGCATTGAAGCACGGATATTTGTATGCCCGATTCTGAGGGACAAGGGGAGTTTGGAGAAAGGAGTCACAAGCTCCAGACATCTTAAACCGGAGGCGGAGTCGATTCATCATTTAGCAGCAAAAGGCGAAACAGAGCGGTTCTTTCGCACCTCGTGACCGGGGAGGGGGAGGCTTGGGGCGGGTTCGCAGGATTGGGAAATATTTTCCCAACGTGCTCAGGAGTCGAAAATTCGAGAATGTTCGAACAGGAAGTGACGTCGTCCATGGCGCGATATCATAGCACGTGGTCTCCGATAAATTGAGGGGGGGGGGGATGGTCAAAGGTTGTTCTTTTACATACTTATACATGTATATGTGTAGATGTAAAATATGTGAAACTACATTAAGACAATAAATAAAACAACGACAAATATTGCAACTTTGCAATATTTACAACTCTTCTACTTCCTAACTTTTCAACTCTATCATTCTTGTACATCACTATCTTCCACACCCACATTTTTACCACTTCTCCCACAATACAATACAATCTAGATGCCATTTTTCTTTTAGAAATCCCGTTTTTACCGCACCACTTACTACATGGGGCCCACAAACTCCAATTTCAATAAGCTGTTTCCCAACTGATGAAAACTCCTGCCCTTGGATCTTTATCATCATCATCACTAACTCTATAATTTAAGAAGGGGATTTTTTCGAGTATTTGGATAATAATTTCATCTTAGTTTGGTTATGACTTATGTTTTTTATCAAAGTTATTTCTAATAATTCTTTTATAATATCAAAAAGCAAAATGGTGAAGAACCAAATAAATATAAGTATCGAAATTTTGTGAATTTTTTAAAACCCAAAGAATTACAAATGGTGAAGTTCAGAAAAATAATTTTTAGAAATCTTCTTCTATAACTATATTTTTCCAATGTGATATTTTGAAATGGGGGAAATTTAGTTTAGAGTTCTTTTTTAAAATTAACAGGCAATGGCTTCGCCGGTGCGTTTCGTTACTAAGATTAAAATTTTAAATCTAAAAAGAAGCGGCCATGGTTAAATTTTTATCAATTTTCTGAACTTCGCCAATTATAATAATTTTATAAAGGAACTCTAAACTAAATTTCCCCCCTTTAAAAATATAACGTTGCTAAAATATAGTTACAGAAGAAGATTTCTAAAAATAGATTTTCTGAACTTCACCATTTGTAGTTCTTTGAGTTTTCAAAAATTCACAAAGTTTTGATACTTATATTAATTTCTGAACTTCACCATTTTGTTTTTTGATATTATAAAAGAATTATTAGAAATAACTTTGATAAAAAAACATAAGTCATAACTAAACTAAGATAAAATTATTATTCAAATACTAAAAAAAAATCCCTTTCTTAAATTAGAGTTAGTGATGATGATTATAATTGGTGAAGTTTAGAAAATTTATAAAAATTTAACCATGGTTGCTTTTTTTTAATTTTAAATTTTAATCTTAGTAGCAAAGCACAAACTCCCCCCGTAGGGGAAGAGAGGCGAAGCCATTGCCTGGTCTTCATAAAAGATAAATTTATATCTGGCCCATCCAAGTTGATTTGTAACATATTTTTTACAGGAAGCATTTTAATTCCTTCAAGGAATAACTACCAAATTATCAGCGGTAGATTTATCCCCCAAAACACTGGTAATGTATTCTGTTTCAACTCTGCTCGTTACATCATTAAAATACTTTATGTGAATATCCATTTGGTTTCTATGAGTTATTTTGTTAACACATTAAAAAAATCCTGACATTTTAAAATTATTTCCTTTAAGCATTCATTAAAGTAAGGAGCAATGCCATGATTTATATATGTACATTTGCTCCTTCCTAATAGAAATTGTTTAGCAAATTTGACTGTCAAAAAATATCATTTTAAAAGTGTCGGAAACATCCGAATTTGAATTCATTGAAGATCTCTTCCTGACAGTACGTAGAGCCCATATTATTTCTGCTCTGGTAACATCTGAAATGTTAACAGTGAGGCCTTCAGTGAGTGACGACTGCTTTAAGCATGAATTGCTTGTTGATGCAGTAGAAAATGCAGAAGACTCAGGAAGAGAATCTGAGCCGGTCTTTTCACTGGTTGCAGATGCAGAGTGAAATAAATTTAATGAAGTTATTGTTCTTGCTGTTACACTTTCTGTATATATTTTTCGACTTAATATGATTAACTATAGCAGTTTTCACATATTACTCAGTTGTATGTTTTTGAAAACACAATTTACAGTAAGCTAGTTTACTGTCTGTAGCAACACTATCTGACCATCCAGAGAATTGAGGAATTTTTCAACAATTAACCACTGATTTATTAAAATATGTTTGCTTTGCGCTCATTTTTCTATATAAAATTAATAAAACCAATCTGCAAACAAAAAAAGAAGAAAAAACTTAATATTTATAAATAAACCTAAATATTATACATCAACTCCAAAACTCAAAGTCTCCCAAATTGTAAACCAATCTACAGACCAAACCACTTCAATTTCTTTTTATTTTCGTTTTTTTTCATATAGATCTGATCTATCTGCCTAAAATATATATCTATTTGCAAAAGTTAAAAGCTTCTAAAAATGTTTAAAAATGCTAGATGTATGCAATAAATGTAAGTTTTTTTTTAGCCTGTTTCAGACATTTACTATTTGATCAATTTATTTATTTCATCGACGTAACTATAAAATAATTAAAGAAATATAGTTAGGACAGAATATTAACATAAAAAGTAGGAAAAAAGTATAAAACAATATTAAAAATATATAAAAAAACTGCTATCTAAGCAGAGGCTATGGACCCAAGACACGCTAACCCCATTGAGCTAGTATATACCAGCCCCAAATGGGAAAAGTAATGTCTGTGGAATTCTAACATGGGTGAGAAATGAAGTTAATTTTAAATTAAAAGTAAATGAATTAGATATTAGTATGTACTATATTTTTGAGTAAAATGTGTACTCAGAATGCAGGAAAATAGCTGTTACATAATTATAGAGTGGAAAACATTAAAAAGGTGATAAAAAATACCTTACTTTTTTATAAAATTGCACAAATTACCCGACTTTTTTCTTAAAAAACTGACTTTACCTGACTTTGCCTGACCTGTGGGAACCTTCAAACGGACGATTCTCCCTTTATCGCTACTCTATCTATGCGGTTTGTAAGCCAGTTATCGCTATCAGCTATAAGAGTGCGAGGAGTTTGCATATTAGAAATAAACAGTAATAGGTACACACTTAGATAAGTGTGTATGTAGATAAACACTAATAGGTACACACCAAGATAAGTGTGTACGTAGATAAACAGTACTTGGTACACACTTAGATAAGTGTGTATGTAGATAAACAGTAATAGGTACACACTTAGATATGTGTGTATGTAGATAAACAGTAATAGGTACACACTTAGATAACTGGGTATGTAGATAAACAGTAATAGGTACACACTTAGATAAGTGTGTATGTAGATAAACACTAATAGGTACACACTTAGATAAGTGTGTATGTGGATAAACAATAATAGGTACACACTTAGATAAGTGTGTATGTAGATCAACAGTAATAGGTACACACTTAGATAAGTGTGTATGTAGATTGACAGTAATAGGTACACACTTAGATAAGTGTGTATGTAGATAAACAGTAATAGGTACACACTTAGATAAGTGGGTATGTAGATAAACAGTAATAGGTACACACTTAGATAAGTGGGTATGTAGATAAACAGTAATAGGTACACACTTAGATAAGTGGGTATGTAGATAAACAGTAATAGGTACACACTTAGATAAGTGTGTATGTAGATCAACAGTAATAGGTACACACTTAGATAAGTGTGTATGTAGATCAACAGTAATAGGTACACACTTAGATAAGTGTGTACGTAGATAGAAATTATTATAAATGAAAGTATAGTCGTAGATCAGTGAATAGGTAGACAGAAAATGCATGATATGAAGGTAGTACACGAGTAGATGAGTGTGTCCCTGATTAATAAAGACCTATTAAGCGCAAGGACCCTAGGGTCTTTACTGGCCCTAGTTCTGTAGTTGAAGTGTCTTAGGAAATAAAGGACGTCTGGCAAATCCTAACTATAGGGTAGACATCTCACACTTGATCTCAAATCACATTCAAGTGTACAAATGTTAACAAGGTCAACTGACCTAAGTCGCGTGCTCTCAATTATTCTGACTTAAGATCTTATGACCTTCAAAACTATCAAAATCTGAGGCAATTCGACCCATGGTTAGTTTTCTTTTAATAATTCCAGGACTAACCTTGACCGGACTTTGGAAATTATATCATTCGAATTAGAATGTAAAACAACATAAGGGTTTCAAATTTCGTTAGTATCGACGAAATAGTTACGATGTTATTGCCAAAAATAAATCATTGGAAAGTAAAATGGCTACCATCCGACCGACGACCTACGCACCGATATAGTAACCTATAGAGTCGCGTCACACGACTATAAATAAATTATACCTACGAAAATAAAATACTTTTAATTCGAAAATATTTGGTTTTAAGACAGCGGCATCCAGCTTGGATACGCGAGTTCATTAACTCTCGACCGCATTTGGTGTGAACAGTTGGAAGACCAATGGGAAAAGTGTAGCTTATTACATTAATGTAAGCAGTGGTGTTACAGGCCTATATGGTGCACTGGACGAAATCCCCCTTTCAACGCCCCCCTTAGGAATTAGACCCCCTTCTAATATATAGAACTAAAAATTTATAAATAAACATTCCAACAATTATGTGCAAAAGAACTTCTTTATTGAGCGTATGGCTTTACATTCAAAACTACACACATGTGAAATTGTTCACATATGTGCAATTAATACCTAAATCAAAACAATAATCAAGTAACAAAATAATCATGAATAGAAAAAAAGTAGGCTATATAAATAAATAAAAAAAGGTATCAAATAGAACGAAATAACTAAATGCACAAATCCTTGACTATACAAATAAAACAAAAAAATTATTAGTTCTCCAGGGAATCCATGCCCTTCCCCACTCCTGGGCGGTTCCCCATACTTAAATCTGCCCCTGAATGTAAAGCATAAACAATGGGCTGAAAATGTTTACAACACAATATTAAAAATTGTATTTATTATAGAAAGTTTCAGGTGCGTTGTAAATTTCATTAACCTGCCTTAACTAAAAGTAAGTAAATTACCATTTCTAAAAGTGTGTTGTAAACAATTGCAAAAGTTTACACCACACTGTTAGAAATGCAAAATTGTATTTATTACATAAAGTTCCAAAAACGTCGTAAATTTCATGAACTTGCATTAACTAAAAGTATGTAAATTAACATTTCTAACAGTATGTTGCAAACTTTTGCTGCCAATGTATGTGCACCGTTATCCGCAACATAACTTTTGTGTTCGGTAGTTCAATAGATTTAAAATTCCAATAATCATACTTATTAGTAAATTGATTTCTGGTAAAAATGCAGAGAAAATGAAATAGAATATCTATTTCCCCGGAAAATTAATTGGAAAAGTTAAATAGGCCTTGGATATTATGGACGCGAACGGAAAACAATAATAATAAAAATCAATACCATATTTCCAGAGGTTATTTCTCGGTATGTTTTGAATCCTTTGAATGTTGGGGAAGAGAGAGGAGGGGAATTATGGAGGGGGGGGGGAGAAAGCAAAACAAATTGGAGAGCTATATTTAACCTCCTGCTCTCAACATCCTGCGTAAGAGTTAGGAAGGAAAAAATAAATATTACTTTCTCCATATGTGTACACCCATGTCGTGCATCCAGTCCTTCTCAACCATCTGTTGTAATATTAAAAAATATATACAGGATGACCCCCCCCCCCTAAAAAAGCCCGAGACAGAACTTTCAATAGGCTTATTTGTTAATGTTTCGAGTAATTAAGAAATGAAACCAGTCGAAAGTTTTGGGGGTTTTGTTGTTGTTTTTTTGGGGGGGCGCACCCTTTATTAAACGAATCTCGTACATTATTTTGAAGTTAGGAATTTTCAAATTATTTCCAAACATACTGACTAATGTGCTCGATATAAGTTAGGAGTAACGGTATTCCAGAACGTTAATATATATATATATATATATATATATATATATATATATATATATATATATATATATATATATATATATATATATATATAGAAGTAGGAGCAAATGCAAGTTCTGCGGGTGATAATAACCACCACAGGGCTTTCGCCATATTTATTTTCTGCCTTTCAAAACAATTTTGAAGACAAAAAGAAAGATGCAGAAACGTTGCATTGCAGACTATATACAATATAGTACAAGAGAAAGAGAAATTGGACGCGAATGAGCAACTAGACAAGAAACAGGAGGTTTTTTGAGGTAAGAGAAAGGGACATTGGAAAAATACTAGGATCAAAGAGAGCAAGGAGCAGCACAGTGAAGACAATCCCTACTGAGAAGACAGAAAAATAAGGCCAGGAGAAAAAAGTTTGAAATTCCTCGCCGGGACTCGAACCCGGGTCTGCTGATTGCTAGTCAGATGGTCTACCGTCTACCGTTAAGAGTCACTGTGCCTGGTAGCTTAACGGTTGAGCATCTGACCGGCAAAAAAACTAAATTGGATTCGTTAATATCTGGCAAGGGAATTTACACATATAGGCACTAGATTAAAGACAAGGATTTGTTGCCCCCCTTCCTTCTCTCATCCATTTTGTGCAGAAATATGCTTTTGAGGATTTAAAATAATGGCAAATTGTTCCGAAATTACGCGCCAAATACACCCTGAACCAAAAGTGGTATAAGAGTTATCTGTGTTCTAATGATTGTAGAAGCAACACGAGGGTTCGCAGCTCTCCTAAAACTACCCAACCTCTGTGTGAGTGTTTATTAAAATTGGTCAATCCGCGTCATCTTGTATGAACTTAAAAGTTTTGATGTGAACTTCTTTGAGGCTGAAAGCGCGTGAAATTAGCTTCTTTCCCTTATCATTTATGGCAAATTGCCTTGTTATTAAAAAAAGGAACTCTCGCTAACTAGAAAGAAGATGTCTGTCCAAGAAAATTTTAATTTCCCTTATAACCCTCTTGCTTTCAAACACTTTCAAGTGACGTATCAAATTAAAAAAAAAAAAACAGTTTGAAGTCTCCTTCTTTCGTTCAAACTTGTATAGCTAATAACTAACATTTCAAATCTCCCGGAAGAACAGGCATCTAAATGAAACGTTCAAATTTTAAGATAGAATTTTTGTCTAAAAGTTCAAACTTCAAATACCATTTCAAAGCTTCAAAACTAAGTCAAATCTCCCTTTAAATGAAGATTCCAACCTTGCTAATTCAAATTACAAATTGTGTGACAGAATCCATAACGTTTGAAACTTCATCTAAATATGATAGGTGCTGAGAGTTGAACTTGTAGTCTGTGCTCTTCCTGTCACCATTGGTCGGACTTTTGTCCTTCGTCCCGTTATCTTCTATTACACACTAGTGCAGGACTTGCAAAGCCAGAACTCACATTTCAACATTTTGCCTCAGAGCAGTCAACAATCATCTAAATTTGTGGCAATTACAAAGGCTTGTTGTGACACTTGAGGCGAATGTCTAATTTGCAGAAAGATCTGGATCTTTGCCAAAACTGGCCACAGATTTCCGGCTCCCTTCTTTAACCTAATAGATTTAGGAGTGGGGGGTGGGGGAATTGCTAGGTCCCTAATTGATTTTGCGTCTCAAAGATCGTACATCTCTGATTGTGAGGCCATCGCTTTGAATGCCAACTTGAGCGAACTTCCCTCATACACATGTACGATCAAAACGTAAATTGGTACACAGATCAAACGCATTGGGAAATTGGAGTCAGTCCTTTTCTTCGGTTAGGTTCCTACTCGATTCAAAATTAAGCCTCGATTTTACCCTATGAGGAGTGGAACGTACGTATTTATCAAACCTTGTGGTAAAACGGTGCTCCCCTTGAAGGCAGAGACATCTACCTTCCTTTGGGTTAAAAGAATAAAATCGAAGGGCTCGGCTGCTTGCTGGAGTCGATCAAATTCGACCTCGGAGGTTAGCTAATGCAGAAAGCCTAAGGGAGGCTGGGATCCTGTTTGGCCACCGAATTTTGGTAATACGGGAGTGTTAACCTTGGAGGAAATCCTCATGAGCACCCCAAAATCATGACAATTTCACCCGAGTCTCTCATCGTCGTGTGATAAAAATTCAGCTCAAACGACTATGAAAATCAGGCCTGTGTTCAATTTTAGCCTTAAAATTAACTTTGCCACTCCCTCAACGAAACAGCCTTTCCAGGAATAAACCTCCTTAGTCTCCTAATTAATCTTATCTATCAATTTCAATCTTACAAATTCGTTATAATCTTCGACATAGAACATTCTTCCTTCAAATCAAATTAAAATCAGGACGCGACAAAAATAGATTGTGTTTCTTCTGGGTTAAAAAAAGGCCAAGTAGTTTTCGTTATTGTTCTCTTGTCTTCAGCCCTCGCTACTGAGCCCTTCATTTTTAATTACATCCCAAAATATAGGAGATCGGATCCTGATCTCCTCATAGAAGTATACAGAAAAGATAACGGGAAGTTAGTACAAGGTGGATTCGAACTCAGATTGGGTAACTCGAACCACGAATATTCAAAATCCCTGTTCAAATCTAAGAACAAACCAGACTCCAAAACGTTGGAATCACTTCGCGCCGATTTGAAGTTGGTTGAAGTGAAATTCCTTCGTATGCCATCGAGGACGAATGTAAGGTTGATCTTCAAAGTGTTTAAGGATGCGAGCAAATCCTGCTATGAGGTTTCAATCCTTACAGCTTATCAAAATAATTATAATTTAATATTTAACAAGTCAGAGGTCTTCCCTTTATCAGGAAGGACGTTTCTTCGAATTGATGAGTAGTGATGGGTATCTTTGACAACAAATGGAGAAGAATAAGAGAAACCACGAGGTAGAAGATTACTTCTGACGTTTCGCTCCTTTGGTGATGATGATAATGATGATGATGATGAAAAATGTTGAGAAATGAGTAAGAGATATGATAGATGGGAAAAGATTTCGTTTAGTTTTGCCCTGGAATTGAGGGTATCTCTTGCATTCTTCTTTATTTATTCTTTGCCTTCAGGGCCACCAATGGAGATTACTGGTAGCTGGTTTGATCGTTTTACCGATCTCAAATGTTTTCTTTTATATTACTTTTCCCTATATATATATATATATATATATATATATATATATATATATATATATATATTGTCCTTTGTCCTCCTTCGCGGCATTCAAGCCTTTCAATTATGGTTTTGCTAACTTGTTAACTACTTGTTTTCCTTTTTGTTATGTTTACTTTATTCTTTTATTTGTTTCCTTTTCTTAAGCTTTGGACATTTCGCCTCTTTTTATGTTAACTTTATTCTTCTTTTAACGTCAATCTATTTGGCTATTTTTGCCTCTTTTGGTTTGTTTTCTCTTCTAGTTTCCTCCTTTACATGAATGAACGGCACCGCCGACTTATGTGCGCCTCGGACTGACGGAACATTAACTCTGACCATCATTTGAGCTCGTCTAAGCCGCCGGTCCTGTTCGTTTCTTGTCTTAGATTCCTGTTACTCTGAGGAAGCTGCAGAGGAGCGAAACGTCAGTAATAAAGAACCTAGTACCATTCATGGTTTCTCTTTTCCTGGACCCTCTCCACGAATTGATAGGTTTAGTTTTGACATTTAAACTACTTTCTCTCTTCAATGAATCCTTGTCACACTCCTTTAAAGTCATTAATATGCTACTCGATGCCCAAATGGTTCTATCTTGACTCATGAATCATATATGTAAACTGAAACATAAGTTATTATTAAGAGTTAAGATCAATTTTAAGTCATTATTTTAAAATAAGAGTTAATCTAGTTACAGCATTGAAGCCCTTCTTACCGATTCGAAGCTTATCTGCCGGAGGAAGTTATTAAAATTATCTATCGAAACGATTACATTTCCCCCTCCTTCGTCTATATACCCACCTTTGTCTCTCCATTTTAACAGATCTAAAGATCCTTCTTGGGTAAGGAGCTGTATGAAATTGTTATGCAAACTTGCCAGCCACTGTGTATAAGCTTTATTGCTCCATGTCCTTGCGTGTGGATCTTTTGTTTGGGTTACCCCTGAATAAGGGTTCGTTCCCATAGCGCCCCATGATGGAACTTTGTTGCGATGGTGTATTTTACAACTACCCCTCTCTCTTTGGGGCGTGGGTGGCCTTTCCTTAAGCTGGGAAGAAGCTGTTCCACATTTGAAATCAGAACGTTAACCAACGTCCAGAAAGAGAATAGAAAATTCCGGTCCTTCCTTCTCTTCTCATTCTAAATCTTCGAACTGCTCAATTCCCTTCAATCTCCTTAGCTCCCTCTTCACTTTTACGTTTAATTGGTATTGTTGATTGTTCATCTGAAGTAAATCAATCGTATAATATCATCGGTGAGGTGAGTAGATTAATGAATTATTTATTTTAAGTCAGGTTGCATCAAACTCCTTTTCAACTTTCTATTCCTCTATGCAACAATTAATCCTTACCTAACGACGAACCTGAAGGCAAAAAACCGTCTTTGGGATTTATCTGAGATCCAATAAATTTCTCAATTGAATTCTATTCCCCAACTTTTCGAACTTACATCAATTCTTTGAGTTGGCTCTTTACCTAGGCAAAAATAGAAATAACAGCAAATAAATACCAAAACCCGTCCTTAATCACCAAATATTTGTACTCCTTTAAAGAATATATATACACATATAGGTGTGTGGGTTTTCGGCAGCATCGTCAACGGGGGAGTGGGGGCTGTCGCCGGCGCCGATGGCTCCCTCCATCTCCTACCATCGACTGGTTTCGGCAGAAACTCGACCCGAGGATGTCGTCAAACGTGGTGTCTTCGTCAGGAGACCAAACCGCACGCGTCGGGACTTCAGATGATTCAGTGGTCACCATCTGATCATGGTGACCATAGACTATCAAATACACATAAAAAATAATAAAAAAACTATCTTATCGGATAACTACCGCACGACATTCAATACAAACACATTGAAAGGGGTTTTTTTGTGTATTAATGAGAAATAAGCGATAAGTATTATCATTTTATCGCTGCTAAATGACCTAATTAATTAAGACTTTTCAAAGGGAAGAGGTTCTTATGCTAGCCGACTCAAAGCACCTCGAATTGACGAGGTTTGCCACTGAAGCCTTTTGTGGTATTGAGCCTTTTCATAGTCCTTTCTTCTTATGTCGGTTATTCCCCTCCTTCCACTGAAGATTCCGTCGTTGAATCACACAAATATCCCTTAGCTCAGCGACTTATGGGCTCCGTATTTCTCCTCTCTTCGATTTATCCATATTTTGTCTTTCTCGCAACGAGATTCAAGGTCCTACTTCAAGTCCATTTTGCTCGAACTAGATTTTGGACGCTTGAAATACTTCCGCGGCGACGATCCAGCCAGGTGGACACACAGCTTCCTATTTGGTCGAGGTAAAGCGGTATCGGGTGTCGTTAGACACTGGATGGATTCCCGATTTGGGTCGGTATTGTGGTAGCTGCAATACGCTAGTACGTCCCATGGTTCAGACCTCACTTTAAACTGGAGGTCCCCACTGAGGACGACCTCAAAGAGATCCAATCTCTGGGAAAATTTGACAAAAATAATACGACCCCTAACCTTAGAATTTAACGCTGCGAGTTTAATGTTCAATACGTCACTCTTACTCCTTTTCATTATTATAGTCCTTTTTATTCATCTATATTCCTTCATCCATCCTTCTTCTATTATTCTTTCAGTGAGGGAAAATGTTCTCGTCAGTTACAAGTAAGGGAACAGCTCATAATGGACACTGGACACCACTAGTGAAGCCCTCCTAAGCAATTTAGAGAAACGCTCTAAAATAAGGTTATAGACCATATAAATAAATTCAAATATTTAATTTAACCTTTATCTTTTAATGATCAAATGCTTATCCAATAAAAATGTATTCTTATATCTTTGTACTATTTGAATGCCTAACAGATAATCACGAAAGGTATTTCATTATGGAACTGTATACTTTAACAGTTCCAAATGTTGTTGTATACATTTAAGTTGAAATCAGTGCGTCGGGATTGAGGTACGTAATAGTAACTGGCAGTTTTCCGGGTTGCCGATCACTGTCAGTCTTAATTTGTTTGTTTTGGCAGATAACCTAGGTGATATTTGAGTCTTAACTAGCCAAATATCTTACTAACATGGTTAATCTATCTCCAAAAAGTAAACTGAATGACGTTGACTAAAAAATCAGTCTCTTAATTTTTAAAATTAAATTTGCAAGAAAAAAAATACCTATTCAAAATGAAGCTCTCCCTGCACATGAGATTCGGTTATCTCTACCACGAGTAATAATAAATCCCAGCAAGAGGGGGTTCAAATATATAAAAATAATTGTGAGAAACTGTACTATGTATATATATGGTTGGCCAGAAACTCCTGAGTCACTTATGAAGCGAAAGCATGTTTACAGTTTTTTTTCATTCCAAGCTGACTGGTATTGGGACAAATTCGGATGCTGGTTGATCGCTGGAAGAAGATCGTAGAGAATAATGGACTTTATTTTGAAGAATAAATGTTGGTTTTGCTCCAAACAATTTTGTTTTCTTTCCGTTTCAGAGTCAGGACTTTCTGGCCAACCTAATATTTGTTCCTGGAATGTTCAAATGTGGTCTCCGGAACCCAAGATTTATGGTCGAGTTTACTAAAGTAGTCCTTGAACATCAGTCATCTTTTTAATACGGGTCCCAGCATTTATGGTCGAGTTAACATCCCTCATATTTTTAATTCTAGAATTTTACTTCTATTTTTTTTTATTCAAGAGGGAGTTAAGAAGCAATAAGCAGTAAAAAAAATAATCTATTGTTGATATGATTTCTGTTTCCTTTTTAGGATTGGTAAATATCAAAGGTTTATTTTAATTTGCTTTGGTAATCTTTTACTACCAATTTTAAGTTTTGCTTTTTTTTAGTAGTATTTTTTTTATTATCTAACATAATAATACGTTATAAAATTAATAATTATTACCCCTAATATTAGACCTTAAAATTTGAGATTTCATCGATATGAAAAGAAAATTCAGGAATATTAATGGAATCAATTAACTTAGCATGACATAAAATTCTGCTGTGTCAGACATTTATAAACCGACGCACTCAGCTCTTCTGTGTCGTAGGTTTTCCGAAGGAGAAAATAAAAGAAACATCATTTGCTGCACAGGATTCGGAACATCAGAGTGGAATTGTTGTGAAAAAATGAACTACATGGCTTTCCCGGTCGCTCGTACTGCTGCCCCCTTCCCCCCTCCTGGTGGCTGGTAACAGTATTGCTGCACCTTCTCCCCACTTGCTGGTAACAGTACTGCACCTCACTGCTCCTGGTAACAGTAATTCACCTCCTCCCCGTTCGCTGGTAACTAGTGCACCTTCCTGCTCGCATCTAACAGTACTGCTGCACATTCTCTCTGTTCGCATGTAACAGTACTGCTGTACATTCTCCCTGCTCGTATGTAACAGTACTGATGTACATTCTCCCTGCTCGCATGTAACAGTACTGCTGCACCTGCTCCCTGGTAATAGAACTGCAACCCCTTCTCCCTGGTAATAGAACTGCATCACCTTCTCTCCGCTCGCATGCAACAATTCTATTTACTTTCTCCCCGCTGCTGGTAACATTACCGCAATTTCTCTTTGGTCGCTAGCGACAGTACTGTACCTTTTCCCTAACGAAGACCGTCTCTTAGTGCCTCCGAGGAAATGCCTATGGAGTAAACAACAGACACCACTGGCCCATTATCGATAAAGAAAAAGATAATTGATGAGCCCCACTTATCAGAGACTCGATTACGCACGATTGCGACACGTCAACTGAACTGCTCTGAAATTTATCCCCGAGAATAAATCTTGAATACAGGTGGAGCGACGATCAAACTCCCTATGCATACATGCCATTCCTATGCATACATGAATTCCTAAGACTAATGCCATTTTATGCCTACATGCTATTCTTATGCCTACATACCGTTTCTATGCCTACATTCGACGTTAAAAGGAATAAAGGGTCCCTAAGGAAAAAAAGAATCAGAAAATTTGAATGTTTTGGCAATAATTTCAATACGGAAAAAATATGATCAACATTTTGCAGAATTTAAATGGAAAAACAAAACAAACATTTGTTCGATAATAAACGGAATATTTTTTCGAATTAAAAAATATATTTAGGAGTGTAATAGAAATAACTAATAATATACTTAAATATTATTTTGATGACTGACAATATATATATATATATATATATATATATATATATATATATATATATATATATATATATATATATACTTATTCTAGATCATGTGGACTCCAGCACCACGTTCCATAAAAATAATTAATGGCCACGGCCAAGGGAAAACAATCCCTCCGATTGAGCCAAGTTAAGCCGCGGTGATTTTGGTTCGGAATCTACGTTAATCAGTAGGCCCTAATTGAGAAATAAAAAGGCACTGAAATAAAGTGCAGATCGGTGATAAAACCCCCCAAATTTTATCTTAACTAATAAAATAAAAGTTGTTAGTTATTTCATTTTTTTATATCTTTAGTTCCCCACTTGCATCAAAGCGGAGGAAGAAACGGATATAGAAAATCCGTTTGATGCGACGGGTCGTCGAGGCAACCGAGCGAAAAGCGGACCTCGCTGGACCAGAGAGATAAGATGGTCGAGGCACTTCGCACAACCTTCCAACGAGACAGCTTTTTACAGAGCTACTCAAACATGCAAATGCAAGAAAATTATCATTCAAAACCACTACAAAACAACAAGAAAAATATTATTTATTGGCTTGGGAGCCCCACTGAAAAGGAGAGGGGTCTTGGTGGGGTAAGGGAGCTATAGCTTCATTCAGGACGTTATGTTACGTACAAAAGATCCAGGGAAGCAAACTGGGAGAAGCAGGATGAACGAAAGGTAATTATTATAGTTTGTTGCACGATTTAAATTCTCACTCCTCCACCTAGTCAAAAAAGTGTACCCTTCGCACTGCCGGCAGTCATTCACCGTACAGTGATTTGTTCTTTTTGCCATTGCTTCTCATCTAGCATCGAGGGATCGTTTGTTTATCGACTTAAGTGAAACAACGGCTTCAAGCCGTCGCGTTAGTTGTGTCGGACGATAAGCGAAAGTCGCTCAGAAGACAAGCGCGCATTCCGACGCGGCTACACCCATAGGGCGAAGATAAAAAAAAAAGAAGATAAAATGGAAAAATGGAATGAGAAAGAAAAGGGAAAGAAAAATTGAAAGAAGGAATGGGGAAAAGGAGAAAACAGAAAGGGAAAAAGACAAAAATTAAAAAGGGAAAGACACAAATGAAAAACAAAAGAAAAATAAAGACAAGAAAGAAAAGAAGAGAAAAAAGGAAAGATAAAGGAAAAAAAAAAGACAAACCGAAAAAGGGAAAGACAGGAGAAACAAAAGGGAAAAAATACAAAAAGAAAAAAGAAAACACAAAAAGAAACAGAACGACGAGAAAAGGTGAAAGACAAGCAGAAAAAAGAGAAAGACAAAAATAAAAAGAAAAAACAAGCTTTATTTGTTTTGTCTTATAATTTATAGCGAAAGGCCTGCCCCCCTTTCAAAAACTCTGATACCACAGGCACGTCGAGGTAAATTTCCCCAAAGGATTACTCTAAATAGGGGACTACTCACCTGAACCTGCTTAACTTGCGCTTTCACGGCAAACCACCGTGCATGGGTACGGCATTGATGTCGCATTTTCACACAGACATCAATAAATACAGATGTAAACCTTAGAATTTATTTATTGATTTCATTTGTTATTATCATTAACCTTTTTTCTAAGGCCCTTGGATACAGGAAGCGTCGTCCTGGAAGTGACTTCCTCATTATTTTTGTGTTCTGACAGTGAGGAAATGTGTGGTGATCACAACAATAATACATCCTGGTGAGAAGTGTGGAGGGGAGGGGGGGCATACGTCCGACTCTAATCATATTTTACCCCGTTTTCTCACCCCCTGCATTGTCATTGAGAAGATTAACATCCTCCCTGTTAACCAACACTGCAGGGGAGGGAGATTACATTCAGAGGCCTCAGTTGACAATAGATGTCTACAGGCATGACATTTCTATGAGCCAGTTCCTCATAAATATGTATGTATTTAAATCCCAGATGTGTATCAGTGTTGTCAAAGCTTTAGCCTCCGTTGGTGTGGTTAGTTTGTAACTAGATGATAACTTTGGTGTTTGGTGGTTATCTTAGCAAATGGTAGGTTTGGCTTCATGGGACAATCCGGGGAATAAAGGTTTTTCTTTCAGAAGAAAACTGTAATCAAAAGAAGCTTCATTTAACGAAGGCAAAGACAGGAGAGTGTGGATAAACATAACAAGAACAGGGGGTAAATTACATCCTGGAAGAACATACCACAACTCATTTTTTTTTTTTAAATTGGACGGGTATTATAACTTCCAGGAACAAATTCGTACTGCTAAAGGAGATTTAGCAGCACGAAAATGAACCGCCTTTTTAAGGTGAAGATATTTTTTCATTCTTTCAAGCAATTATCGGAAGGAGTTCAAACGTTACATTCAATTCTTTCTTGATAGATGAAGATCCAAAATATCTCATTAGCTTTCTTACTAATTTACCTACATTTGATCACGTCTTTGGCGCGGACGGACTTCAATAAGGAGACAAGTCATCATTATTCGAAGTTGCTCGTCTGCCATACCGATACCCATCATGAGGCACTTTTAAAAAAATTCAGTTAACCATCATCTAAGGACAGTGCACAAATGTTCTTCCGTGTCTTTGTTACAACTGTTTTTATAAACGTTACATCCACGACTATCCGGAGAACACATGCTCTGAAAAGCAGATTTTGAGTTGTCATCGAATCCCTCGATTATTTTCTTAAAGACCCCCACATAAATGGCGGTCAATATTTTAAATTTTCTTTAAATCACCTTTGTTCCCTTTATTTCAAATTACTTCGAGTCCAGCGGGTAGAGCTAAAGGTTGAGAAACTGGCCATCAAATATAAACCACTGCACAAGTGAATCTAGACTGTGCCATTTTCTCATTAGCCTTAATTTTGTTGTGTTGTAGGAGACGGTCAGTTTGAAATTTATAGACTTGAAATGCGATGATGCTTTCAGAACATTACACTTGAGAGTGTTACCTCTGAGGGGAGTAGGAAAAGTGGCAAAGAAAAAATAATAGCGTAAGCGAGTTGCGAACAGCTTCCCGCGTCGCTGGACCACTGTTAGCCAGCGGCGTATCCACTCGGCCATCCTGAGTCTCAAAAAAGACTCATTCAAGCGAAACTTTTAAGCCGCTCGCCTGCGCTTAATGTACACTACATTTCTACCTTTTTTTAACAATTCATTTGATTGCACTTTACCTGTGTCTACCCATTTTCTACATTTGTTTTTTCTACAAACCTCCTTTGATATACTTCTGGGTTATTTTCCAGTTTGTTTTCTGGTTTATTTTTAATAATACAAAATTTTGAACAAAGGTAGCGTTTTTAATTAGAAATCAAATCTTTTGAACAATAGTATGGATAGGAAATGGTTGAAAATCACAATAATTAAGTGTTGTGGGTATTTCTTAAACTTAAGAAGCAAAATTAACGAATGCACCCTACAAGAAGGTTGGTGGGGAGAGGCTCGTAAAGGGGTAAAGATGGGGGAAACAAAAGCGTGGGGAAGGTATAGACCACGAAAGGTCTAGAGAAGGATTAAAATTGTCTAGGACCAAGTTCCACGATTTATAGCATATATCCCTTGAAGGCATTGTGGCCTGGAGGGCACGCAATTCTACGTCATAGTTACTTGCAGTGACTTCTCACAATATCTCTACCCATTTTTAACATAAACTAAAAACAACGCGAACGCAAGGAAGCCCCACCACCACCCACCATCCCATCTGATCCGGACGGGGCCCACTGTCAGAAGCCATTTCCTTCAAGACGTGAAAAGAGTCATTTGCAATGACAAATTGAGCATCTTGGGCAAAAAATCGCCTCTTTTTATTTAGGTTTAAACCCATTTCGCTATTTGGAACTTCTATTTTTGATTTGGGCTTAAGGCAATCCTTGCTATTTGGGGCTTCTATTTTAGATTTGGAATGAAACCCATTCGCGCTATTTGTGTTTTTATTTTTTATTTAGGCTTAAACCCATTTTCGCTATTTGAAGTTTCTATTTTTTATATGGGCTTAAACCCATTCTCGCTATTTGGAGCTTCTATTTTTTATTTCAACTTAAACCCATTCTTGCTATTTGGGGCTTCTATTTTTGATTTGGGATGAAACCCATTCGCGCTATTTGTGTTTTTATTTTTTATTTAGGGTTAACCCCATTTTCGCTATTTGTGTTTCTATTTTTTATTTAGGGTTAAACCCATTTTCGCTATTTGAGGCTCCTATTTTTTGATTTGGTCTTAAACGCATTCTCGCTATTTGGGGCTGCTATTTTTTATTTAGGCTAAAACTCAATATCGCGATTTGGAGCTCCTATTTTTTATTTGAACTTAAACCAATTCTCACTATTTGGGACTTATTTTTTATTTGGGCTTAAACCCATTTTCGCTATTTGTGCTATTATTTTATTAGATCTGAAACCCATTCTCGCCACTTGTGCTTCTGTTGTGATTTGGGCATAAATCAATTCTCTATATTTGTGCTCCTATTTTTAATAGAAATTAAATCTATTTTTAATAATAAATGAGAGTCAACACGAATTCAGACAAGGGCGCTCTTGTCTATCACAGCTTCTACAACACCAGGAGAGAATAATGAAAGACATCCAGGAAGTCATGATCACAGACGTCATATACCTGGATTTCGCCAAGGCCTTCGACAAGGTATATCATGGCATCCTCATGAATAAACTCGACGGTCTGAGCATCGCGGGACCCCTAGGAAGATGGCTTCATAGCTTCCTAACAGGAAGGATCCAGAGGGTATCGGTCAAAGGCGAACTCTCAGACGCGAGTGAAGTCCGGAGTGGCGTGCCCCAGGGCTCAGTACTCGGCCCCCTCTTTTTTATCATACATATCGGGAACATTGATGCCACACTATTACACTCCGATGCCTCATCCTTTGCAGACGACACGGGGGATCAGCAGAAGGATTGTGGAAGCACATGATACAGTACTGCTCCAACAAGATCTGAACAGGGTGCTAACTTGGGCAGAGGAGAATAATATGTCCCTAAATAATGAGAAATTTGAGTTGCTGAGGTATGACAACAAAGAGGACATATTATTCATGACAACATACCAGTGCGGAAACCAAGAAATTGCGGTCAGTGAACATGTCAAAGACCTGGGAGTTTGGATGAACCAAGACGGGACCTTCACCCATCATATAGTTAAGACATCTGAGATGGCCTGCAAATTGAGTGGATGGATCCTACGAACCTTTAAAACCAGAGAAAAGGGATGCATGACCACACTTTGGAAATTCCTAGTGATACCCAGAATGGAATACTGCTGCCAACTGTGGTGCCCATTTAAAATCATGGACATAATAGCCATAGAAGCGGCACAAAGAACATTCACCAGCAAAATCCAAGGTATGGAAAACCTAAACTACTGGGAACGACTATACCACCTGAAGATGTACTCCTTGCAAAGAAGACGAGAGATACATAATAATTTATACTCGTATATGGAAAATACTGGATGGTCGGGTACTAAACATAGGGATCCAGGTGAGGGGCATTCAAAGATGTACACAAAAAATCAGGACCCTGACCCACAACTCCTCATTCATTGGAACCCGACTGTTCAACTGCATACCAAAGGACATCCGGGACCTCACTGGAGTGACTCCAGAAACAATCAAGAGGAACCTGGACAAGTGGCTAAGCAGTATACCTGACCAACCACCAACACCAGGTTACACAGTTCAGAATAACAACACCCTCCCCGAAGTAACCCACGGGAGGGATCAGGAACACCAAATGGAGGACCACCTCAGCTATACCACTAACAGGCAGAATCTACAAAAGTAACAAAAAGTAACACTATTTAAGCCCCTATTTTCATTAGGGTCTACCCTCCCCCCCCCCTCATTTCGCTATTTGTGCTACTAATTTTGTTTCAGGTTTAAACCCCCATTTCGCTATGTGTAGTCCTATTTTTGATTAGGATTTAAGCCACCTCCCTTTCGCTATTTGCGCCCCTATTTCTGATTAGGCTTTAAACCCCATCTCAGTATTTGTGCTCTTATTCTTTATTCAATATTAAACAAATTCTCACTATTTGTGCTCCTCCTTTTAATTGGATTTAGACCCTGTATCGCTATTTGTGCTCCTATTTTGGAATTGAGCTTAAGCCCATCTTCACTATTTGTGCTCTTTTTTATTAGGGCTTTTAAACACACTCACTATTTGTGCTCCTTTAAAAAAAGACGACTCCTAACGAGGGTTTGTCCTCTACTTATGTTTTAAGCTTGTAAAGAAAATATTGAAGTCAGAAAAATGTGGATGGTGCGTATCATCGCCTCTCTCTCCCTCTTGACGACGTCTGTCAACGAAGTTTAAATTCGCATGTCCGAGGCCCCATTCCCTCATGTACGTACTCGTTCCCGTAAGTGCCCTACTCGCCCCAACATTGCGGCGAGATTAATTTCCTTACACTTCTCACCACTTGAATTTTTCACCGAACCTCCAACCTCATCCGCAGCCTTCAATCGGAGGTTAGGCAGACCTCGGAGAGTTGCGCCCCCACGTCTCAATTACCGCAAGTAGTCTCCTCTTTTCGCTACTCGGCTGCGTGACTTCCACATATATTCAGTTCCCCTAACTTTACCAGATCATTTACCAACCTTACAAAACCTCTTAGCGTGAAACCACGCTTTGTTTTGTTTTAGCTTTAAATAAGAATAGGAAGAGAAGAAGAGGAAGAGGAAGAAGAACAGGAAGAAAATAAAAAAACTGACATTTTTCATTGTTGATGTTTTCTAGCCGGTGCGAATCAATTCACACGGTAGGAAGTGATTAATTAGGTGTCTAAATACCTAAAGCTGCGTAAATAAGTATAGGCAATGTCAAACACGAAGTCAAATAGGACCCCATAAGTATATTGGAGTTTGAACCTGTTTTTCGTGGCAGGAAGATTCTCTATTTTCTTCCTCGCATTATATTTAAATCATTCAGAACCGATTATAGTAAACAATGCGAGTCTAAAAGTATAGACAACAAGGATAGCTATTGTTTAGATAGACATTTTTAGTCGACTCTATAAGTTACTATGTCGGTCCGTAGGTCGGTCGGTTTCATGGTAACCGTTTTACTTTTCAATGAGTTTTTTTGGCAATGACATCGTAACTATTTGGTCGATTCTAACGAAATTTGAAACCCTTATGTTTTTTTACATTCTCTTTTGAATGATATAATTGCCAAGGTCCACCCAAGGTTAGTCCTGGAATTATTAAACGAAAAATAACTATGGGTTGGATTGCCCCAATCGTTGAAAGTTTTGAAGGGCATAAGGTCATACTCAGAATAATTGAGAGCACGCGACTTAGGACTGTTGATCTTGTTTCCAATAGACCGACACTGCAGAAGTTTTCGAGAACGGTTAGAGTTAATTTAGGTGTGATATTTGCTAATGATCCCGCCTTCGCCGAGGAGACATTTCCAAAGGGCGAAATTGGAAGGCGCGCTGAGAATTCAGAATCTGCCAGAAACCATCTATTAATGAATGGAACAAAAGGCGGTTCTTGGATATAGACAAATTTGTTCCATTGTGAACATTCCAATTTATTTTGGGAGGAACATCGTCTTATGATGTATAATTCTGATGGCATCACAGCAAATCGTTCACGTGACGGCCGATGAAAGTAACAACCCTATATAGAGATCTTCGTTTTATGAGGAAGATAGAAACAATCTTGCAGCACACGACGTAGATATAGACGTTTCAACAGTGTTAGGGCTGTAGTCACCCTATCTGTAAGTATAAAAAAACTAAAATCATCATCATCATCACTTCATCACTAACTCTATATTTTAAGAAGGAGATTTTTTTGAGTAGTGAATAATAATTTCATCTTAGTTTGGTTATGACTTATGTTTTTTTACCAAAGTTATTTCTAATAATTCAAAAAAAAAAATAATATAAAAAACAAAATGGTGAAGTTCAGAAAATATATTTTTATATATATTCTTCTTCTATAACAATATTTTAGCAACGTGATATTTTGAAAGGGGGGAAATTTAGTTTAGAGTTCCTTTTAAAATTATTATAATTGGCGAAGTTCAGAAAATTTATAAAAATTTAACCATGGCTGCTTTTTTTTAGATTTTAAATTTTAATCTTAGTAGCGATGCGCAAGCTCCCCCTTGGGGGGCGAAGCCATTGCCTGGTTTCTAATATAAAAAATTGTTTGCCCAGTTACCTAACAAAATAGATATTTGGCCTAAAAAACGAAAAACTAAGCATTTCTTTTTTCTATAGATTTTTCCAACATTATTTTAGGCAAAGAACCGAAGCTTGTTTGAAAATAAAAGAAATAATAAAGTGTTAATTCAGTCATAAACTCGAATTGAAGAAAAATAAAATGCCCGGCATTTTCTAAGGCTAAGAACTCGAGTTGGGGAAAAAATAAAGGAATGAAAAATGAAACCTTAAGCATCGTTTTTTGGCAAAAAATCAAAATTATACGTCATTAAACATATCCAAAGGAAAGAGAAAATTCATCCAATTTAATAAATGGAATGGCACTCCACGTGGAGTGCGTGGTTCATAGAAAAGAAGTTTGTGAGATTTGTCAGAGAGAGAAAGAAGCGTAACATAACCGCGTCTGCATCAAAACCCAATCTGACCCTTCCATCGAGACCTCAAATTCAGTCTAACCCCACCACTTCAGAAGAAAACATCAACTCATACTTGGAAAATTTTAGTGATTCCAAGACCTTTTACACAATGTAATTTACACCGGATCTCTCTAGAAGGAAGCCTCTGTTGAGGAGAGCTCATAAAGAGGCCCATTTTATGTTAGCTAAAGAGCATCTGGAAGAAAAACGACAAACAGTATGGTTGGCGAGGTTCTGGCGAAGCCCTCATAGAAAAGATGCAGTCCCTACTGTCACACATTGAGGTGGCTCCATTATGTTACGGGGGTGTTTCGCTACTGCTGGCACTGTCGCAGTAAAAGCGGTAGATGTGACTATGAATTCTGAAAACTATCAGCGCATACTTGATAAAAAACGTGAAGAAATCGGCAAGAAAGAGTTGGGAGACCTTTTACCTTTCAACCAGACAACGCTCCCAAACATACCAGCAAATCAACTCAAAAATACTTAACACAACACCACATTACTATACCCAAGTGGCCTTCTCAAAGCCCCGATTTGAAATCCATCGAACATCCTAGGGAGGAGCTGAAGAAGCGTGTGCACAAGAGGTCCTCGCAGTAATGTTGAATTGGAAAGGTTTGGTGAAGAAGAGAGAAATAAAATCCCTCCAATTAAGTGCAAGAATCTCGCACATTCTAATAAGAAACCGCTTACGGCTGTTACTGAAGTTAAAGATCATACCAGGTATTAATTTCATGTTGCCATATGTTGATTTTCCCGTTTTCCGATAACTCAATCTTTGTTATTGTTACATCCACTTCTGTTACACCATTTTGTATTTATATTAAGTCACAATGGAGTAGGAAGCTTATGTAAGAGAGACATTGGTCTGCTGACCAAAAAGTCACGTGCTCTCACTTATTCTGATTTAACATAGCATAATTTCAAGGATGAGAAAAGCCACAAGGGACTATCAAAGGTCATCCGCATCCGTCAAAACCCACCCACAAAATGCATCCATAGGATTGTGTCCGATCATGCATCTACGATATACAATTTAACAATCCACAGGAATGTGTCAACAACAAAAAGCATCATCATCAAGACTCATCAAAATCCAAATCAATCGTAATATACAATAATAAAAAATGCATCCTCAGGAATGAGTCGAGAATACCCCCCAAAATTAACCCTCCCTCCCCATATAATCATCTAATCTGCGTTTGAATACATTCAAGTTTGGACTGTCGACCGTCTCAGATGGCAAACTATTCCAGTAATCTACCACTCTATTGGTGAAAAAATATTTTCTAACATCCAACCTGCACCTCTGTTTTTTCATTTTTAAGTGTTCACCCCTAGTCTACCTTCCAACTCAAATAACTTGCTAAAATCCAACTTATCCATCCCAGGACAGATTTTAAAAAGCTCAATCTATCTCCCCTCGCACATCTTCTCTCAAATGAAAACATATTTAGTACCATTAGTCTATCTTCATATTCAAGGTGCTCCAGGAAAGGTATTATTTTTGTTGCCCTCCTGTGTACCGACTCTAGCAGGTTGATGTCATGTCTAAAATGTGGTGACCATGCTTGTATACAGTACTCTATTTTTTGCCTCAATACACTGCTTCTAAAACTTCAGGTGAACTATCTACTACTACGCCTAAGTCCTTCTCACCCTCAACTGAATTCAGCCAATGCCCATCGATTTCGTAGCTAAATTCCCTATTATCCCTTCTCATGTTAAGAACTTTGCATTTCTTAAGGTTAAAAGTCATCTGCCACTTCTGAGCCCAAGCTAATAACTTATTTAAGTCACTCTGCACTTTAAAGCTGCCCTCCACTTCTTTGACTACAGCTGTCAATTTAGTGTCATCAGGAAAAAAAGACACTTTTCTATTTACAGCCTCCCCAAGAGGCTGTAAAAACGAAAACAAAGTGATCCTACTAAGAATGTAAATAAAATAACATAATAACAATAGGTGAACATGTTTATACGTCAAACTAAGTCAACAAAACTAAGTCGCGTGCTCTCACTTATTCTGACTTATGAATGACCATATGACCTTACGACCCTCAAAACATTCAATAATTCTCGGACTGACCTTGGAAGGACCTTGGCAATTATATTATTTAAAAGAGAATGTAAAACATCATAAGGTTTTCAACTTTCGTTAGAATCGGCCGAATAGTTACGCTGTTATTGCCCCCGAAACTCATTGAAAAGTAAAATGGTTACCATCCGACCGACACCTACGGACCAACATAGGAACTTAAAGAGTCGCATGAAACAACACAATAAAAATAGGTAAACATGTTTATACCTAAAAGATCCCCATAACAATATTAAACATCTTTATACGTGCCATTAATTTGGGATTTATTATTATTCGGTTTCCCAGTTACAAAAAATGTAAATTCTAACCCGGAGCTCTTCTGGAAGATTACCAGAACAAGGACAACAACAGCTACCCTGCTTGCTATTTTCTTCTGCCTGCTTGGAGTATTTCATCTCAACCATACCTGTCGCCACTGACTTTATAACAGTACACTCGATACCAGCTATCTCTAATCTGCCGCGATGGCACCCGATGATAAAATGAAGGGATTAATCCAACTAGATATTTATTACGCTTGTCAACAAATCCGCCATGGCGTCCTTCTTATCGAAGTAGAAATGAAGTGTGCATGATGAGAATGTATATATGATTTGTAGCTATGAATAAACGTACATGCATGATTAAATTTATGTACATATAAATATGCGTTGCGTGTGTATAACTCGAGACATGGAGCGAAGAGTTAATCTCGGTGTTTAAGAGATTTTGTACAAGGTACAACACGGTAATAAATAGTGACTGCCTGTGAGCAATTATTGTGACTGTAGTGGGTCGCAAAGGTTCTTCCAACGCATTTATTTTATTATATTTGAGCGAGATAAAAAAAAATAATGACCGATCACTGACAAGGGAAAAATCAAGACTTCGCACGCACCACGCCGAGCGGTAAATTTTTGTGAGTTTGAGTAATGGTCTCGACTTGCATACGCAAGTTAGGGAGTTTATCTAAAGCATTATTTTTATATATGTTATTTAAATTATTCCTACGCTCTCAAAAGAAGGAATGCAAAAAAAATATGGTCAACGGAATTTGCAACAAAAGTTTCGGTCGGCGGTGCGTGCAAACTCTTGAATTTTACCTTTAAAGAATAAAAAAATAACTTAGGGAGATTACAGGTGTTGTAAATTGCTTAGTGAGATTAAGATGAGAGCTACATAGGGAAGAAAAATGAATAAAGTCGTGTATCCATATATTAGGTGTAGCATTTTTGCTGGGGTACAAAAAATCAAGTACCGAGTTTGAAAAAGTACGACTCGCTCTGATTAAAATATAAACGCCATTCCTAAAAAGATCCATTTAAAAGAATCATAAAATACAAAATGTAATAAAAGTCATAATGCGTCTAATTATACTACAAAACCATTAAATTTTGTGGGTTGTCTAATTCACCTGGTAAAGAAATTAGCAAATAGAAATGTTTAGGTGTGTGGAAATGGGGGGAGGGGGGATTCTGTTATAGATATTATTTGATAGTGACTTGTTTCTATAGACTTGAATTCATTTTAACTCCTTCAGAAATGTGCATTGTATTTCGAACTATTGATGACTATAATAACTAGTTACAATACCTTACCTACCACAGGAAGGCTTACTCCTTATTAGACAAGAAAATATCTTGAATTCAAACACTGTTCCACGTAATTTATCTCAACATTGGAGTCAAGTCGAATCACCGATGGGGCATTCGCCGAAATACCACAAACACGTCTGAATCAGTCACATTAGAACTGTGAAATGTTTAGAATAGAAATCTGAACTTCTTGAATAATGACACAAAATGGTTATGGCAACCATTTATCAGCGGTACCTCGATTTTAATTCCATGAACGTTTCCAAATAATTGAAACACAAATATGCTAAAAAATATTACACATTCTTTAGTCACACTAATGGTCTCATACTTATAGGACACCACGAGCTATTTGGATACCTTAAAATAAATGTTTACTAGTACGATTTTGTTTGCTGTACGATAACTGCACCGCGAAAAATATTTCAGCTCGTTCGTTTGGCAGTGTTATGCCATGGCTGTTTTTAGTTGGCTGTTTGCTTATCTTTGGTTTTCTTTGGAATTTTGTAAACAAGTGCCAAACTAAGAAAATTCATTATTTTTCGTAAATTCAACAAAAACATTTTTTTTATATTAAACTTTAAGTTAACACTATTTTCAGAACAATATTAAGCTCATGTTCGTATTTAAAGTACAATTTCTTGTTGAAATTAGATAGTATTAATCACTCTTCGAATTCTCGTTTGTATTTCTTTTTTTATAAGGATTCATAAATCAACATATAATATTGAATATCACATATCCGTCCATTCATTGAAACCTGCCAAATTAGGCTTGTAATTGGATATATATATATATATATATATATATATATATATATATATATATATATATATATATATATATATATATATATATATATATAGAGAGAGAGAGAGAGAGAGAGAGAGAGAGAGAGAGAGAGAGAGAGAGAGAGAGAGAGAGAGACAACTTTCTATTCTTCTAACTGTATTTTTTATTCCATCTTGTAGATGGTAGATCATTTGTCCTGTATTCATCTCTCTTTTAAGTGAATGGGTTTGGTAAAAACCAAACTAAATTGCTGAGCTTTCGATTTTATTCGATCATCTTCGGAGCGACTGAATGAAAGAATCTTGAAAGAGAAAGATAGAATAAGAGGGGAAGCTGTTTAGATGAGAGGGTGGAGGGTAATAGTGAGAAAAGGAAGGAAGTGGTAGTCTGATATGTATGTGTGTGGGTGCCCGGTGACCGGGCCATCTCCCTTTGTTATTTTGTATATTTTTTCGTATTTGTTTAATGTTGTCCTATTGCGGGATCTTTTTATTATTTTGTATTTTTATTGACATACTAATTTGTCCCAATTGGGGATTTTTTTAATATTATTATTTCGCAATTTTTTCTTTCCTTTTATAAAGTTGTACTTTGGCACAGGTTCCGTTGTTATGGTGCTGGGGAGGTATCTTTTATATACACCTTCCTCTGCCTCTGGGTCTAGAGCCGCTAGTCTTCATGGGGAGAATAGCCTCTAGTCTTGCCCAGATGTCTCGACCTTTTTTATAGAAGTATGTGTTTACTAGTTCAAGACCTGTTTCTTCATGGAGGCTTCTTGAGGTCCGATACTCATCCGGAGGCCTCGAATTTGCACTCTCTGGAGTCTTGTCATATTTTTCCTTGACGCCGCGTTGAGCAGAATAGCAGGGTACACCAGTTTCGATCTGACTAAACTGGTGTACAACTTCTTTTTATTGGTGGTGCTGAGGTTTCTGAATTGGAGGAGTTTGTCGAGTTCAGTGTTGGCGTATCCAATCCTGGAGCTGACGTGTCTGTTCATGCCAGTAGTGGCAAGTTTGTAGCCGAGGACTGACACGTGCGGTGAGTAGTCAATTTCGGAGTTTTCTAGATTGAGAAGGACGGAACGACGTCTCCCTAATGCGGTTGCTGAGAATTTGGATACGTTGGTATGTATTTTCCAGCATTTCTCGAACCTGGAGATTCTTTCAGTTTCTGCTGTCGTGGTTCTGGCTATCATCCTCGCAGAATTTGTTCTCCGAACCACAACTTGGGTAATATCATCCGCATATTGGATGGTGAGAGTTCTCCCATCAGTTGGTTTGGGGACGTCTCTCGTAAAGATGGTGTAGAGAGTGGGACTGAGGCAGCCTCCCTGAGGGACGCCGGACAGAAGCTCGAAGGCTTCCCCTGTATACTTATCGTAGGCAATGACAGCTTGCCTGCTGGTCAAGTAGCTACAGAGGATCATTTCGAAGTAGGGATTTTGTACTTCAGGCCGTAGATCCAAACTTTGTCGAATAGCGTCTTTTAGTCTCTGCAAACGACGTCGATCCATCACCCCCTGGCACGCTCTGTTGCTGCCTGTTGAAGCATCTGAGGTATGGCTATTTCCGTGCTTCGGTGTCTTCTGAATCCGTGATTTTCCTCATTCAACAGAAAGTTCTCTAAAAGGTGTTTTGTCCAGCAATGAGATACATTGGCCGTCGGAAATATTAAAGTTGAGAATTTCTTTTATAAGTGCCGATTCAATTAATCGTCGATGTATATAATTGTTGGACTTATAAACTATTTTAGCATTATCAATATCCTATAATACCTTAATAAGCAAGAAATTAATACTCCGTTTATCAAAAATACTGACACATTCTCGCATAATCCACCTTAACGCTACTGATTTGTGTGTTTCTACGTTAAGCAACTTCTGTATCTCACTTGTTCACTAGCGATTGAAATGATGGATGCCTCCGTCGAAATCTGGTTTCGCATATATAATTAGTCCTATTACTGTGGTTTTATCCATATATATATATATATATATATATATATATATATATATTCTACTCGCGAGGAATGAGTCATTTACTAGAATTCTTAAATACATGAAAGTCAACGTTGAGGGTTGGAGTAAGAAAGGATAAAGAGAAGCAAACATAGGCCTATTTAACGGGAAGCCTATTTTTATCCTAATTTCTGATGAGCTAGTAAATATACTTTATGCACTCAACAATGTTTCTTTCAAATTGTTGTTATTTTGAATTAGTATTGTGGTATTTCTTCAATCTATTCTATGATTTTTCGTAGACAAATGTATAAATAGAGCACTACTTTCTATTCCTAATCCGACATTACCAGGGTTGTTTCACCCAAACGCTGCCTTTCGTACAGTAGTTTTCAACCCTTTTATGATACTGGCACTCTAATTGCTATCTAGAAGCATCCGTGGCACACCGATATAAAATAATTTACGTATAAATACTTAATTGCGTGGAAATCGCTTCAATTTTAACCACGATTTACATTTAATCTAATTTAATTGAAATAAGACATAAAAATTTAAAATAAATAAATTTTTAAAAGTTTAATGAGAAATTTGAGCTTGATGATTATAACATAATTCTCTAATATTGGGACGGACGCATAGTTGACAAGGCAACGTTCATTTCTTCATTCACTGTCTGCAATCTTTCTCTTTTTGTCATTTTTTATGTTGCACAATTCAGAGAAGTGAGTTTCAAAATACTTTCAAGTGCGTTTAGATTTTTTTAAGAAATGTTATAAATATATATATTTTTTCGCAATTTAGGCATTCTAAAAATTATTTCTTGGTCGTTCTTGCGGCACCCCGGTTGTAAACCACTGCTTTAGTAGATTGTCCAATATAACTTACCACAATCATACCAATTAACTTAATACACCCTTCCAGTTTAGGCCATTGTTGCTAATTACGTAAAGAATCCTGATATGTGAGTAAAGTATTGATAAGTACATATGCATTTACCGACTCGCATCCATCCCATACTTATATGGGTTAATTAAAACCAATGAACCATCTAATCCGATCCGTCCAATTATTTAATTAGTTCGGTTGGATGTGCATTCTTTAATCTCGAAATGGTTGACTAGGCTTTAGTCTCCACTTGTGGATACGATCTTAAATTCGCATATAATTAATATTGTTCATCTACTAGTAAAACTTAATATTATTAGCTCTCACGAAGATTTTATTCTAGTTAGTTGGACGTATGTTTATAGGTGGTTGTCAGATGGTAATTCCTTGTATTCCAAAAGTGGATAGCTCTCTTCTTGCTTGGTAGGCTGGGTAAATTGGATCGGAGATTTCCTCAAAGGTAAAAGGAATCTTGGAGCTGGATTCAATATTCTTTATTCGGCAGGAGCTTGGAATCATTTTCAGATGGTGGTTTTTTTTTATAAAAGAATGCATCCTCAAACGCAGACCAGCCCTCGTTTTACAGATACGACCCGCGGACATGCGGTAGTTTGACTTTTCACTCGAAATTAATTTTTATACATTTAATTAGTTCCCATAATATTAAATTTATTCTTTCTTCTTACATTAACATTATTTTATAGTCAAATTATCTACATATTACAGAAACATATTACATTTGTTGTTTTCATAAGTCTATCTCGTATAATTGCCAACTGTCACCATTTCTCCTATTTAGGTAATCTAAACAATAAATGCCCTTTCTTTTCATCAATTATACCCGATTTATATTAAATTTATTGAGAAGATAAAATGGAAAGTACTATCTATAGGATTTTACACGAATTTTATATTTATTAACTAAAATTTACTATATTCCACTCTTTCGTTTCTTTTTATAAATTCGTTTAAGGTTTCTTCATATACCGGTAGTAGAAATTAAAATTATTTAGTTAATGGTAAAAATAAGCAAGTGATTGAGAGAATGACAATAATTTGGAGAAATATAACTAGGCTATTTAATTGTGATTATAATGCAAAAGAGAAGTATTTACAATTTGTGAAAAGTGCTCCCCTTACAACACTTATCATTTGTATTCCCTTTACATGGCATGTTATTTTGGTTTACCGGGAACTCATTATAAGATTTCGAAGTGCTCATTTTTTAGTTCTCTTTGGTTGTCTCATTCAATCTTGCAATGTGAGCACTCCATATGTTAACTTTTCTCTAGTTCCCATAGACGATTTACTTAGTGAGATTCGTAATAACAACACTGCAATAAAAAAACGACAAATTTTCTTTCATCAACAAATTTCCCGCAAAGAAATTCGGTATGGCTATGGGAGACTCTCTCTCTCTCTCTCTCTCTCTCTCTCTCTCTCTCTCTCTCTCTCTCTCTCTCTGTCTGTCTCCCTGTCTCTCTACCTGTATGTCTGTCTATTTCTCTGTCGCTTTCTGTCTGTATGTCTGTCTGTCTGTCTCTCTCTCTCTATCTGCCTGTCTCTCTGTATCTTTGTCTCTCTTAGTCTCTATCTCTGTCGCTGCCAAGATTTCCAAATTTGCCGACGATACCAAGCTTGGTATGAACGTTGCAAAGGATGGAAATACTGCTCGCCTGCAGGAAGATCTTGGGAAGATTGAGGAGTGGTCTGATACGTGGCAAATGCCTTTTAACGTGAACAAATGCAAAGTGATGCATACCAGCCACAGAAACCCCCAATTTCAGTATATCCTTAAGGGCACTGCTCTTGAATCGAGTGACACTGAGAAGGACTTTGGTGTAACTATCACTAGCGACCTCAAGTTCTCGAAACAGTGCATCGAGGCAGAGAAGAAAGCCCAAAGGATGTTAGGCTACATAAAGCGTCAGTTTGGATACCGTAACAAGGAGATAGTACTTTGTCTGTACAAATCCCTCGTTCGGCCGCACTTGGAGTATGCCGTACAATTTTGGAGTCCTTCGTTTCGAAAGGATATCGCAAGGTTGGAACGCGTACAAGACAGGGCAACCAAGCTGATTCCCTTTATCCGACATAAAAGTTATGAGGATAGACTAAGGGAATTAAATATGTTCTCGCTGGAAACCCGTAGACTGCGTGGTTAGCTCATCGAAGTTTTCAAAATACTTCGGGGGTTCGACAATGTTGACTACCGGGATATTTTCACACTGAGTGAGAACAGAACCCGCAATCACGGCTTCAAACTTGAACTCAAGCGTTACAACCGCAATCTCTGTGGAAATTTTTTCACTTACAGTATCTGCGGTAAGTGGAACGCACTTCCAGTGGAAGTTGTCAACAGTGAATCTGTTGACCAGTTCAAGTCAAGACTAGACAAAGTCTTGAAAAGTGGCCGTTTAGGGACGCAAAACAATTGAGCAGCCATGTGCCTGCTCGATTGCTAGTCCAAAGGTACCCTCTTTGAATGGACCGTAAGGTCTCCTAGGGTACTTCCTTTCCTTGTTACTCTCTCTCTCTCTCTCTCTCTCTCTCTCTCTCTCTCTCTCTCTCTCTGCCTCTCTGTATCTTTGTCTCTCGAGGTCGATCGTGACTCTTTTGGGGATACTGAGACAAGGAATAATATTAATTGACCCGGTACACAAATACCCATCTGGGCAGCATCACCTATTGCAGCAGCGATGCCCATTGTCAGCATGAAAGAAACTTTAAAATTATTTAAAAAAAATGTGGAATCTTCCACGCACCAGATACATAAAATTTCGACATCTATCCGAAAAAAAGCCATAATTTGAGCAAAATATCTCTTCCGCATTCTATTTCAAAAGTACGAAAGAGAAAAACTCCTCAAAATCTTGTAATTTTACTGAGCATCTGAACACACACCACGCTAAATTACACCTTCGCAAATGTGTGTCATAAAATTTCTTTTGATGCCATGAAAAAGATTTGATTCTGCGAGAAATCCTGTAGTTTTAAAGTATCAACTGCCAGTATCCTTCACCCGATCCATCTGACACATTTTTCTTCATTCTAAATGTATTTATTTGATAAGGTCTTCCATGATTATCATCATTTCAGGCAAATTCCTCCCACTCTTTATAGAAACTCTTTCTGAATTTTTGTCGGTCTTGTGGAATTTGTTTCCAATTTTTAGCATATTTTTGAAGATTATTTCTCCATCTTGTTTTCGGTCTTCTTTCTGTCGTCCGTTATCAAGTGGAGTTCAATCGATAATTTTTCTGGTCCATTTATAGTCTTTGAATCTTGCCGTATGGCCTGTCCAGCTCCATTTCAGCTTTTCATTACGTCCGCTAATATCTTGAAGTTTGGTTTAGTTACCTATCCAAATAGCTGGTTTTCTGTGGCGCCGTCTCCATCATAATGCATCCATGGGATTTTTGTGTTGTTCTAACTTTCAATGTAAGCTTTTTGGTCAAGTTTCAAGTTTCTGCTCCATTCGTCATAATTATAATTAAACGGGGAATTATATCTTGGGGCGTAATCAGCTAAACATCCAATGATATCAAAGATAATAGCCATAATAGCAATTGAGGAATCTGTCTTCCTGAGAATTACGAGTTACTATCAGAGGTATCCGTCGTTGCCCGGGATAAAAAGTCCTTTCGCAAATAAATACAGATTCATATTTGAAATTCTTATATTTTGGCACAAAAATATCTTTACTTGCTGATTATTATAATTATTTATGGGGCGAAGGCAGATTCAGGAGCGTTGCGCACTTTCCCCATCATATAATATCAAATAATATCATGTAATATAATATGATATGCTTATAATGCTCCGCAGTTTTTCGCGAACGCGGGAATGACCGTTCGTTATGAGCGAACAACGTTGTGGCTGTGGCCACAGAATCAGATCGAGAGTCTTATAGATACAGATTTATTGCACGACAAACATCCATTTAATGATCATGACAATTGCAAGCGGATACAATTAATAACAATAAATTGTGACTTACCATTTGATGGTTAAGAGATTAACTCAAACGGGTGTGAATTACGGGGAAGTAAATATAAAACAATTATAAAAGTCGACATGGTTAAGTATACACAAACACTAATGGATATTGTTGCACGCGCAGAATATATACTTCAATGCAGGAATAAGAGGAGATAGTTAAGATACGATGAAACAATCGAGGGAATCTCAGGGCAACGTATCCTAATGAGGTCAACAGCGAAATCGAAGTAAGGAGAGAGTAGCTGAGGGCCAGTCATCAGGAAGAGCATCGGTGAACTCCGGTGGACGAAAATATTGCAGTAGGCCAAATCTTGGAAATCGCACCCTCAAGCATAGGAAGAAGTCGCGTTGAGGAAATGATACGAAGCATCGCATAGAATTTACCCTCGTCTGCACTCTGCCGCGGTATGCTTTGATTGAGGGCAGATAGCAAGAAAGTGGATGCGATGACTGCCATCGGGTATTGCTATCAGGCTTCTTGGGGCAACCTGGTCGCCCTTTCGAACCCCTCGCAAGGGTATAGTTGACTTCCAGTGCCCGGGGAAAAAGGATGCATTAACCAGTAGTGAAATTAGCCTAAAGTGCAGTGCTCTGTGGGGGAGGGGAAATTGGCCTAAAGTGCAGTGTCCTGGGAGAACAGAAATGTGTGCGCGTGGATGTTAAGAGACTGTTACTGTTGCGATATCTCCAGCGGCAACGGTGAATTGGAGTTGAATCTCCTTACTAAACTATAAGGGGTTATTTCTTTAACATACTGCATCAACATTCTTAGAATTTTCAGTGTAAAATAAATATAACATTCACATAATATGATATTTTTTTAACGAGGAAATTTTTCTTCCCTAAAATCAACCTTGGTCTTCCAAATTGCGGTTGTGTGTTCTAACCACTTAACTCTTTGGTTCTCTCTCAGGTGAGGCCCAAGGACTTTTATGCCCATACCATCTTTACTGGGACACTTTGTATATTTTTTACTCACTGATTTTTCTTTAATATTTATATTACTAGTATTGTGAGGGAACGAACCCTAAGGTCCATCTTGAGCCACCTTTCCCCCTCCCTATAAACAGAGACCAAGTGGGTCTAAGCTAGTTCTCTAAACGCAAGGAGAGAGGATTATTCTCGCGTGGGAAAACTTCAAAGCGGCCGGTAACACCTGTGTTTGATCAGTCGGCCTATTCCCGCTGAGACGCATTTCTCCGACCCTTCCCTGCCTGGAGGCCAGGGTCGACCCGAGAAAAAGTTTCCTCGGTCGTCTTATCTCGTCTGGGCCTAAAGAGACTGGCGCCAATAGTTACTCCCAAGAGACTGCCATGTCTGGGGGCTTTCTAGCGAGGAAACCAGCAGGGTATTTAACCTAAGGTCAACCGTTACTCGTCAGGGAGCACCGCCCACCCTTTCGCGAAGATACAGCCCCTTGTCTCGATTTGAACCTCGGAGTTAGGTCTCGTCGGCTAGATAGATTGTCGTGAGTTTGGCCACAGTCAATCGGCAAATTCGTGAAACGACCTTTTCTTTGGAGAATTGCGCAAACCACTCTTCTCATCCCATCAAGGAAACCTCGTCTGAGATTACTCATCCCAATTCGAGAGTGTCTCACCCAGCCTGGAAATTACCTTACTCGTGCCCCAGGTAATTCCAATCCCCCCGTCAAGAGTACAGCGCCCATCGAGCCGCAAGACTAGCTCGCCTCGTAAGAATCGCTCCTCTCACCAAGAGACAAGCCGTCAAGCCCCTTTTCGAGGATAATCCCCCCTTTTGTCCTCGTCACCTGATATCCTCCGTATTGCAGCTGAAATAGTTGAACACTTAGAAAAAAATAAATTATTAAAGGATTCACAGCACGGATTTATAAGAAAAAGGTCTTGCCTTACAAATTTATTAGACTTCTTTCACTTTGTAAATGAAGAATATGATAATACCAGATCAGCAGACATTTTGTATTTGGATTTCCAAAAAGCTTTCGATAAAGTACCCCATAAGAAATTGTTGACTAAAGTAAGAGCCCTAGGAATAGAAGGAGATGTAGCCAAATGGATCGAGAATTGGCTCACTGATCGCAAGCAGGGAGTAGTTATTAACGGCCAACAGTCAGAATGGACAATGGTAACTAGTGGAGTACCACAAGGTTCAGTCTTAGGTCCCTTGCTATTCATTATATATGTCAATGATTTAGACGATGAGCTCTTGTCAAAAATTTCAAAATTCGCAGACGATTGCAAGCTAGGAAAAGCAATAATAACTGAGGATGATGTTATTAATTTTCAAAACGATATTGATAAAATAGAGAAATGGTCGAAAAAATGGGAACTGCCCCTAAATCTAGAAAAATGTAAAGTAATGCATGTAGGCTATAAGAATCCCAAAGCGAATTACAAAATTTTTGATCAAAATATTAGCATAACCAATGGTGAAAGAGACCTAGGGGTTCACACATCTAATGGTCTAAAATTTTCTCAACAATGTATCGAAGTAGAAAAGAAAGCAATGAAGCTTCTCGGATATATTAAACGTCAATTTAGTTTTAAAAATAAAGCTACAATTCTAAATATATTTAATGCATTAGTAAGACCACAGTTAGAATACTGTGCTCAGGTCTGGTCACCATACCTACAAAAAGATATTGATAGATTGGAAAGAGGGCAAGCTAGAGCCACTAGAATGATACCGGAACTCCGAAATTATAAATATGAGAAAAGACTAGATATGCTAAACTTATTTACCCTAGAGAAAAGACGTCTGAGAGGTAAACTGATAGAAGTATTTAAAATAATGAAAGGAGTCAATAATGTTAACTCTTCAACTTGGTTTCAACTTTACACAAATAATACACGAAATAACAGTTTAAAAATCGTCCCAAAGCGTTTCAGAACGAATATATGCGGAAACTTTTTTTCCTATAAAATTGCCAATTATTGGAATCAGTTGCCTGAAGAAGTAGTGGCCAGCAATTCATTAGAAACTTTTAAAAATAAGCTTGACAAAATCATTTCATCGATGAAATAACGAGTGACAAAACATTATATGTTGCTAAAATTAGGATAAACACAGCATGCTGTAAGCATAGATGCATAAAATACCCTGTATAATATGCAAATAATTTTATCATAGGTTTTTATTAGTTTAAGATTTTGATGTAAAATATTGCCCTCAAAGGCAGTTCTCAGACGAAATATAAAATTAAAAATTGATGTAAAAATTAAGTATGTACATATTAAGTTATTTCTGCTTTCCTATAAAAATTCCAGGATGTGTCTTTTGTTCAAACACTTCCAGGTACATATTTTCCTTTTATCGAACCCGTCATTGGGTTGGAGAGGTGGGTGGGGAGAGACTTCATCTTTGCTATCCTATTCCTTATCATTAGGATTGTAGATATTTAATCTAGATAATGACATGAGTACTTCCAATGAAAAGGATCGAATGGTCTTTTGAAGTACTTAGCTTCCTTGTAACTCCTTGTAACTCTTCCCGACCTTTTAATTGGACCCCCCACTGTTTACTAAAATTTTTCCTGTCTGCCAGGTCCCATATTTTGATTCTCATTAAACTGATTATTATTTTATTTATTATTTCATTGGCAGCGACATTATTCTTTTATTCCTTTGCCTTTGTAGACATTTACATAATTAGCATTATTAGTCTAATTAAATTTTATTTTTGTTTTTTAATCTTTCAATAACCTCGAATGAAACCTGGTATTTAAATCTTCCCCCTGGTCAGCCATTAATCTCCTCACGCACTCATCTCTTATTAACCCTGTGTAGCTAGTCTATCCATCTGGCCGCCTGCAACGTAAGTAGACTGCATTCTCCGCAACGAAATTATACCACGGCATAGTTGTCGTGGTATTCATGAGCAGATACCTTTCCCCCAAAAAGGTATGGATAAAGAAGTTAATGTTTCATTATTCACATGATAAAATTTCGAGCAATTTGGCATATCGGTCAAGAGATTTTGTGTCGAGTCTTCCCTGAAGTTGCAGTAAATGAGGATAGTTGCTACTTATTGTCAAGTGACTTAATATAAAAAATAGGCATAATCGATCACGGGGTTCATTAAAATGAACCACATAACTTAAAATACAAGACCATACAACGTAGAACAAGTTCTAAAGTGCCACCATACTCTACAAACAGAACCAGAAGCTGAAGAACTTTATACAACCAGAAAAAGGTCAGTATGAAATTCTTAATGAAAGAAAATTATTATCATAAAGATTGTGAAGCAAGAAAATCAAGACTACTACCTAGCAAAGTGGAAACTCACTTATTACAGCAAAGTTAAACCACATCAGGTGTGACAAGTCGGTGGATCCTACCATAAACTGTACAGGGTAGTCTGAGAGTCTTGTCACCCCCTGTAAATATAGTTTTAATTTTATATTTCAGATGACCGAAAGTCTTGTCACCCTCTGTTAATATTGTTTTAATTTTCCAATTCAGATTGCTGACACCAGCCATCTGAAGGAGGCTGATTGCAAGTGTATTGGCACATTATCGTGTGCATTGTGACACACATTAGCGTGGGAGGATGTGCAACATGACTCCACTGCAAGATTCGCAGACAAGCCCCTCCGAAGAGGACGATACTGCGTTGGGGAACATAAACTGTTTCTGACAGGAACAATTAAGGTAGGAGGTGACAAGAATTTCGGTCCACCCTGGAGTTCCCCACTAAGAAATAAAAGATCTCAAAACATCGGTACTAAAACCACTACTAAATGGTTTATTTAGTAAATACAGCAAATCATACAATACCGAAATCTAATAAACTAAATCAAATTTCCTTTGTGTTGGCAATGCACTTTCTCTCTCTCTCTCTCTCTCTCTCTCTCTCTCTCTCTCTCTCTCTCTCTCTCTCTCTCTTATAAAAGCGAGGAGATAATTATGCCACTATATAAAAGTATTGTCAGGCCCCATCTCGAATACGCTGTACAGTTCTGGGCCCCTTACTTAATAAAAGACATAGATAAATTAGAAGCTGTACAACACAGAGCGACAAAACTTATCCCGTCAGTACGTAACAAACCTTACCACGAGAGGCTAAAAAAACTCAATCTATTTTCCGTCAGAAAACGAAGACTAAGGGGGCAGCTTATAGAGTGCTTCAAAATACTTAAAGGATTTAACAACGTTAATGCCAATAACTTGTTCACACTGACAGGGGAGTGTCCCACCCGTGGGCATGATTCAAAACTTCAGGGTAAAAGAGCCACTATGGATGTAATAAAAAACTTCTTCACTTACTCGATTATTAATGAGTGGAATAATTTGCCAAACGAGGTAGTAGACAGCAGCACTATAGATTCATTTAAAATGAGATTAGACAAACACTTAACAAATATTGGAATTGTTTAGCATAAGCTACAAAATAAAATAATATTACAAAAATATAACTCTTTCAGGTGTATGTAAGTGGTTTTCACATGCATTTCATTTAATTACTATTCAATGCAAATTTCCTTCAGGTACTGTCTTCTTACACCTGCAAGGTACTTTTCCCAAATTATTTCATGTACGGCTTTTGCCGGAGGGAGTGGAGGGTGGGGAGAGCCTAAAACTTTTCTATCCTTTACTTCTACTATTCTATGTGTAAGTGGCAATAGATTAAGGCCAGATCGCCTTAGTCTGGGCCGTAAGGCCCGTGTGATCTGTGTATCTATGTAACTCTATGTAACTCTCTCTCTCTCTCTCTCTCTCTCTCTCTCTCTCTCTCTCTCTCTCTCTCTCTCTCTCTCTCTCTCTCTCTCTCTCTCTCTCTCTCTTGGCATAGACGGAAAGGTAGCCGGCTGGATCGAGAACTGGCTAAGTGGCAGACGGCAACGGGTGGTGGTAAATGGACAGTCTTCTGAGTGGGTGCCCGTTACTAGCGGGGTGCCTCAAGGTTCTGTCCTGGTACCACTACTATTCATCATCTACGTCAACGACATGGACGGTGACATGGTTGCGAAGATTTCCAAATTTGCCGACGATACCAAGCTTGGTATGAACGTTGCAAAGGATGGAAATACTGCCCGCCTGCAGGAAGATCTTGGGAAGATTGGGGAGTGGTCGGACACGTGGCAAATGCCTTTTAACGTGGGCAAATGCAAAGTGATGCATATCAGCCACAGAAACCCCAAATCTCAGTATATCCTTAAGGGCACTGCTATGGAATCCACCGGCACTGAGAAGGACTTGGGTGTTACTATCACTAGTGACCTCAAGTTCTCGAAACAGTGCATTGAGGCGGAGAAAAAGGCCCAAAGGATGCTAGGCTATATTAAGCGCCAGTTTGGTTATCGGAACCAGGAGATTATACTGTGCCTGTACAACTCACTTGTCCGACCGCACCTGGAGTATGCCGTACAATTTTGGAGTCCTTCATTGCGAAAGGACATCGCGAGATTGGAACGCGTACAAGCCAGGGCAACCAAGCTGATTTCCTCTATCCGACATAAAAGTTATGAGGATAGACTAAGGGAATTAGATCTGTTCTCGCTGGAAACCCGTAGACTGCGTGGTCAGCTTATCGAAGTTTTCAAAATACTTCGAGGATTCGACAATGTTGACTACCGGGATATTTTCACACTGAGTGAGAACAGAACGCGCAATCACGGCTTCAAACTTGAACTGAAGCGTTACAACCGCAATCTCTGTGGAAATTTTTTCACTTACAGTATCTGCGGTAAGTGGAACGCACTTCCAGTGGAAGTTGTCAACAGTGACTCTGTTGACCAGTTCAAGTCAAGACTAGACAAAGTCTTGAAAAGTGGCCGTTTAGGGACGCAAAACAATTGAGCAGCCATGTGCCCGCTCGATTGCTAGTCCAAAGGTACCCTCTTTGAATGGACCGTAAGGTCTCCTAGGGTACCTTCTTTCCTTGTTGTTACTCCTTGTTGTTACTCTCTCTCTCTCTCTCTCTCTCTCTCGTTCTCTCTCTCTCTCTCGCTCTCTCTCTTTTGCTCTATCTCTCTTTCTCTCTCTCTCTCTCTCTCTCTCTCTCTCTCTCTCTCTCTCTCTTCTTATTAGTGGCGTGCGCATGAATCTATAAGTTACTACGGCGGTCCGTAGGTCAGTTCGTCGGTCGGATGTTAACCATTTTACTTTTCAATGAGTTTATGAAAGTTTTGAAGGTCGTAAGGTCGTAAGGTCATTAGTCAGAATAATTGAGAGAACGCGACTTAGGTCTGTTGACCTTGTTTTCACCCTAAACATCTTCACTAGCCCTTTCCTTTGCACTTCTCTTCACTACCCTGATGAAATGTGACAAAAAAGTACCAATTGACCAGAACCACCTCGATTGTTTACTGACGTTGCAAAGTCTGAAATCGTTTCTATTTTGGGGACGTTTCTAGTGGACAACGCTCTCAATTTACCCTTAAATTCGTTAAGCTGTTTGCCTGAATGATTTGAAAGGCATTAAATTTCTTTTGATTGTCAAGTATCTGTATGTTAGATATTCTTATCTCGTCAGTTTCTCCTTTTCACTTTAGATCTATGTATTTCAGTCTTCCTTTTGGCCAGCCTGCCATTACTACTTGTTCTTAATAAAACAACTGACTTATCCTCAATATATTTGCTCAATTAATTTTCTTTCAATTCCAGTTGGTCCCATGAATGTTCTGTTGCTTCGATTATGTAGGAAGAAACAAAGGTGTAAAAGTCTGTCCCTTCCACAATTCTACTAATTTACGTCCACCTTCGTTCGCCATGAATTTAGCTTCTATGTTAATTAAATACCCTATCTTTACCCTACAATATTTGCGCTAATCTTCCTCATTCATCTTGACGTTATGGTTTCCTTATACGTATTTATTTGTGGTCCATAGAAGTGCCCCGCTTCGTTTAAATGTGCTGTTTGAAGTGCAGAAGCTTGGAGTATTTTTAGTGAAAACCGGTTTGGTATCTTAAATACGAGTTTAATTATTCGATCGGCTTTCATTATTTTAGTCGCTTCAATATCTTAATTAATAGTTTGAATTTTCTTCGAGAGAGAAATGGCGGTGAGGAGAGAGAAATGGCTGTGAGGAGAGAGAAATAGCGGTGAGGCTAAACGCGAACGATGACAGCAGCAGAACGAACCTTTAAAAACAGGTGTTGATTAACACCTTTACAAAAACAAATCTACCTGAGCCCCTAGAGGTGAGGCTCTGCTCCGTTACGATTTTTAGCGTTGTTACTTAAAACTAAAAAAACAAAAACCAACGAGGGGATCTTCGTAAAATGTTTGTAAGGAGAAAAATGTGAAGAAAGTCGTGAAGAGAGAAGTGACAGTGTCGAAAATATATCTAGCCGCAAATCCACCTTAGAGTGTTAGGGTTGGAAGGGCACGCGCTCATCCTAAGGGGGACCTCAGGAAAGCTGCACACTCTTCCGTCCCCGGGATCGGTGGTAATCTATTCATTTAACCCAGGGATGGGCAATAATTGTAAACAGCGGGCCACACTGAAACTTATGTAAAGCTTTGCGGGCCACACTGAAGTTTGAGTAAAGTTTTGCGGGTCACATTGAAGCTTATGTACAGCTTTGCGGGCCACACTGAAACTTATGTAAAGCTTTGCGGGCCAGACTGAAACTTATGTACAACTTTGCGGGCCACATTGAAGCTTATCTAAAGCTTTGCGGGCAGAAGTAAAGCTTATGTAAAGCTTCGGAGCAACATTGAAGCTTATGTACAGCTTTGCAGACCAGATTGAAGCGTATGTAAAGCTTTGCGGGACAGATTGAAGCTTATGTACAGCTGTGCGGGCCAGATTGAAGCTTATGTAAAGCATTGCGGGCAACATTGAGGCATATGTAAAGTTTTGCGGGCCAGATTGAAGCTTATGTACAGCTGTGCGGGCAAGATTGAAGCTTATGTAAAGCATTGCGGGCAACATTGAGGCATATGTAAAGTTTTGCGGGCCATATTGAAGTTTACGTAAATTATTGCGGGCGACATGGAAGCTTATGTAAAGGTTTGCGGGCCACGTTAAAGCTTATGTAAAGCTTTGCGGGACACATTGAAGCTTATGTAAAGTTTTGCAGGCCAGATTGAAGATTATGTAAAGCTTTGCAGGCCAGATTGAAGCTTATGTACAGCATTGCGGGCAAGACTGAAGCTTATGTACAGCTTTGCGGGACACATTGAAGCTTATATACAGCTTTGCGGGCAAGATTCAAGCTTATGTACAGCTTTGCGGGACACATTGAAGCTTATATACAGCTTTGCGGGCTAGATTGAAGATTATGTACAGTTTTCCGGGCCACATTGAAGCTTAGGTAAATCTTTACGGGCCACATTGAAGCTTATGAAAAGCTTTGCGGGCCAGATTGAAGCTTATGTAAAAGCATTGTGGGCTACATTAAAGCTTATGTAGTCTTTGCAGGTCAGATTGAAGCTTATGTAAAGCTTCGCAGGCCACATTGAAGCTTATGTACAGCTTTGCGGGCCACATTGAAGCTTATGTACAGTTTTTCGGGCCACATTGAAGCTAATGTAAAGCTTTGCGGGCCACATTGAAGCTTATGTAAAGCTTTGTGGGCCTGAGTAAAGCTTATGTAAAGCTTCGCGGGCCACATTGAAGCTTATGTAAAGCTTTGCGAGCCGGATTGAAGCTTATGTAAAGCTTTGCGAGGCAGATTGAAGGTTGGGGTAAAGCATTGTGGGCCACATTGAAGCTTATGTTAACCTTTGCAGGCCAGATTGAAGCTTATGTACAGCATTGCGGGCAAGACTGAAGCTTATGTACAGCTTTGCGGACTAGATTGAAGATTATGTACAGTTTTGCGGGCCACATTGAAGCTTATGTAAATCTTTCCGGGACACATTGAAGCTTATGTAAAGTTTTGCCGGCTGAAGTGAAGCTTATGTAAAACTTCGCGGGCCACAATGAAGCTTATCTACAGCTTTGCGGGCCAGATTGAAGCATATGTAAAGCTTTGTAGGCTACATTAAGGCTTATGTACAGCTTTACGGACCGGATTGAAGTTTATGTAAAGTTTTGCGGGCCAGATTGAAGCTTATGTAAAGCATTGCGGGCAACAATGAACCATGTGTAAAGTTTTGCGGGCCATATGAAGTTAATGTAAGTCATTGCGGGCCACATGGAAACTTATGTAAAGCTTTGCGGTCTAAATTAAAGCTTATGTACAGCTTTGCGGTCCACATTGAAGCTTATGTAAAGCTTTGCAGGCCAGATTGAAGTTTATGTACAGCTTTGCGACCACATTGAAGCTTATGTAAAGCTTTACAGGCCAGATTGAAGCTTAACTAAAGCATCGTGGGCTAGATTGAGGCTTATGTAAAGCATTGCGGGCCATATTGAAGCTTATTTAAATCTTCACGCGCCAGATTGAAGTTTATGTAAAGTTTTGCGGGACATATTCAAGCCTATGTTCAGCTTTGCGGGCCAGATTGAAGCTTATGTAAAGTTTGCGTGCCAGATTGAAGCTTATGTTAAGCATTGCTGGCTACATTGAAGCCTATGTAAAGGTTTCTGGTCCATATTGAAGTTTCAGTAAATCATTGCATGCCACATGGAAGCTTATTTAAAGCTTTGCGTGCCACATTGAAGCTTATGTACAGCTTTGCGAGCTACACTAAAGCTTATGTAAAGCTTTGTGGGTAGCATTTAATCTTATGTACAGCTTTGCGGGCCACATTGTAGCTTATGTAAAGCTTTGCAGGCCACATTGAAGTTTATGTAAACCTTTGTGGGGCAGATTGAAGCTTATCTTAAACTTTGCGGGCCAGATTGAAGCTTATGTAAAGGATTGCGGGCCACATTGAGCTTATGTAAATCTTTATGGGCCAGATTAAAGCTTAAGTAAAGCTTTGTGGGCCACATTAAAGCTTATGTAAAGCTTTGCGGGCCACATTGAAGCTTATGTAAAGCTTTGCGGGCCAGATTGAAGCTTATGTAAAGCTTTGCGGGCCACATTGAAGCTAATGTAATGCTTTGCGGGCCACATTGAAGCTGATGTAAATCTTTGCGGGCCAGATTGAAGCCTATATAAAGCTTTCCGGGCTAGCTTGACGCTTATGTAAAGCTTTGTGGGCCAGATTGAAGCTTATGTAAAGCTTTGCGTGCCACAATGAAGCTTATGTAAAGCTTTGTGGGCCAGATTGAACTTATATAAAGCTTTGCGGGCCACCTTAGAGTTTATGTAAAGCTTTGCTGGCCGCACTTAAAAAGATGTAAATTTCGAATACATATAAGTTAATTGCAATTACATTTGTGTATTTGTATGCAATTACAACATAAGCATAGATATAACTACTCAATAATAACTAAGGATATTTTTGGCATACCTTTGCTACCCTTTTTAAACTGTTTCCACACTTATATCAGTGTGGGGACATACTTTAACGCGGAATACCAACCACAATTTACAATTTTACATCATATGATCCAGGCATCTCTCATCTACTTACTAACCACAGTCAATGTAGCTTAACTTTCCTGAGCGAAAGAGTAGTTATAAATTATCGTATTTTAAAGATCATTTTACCTACGAATCAAATATTTTTGAAAATGATGGATTTAAGAATCTAGAAAAAAAAATAATGAGATGAGATTTGGGCAAATGTTCAGTTATTAATTTTCAATATTTGGTCGAATTCTGAAATGAAACGCGAGCCACCCAAAAAAACTTCGCGGGGCGCATGCGGCCCGCGGGCGCAATTTACCCACCTCTGATTTAAACCCTCGTGCATTGTGCCTTTCATATATTTTCATTTCCACTAACTTTACCACTTGTTTTAGCAGTCTATTTTTGTTTTTATTAATAAATAAAAAACAGGATAAAATAAAAAACTTCCTTGTATTATGTACAGGTTCCTACTTATGGTTCATTGTAATCTTTGTACGAACTTGTTCCACGAACCCCACGATACCGCTTCCCTCCCCCTTCTGATCACTGTAGCATTTGCAATGTTTGCTTAGTCTTTGTCACATTTAGCCCTTTTCGTTATTCGTATTTATTCCCCCTTTTCCTTTGTGTCTGTCCTCCGTTCGTCCTGAGAAAAAGAAATATCTCGTGGATTACAACAGTTTCATTTCGTTCCCCATTTGGGTGTACTACAATTAACAAACTTCCAGATGTCAGCTACAGCATATTTGTCCGTACAATTGTGCCCCTTCGTGCGGGATGAAAGCACTAGAAAAAAAAATTGCGGTTAAACTATTGAAATTATAACACGGAAACAAAACTTATCATTGCAATCTATTCCTGTGAATAGTTCGTGATGATGAAACACGCGAGTACCAACATGATCCATAAAATCAACAACAACCAAAACATGTGTACCAATATGATCCAGAAAACAACCTTCAAAATTGTGAGTACCAATATGACTCAGAAGATCAAAAACAATCTACACATGAGTACCAATATGATCCACAAAATCAACATCACTCAAAATTTTAAGTACCAATATGGTCCAGAAAGATCAACAATAATCAAAGTGAGTATCAATATGATCCAGAAGATCAACAACAATCTACACATGAGTACCAATATTATCCCAAAGATAAGCAAGGATAAAAACCCGTCAGTGCCAATATGATGTTGAAAATCATCAACAATTCGAACAACTGATTACCACTATGATCCCAATGGTCAACAACTAATGGGAATTGTTGTTTGGTCCGAGTTTCCACAATTTGTGTTTTTGAAGGAATTCAGCATTGCGAAACTCGGTTATTTTGCCATTGTTTGTGAGACTTGGTCTTGTTAACTAATTCGTGTTATTAAGTTGGTAGCTCTGTTTTGGGCTGTGAATTTAGATGAGGTGTGACTTCGGTGCTGTATACATAGGAATTGCCAGGTAAAAAGCACCGACCTGACCAAACTCAGATATATTGATTGTGGAATTTATACAATGAAAATAGTCATTTTAGCAGCATTAATTCGTGACTTCTCATCATGTGAATCTCCCCAAGAAAAGAACTGGAAGTCTATAATACGGTGCTGCCTGTTCATATATCGACTTTATTTTAATAGGATCTGTACATTCTAACATGCTTTTTGACCTTTAAAAAAGCCAAAAATCATAAGTATTTTGAGGTAGGATTTCGGGAAGCTTTGCTGCATGACCTTTTATTTTTCTGCCTTGAAATCGGCCAAAAGAACCAGTTTCGGGATCCCTTGAATCATATTTTGCACTATAACTTTTTATCTAAACAGAATAGAGTAACAAAACTGATACAATTATAATAGTCTTGGAACAAGAAATAGCACATTGGTACATACAAAGTTTTCAGAAATATCACAAAATTCGTTTTCTCACATTCAAAGCCTTATTCATGACACAAATTTGAGATTAACATTTTGTCACAATTTTAATTGATCAATAAGTGAAAGCATTACATAGTGATTAATTTCATAATGACATTTACACAGTCAGTTGTTGAGAGTTTGTTTCTGTAAGCAGTAAAAGCGGCGTCTGTTGAACTCCACAACTTGAAGGAGATAGTCATATTGCTTAGCATCTGTTATGACATTTGCAAAGTCGCTCATCATCTTGACACAACATTCAGCAATGTCATTCACCGCTTTTATATTCTTAACATAGTCCAGCGAATTTATGTAGCCCTCATTCTATGGCCAAGAAGTGACAGGTTCCAGAAGACACTCGGATCGAATGTTCAGTGTCTCCAGCAGAAATGTGATTCCGAGTCAATGAGATAACCAGGGTCATCTTAGCCGTCACTCTGGAATAGAGGCTTTTCTGTTCTGAAGCTGTCTGGTTTCTCGGTGGCATGTAACTGGGAAGCAATGTTTTGTTTCAATGTGTCATTCAATCTATGTTGAAGATACCAAATGGTACGACTTCTTACGCCAGGTAGCATTTGTGATATTCATCTTATTAAGTACTGCATCAGCAAGCTCTGAGCCAGTTTTCCTGTACTGGAGCATCTACAGCAGACATTGGCATCACCCATACAGGAAGGTATAAGAGCACAAAGAAGGCGTCGAGTCTTTCCAGCTTTGATACAGTGTTTTCGTCGTACTTAATTAGAGCTGAAACATTATCTTTTTAATGGAGTACGAGTTTGTGGTCATCCATCTGGCCTGATGAATTGCACCTGGTCGATTCCACTGAATACCTCGAGGAGGCATTCATTCAAGAGCAATGACTGTCAGATCAGTCATTTCCCTGTAGACGGTTCGTGAATCCTTTCTGCTGTTAAAATGTCTTGGAGTATTTCTTCACTGTTGTTCTTTTTTCCCGTTCGCCATTTGCTATTGATAGCCAGCATCTATGGATTTTCCTTGAACAAGTCAGTCCAAACATCCATCAGATGCTCAAACCAGGAGTTATATGGCCGCGTCACCTTTACAAAAAGCTTCTGCCAAACTGTTCATACTAGGATTTCAGGGATGTGATGTCGACAGGCCAGATAAACCACAGTTTTGCCCACCATTTTCTCTTGCCGTTGGCAGCTCCTCTATGAAGTTTACTTATTAGATGTAGTGTCGAGAACAAGGACACTAACATTATCCGTAAGTTCCCATGTGTCCAGTAAAGCCATTGAAGCCTCGGTCTGAGCTTTGCCAGAAGAATTGTCGATGACTGGTACTCTTAACAGTGGCGGCTCGTGTATAGGCACCGCGGGACTGCAGCACCCCCTATTTTCACTAGATATTATCGATGACATTTAATATAATGAGACCTTTTCAATCCCGTGCCCATCAGGTCACGAGCGACTCTGTACATCTCACTATGTCGGTCGGTCTCCGTTTTTTTTTTGTAATCACATTGTAACTATTCGGCCGATTCTACCGAAATTTGAAACCATTATGTTGTTTTACATTCTCTTTCAAATGATATAATTGCAAACGTCCTATCAAGGTTATCTTAGGAATTATTTTGTTTTGGCAATAACATCAGAAATTTTTGGCCGATACTCTGCTAGACTAAACTAGGCTATAATATGCTATACTCTGCTAGGTAAGCCTAGAATAGGCTATGCCATGCTAAGCTATTATAGGCTAGGCTATACTATGCTAAGTTATGCTAAGATATAATGTACAAGGGTAAGATATACTATGCTAATTTAGGCTTTAATATGATATGCAAGGATAGCATATAGTATGTTAGGCTAGACAATAATAAGCTATGCTTGACTAGGGTATAATAGTATAGTATAGGCTATACATGTCTAAGATAGTTAATGCTAGGCTAGGTTAAGCTATACTAGGCTAGGGAGGGCATGAAAGGCTATACTAGGCTAGGCTACGCTATGGTATGCTAGGTTATGCTATGATATACTAAGCTATGCTACACTAAGCTTGTCTTCTCTATACCAGGCTAGGATAAGCGAGGTTTTACTAGAGTAGGCTAGGCTATGCTATGCATGCTATGTAAGACTAGGTTAAGATCTAATAGTCTAGTTTAGGCTCGGCAATACTATGATATACTATACTATACTATACTAATTAGGCTAGAGTAGGGTAGGGTAAGGTAGGCTATGATATACTATACTATACTATACTAATTAGGCTATAGTAGGGTAGGGTAAGGTAGGCTATGATATACTATACTATGCTAGAATATACCAAGATAGGCTCCAGTGAACTAGGCTAAGCTAGGCTATACTAAGATAGGCTATACTAGACTAGGGTAAGCTAAGCTAGGCTAGACTAAGTTTGAATATACAATTGTAGGCTGCGCTAAGCTAGGCTAGGTTATACTCTGCTAGGTAGGCTAGACTATACTTTAATAAGCTAGGCTAGGCTAGGCTAGGATACACTGTGATAGGATGAGGTATACTATATTAAGCTAGGTTATTCTAATATATACTATGCTAGGCTATATGTGCAAGTCTATACTAGGCTAGACTAGGGTATACTAGGCTACTCTAGGGTATACTATGATATTCTAGGCCATTTTATGCTATGATATACTAGGCTGGGCTATACAAGGGTATGCTATGCAAGGCTATGTTGGACTACATACTACGCTGGACTAGGCTAGATTATAGTGTACCTACCATGCTAAGCTAGGGTAGGCTAGGCTAGGCTAGACTATGGTTGGGTGTGCTATCCCAAGATATACCTACCATGCTAGAATAGGATAGGATATACTATACTAAGCTAGGCTATACTATGCTAGACTAGTTTATACTAAGCTAGGCTAGGTTATACTATGCTTATACTATACTATGCTAATCTAGATTAAGGTAAGGTAGGCTATGGTAGATAGGCTATATACTATGTTAGGCTTTGCAAGGCTAGGCTAGTCTAGGCTACACAAGGATGGGCTAGGCAATACTATGTTAAACTATTCTAAATTATACTAGGTTAGACTATGCTATACTATACTATGATAAGCTATACTATGGTAAGCTTTACTATCCTATATATGCTAGGCTGTACTAGGCTACTTCAGGCTAGGCTTTACTATGGTTTCTAGGCTAAGATAGGTCATAATATACATTCTCTGCTAGGCTAGGCTAGATTAGTCTAGGCTAAGTCATACTATGCCAGGCTAAGCTATACTATATAAGGCTAGGCTATACTATGCTAGCTACGCTATAGTATGGTATGATAAGTTCTACTATTATAGGGAATCATAGGTTAAACTTGGATATACTAAGCTAAGCTAGGCAATCTAGGCTAGTCTATACTATGCTAGGCTTTATTATGCTGGTGAGGTAATACTATGGTAGGCTATCCTACGGTAAGCTAGGTTTTGCCAGGCTACTATTCGAGGCTATAATAGGCTATGCTATAAAATGTTATACTATTATAGACTATACTGGGCTATACCAAGATATGCTATGCTAGGCTATACTATGCTAGGAGATGCTATACTACATATACTGTACTATATTATACTTTACTATACTATGTTTTGCTCTGCTATGCTATACTATGTTTTGCTATGCTATGCTATACTATACTATGTTATGCTATAATATACTATGACATGTTATACTATGCTATAATATGATAAACACCACTATGCAATAATATGTTATGTTATACTATGCTATACTATTCTAGACTATGCAATTAGAGTGTGACCATTTTTTCGCCTTTCCAATTCCATAAATGAGGTGTGACCAAAAGTTAAGGCCAACTATTTAAATTTTTTATTTTTTTTAATATAATTTAGTTCTGCTTTTTAATAAGCTTTTAGAAAGTTGTGACTGTTTAGTCGCGGGCGTCTCTACATCTCACTATGTCGGACAGTCCACGTTTTGCCTTTTATTTTTAATAATATTATAACAATTCAGCCAATTCTAACGAAATTTGAAACCCTTATGTTGTTTAACATTCTCTTTCGAATGATACAATTGGCAAAGTCCTCTGATGTTAGCCCGGGAATTATATTGTTTTGGCAATAACATCATTACTATTCGGCAGATTCCTACGAAATTTGAAACCATTATGTTGTTTTACATTCTCTTTCGAATGATTCAATTGCTAAGGTCTTCCTAAGGTTAGCCTCGGAATTAGTTTTGGGGGCAATAACATCATAACTATTCTGCTGATCTTAACGAAATTTGAAACCTTTATATTGTTTTACATTCTCTTTCAAATAATATAATTGCCAAAATCACCCAAGTTAGCCAGGGAATTAGTTTTTGGGGGGTAATAACATCATAACTATTCGGCCGATTCTAACAAAATTTTAAACCCTTAAGGTGTTTACATTCTCTTTCTAATGATAGAATCGCCAAGGTCCTCCCAAGGTTAGGTTATTCCGGGAATTATTCAAAGTTTCAAAGTCGTAAGGAGATAAATCAGAATAATTGAGGGCACGCGATTTTGGGGTCAGCAGACCTTGTTTCTTCAATTCTTTGTTTATACTTGTACATTATATAATCCTTAAGCTTAATGTCAGTAGCCATCCCCTAGGGCCTAGTTTATGAAAAAATGACGGAAATCCTTCTATAGAACTGCGCAATTCACAGCTCCAGCGACGCGGTGTTTGGCTGTTGTGCGCATGCTCAGATGTCCGAGATAGGAAGCTGCACGCTAAGGGGAGAGAGCACTGTGGCTTACGTAGTGCCGACCCTGGTGTATTGGTGGAAGGTAGTGTTTCTTTTTGACTCCGCGTGTGTTGTGCATAAAAGGTGTTTATATTCTTGAATATGATAAAGCGTAGAATTTAATTCATATTTTTTTTCGGTTCTTTTATTAATTAATTGATTAATTAATGAATTCATTGAGCTGCTGAAATTTATCTTGTAAAATAATCTAGATGATGTTCGTAATGAAATTACGAAAGTGATAAAAATCCTGTGGACAATTCCCATGACTACATCAGAGGTAGAACGCTGCTTTTCAACAATGAAAAGAATAAAAACTTTTCTAAAGAGTACTATAAATTCTGAAAGACTAAAAGCACATGAAGTGCTTTTAATGGAGAAAAAATTTCTCAGTAGGCATCCAGAGATCAAGGAGAAAATAATTAATCTTTTCGCGCAAATTAAAATAAGAAGAATGGATTTCGTTTTTAAAGGAATGGATCAAGCTTGAACTGTAAAAATTTAGGCTATTAGTAAGTAAAAAAAATGTTTGATTTTGTTCTGTTTAGGATTTTAACAAGTTTATCTATAAGTTTTCTTTTTATATGTTTATTTCCTTTTCCACAATATTAAAACAATGCTAAAAAAAATCTGATGCAGCACCCCCATTAATTTTAGCTACGAGCCGCCACTGAGACTCTCAATAACTTTCCTTCAGAGTATGAATCTGGGGGCAGCCACTAGCACAGCTAAAGACTCTGAGGTATTTCCAGGTTTAATGCCCAAGATCTTAAGCAACTTTCCATCCAACTATAAGGCAGTGTATAGCGGTTGGTTTTCACAAAACTTGGACATGCGCGTTAGTTGATATTATTATACCTGGACAGCATTCTGTTGCGACGGGTTGTTGAGGTTGATAGGCGAAGTTATCCATATCAGACCTCCCAGCCTACAAGGTGACAGAAACTTGATTGTTTAACAAACCAAAACACTCAGTTGTATTACAGATGACATCACATTCCATGACTTTCCTTGGAAACATCAAAGTCACACTAGTCATCGTGTCTTGTTGGTTAGTTCAGTCACCTCAGGTAATGTCATTCACAGAAACAGCTGCCTCTTTTCTGCTGCTCGCAGAGGAAGAAAAAAAGTGTGTAAGTTAGGGGAGGAGGTAACTACAGCCCCTAAACCTGAATGCCCCACTATACTGCGATGGGAGCGGTATTGTCAGAGCAACACCCAAGTTCGCGATGCTCCTGTGAGACCTCCACACAATGGGGTACCCGTGCAGAATGGTACTTACACCTGGTACCTGTAGAAACTGCATGTCCTGAACCCGGCATCACAAGTATAATCAAACTAGATTGAGACTCCCTGTGCTTTCTTCCAGGTTGTGTGTTTTACGGAGACGATAGATCAGCGGTCCTCAATTCGTTTCAGTCCACGGACCACCAACCCAATTAAAAAAATGTCGTGGACCACTTCATTTCTGAATAAGGATAAATAAGTATGTATACACAACAAACACTTTGGTTTGGAATACATTTCTTCAAAACAATTTCTAAAATTATATAAAATAATAGCCAACTAACATTTCAATCTGAAATATATTTCTTACAAACATAATTCCTGCAAAATGAATACTTATCTAACTTTTTGCCGTGAAATTTATTTCAAACAAACAGAAATTTGAAATTATGCTGGAGTATACAACTGACAATCACTTTCCCTTCAATTTTACTTAATTAATTTTCCCTTGCAACCAGACTGTTGGATTCTCTTCTCACTCACAAGCTTTTCAATGTTAGGAGTGGTACTTGATAAAACACAACGAATATCGCTTTTCACTGCAATCCTATCCCTCTGTCGACTTAATGTGCAGTAGACATGAAATTCCACTCTCGCACATGTAAGTTGATGCAAATGCCAAAAGATATCTGACTGCATATGATGACATATTTGGGTAAGTACCAACCAAACCTTTCCATGGTAGACCGCTGGTACATATCTTGAACCACCAAATCATTTTTCAGCTCCAAAAAATCCTCCAGCAGATCCTCTGGAACACTATGAACATCCATTGTTAATGGATTTCTGATGAAAGATAACTCATCCCTTGTCATGTCCACCTCTGGAAAGTATTTGTGAAATTCATTCCGTAGCTTTCGTAAATGCTCGAGAATTTGCATCTGAATTCTTTTCTTTTCCCCGAGCATGGCATCCACACGTGGAAATTGAACCTAATTGTTACTTGTGATCCAGAGTTCTAGCTTCTCAAGAAAAGCCTTGATAGTCAAATCGATATAAATATGTTAGTTATAACATATCAAAAGTCATAAGAAATCCCTTCCTGGAAAATGCTTGAAAAATACTAAAATAAATGGTGCGGTAATCGCTCATTTTGGGTGTGGAATCAACGACAGGGAGAACTCTGATCTCAATGAACTTGCTGTCTTATATACTCAGCTAATGGAGAGATCAGTGACTGTCGAGATGCCGTGCAACGCTGAAGTTAGTGTTCAGAGTAAAGGACAACTGAAGGACAAAATAGCATCTTTGATATCTTCTAGCAGCACCGCTGCCCGCTGTTTGCATTATATGGACATGGTGGACGTACTCCGCAAGTTTCTCAGAGCTGAGCGTACCAGAAATCGGACATCACATCTCCAAGCCATTTCAGAAATGCTTCCTTTCATGGCAGCCTCTGAGCACAATCCTTATACCAAATCAGCTCGGATCTATAGGCAGAGAATGTGCAAACTCCATGAGGATCACCCAGAGGTCTACCAGAGACAAAGTGATCGCCTTTGGGCTGGCCTATCTGTAGATCTAGTCATTGAGCAAGTGCTTATGGAGAGCATGAAAACCAGTGGTGGCCTCACAAGAGGGCGAGGGATGACAGAGCAGCGCCGCTTGACATGACTGCTCTCCATGCCAGCATGCGTTGAAATCAACAATGTCATGGAAGAGCTGACAGGGGTGAACCATAGAACTGGTGAGCAGAACAAGCTCATGACAGATGCAAGACAAGCACGTGACATGGACACACTCACAGTTCTGAACTATCTCCAAGCAAGGAACCGCTTTTCCTTATATCCGAGCTTGCACAGTATCTCGACTGAGGTCCGTGCTCATCCTTCTGTGAATGTTGATAAAGCAAAGGCCATTGGAGACACCATCTTGGTGAGCATGGATAGACAGACTACTTCTGAGTGCACATTCAAGAAGAGGGGTCAGGCAATCACCATGGGTATTAAATCTTCAGTGCAGGTTCATAGCGAAGTAGCGCAGATTGATCCTCAACTACTTTTCTAGCGACTCACAATTGCTGCAAAGTCCTCACAAGACCTGACATCAATGTTTAGGTATAAGATGTGTAGTTATCCTCCTGCATTGTTTGACACCTCCCTGCTACTTAGACAGCTAAAGAAGCCAGTGCTAGCAGATGCTATCTGGGCACTTCATACACCTGACATTGCTGGAGTCACAGGCTATAAGTATGTTCATTATGTCCTAGATGGTGGATCACTTGTTCAGCGAATCACACGGGCACATGGACCAACATATATGAACATCTGCAAGCGCTACAGCAAGTATCTCACAAAGAACTATGGAGAGTCTGTTGTCGTGTTTGATGGTTATCAGGAAACATCCACCAAAGAGATGTCACACCACAGACGAGCATGCGGGAGAACCAGAGCAACTGTAACATTTGATGAGAACATGCCTGTTACAATAAACAAAAATGACTTCCTATCCAACAACACAAACAAGCAACAGTTTATCAACATGTTCAGTGGTCACCTTCAGAAGAAAAAATGGCGGACGTACCATGCCCCGGAAGATGCTGATCTCCTCATAGTCCAAAAAGCAATGGAGTCTGCCACCACAACCAGCCCTGTGCTCATTGTTAATGACACAGATTTGCTCGTCCTCCTTATCTACCATGCCAACCTCAAGTCACATGACACTCTTCTCCAAACCTGAGCCAAAGAAGTCACGCATCTGGAAAATCAAGAGTGTCAAGCAGCAACTGGGTCCCAGCGTGTGCACTCGCATCCTCTTTATCGATGCTATAGCTGGGTGTGACACTATATCTTGCCTTTATGGCATTGGTAAAGGACTTCTCCTCAAGAAGTTCGTGACCAACAATAACTTCCGTAAGCAAGCAACATTTCACTCAGAGTAAGCTTCCAGAGCAGAGGTGGTGTCTGCGGGAGATAATGCTTTGCTGTGCCTCTATAATGGGAACCCTGGGGAGGGACTCGACTCGCTTCGGTGCAAGAGCTTTTGTGGGAAGGTGGCTACTAGCACCACTCATGTACAGCCACAGAGTCTGGCATCAACATCAGCAGCGGCAAAGTACCACAGTCTTTGTGTGTATTATCAAGTGCATCAATGGAAAGGAGCTGCAAACAAACTCCAGCCACAAGGGATGCATTTTATAATATATATATATATATATATATATATATATATATATATATATTTTATAATAGGGTAGACATTTTATAATCATAAGCTTCAGCCTATACCTTTTAGTCATACATTGAAGTAAGATATAACACTAATAGTATGTAATAACTTGACATAACAAATAAATTTAATTTTCTTGATTCAAGAATGGGGATGGAAACAGACTGATGAAGGTCTGGTTCCGGTCCAGACAGACCTACCACCTGCTCCCCAGGAACTCCTGAAGGTCATTAGATGCACATGTAAAACAGACTGCAGCAGCCTGAGGTGCACATGCAAAAGGCATAATCTTGAGTGCACTGTTGCATGTGGCAACTGCAAAGATTCAGCATGTGCCAATGCACGTGAAGCTTGTGATAATTATGATGATGAATTAATCATGCTAGCCGAGTGGATACGGCGTTAGCCTCCCAACGTCGCGGTACCGGGTTCGATCCCGGCATGAGCGGACACAAACGTCAGCGCACGTCGAGATCTGGCTACTGACAGGTGGACGCGCTGTGCTCACCCCTGTATTTGGGTGCGTAGATCTTACACTTCTCACCACACACATAGCCAATTATAACACTGCTTTCTTTTGTCTCCCGTCTTCACAGCACAATACACACACACTCTCTGTTCCAAGGAATCCTGCCAATGGGTATCTATATCCACATACTTCTGACCCAGAACAGGTCCCTCTGCCCCGGGCGACGAAGGTTCCACCTGAACGCTGTTTGCTGTCAAAACATAATACTTCCTGACACCTCTCCCCAAATAGGACCGGCTCCTGGTGCCCTCGGACCGACCAGCGGTTGTCATACTGTCCTTTATGTAGATTTCATTATCCGGTGGGGGATCCTCCTGGATTCAAGGAAGGATTGGCGTCGAAAACTACTACTCCTACATTATGATGATGAAGGCAGTGATGATTAAGAAGGGTATTTTTTCTTTGTAAACCCTTTTTAGATTCTTTAAAATTAAATAATAATAATAGAAATTGGATATCAGCATTTGATTTAACTGCTTTGTGGGTTTTCGTTTCCAGCTTACGAAAAATCTTTCTTGCGTTGAAATTCAAGCGTTTTAAGATGATTCTAAATAGAAAAATGCAACTTGCTTTTATTAGATTCGTTATGAGTTGACGTTTCACGATTACACTTATCGTATCTTCAGAACATACTGAGGAAAATTAAATTGATCCACTTTTTGTATACAGTGTTCAGGTATGAATGGAATGGTGGAATAGGCCTACCTGGTTAAGACCACCCTTCAACTTAGCTGCGTGGGTAAGGCCACCCTTCAACCTACCTACGTTGTTAAGCCCCCCCCCCCCTCAACTCAGCTACCTGGTTAAGACCATCCTCCAACTCAGCTACGTGCTTAAAAGCACCCTTAAACTAAGCTATGTTGGTAAGACCACTCTTCAACTTAGCGAACTGAGTGAGACCACCCTTCAACTCATATACATGGGTAAGACCACCCTCCACCTCAGCTACGAGGGGTGGTCAATAAGTTTTGCAATTCGGATATAAGGAAACGAGATATGAAGAAAAGGGTTTTATTATTTTTCAATATAACAACCCTCGACTTCAATGCACTTGCGCCACTTGTCCCTGAGGCTTCGAATTCCCGACAACCAGAAATCTGCCGACTGCTGTTCAATCAACTCCTGGGCGGAGAGCTGGACATCTTCATCGTCCCCAAACAGGCGTCCACGCAGTGCAGCCTTGAGCTGGCGGAATAAAAAGTAATCGCTATGGGCAATTTTGGTTGAGCTCCTCGAATCCGCACTCGCGCAGGGCAGCTTGTGCAACTCTGGCCTTGTGGACTTTGAAGACGTTTAACTCGATCATGGGGCGTGAGGTTTCTAGGGACCCAACGGGCAGAGACCTTGGTCATGGCTAAATTGTCGTGGATGATGTTGATAACACTTTCATGTGATATTCCAAGTTCTCGCTCGATTTCTTCGACCTTCACCCGTCAATTTCGAGGATCATCCTCTCTACACGGGCCACATTGTCCTCGTTGGTCACGTCTGACGGGCGTCCTGGAGGGGGGTCATCTTCAAGGGACTCACGACCATGGCGGAACTCCCTATTTCAGCGAGCACTGGTTGCATAGGAAGGGGCGGTGTCGGTGTACACTGCAACCATGCGTTCATGGATCTCTTTTGCATTCTTGCCTTCCTTGGTCAAAAATTTGATCACTGCGCGGTGCTCAACCTTCTCCATTGTTGAAAAAATTTTCATTGACGATCTGCGATCAGCTACTGCTTCTTAAATAGACGAGGCAGGAGCGTGCGGCTGCAGGTCCTGACTTGTCATAACTTGTCCTAACACCCCCACAAACAACCATCCGCCTTCCTCTGTTTTGCCCAACCGATTCGCAACTTATTGACCGCCCCTCGTATATATATATATATATATATATATATATATATATATATATATATATATATATATATATATATATATATATGATGAATAACACCCACAAGGAAAATTAAAAAACGATTCCGAGCGCTTTCGTCTTTATTTTAAAAGACCGCTTCATGGAATAACGTAAGTCAGGACAGACAATGTCTTAAATAGTAAGGAGTGGGGTGTTAAAACGGTTACCTTCATCAAAACGCTGACTAGGGGGTACAAATTCTTTAAACCCTTTTAATTTGTGATTTAATATAATTAGATATAATAGGATCTAAGCTAAACATCCCAGGGCTAATATTAAAATTTGGGAAAATATTAATAGAGATACACTCCAAAATAGTTCTTGAAATGTAGTTTGTACATTTAATAATAGGTTTAGCACTATTCCAATTAATAGTATGATCCTAGTGAGATCGATCTCATTAGGAAACCTAATGATCTTCCTTACCCTGATAATTTTAGCTTGGTTAGTTTCGATGTATGTTCCCTCTTTACAAAAGTTCCCGTACCCGATCTCCTAAATTTCCTCGAAGAGTACCTCGTTAATGTTGTTCTTCCTATACCGGCTTCCACTATTATTAAACTTATTTCCCTCTGTATTAAAAACTGTAAATTCTCCTTTGACGGTTAATATTACCGTCAAATCTTTGGAATGGCTATGGGCAAAATTGTTTGTCCCCGGTACTGGCCAATCTATATATGGAGTTTTTTTTAATCCAAAATACTTCCCCAGACCAACATAACCCTTATTTTATGGATGCATTATGTTGATGACATTCTTTGTTTGTGGCCTAATAATCTTAATATCAATACTTTTCTCCAAAAAATCAACACGTTAATCCCCTCAATTAAATTTACTTTAGAAAATGAAAAAGATAACACCATCCCTTTCTTAGATATTTTGAGCACCGAACAGACCAAGGTTTCAAATATGAAATTTATAGAAAACCTACAGCCATTGACTCATACATCCATTTCTAATCCGATCACCATAGTAGTATAAAAAAAAGTGTTTTCTCTTCCATGTTTCTCCGTGCCCTTAGAATTGTTTCACCCGAATATTTGGAAAAAGAGGTTGATAGGATATATAATATAGGTTCAAATTTGAGTTACCCTTTCTATGTACTTAAAAAATGTTATAATTTTGCTAAGCGTTCAATTAAATCAACCTAATCGTAACATCCCTAAATTTCATGGCAAAAATGTATTAGTTTTACCTTTTAAACAAAGTTTCATTAAATTACCTCGTTTACTAAAACTTTTGAACATAAATGTTATTTTTAAATACGAAAACACTATCCATCGCTTTCTCGTAAAAAATTCCCCCCCTAAACCAGGCATTGTATATTCTATTGGTTGCAATAATTGTGAAAAATGCTATTATGGACAGACGGTTAAATAATTAAATGTTAGAGTTAAAAAGCACCAAACTAATGTTCGTAATTTTTGTCAACAATCTGCATTATTTTTACATATCTATAGTCAGGATCATACTATTAATTGGAATAGTGCTAAACCTATTATTAAATGTACAAACTACATTTCAAGAACTATTTTGGAGTGTATCTCTATTAATACTTTCCCAAATTTTAATATTAGCCCTGGATTGTTTAGACTAGATTCTATCATATCTAATTATATTAAATCACAAATTAAAGTGTTTAAAGAATTTGTACCCCTTAGTTAGGATTTTAATGCAGGTAGCCGTTTTAACCCCCGACTCAACAAGGAGTAACAACAAGAAAAGAAGGTACCCTAGGAGACCTTACGGTCCATTCAAAGAGGGTACCTTTGGACTAGCAATCGAGCGGGCACATGGCTGCTCAATTGTTTTGCGTCCCTAAACGGCCACTTTTCAAGACCTTGTCTAGTCTTGACTTGAACTGGTCAACAGATTCACTGTTGACAACTTCCACTGGAAGTGCGTTCCACATACCGCAGATACTGTAAGTGAAAAATTTTCCACAGAGATTGCGGTTGTAACGCTTCAGTTCAAGTTTGAAGCCGTGATTGCGCGTTCTGTTCTCACTCAGTGTGAAAATATCCCGGTAGTCAACATTGTCGAACCCTCGAAGTAGTTTGAAAACTTCGATGAGCTGACCACGCAGTCTACGGGTTTCCAACGAGAACAGATCTAATTCCCTTAGTCTATCCTCATAACTTTTATGTCGGATAGAGGGAATCAGCTTGGTTGCCCTGGCTTGTACGCGTTCCAATCTCGCAATGTCCTTTCGAAACGAAGGACTCCAAAATTGTACGGCATACTCCAGGTGCGGTCGGACAAGTGAGTTGTACAGGCACAGTACAATCTCCTGGTTCCGATAACCAAACTGGCGCTTAATATAGCCTAGCATCCTTTGGGCCTTTTTCTCCGCCTCAATGCACTGTTTCGAGAACTTGAGGTCACTAGTGATAGTAACACCCAAGTCCTTCTTAGTGTCACTCGATTCAAGAGCAGTGCCCTTAAGGATATACTGAGATTTGGGGTTTCTGTGGCCGATATGCATCACTTTGCATTTGTTCACGTTAAAAGGCATTTGCCACGTGTCCGACCACTCCCCAATCTTCCCAAGATCTTCCTGCAGGCGGGCAGTATTTCCATCCTTTGCAACGTTCATACCAAGCTTGGTATCGTCGGCAAATTTGGAAATCTTCGCAACCATGTCACCGTCCATGTCGTTGACGTAGATGATGAATAGTAGTGGTCCCAGGACAGAACCTTGAGGCACCCCGCTAGTAACGGGCACCCACTCAGAAGACTGTCCATTCACCACCACCCGTTGCCGTCTGCCGCTTAGCCAGTTCTCGATCCAGCCGGCTACCTTTCCGTCTATGCCAAGTGCTCGCACTTTCCATAGAAGGCGGCGGTGTGGTACCTTATCAAAGGCTTTCGGAAAGTCTAGGTAGACCACATCCACCGCCTTGTCCCGATCGTGCTCACTGAAAACGAAGTGGAAGAATTCTACAAGGTTCGTCAGGCATGACCGTTGCCTTCGGAAGCCGTGCTGGCAACTCCTCAGTAGCAGGTTTGACACTAAATACGACGTCACTTTGTCCACCATGATGCTTTCCATGAGTTTACCGACTATCAAAGTCAGACTGATAGGTCGGTAGTTCGACGGTTGGTTACGATCACCTTTCTTGAAGATTGGAGTCACCTCCTCCTCACGCCAGTCTCTAGGAACGCATTTGGTCCGGATTGACATGTTGAAGATTGCGCTCAGGTGTCGTGACAATTGATCGCGCACTTCTTTCAACACTTTAGGTAGAAACCCATCCGGGCCAGGTGACTTATTCGTCATTAGGTCACTGATCTTCTTTTTGATTTCAACTTCGGTGAAGTCCATATCCTCCAGCTTTTCCCCCGAGTAGGAATCCGTCGGCTGGGGGATGGGACCACATTCTTCAGTAAACACTGAAGAGAAGTAGTCGTTGAGGAGGTTAGCATTTTCTGCATCTGAATGCTTTAATGTCCCCTTCTCGTTCCTCAAAGGGCCAATCGTTCGACGGATTGGTTTACGGCTGTTTACATATCCAAAGAACTCCTTGGGATTCTCTTTACAGAGTCTCGCCACTCGGAGTTCCTCAGACCACTTAGCCGCCCTTATGCTGGACTTCACTCTCCTGGCTAGCCTCCGGTATTCGTCAAAGTCACCCGAGATCTTCGATTGCCGGTACACAGTTCTCTTCTCCCTAAGCAGTTGGCCAATTTCTCGATTAAACCACTTAGGTTGAACAGAAGACAGACGGGGGCATTTCAGAGGGATGAAACGCGATTGAAGACTCATGAATGTGGTTTTGAAACTATTGCACGAGTCTTCAACGGCATCGCACACTTCTAGCCTCACGTCAGTCAGTCCAGCTCGAAGGCTTGCAAAGTCTGCTCTTCTCAAGTCAAGATTCTTTGATTGACTGGCAACAGACTTTACCTTCGGGATCTTGACGCTAAATCTAACTAGCTGGTGATCACTGCCACCGAGCTCTTCGCCTACAGAGATATCCTCAACGATATCATCCTCAGAGGTGAAGACCAAGTCGAGGATATTGTCTCCTCTCGTCAGTTCCTTGGCCCATTGAGTGAGGAACTCGTTGTCTATCCTGACCTACGTTATTCCATGAAGAGGTCTTTTAGAATAAAGACGAAAGCGCTCGGAATCGTTTTTCCATTTTCCTTGTGGGTGTTATTTATCATAATTTTGACCCACGTGCAAGTTGTGAGTTTCTTTTCATATATATATATATATATGTTGGTGTGCAAAGGGTGAAAACCAATTAAAAGGTTAGGTTAGGTAAATGAGTGTGTAAGAGAAAAGAGAGTGTCAGAGTGAGAAGTGGATGACTGTATATGATAGGTGATCAGGGAGTCTATTTGTTTGGTCCTTCACTCCATGGATGCACCATGAGTCCACACACTGCTACCTCACCTTGCACTTCATCGCTATCAAAGACCAATGACATAGAAAAAAGCTATGCGGTCAATATGGCATGAAGCAGGATTGTGTTTAGGGCGTTGATGTGCAATGACACACCTTTTTAAACATGTTTTTTTCTTGTTCTTCGCTGTAAATGATTAAACCTCAGTATCCATGAATCCAACCTCAACGTGTTTTCTTTTCTCTATTAAATATTCTCTACTCCACCTATATACTTTATAAATTATCCATTTCCGCTCTACTCCACGTTTTTATTATAGTGATTTACTCTTCCATGCATACTTTCTGCTATCCAACCATTCAAAATTTAGTCTCTGTCGTGCTGTCACCTGTGTTCAAGTCTGGTGTAGTAGTGGTGGTGGTTCGCCAACCTACCTTTATCTAGGCGGATCTCCACCAGATAGTGAAAAATAGATAATATGGCAATCAGGAAGGATGATTCATCAGAGATGGCATTCTCTCAAGAGTCCATTGTCTATTTATTGTGGTCTTTGCTCCATTTTAGGAGCGTTTTGTTTAAGTTCGATGTCAGAAGGAAAAGGCTTCACAATAAGGTCTCTTCTTGGGACCCGGATGCATTAAACTCTCGACCAACTGATTTTGTTGATCCTGGGGTGGCGAGATGTTAGTTTGGCCCTGTAGTCAACTTTAGTGCTTCTGTGATTCATCGACACAATGCACCAAGTGTACCAGGGGTCGGTCCTCTTTGGGAGGAACATGCCTTATGTTTTTGACACCAAGCAGCGTTCAGGTCGAACCTTCGGTGACCCGGAGACACCTGTTCCGCTTGCGTCAGAGGTAGGTGGATATAGATACCCTTAGAAGAGAGAGAGAGAGAGAGAGAGAGTGTGTGTGTGCGTATGTGCGAAGACGGGGACGAAAGAAAGCAATGTTGTAATTGGCTATGTGTGCGATGAGAAGTGTGAGATCTTCCTACCACAGTACAGGGGTGAGCGTAGCGTTGATACCAATTGGTAGCCAGATCTCTACGTGCGCTGACGTTTGTGTCCGGGATCGATCCCAGTACCGTGACGTTGTTTAGACCAACGCCGTATCAACTTGCCTAGCAAGAGCTCTCACGTCTGGTATAATATTTATTACTATTCCTCTATTATCTGTTTCACTTAGGATTATTTTTATTTTTGCTGTCTTCAAAAATACAATGAATACAAATATAACATTTCATTAAACGGATCAATGTTGAATACAATATTTTATTCCCATTTCTCAGTTGAATAATAATGGATGTTGTAGATAAAGACCGCGTAAGTCAGAGTAAGATAGCGTCTGATACTTCTCAATTAAGGAGAAGCAATTTAAATTTTAGAGAAAGACGTTAAGGGAATAAGAGAAACGACATTAAATAAATAGAATATGTTTGGGCAGCGTTGAATTAGTCCAAGGTTTGAGCTGATAACAAAATTCTCTCGAGGGTCAATAGATAAGCCTCTAATGGCAAAAGGTCCCAATGGCCAATGCAACTCTGAAACTCCTTTTTTCCGACGGTGGGTAATTAAATTTGAATTTGGCTTAATGAGATTATGAGATTATTGAGAAAAGCGGATATTAACCATACTGTTTATTATTGGGTTGTCTGCATAATACGGCGCCCTTTCAAGTATTTATCCAATCTCTTTTTATGTGAGTTAGTCGTAGTTGTTTTACCAATATTAGCAAGACAATAGAACACTCACAGAGCGCATACCTCCGACATGCGACAAAAATAACCTATCCCTCATTGCTAAATAAGTGGCAATAACCTAAGTAGTTACGCCACTAAACAATCAATCAATCAACATTAAATAAAGTGACTAAGTAGTTCAGAATCCGCATAGGTTTGGCCAAATATTCTGTGCGAGGTAAAAGAGTATTCAAGAAATTAGTACCTTAGATGTAAAACAATGGCTTTCCACCTTTGCAGGGAATCTCCTTCTTTTTAGCACGCGACTCTATAAGTTAGTACATCGGTCTGTAGGTAGGCCGGTCGGCTGGTACCCATTTTAGTTTTCAAGGAGTTTTTTGGTAATAACATCGTACCTATTCGGTCGATCCTAACGAAATTTTAAAATGAAAATGTTGTTTACATTATCATTTGAATTATATAATTGCCAACGTCCTCCCAAGGTTAGTCTGGGAATTATTAAAAGAAACCTAACTATGAGTCGGATTTCTACAGTTGTTGACAGTTTTGAAGGTTATGAGGTCATAAGTCAGAATAATTGAGAGCACGAGACTTAGGTCTTTTGACTTTGTTAATTTTATGTCATTGTTTCTGCTTTTCTTCTCTTCTTCCTCCAACTCATATCCATGCCCGTCATTCCTCTCATTCACATTAGTGTAAAAATAGTGAACGCCAAGACAGACTAAGTTGATAATTCTTTCATACCCTCCATAGCAATAATATAAAATTCTTTGCTTCATATTAATTTTCTTTAATCTTATGGTTTGCCTCTCTTTAAGAGGCAGGTCCGGCATTACCTGAATAGACCATTAACAGTTCTCTTTCCTTGTTCTATTTCCCCAACTTTTCACAGCCTGAGCTTCATTTGGGCATCTCTTTCCCGTCGCAGTCTCTCTCGTATTAAAAAAAGGAGAACGAAATTGAATCTATATTCTGAAATCTCCTTCAAAATTGTCTATGAGTTCTTCAAGAACTTAAGTCGTTTTTTTCTGTCTAATTAATAATCTAATGTAGGGTTTTTTATTATAAAAGGTTCTACTGAAATTTTCTTGTGTTTTACTGAATTTCAGTTTAGCTTTGTAGCTTTGGTCCAGTTGTAGCTCCTTTATCTAGCTGTCAACACGTACGCGAAAATGGAGTAAAGAGAACATAATAATGGGTATTACCCATATTTTCCATAGAATGAAAAATTGACCTGATAGATAATAACTATTAGCATTTTCGTGTTTAGCAAGGTCAATTTATTTAAAATTAGTTATAAAACCTCAGACAACAAGTAATCACATATGGATAAGTAATATTGACGAATCTCTTGGAAAAGTGAAGTGAAACCAAATGAGTCAAACCATACGAATGTAGAGGTCCCGTGGTTGCCAACCGGTTTTGGTTTATGGAGCCCTTAGCAACCTTATTTGTTTTCTGCTGCTCCCATAAGTATTATTTTCAGTAGGTAATATAATAATAATAATAATAGGTATTTATAATGCGCCTTTCAGGTCTGTTAGCCCTCCCAGAGCGCAGGTTGTGAGGAGAAAGTTTAGAGGGGAGATAAGGCAATTACGAAGAGATGAGTCTTCAGGTGACGTTTGAAAGTAGCGAGAAGAGGGAGAGGATCGGACTCTATTGTAAGAGGCAAAATATTTGTTTACAGATATATTCAAATTTTATTATAAAATATATAGAAATAATTAAAATATATTAATATTTTTTTAATGTAATTCAACGACATACATTAAAATTATCTATTGGCATAACTATAATTTAAGCTTCATTAGGTTGAAATCTGCGTCCCCCCCCCCTTAACATTTTGCTGTGAGTCCCTCCCAATGTGCCATGGCCCCCGGTTAGGAAACATTGGTGAAGACCAGTCCGAAGAATCAGAGGGGAGAAGGGAATGAGAAACAAAACCAAGCTGAAGAAAGAATGATATGTAGTTTGGTTTCTTTCAGGTGAGTGATTCTCTCTTTCACACATAGTTGGGTATACCAAAGCGTGGGAATACGGACAGAACAAACAGAAACAAAAACAACAAATAAACGTGAGTAGTGAACAAGATCCTGGATGAAAAGGAAACCTACGGCAAAACCAATCACCCAGGTGCCAGGGAGGCGCATTCGAAGAATACAAGAACTACAAGAACTTAAGTACTTGAAGATACAAATCAGGACCCCTTGATGATTTGTTTTTAGTCTTTAACGGATTGTCGGGGTAACACGATGCGAAATAAGGAGTTACAGGTATGAATCCCCCTACCGGGATAATTCTAAACTCCTTAATTTTTTTCTGTAAATTATTGGGGTCAATGAACCAGGGACAATTCTGCCTGACTTCGGAGAACCACTCAAAAGTTTTCTCTCGTAGCGCTGCTACTTTTAGAAAGATGAATGGAATGTAACATCCAACTTAGGTCATACTATTATTAAAATATTAAATTATTCACATAGTTCGCCCCCATCCCCTGAATAATTCAGATTATAATAAACATAAACGAGGCTACTGATAAGCGAAACTCCAATAAAGTTGGTTCCGATGATCAATACAAAAAGCCTATCGTCACAAGTCAAGTTTTTTCTTATAGCTGATTTTCCTCTCTCGATAAAGGAAGCAAATCTCAAATTTATGCAATACAGTTTAGTTTGGCAATCGCCAATAGACAGGGGACAAACAAAAACTAAAGGAGTGGTACTCTAAATCGGACAATGGAGTCCTAGCATGTTGCCCCTAATAGATATAACATTTAAATGTTGATCTCACCCTATAAACCCGCCTGTGGTTTTCATGACAGCCTCCGGCGACCTCGGAAGTGGCAAGAGAGGTGATTGCGGATTGCGACCCTGCGGAGGAGAGTGAGGAATTAGAGAGGGGAGGAAAGGTACGAATGGTCACAGTGGAGAAAATGTACAGTCAGATGAAAGAGAGGAATGTAGTGATAGTGCACGAACCGGTCTTTAATGTGTGGGAATTATGAAATGTGGGTTTACATCAAGGATAAAGTTAGAATGAAGGAACTAGAGGAGAGCATATTCATATGAAAGAGGTTCAAGGAATACAAGAAACTAGAAGAAGAAGTAATATACCTAAGGAAAACTATGGGAAAACCTACAGATTAAAACCAGGCATAGAAGAAAAGGGTTGAAGTGGTAGAACGAGCTAACATACGACTGGCAGAAGAGTTAGATGGGAGTGAAAAGATGCGAGTAGAGCGAGAAAAAGCACAGACAGAAAAAGAGTATACATACGTGAAAGCATATGGAGAGAGAAGCATAGACAGTGAAAGAAGGGAGCCAGGCAAGGGAGCAAAAAATAGGAATACAGCGAGCGACCAGGGAGTGGAACGGGAAAATAGGAGAGAAAGGAAGAAGAGAAGAACAAGTGAATGAGAGGAACGAAAAAGTAAAGAGGAAGGCCAGACAGGATAAATGAACGAGAAGTGCAAAGAAAGGGAGAAGAGGTGGAGAGTAGGAGGGCAGAACAAGAGGTTGTAGAAACTGAAGGGTTAAGGGACAAAGGCCGGATGTTATGGCTGAAGTGAGAGAGAACCGCCAGGAAGAGGAGAGGATAAGTGGGCAAGAACAAACAGAGGAGGAGAGGGGGGTAATAAACAGCAAGATAGGTCAAACAGTAGCAAGCTGCGGATAGTTTGGGACAGTATTGTGAAGAACCCACACAGATGGTTTGAGGAGTTCTCTATGGAGGTAGATGTTGTTGCCATGGCAGGTAAAGACAAGGTGGATATAACTAAAGAAACTGAAAATGTATTCAGAGAAATGGCAGAAGAAGACTAAATGGTGACACAAGCAAGTGGGAATGGGCTTGTGAAGAGGAGTGCTACAAAATACATGAAATTTATCGGGGGACTCGTAAGAGAAGCGAAGGCTAGACACCCTGGAGTAAAGGTAGCTGTGGTCCCAATAACACCAAGGTGGTACGAAGGATATAGCTATGAAAATAGGAGGAGGGAGTTAAACAGACGAATAAGGATGATGGCAATTGAGGGAAGAGGAAACACTATTGAATTGGGAGAAGATATGCAGAAATGTGAGTACTGGTTAAGGAGAGATTGAATCCACCTCCAAGGTACTGGGACCTGTGAACTAGTGAGAGAAATAAAGAGGTGGACTTGGGCACTGAGGCAAGTGGAGCAGGTCAAGTGTAATGATAGATAGGATAGAGGGCCAAAGCGGCCCTGGGCAAATTCAAGGAAGAGGAAAGCGGATACAAGAGAGTGAAGGTAAGATTTTTGAACTGCCAAGTAATGGTCTTAGGCAAGAGGGAAGCGATTGAAATGGAAGGGGAAAGAGCAGGGAGAGAGATAATGGCATTAGCAGATATGAGGGTTATTGAAGAACAAATGGAAACCGGTGGCCTTTATCTGAGGGAGAAAGGTAGGACTCAGGAGGAGGATAGATACAATGGAGTAGTTATACTAGTTAGAGAGGGCTATATGGTGTAAGAGGAGGTGGAGCCAAATAAAAGAGCAATACAGAGGATTGGAAGGAAGGCTACAGACATATAGGGTCACAAGAGGTAGAACCAACCTAGTGGTGATAGTAGTGTACAATTATGTGGAAGGTACTAACCGGAGGAAGAGTGAATGGCTAATAGAAGAACTAAGGAGCCTGCCACAAGAAATGGAGAATGAAAAATGGTTAGTTATGGGGGATTTTAATGCTAATGTTGTCCTACTGGGGGAAGAAATGAACGGCAATGGAAGAAGGGTGTATCGATGGATAATTGAAAGCGATGTAATTTTGAAGAATCTAGAAGTACAAGGAATCCCAACCGGGCAACAACAAGGAGAGAGGAGGAGTACAATAGATTTTGCTATAATGAACAGAAAGTGTGGCGAGATAGATAAAGGTATGTGCATTGATGTGGATCAGGAAATAGGGATCCAAACTGACTCAAAAGCTATAATAGTCAAAGTAAAATGGGACCCTGTATGGGAAATGAAAAAGGAAAGGCGGAGAAATATATGGAAGAGAAAAGGGGCGGATTGGGGAGCATATGAAAAGGAAATGGAAGACGTATTGGCAGGACTAATAATCTATGAGGATATGAGGGTAAATTATATGCAGTTGGAAGGAAAAATTAATAAAGTGGCGAAACAAAAGATGGGGTAAGATGGATTAGAACAGGAAGGAAAAGGTCGAGCAAGCGGTAGTGAAACAAAGAAATGGAGAAAGAGTGCTTAACTAGGAGAATGATGAATAATCAACTAAGGAAACTAAAGCAAAGTAGAGAGAAAGGGGAGAGGGTTGAGTCAGAACGAGTGGAAAGGAAGGAACGGGAATATAGGAAGCAAAAGCAGAAAGTTACACAAGTAATCTGGGATGCAAAGATCAAGGAGGAAGAGGAAAAAATAAGAGAGTGGAGCAAGTTGGGTGTAAATGACCGATAAAGAGAGCAGTATAGATATCTGAGAAGGGTCTTGGAAGGGGAAAAAAGAAAGGACAAAGTAATAATGAAGGAACCAGAAGGAGAATGTGAGGATGAGGAAAAAGTAAAGATACAAATTGAAGAATATTGGGGAAAAATCATTCGGGCAAGGAAGGGATGGGAAGAAATTGGAGCTAATGAGGAACTTCAGTATGCAGTACAGGAATTAGGGGATGAACATATAGGAATCAACAGGGATGACATAGAGTATGGGTTGAAAAGGTTAAAAAATCATAAGGCGATGGATGAAGAAAGGATAGTTGGTGAATTTCTGAAATATGGGAAGAAAGGATGAAAGAGTTACTGACAACCCAATTTAATGATATGCTGGTGAATGGATTGGTGCCTGAGACTTGGCAGAAAAGTAGGTAATAAAGACAAAATACTAACAGATAACTACAGGCCAGTAGCCTTAATGAGTGTGATAGCAAAGATGTTTGGTAGCATCACGACAAAGAAACTGAAGGAGTGGGATGAACGTGAAGGGATACTTGGAGATGAGCAAAATGGATTTAGGTCTGGAAGAAGATCCATAGACAATCTCTATATTCTACGGGATGCTTTCTCCATATAGAGAAAGCCTTTGATTGAGTTGATAGAATGAAATTGTTTGCGAGACTAAGAGACTTGGGGATGGATGGAAATATTCTAAATGCGATAATACAAAAACTATATGAGAATAATTAAGTCAAAATCAATCTGAAGGGTATAGAAACAAGCTGGATGGTCAATGACATCGGGGTTAGACAAGGGTGTACCATGTCTCCCAGCTTGTTCAGCTTTTTCATTGAAGAACTTTTGGGGAGAGTAAAGAAGGAAGGTCAAGGAGTCATGGTTGGAGATCGCATATTGACAACCATGAGATTTGCAGACGACATAGTTCTGGTTAGTGAAACAGCAGAGGCTTTGCATAGAGTTTTGAATCTGGTGTACCAGTATGGAGAAGAATGGAGAGCAAAATTTAGTAGAGGGAAGTGTAAAGAGATGAAGGATGGATCCTAGGAAACGACATCCTAGAAGTGGTAAATGAGTATAGATACTTGGGTATGACAGTCTGCAACCAGAAAGATATATTTGAGAAGCATAAGAGACAAAATGAGGTAAATATGCTAAAAATGACTAGCATGCTGAGGAACATGGCGACTAAGCAAGCAAATAAGTAAAATGATAAGAGAACTTTGAAAATAGATAGCAATCCCAAGAAGCCTGTATGAGTATGAAGTCTATAAAGTGATAAAGGCAGAATTGGAGAGAATGGAAAAGATCCAAAACAAACTGGCAAGAATAGCACTAGGGGCCAATCCTTATGTAGCAGTAGAGGCACTGAGAGGAGAAATAGGCTGCAGTAGGTACGAAGAAAGGGTGGCAAGGATGAAAGCAAACTATAAGTTAAGATTGCAATGGATGAGAATAGAGACCTGGGCAAGCTATGTGTATGATACCTACGATAGGACTGAGTAGCCCAAAGAGGGGATACAAAGTATGAATTGGAAGCAATCTATATACAGGACAGAGCAAAGGCCAAACTGAAACAAAAAATATTAGATTCAGGGGAAAGGTTCTGGAGAAGAAGAATAAATGGAAAGAGAAGTATGAACTTATACATGGGCAAAAGGGAACCTTGCATGGAGGATAAGTATGAGGGAAGTTTTGCAAGCCAGTTACTCTTCAAGGCACGGACTGAATCATTGGAGGTGAAGGGGCGAACACATAGATGGAATGGAGGAGAGGACAGATGTGAGTGGTGCCTATTGGGGCAGAAAGAATCTATAGAACATTTGATTGTAGAGTGCGTGGGCCACGCTCTTGAGAGGAAGAAATTGAAAGAAGAATTGATGATAGAGCTGGGAAGAGAAACGTGGGAGGAGGTGGAGAGAGGGGAGGATTATGAACTGAGTGTGGTGATAGGATTTGAGTGTGGAAAAAAATATATAGATGACAAGAGAATAGGAATAGTAAGAGCAGCAAAGAAATTTTTGTAGTGTGTGTGGAAGAAGAGAAATGAATATGCCATTAATTATTTCTCCTCTCCACAGAAAATAAATGCCATCCATATCCCGATACAAAGGGTGGCTCAACAACCTGAACCTGAACCTTGCTCTGAATGTCCTGGTAATCCTGGACCTCAGCTCACCCTACGTGTTGCAGCTGGATTTGTTAGTCTCTCCTTTCAACGCACCCCACACAAAGAAGTCGAAGGGACGTTGTAGCCATGCGATTTGGGAGGTCAAATGTTAAGTGTTGTATGATCAAATAAATTCTCCGATAGCCTGGTCTTGGTATTCCGGTGGGTGTGGCAGGGCGTAGAGTCTTGCTACCATAACATCGATCCATAGCTTCATCACCTCCTTCAGAACATAGTTGTAACCGACGATGTTCACCCTGAAGCCCTCAGGAAAGAAGTGGGGTGGAATGATGTAATCTTCACTGCTGACGACACCGAAGACCATGATTGTCGCTGGTAATTTCATTAACATTACTAATGGCAGCGAACCACTTGTTGTTTTGGGAGTTGATCTTCCTGTCTTGGCAGAAATTCTTATCGTCAGAGAAGAACCACAGCCTATCTGGCTCCAACGGGTGCTTCAACTTGTTGATCAACTTCTTGGTGTGCTTGAGTTGCCTTTTCTGCATCACTTTGGGCAGAAATTGTTCATTCCTTACCTTGTATGAAAAGTAGCAAGTATCCTCATGCACTACCAACCTAATGAGACTTTCACCTATACCTTTCTTTCCTGCAATGGCACGCATCGACTTTCCGGGGCCATTGGTGATGATCTGGATTTCAGCGATGAATTCCAGCATTTTGATGGAGTCAGATCGTCGACCATGGCTTTTCCTCTTTGCTGTTGCCTCGTAGTCGAATCATGAATCTTCTGGCTCCTTTCTGACCTTTTCCACCACCCTCTTGCTGACGTTGATGAAGTTTAAAATCTCATTGTTTTTCCTTTCGGTGCGAATTACAAGGAGGACTTTATGCATCTTCCACAAATTGTGAGGTTCTAATTTACCATACTCATTCTGCCAAAGAGTAAAGCAAAATTGCTATTATTATTAAAAAGAAAAATACCGACAACGAAATTAAGAAACATATGCGTTAAATTAGCAGTTGAAAATTGTGAATGAATACCATCAGACCCGAGTACACCTGAAAGGTTTTGAACGAACGCTTATAAAAAATGTATAAAATTAGGGATGGAATAAGTGTGGAAGGTACCTCTCCCTCTTGGGTTTCCTTGGACCCCAAGGGCAAACATCCCCAAAACCAGCCTCCATTCCAAAAGACAGGCAGAAGATCTCTTACACGGTTCATTAAATGTGTTTTAATAATTGATAAATACTTGATTCTAATGGTAATATTTTATTTGAAGCCAACAAAAGATAACAAACATCTTCATTTCTGTCTCTCTATTTTGTGAATTAATTATATTTGAACTTTCTTTATTCATTTGAGTTAACGGTGTGGTGGGGCGAATGTGAGTGTGTGTGTGAAGGGCCATTCTCCCATCCCTATCCCAATACCCTCTCCCTCCCTCTGTAGGAATGTGTGTATGAATAGGTATATATATATTTTTCTTCTTATTTATATATATAATATATTGGGGATTTCATGTTTTGCTTAAGATGTTTTTGTCTCTTTGCAGAGAGTTTATTGCTAAAAAAATTTTTAGGGAAAAAGCCACTATTAAAACAGATAAATATTACCTGCCTTTTGTAAAGTGGCTGGCGTTCTAGATTTGGAAAATACAAATTAGAGATATTGTATGTCCCATTTGTAAGGAAGAGGGCTTCTATATAGCCTCAATACTACAGCAAGATCTCTTAACATTATTTCAAGCTCGGAGGCGCCAGTTTTGTTTATAGGCATTTTGCCCGCTCGAGTCGCGGCTGGCAGGACTTCCCCCTTTTGTACCACGAGAGACCTTTCCTTTTGTTTGCTCATTTATTGATTGTTGTTGTCGCAAATACTTTATTTTGTTCAATTTTGTATAGAATTGTTTTTTTTCGGATTGGTGGTAGTTTTGTCTTTTCCTTTAAGTATAATAGTCCTAGTGTTTACAAATATCGATTGATAGTATTCATAAGATAGGATTAATTGTATATAAATAAGTAACGAGATCTCAAATTTATTCACCACTATCTCTTGTAAATATGTACCTCATATTTTTTGTAAGTAAAGGGCTGTACATACAATCCGTTTCATTTCTCCCTCAATTTCTCACGTCCGAATTAGTGTAGGAAGCGGGTTGGATCGATTGGGGTGAGACTAGATTTTCGGCCCGCTACAACGCCCTAATAATTTCGAGGATAATTCAACACGAAAATACATAGTACTTTGTTTTTAAGCCAAACTGAATATTTTCCTCATTTTCAGGAATTTATTTAATCATTATAGTGATAATCATTACAATTAAAATGAGTTTATTAATTGCAATGGCTGACTTTGGAAGACCAATAAAATACTGAGATAAAAAAAATGATAATAACGTTAGAAATTAATATAAATGAAAGGTAACTAATTAAAGAGGGCCATTCTCGAAGAAAATTTCGTTTTATGTAATAATATTAAGCCAATATTCGCCGTTCGAGTGTATGATGAATATTTTAACAATAAATTGGACACGAATTGGGCTGTTAAGGTGAGAAAAAAAAACATGGAATGATTTACGGATGTTCAAATGGAACGTGTCTGTGAGTACGAATATTTACATAAAGACTTTTTAAATTTTCAAATATCAGGGGCGATCAGACGCAGGTGACAAGAGTCAAATCTTTTAGACAGGAGTATTTTGCTACCAATTTTAATGTGTGGGAGGGAGACAAGTCTGGAAGAGAAAAGAAAGCTGAAGAACGACTCTAAATAACTTCAGCTTTTATGATAAAAATGGAGAGACTGAAAAACGGTACTCTACGAACTCAACAGAACAAACACTACCGCATCACAGCTACATGTCACTTGTTTCCAGCCAAAGGAATGAACGAGGAGAGATATGTTTTGTGAGATTTGGAAGGAATCACGTACCATAACATCACCATTGAAACTAGGTTGTATTAAATTCCCCCTTCCCCATCCTTACCGGCTAAGGTTTCACATGTTTGTGTTGGTCAGGCCATTGCGGTATTTGTGATTTATTTTGTTGACCGCATCGGAGCATTTCCGAGGCGACCCTTGTGTGACGTGGAAGGGATACTATTTCTGGGTTAATATCGGGTGGAAATGGCATTAATAGGGTGATTTGCACCCATAGATCGGATGTTATGTGTGTATGGATTCTTATGTGGGTAATGGTTGTCTGGTTACGTGGAGGTGGGATTCTTTGTAGTATCTATGTGTGGTATGTTGGAGTTTTATACTAGATGGTGGGGAGGGTACGCGTTCCATGTAAAAATTATTCTCCACAGAGGTCAAGAGGGTGTTTTATGGGCGTGACCTTTGTTTGAGGGCGTGGTGTTGTGGGTGCACCCTGAGGCGAAGCGGAGTACTTTGTTTTGTGACTTATGTAGTGTGTTGAAGTGTGTGCGCGAGAGTGGGGACCTACGCCATAGAGGTATAGGCGACTTGTAAGTATGGATAGTGGATTCTTTGGATTGGCCGAAGGTAGTTTCCCTGAGTACCCAGAACGTGCTAATTTTTGTGTTACTTTCGTTTGTTGTGTTTCTCGTGCTGTTGGGAAGTTAGTCATGTGTTCGATGTGACATTGAATCTATAAGTGTTCTATAATATTCAGGGGAGTGAGGGTTCGTTGTACCCCTCTTTGTGTTTTTTTCTCTCTCGAGTTTAGAACACATTAGCAACGAGGCCGCGTCACGCGGAAGGTTAGTAAAGGAAGAGGTGAAAGTGGAAGTGAAAATGGGTGGAAGGTATACAGTATAGTCGCAGATCCACCTGCAGGCAGTGGGGACGGGAGGGCAAACTGCGAGTGTTGGGGCAGGAAGGACACAATTCTCCAGATGTCAGCCGCAGCAAGGTTGTCCACGCTACACCTAACAGAGGGAGGAGCACTAGGGCTAGAAAATAGCGGGATAAATGAAGGCATGTTGCCACCCCGCCTCCCTAAATGAGTGTGAAATGTAGCTGTGAACCAGCTTCCACCCCTCCCTACACCGATCGGGGATGAATGGACGAAAGCTGGTCGTCGACTAGTCTGCGAAATTAGCCACCAGTTAAGAAAATGGGTGAGGATAGGATTCAGAAGACGCAAAAAAAGCAAAATAAAAATGCCTAGAAAGAAAAAAGTCCAGGTAGTCTCGATCTTGTGTGAGACTGACGAGGGAACTGGGACCACCAGGGGTAGGGGTGGGGCGTTTCGCTCGTCCAGATATGAGGTGTAACAGACGGCAAGGGGCACCCTCACTTGGAGGTGAGTTGTGAAGAGACTAGAGGTGGATTTTGAGGGTGAGGCGTTTGTTATGTTCTGTTGCAGCCAGCGTTCTAGTTTTGAGATGTAGCGTTGTAAATTGAGAGCTGCTTCGGTGTGTTTTGAGTCTTGTGGAGAAGAATGCGATGGAAGAAAAGATTGAAAAGTGTGGAAGAGAGGATGGAACCCTGCGGAACCACATTGTGCATGTGATAGCTTGCCGTGGTATATTATTTGTGTTTGTCGAATTGTGAGGAAGTTGCCGAGCCAGGTTTTGTAGTTGAGATTTAATGTGTTGTATTTAGTATTTTGTTGGAGGTTGCGTTTAGGTAGTGTTGAAAGCTTTCTTTGCTTATGTTTAGTGGCGTTATTACTGGCCTGCTTGGTGGTGTGGGTTAGGTGAAGCTTTTTTTTATTAGCTAGAAGAGTTCTTGCTGAGTGTTGTTGAAAAGAATGACGTGGAAGAAACGATTGAAAAGTATGGAAGTGAGCATGGAACCTCGAGGGACGGACCCCATTGTGCATATGATAGCTTATGGAGAATATTACTTGTGTTTGTCGACCTGTGAGGAAGTTGCCGAGCCAAGTTTTGTAGTTGAGATTTAATGTGTTGCATTAAGTATTTTGTTGGAGGTTGCGTTTAGGTAATGTTGAAAGCTGCTTTTTTTGCTTGTATTGAGTGTCGCTATTACTGGCCTGCTTGGTGGCGTGGATTGGGTGATGAAGTCTCCTTGTATTATTTAGACGCGTTCTTGCTGGGTCATCTAATGTAATATCAGTTGATTTTGTTTAGTACTAGACTTTCTATGAATTTGAAGGGGGAAGAGGGTAGGTAACTAAAGGGGTACGATGCGGGATTATTGGGTGGTTTATTTGGCGTGAGGATGGCCATTACGTGGGAACACTTACAGATATTTGGCATAGAGCGGATTAAGATGTGTGCGAGGATGCTGATGCCTCTTAGACGTAGATGTTTAAGGTGATGATTAATTTAAAGGTAGAATTATCAGGTTACCCCAACTAATGGACTTTCGCTGGCAGCGAAATTTGAACAAAAAATCACAAAAATTCCTGAGTAAGAAAAAGAAACGAAAAACAAAACATGAAAACAAAAAAGGGAACACAACATAAAATACCGCACTTAATTTGAAAACCCCCCCAAACTATATATATATATATATATATATATATATATATTTAAATGAGAGTAAAAATAGTAAATAGTCCCACGCTGAAGTGAGATGGGGTTGCCTACCATATCATCTGAGCTACCATTGCTGTAGTGAATTGTGTTGGCATGTCGTGGTCTATGGTGATTTAGTTTAGAAGATGGTTTGTCGCTCTCTGTGAGATATCAGTTTTACTCCTACTTATTTTTGTCTAGGGATGGTAGGTAGGTAGAACTATTCGTCATTCGCATCGAGGAAGAAAGCCCTTACTGGATAATGAAATACACATAAAGATCAGGATAACGATTATTAACGAGCCTGAAGGTACCACGGGACAAGCCACGTTGGCGTGTAATTCTCTGGCTCTTTTTTATACCAACTAGCAATGGTGAAATCCCTAGTGACCACAGGCGAAGGAAATAGCATGTATTTCCCCTCAGGGACCCGAGCATATGAGTTCCCCCAATGGAAACACAATACTCCGTTGGCAGGGTTTGGGAACGGAGGAGAGTGTGTTGTGAAGAAAGAAGGGGAATGGTAACGGTCCTGTGTTTAGCTATGTGCATGATGGTGTATGAGTATCAGTATCATTTGAGTATCAGCGAGCAGCTCGTGACGCTACTGTTTTCTGTGACAGCTCGCTGGAAGGCAATCCTTGCCTTGACGTCAGAAATCTAACGCCATACCAACTAGACTAGAGATAGTCCTTGGTGTAGTTTTGCTTGGGAGTATTTGCTTGCTTGTCGTGTTGCCTGCATGGGGTGTTGTCTGCATGGGAGTGTTGACTCTGCGTTCGAGCAGGTGGCTCCATGCTGCCCAGGATTTCTTGCTGTATTTGGGGCGCTGTGAGATGTAGCGTGCCGAGAAGTGCAAGCGAGCGGCTTAAAGGCTTCGCTTGAATGAGTCTTTCTTGAGACTCAGGATAGCTGAGTGGATTCGTCGCTAGCTAACAGTGGTCCAGCGACGCGGGAAGCTGTTCGCAACTCGTCTACGCTACTTTCATTATTTCGTTCTTCTTTGCCCCTTCTCCTACTCCCCTCTATCTAAAAGGGTGGCTAGGATAACTCTAGTATTGTACATTAATTGTTACTACCACTTAAAACACCGACCATATAAAATATACGCTACACAACTTCAGCAAGTCCAAGATGTTCTTTCTGAACGCACCCAATGTTACTCAAGGACAGAAGGATTTGTTCTTCCGTATATGGTGCGAACCCTTATTCATCACGTGGTGTAAATCCTAGATTGGGAAATACTGGATACTGATATATTCACGAGGTATGTCACATTCTGATTACCATCTCTTAATTTCTCTGGATAATCACTTGGGCAATGAAAGACTCCTTAGTAAACCCGTGAATAAGTTGTGTTTTTTTTGTTATTTTCAATCAAAACCTTTGCCAAAGATATATCTAAATTTCTATCTCGTAGGGCAAAAGTATCTAAAACCTACAAGTATAAAGTACGAATGGGTAAAGGTTAAGCAAATTTGGATTAATAAAATAAAAGTTATCTGCAGATAAGCAATTTAATAAAAAATAAGTGTCTAAAATGATCCAAACGCTTATATTTCTTGTAGAGAGAACCGGCATGTGTTTGCATAGCAACTAAGTTCAGTTCAATCTTGTGTGCGTTAGGTCATTCTTTCGCCAGCTGTCAGCCAGGTAACCTACCTAAGAAATCTGTCGCTTCTCTCTCTGGCCGCGAGCTAATCGTAAAGCTGCGCCACCAAAATGGTCTTTCAATTGGAGCCATTGCAGAGACTGCCAAGCGCTCCAAAAGTGTAATCCATAATACACTATCAACCTATCACAAAACAGGTTGGTAAATCAACTGGAGGACCAATGGAGACTTAAAATAAGGGAAGAACAAGCCCAAATTGTGAAGAAGTACCGTCGCAAGACGGCTGCAGCAGTTTCTTGAGAAGTGTGAGATTTGGGCCATCAACGTCTCCAGGTAGAGTGTGTTACGTATGCTGGAGAAAGACAATCATCATGTCGCACAATCGCGGTCAAGTCCTTGATGAGTCTGACGTAAAAAAGGCTCTTCCATTCGCCACCGAGCACGTCACATGAACGGATGATCCATGGAACCAAGTCCACTTCAGCGATGAATCTAAGTTTAATTTGTTTGGATCCGATAGCAGGATCCAATATTTACACAAAACAAGTGTAAATATTGGTTGAGGAAGTGTTATAGTCTGGGTCTTGATTTCGGTAAAAAGCCATGGGGCACTTATGCGCTTAAGGGGCACGGTGAATGCACATATGTACAATGAATTGCTGCGACAGCATACTCTGCCTCATCTGCGAGCCTCCGAAGGCCAACCGCCAATTTCAATGTAGGATAACGCCCCTTGTCAGACGGCCCAGTCAGGGAAGGCCTTTCATTCGGGATTTGTAGTTTCCTTCCTATTTCAACGTTTCGAACAAAATCCTTAAATACTCTCCCATGTCTATTTTCTTTGTTTCTTAAATCTATACACATTGGGCCAAGCTTTGATGTGTACATTGGTCCGTGCAGGTGCTTTCAACATAAAAAAAACCAAAAAAAAAACCATAATTGTTATGAACTGGCATTGCAGAGAGTCCAGACCTAGACCCATTGAAAATGTTTGAAGATACTCAGAGAGAGGTCTCAAGCGAGCAATCCAAAAACCGTTCAAGAACTCTGAGAAATTCTTTAAGATGAATGGAGCAAGATTACTGCGCAAGAGTGCCAACAGTTGGTTTCTTCCTGTGGCAGGAGATGCCAAAGCATCCTCGAAAATAAAGGCTTCCACATTAAATACTAATTACTTGTGCAAATGTTTTCCATCGATAATTTAATCGTTATATTCCAATAGAAATTTGAGGTCTTTTTCGGAACAGGCCCGGTAGCGAATTAGGCGTTCGAGGCTATCACGAGGTTAAAGTTAGACTAATGTTAGGTTAGGTTAGGACAGTGACCTTTCAAAAATGGACATATTATTAAACTTTCATTGTCATTTTAACGTGGTCATTGGTGATTTAATAAGTATGGATGCAATTTCAATGTTGGATTGTGGAAAAGACACTTAATAATTAGAAGAATCAAAACAAGGTCTGCTGACCAAAATGTCCTGTGCTCTCACTTATTCTGATTTAAGATCTTACGACCTTTAAAACTTTAAATAATTCCATGGCTAACCTTGGGAGTACCTTGGCAATTATATGCTTCGAAAGAGAATGTGAAGCAACATAAGGGTTTCAGATTTCGTTAGAATGGGCCGAATAGTTATGATGTTATTGCCAAAACAAAATATTTCCCAGGCTAACCTTGGGAGGATATTGGCAATTATATTATTCAAAAGAGAATGTTAAACAACATAAGAGTTTCAAAGTTCGTTAAAATCGACCGAATAATTATGATGTTATTGCCAAAACAAAATTATCCCTGGACTAACCTTGGGACGACTTTGACAATGATATCATTCGAAAGAGAATGTCAAATAATATAAGGGTTTCAAATTTCCTTAGAATATGCCGAATCGTTACAATGTTATTACAAAAACAATAATAAAAAAAAACGGGGATCGACCGACCGACCTAGTGAGATGTAGAGTCTCCCGTGACTAATTATCTTTCGAGACAATCGTTTATTTCATTCACGCAATGTGCAAAGGGTTTATAACTACTCTTTCTTGTGTTAAAGAGCTTAAAATGTCAACAGAAGCCAAAAATGAATGGAAAAACTTTCTGGGAGGAGTTTGCGCCAGTTCTTTGCTTCATAACCTAACCTAACCTACATGCTGTACCTATACTACGAGCCTTGAATGCCATAGCCTAGCTTTAACCTCACGATAGCCTCAAACGCCGAATTCACTGGCAGGCCCGTTCCGAAAAGACCCGAAATTTGTTTCCGCTGTTTTTCGGATCATTTTGAACATTTTTTTTCTAGTAAATTGCTTATCTGCTGATAGACTTCGTTTTATTCAGCCAAATTTTCACAACCTTTACTCTTTCATAGTTTATAACTGTAGGTTATTCTACACCAATTTTGCAAACCTTCGATTTTCTCTAGCAAAAGTTATGGAAGATGTGAACGAAATACAGGCCTTCCTCTCTTTTGGGGCGGTACTGTATAATGAAATTTCCCAACCAAGCCTCAGTCGATAGAAAATAGAATTTGCCTAAAAATATAAGACAAATTGAAATGATGGTGAGGAAGGATGGCTAGATTTTAGCGGAATACTTGAAGAGGGACTTAATAGTATGCATAGTCTTAGTGTATGGAGTATAGAGTGTGTGTATGTATGTATGTGTGTATGATTAGCAAACGTGTAAGGAAATTGTTAACTTTTCCCCGACAGGTTAGATTTGAAATGTCTCCAGATGATCGCTTTGCTTCCTTCTGGATTTTGGCTATGTTCATTCCTCCTTTCACAACCACTCATGAGACTGTTATACAAGCCTTTATTTCCATTTTCTTATACTACTAACTATTGCTTTCCCATTTCCACTCTTCGCTTCATTGAGATTGCTCAGAACTATACGACCGACTGGTTTTCACGACCCTCACCAATCTCCTGCTCTTGACTGGTTCATTTTCCTGTTCACTTTCTTCAACATGGCTTCTTCATGCCCACCTCGTTTCTTCAGACCAGACTAATTAAAATTCCTCTTTTTCAAGCTCGTTGCAAAGGCGATCGCTAATTCTTGCCCTGCTCCGAAACTCTGGAATAACCTGCCAGTTGTTATTCAGTCCTCTCCTCAATTTTATTCATTCAAAATCGAACTGACCACTTACTTATTCCGTAACCCCCTCCCCCCCACACATACACTTTATTTCTCCTGCTTTCCTTTCTGACCATTCACTGACAGTGTACGAGAGTTCTCTCTTTCTTCCTCTTTCTATGCAAATCCTTACCTACTAGGAATCTCCCCCTTCCCCGCTCATTCTAAGGTTGGTTCGTGCGGATACTACTACTCATAATAATAATGATAATAATCATAATAATGATAATAATAATGTTATGATTGGCTATATGCGTGTGGAGATACTTAGCCCTGCAGGGTTGAATATCAGTGTATCCGTCTAATGGGCAGCCAACTCATCACGCCGCAGAAGGGTTTGTGTCCGCACTCGTTGGGATCGAACCCCCTGCCTCAACGTCAGAAATCGAATGCCGCATACACGAGGCTGGCGAGAGCTCCACAAAGGCCATAAGTTGTAGTGATCATTGGTTCAAGTCCCAAAAGACAAGCATCCTATGGCGCGAATCGATAGCTAGATAGAGGACCCCCTCCCCTCCTCGCAAGAGGGAGGAACTACAGGTCCATACAAGTAAAGACAAAGACCTTGAGGTCCAATCCAAGGGTGGCCCACGCAAGGTGACGACATTAAACAATGGGAGAAGAGACGCGCGATAAGCTCTTTTGTGTAAGCAGCTGTTAATATTCTAAAAGCTCCCTCGAATTGAATATTCACAACGTCAAAGTGCACACTTGTATTTTTTTCCTTTTTATTCTATTCTGAGATCTATCATAACACACTTATCGACACGTGTGCTAAAGATTCACGCCAGCGATTCGTACACACTTATCTACACGTGTGTTAAAGATTCACGCCAACGATTCGTACATACTTATCTACACGTGTGTTAAAGATTCATGCAACGATTCGTACACATTTATCTACATACATGTGTTCTAAAGTTTCATTGTGAATATTGGTACCCACTTATCGACACATGTGCTAAAGAATCATGCCAACGATTGGTAGACACTTATCGACACGTGAGTAGTATTGTAGGGTAGACCCAGAGTCTACACACACATACACACACACATACACACGAGCCCGTTCGACCATTCGGATGATTACTAACGAAATTTGAAACCCTTATGTTGTTTTACATTCACTTTCGAATGATATAATTGCCAAAGTCCTCCCAAGTTTAGCCGGTGAATTATTTTGTTTGGCAATAACATCATAAATATTCGGCCGATTCTAAGGAAATTTGAAAGCCTTGTGTTGTTTTACATTCTCTTTCAATTGGTATAATTGGCAAAGTCCTCTCATGATTAGTCTGGGAGTTATTTTTTTTGGCAATAACATCATAAATATTTGGCCCATTCTAACGAAATTTGAAACCCTTATGTTGTTTTACATTCTCTTTCGGATGATATAATTGACAAAGTCCTCCCAAGTTTAGTCCGGGAATATTTAAAGTTTTGAAGGTCGTAAGGTCATAAATCAGAATAAGTGATATCACACGACATTTTTATCAGCAGTGTAGAAGTCTAAATACCGCGTACATAAGTGTACGCAGATATACTCCGACACCAGCTGCGTGCCCTCTCGTATCTTTAAATGCCGTAAACTCCGAGATGGCTCGAAGGCGTTAAAGAAATACCGTCTGCCCAAAGATGAAAAAGGCCTTTCGTGCGACGATATTGATTTTACGAGAATTCGATTCTCTCTCTCGATTCTGCTTGCGAGAGAAATAAAAGGAAGACTTTTCCCTGGAATCAGGCAGAAGCTCTTGGACCTACGTCGAGTGTGTGAAACTCGATCCAGATAAGAAACCGTTCGCCCGCTGCAAGGAAGGAACTTCTCGGGAAATTGGTTGTTGTCGTCACGGTACTTGGTGGTGCCAAACTTCTCGAACCCCCCCACCCTTCCTTCAGAGTCTAAGGTTACATAGGACCTCCCTCTGCGGATTACCATAATCGTAGCTAGGTAATCGGTTTTGGCTACCCACTCCAGGAGCCGAATAATCGGACAGGTACTTCAAGGAAGAAGTCCAATTTGAGTCACCGTGTGGCTCACCTTCGTGATCCAGCAAAGGATCATTATATCACCGGTCTAGGATTACCCTCTCATTCGGTAACCTCGGACGGCCGGACTAGGTGCGATCATCGCCACCAGAAGATCTTCATATCCCCCTTCAAAAATACTTACGAACTCAAAGGTATCGTTAATTGAATTATCCCCTCCCCTAACTTCACCAGTTTATTTGTGTACTACCATTTTCATCCTGAGCCTATACCCTCGAATATTAGAAGTGCTTACTTAATTCAGTGTTTAACTCAATAATACTATTCCCTTCGATCTGTCTGGTGTCATTAAGACGCAAACACCCCAGTGAGTAATCTGCAAGTAATCCCCACGACATTTTTGTAGACTTCTTTATTCAGTGCAATATTAATCTTATTTATATTTATATACGCTGTTGCTTATTTTAAATTCATGTACATTAAAGATTATTTTTGTATATGTGTGTTTAACTAATTTGGACGCTCCTTTGGCAATTATTAAGCAATCCACTCGGCCTAAATCTCAATATTCCACCGACCCACCCATGGTTGGCTTTTACTGAGTGGGGAACACACTCAGGGGATCATCATCTTAGTTTTGATCAAAAGGTTACGCACCGGGGTTATTCTTATTCACCGGAAGTAGCTAAGGCAGGTGTATTGGAGACGCTTCACCTCCGCTTCACCTCGGTGCAGTAATAAAATATATGTCCAGGAAGTGGGACTGGGATTACCCACTCACTAAAACCTCGACAAACAAACCTTGTTTATACTTCCTTCACTCATGCTTTCCTTTTTTATATGAATGAGGCAACTTCTTTCAGATACCTATATACATCCACATTATTTTTCAAGTATTTTCACTCAAAAAAACTGTAGATTCCAGATATGTTAAATATGGTCTAGACTTTATAATCTTTGATTAATTTTCCACTCACACATTCCTTTTGTATAATGAATGAGGAAACTTCTTTCAAATAACTATATACAAAATATTTTCTCTACAAATTTTTTTTTATACTTCCTTCACTCATGCTTTCCTTTTGTAAATGAATGAGCCAGCTTCTTTCAGATAACTATATACAAAATATTTTTTTCTCTTTTTAGATCATCAAAAACAATGTTTACTCCTCCTGCAAAACTAAAGCGGATCTACCGAAACAAGTCAACCTTTATCTCTTTACCCAACCCTCATCGAGTGAAGGTGTCGACGGTGAAATTTTACACACAGCTAATTCTACTCCAACTAGTATGCCTAATGAAGACAACGACGGCGAAACCTCTTTACCTAACCCTTCATCGAGTGAAGGTGTCGTCGGTGAAATTTTACATATAGATAATTCTGCTTCAACTAGTAATCCTTCGCATACGTTCAAACATAGAAGATAGGTAATGTAACAACGCCATTTTTTTCGGATAGAGAAGTAAATGAACCGTGTAGAACTTCGTACCCTCATACGCAAGAATATCATTTACAGCAAAGAGAAAACCATTCTCGTGTAAAAATTATACCCTTAAGAGATAACTGACATGGAAACCTCATCATTTTATGCCGTGTAATCGTGGATAAACCATAAGAAGCTGGCCTTGGTCGAGTAGTGCGTGAGCTTTCACGGCATATATTGAATCTACAATGGCTTAAGGAGGGCAATTATCGTGTAAATATAAGTTTTGAAATTGCGGATGCAACCGGTGATACGATCTATTTACACATTCGTTCAACTGCGTGAATCAACACTATTCGATTATATTCATGAGACGATTCGAGACAGCATTCCAGTCTGCGGATACAATTGAGTTTGGAACCTTCAATCTCTTAGTTCGTATTTATAGGATTCCTGCAGGCCATGCAATACTACCATCTCATGTTCAATTTGATCGAAATAAAATATATAGAGGTCATATAAATTCTGTAGGCTGCGGATTTGTTTTCTCAGTTCTCGCGAAAAAAAATGAAGGAGAATGTTCCTTCAAAAAACTTCTGGCTTCCAACAATAATATAAGAATCCCAGGAGTTGGCAAGAAAATGTAATCTTTTGTACGAAGATTCTATCACTGTAGATCAGTTCTCATTGATAGACCGCGAGCAGAAATGCAGGATCATCGTATTCACGCCTACAGGAGATGAACGCAAATTCAAATTACTCCATCCTGAAAAATCAGCCCCACTCCTATTCATTGGTCTTGAAGGTGAAACCTACTATCAAATTCGAAACATTAGTAATGCATATTTATATTAAAAACAAGATACTTCCTTTTAATCACGGTATGTGTTTTTCTTGCTATACGTTCCATGACAATATGGCGGCCCATCTAAAAGATTGTGAAGGGGTGTGTGGTCAGTGCCTTGGGTATTGTGATGGAGAACTCAATTGAGGGATTTTATGTAATGAGTGCAGTCGATCATTCTACGACCAATCGTGTTTTAACATGCACCAGAAGCTTCATAATTGTGTGAAGATTTGTATGTGTCGTAGATGTAATCGTATAATCATGCAGGGTGCAAACTGGCTGAGACGACACGAATGTGAGAAGTTGTTCTGTTTTAATTGTTAAACATACTATAAAGCGGATGGGGCAAAGCATACGTGCTGGATTAAGAGGTCGAAGAAGTCGATGGTCAAGAAATAGAATGCCGTGTATTATGATATTGAAACGTATAATAAAGTGGGATCATTCATATTTTTTCCTTGTATTTTGGTTATGCAGATAATCTGTGAACTCTGTTTTGATAATGAGGATGAAACATATGACAAATATAAGAACTGTGGTTCACGATCAAGTTTTTGAAAGAGATGGTGAAAACTTACCTTGTAAACCCTTTATAGAAGAGTTAATACGAATAAGGCGATCGAGAGAAAATGTGAAAACATATGTGATGGCACATAATAATGACAAATTCGATGGCCAATTCATCTATGACTAGCTGCTTCAATATTTTAATCCTAATCTCTTTACTTCAAATCCAATGAAGCGGGGATGAAAAATCTTTAAGATAGAGCTCGTTCGGGACATAAATTTGAAGTATACACTCCTATTCATGCCCGCATCGCTGAAAAAACTGCCAAAAACAATGGGAATCCCCGAAATGAGTAAAGGCTATTTTCCTTACGATTTTCTTTCAGAGGAAACTTTTAACTATATTTGTCCGGTTCCTGAAAAAAAAAGTATTTTAACTATGATAAAATGAACAATGAGGAAAAGTATTCTTTGACAGTAATTTTTACCCGAATTTTCAGGAAGAAGAATACAATATTCGTATAGAGTGTATTACATATTGCATTCAATATATTTCTATTTTTCAACGGTGAAGAAATCTTGGTAAATACAGCTTCGACAGCATCTCACATCCGGCAAAGGAGGGAAAGTTTTGTGAAAAAATTTCCCAAACGCCTCCAAAAACTTCCAAAAGAGATATAGTACTCATTTTTCATCACCACTCACCATCATACTAACTTCATCCTTCTTTCTAGCGGCCCCACTTAAGCAGATGACTGCCTAAGTTCCCCCCCCCCCCTGCGTGAACGGCCGTCAGATGTGAGGGGGATTTGCCATTCCTGTTTCGTCTCAACTATGCCTAGCAGTTGCATTGGCATAATTGGGGCATTGGAGGAAGCTGGTTTGAGGATTAGCCCACATTAGAGAACAATGTCAGAAATATTCCGGACAAGGGACGGACCGCAACCTTTGGTGCCCATTACGGCGAAGGCCCCTTCCAGGACCATAAAGAGCATACAACCGCCTTTATGGTATATTGGGGAGCGGTTGCGATTCAAAACCCTCGGGGGGGGGCGGCGTTGTCAATAAGTCCACCATACAATCACACCCCCGAGAGGATCCCACCCGGACTCATCTCATCAATCTTTCATTATTCACCCAAGGGCAAATCCCTTTTTACATCCAAGCGGCGGTTTTTACGAGGGGGGGGGGGGGCTCTTCTCCCAAAAAGGAAAAACCAAACTTTTTTTTAGGAAAAATATCCACAATTCCCCCATAAACTAAAAAACGTAACAGAGAGTCCCGAATAAAGGAAAGCCAATTTACCAAAGGAAAAGTGTGCGCCCCCTCTTCAAGGGGAGCCCACCCGGAATAATAGCGGCACAGGATGCGCCAAGAGTCCCGCTTAGGTGTGTTAGCGGGCAAGCAAAACCGGACAAGGGTACTGTGTATAAGACCCTGTTCGGTAAGCTCAATGTGGGCGTACTTAGACTAATAGACACTCCAGTTGGTTATGTCACTGTGTGCGAAAAGGAGAAAGACATCGAGACGCTCACGAAGGAAGAAGGGGTAAGGCACCTAATGGAGATTAACCTCCAACCAACCACGCCTCCCCAAATACAGGCGCACAGGAGCGTCGTGTGCAGAAGGCTGGACCCATGGGTAGGCCAGCACACAAAGGAAGAAATAAAGGAAGAAGTTGAGAAAAACCAGAAGTGGGCAAAGGTGGCCGAGATCAACAAGTTCCGAAATATAAGGGACAACTCAGAATACTCCCACGTGTTCAAGGTTGTCTTCACAGACACGGAGATGGCGTCGAGGGCCAAAGAGAGAGGTCTACTTCTCTTCAACGCCAAAATCAGTGGGGAGCAGGTCGAACGCGAGGAGTACATCCCCGTGCAGATCTGCTTTAACTACTATCGCCTGGAAAGCCATACGACTAAAGAATGTAAGGAGCAGAATGCAACCTGTTCAAAGTGCAGCCAAAAAGGGCACGACTGGCGCGAATGCCAGGCCAAGGAGGAGAAGTGTCCGAACTGTGGCCAATTGCATGGGGCGATGGCGATGTCATTCCCCCTGCCCCCAAAGGAGATTATCCGAAAAAAGACGGAAGCAAAGAGGGCGGAAGGTATAAGGAGGGCAAACACCTACTATGCCCAAGCAGGAAAAACCACCCCCTCAGCAAGCGCCTTGAACAGCCAGGCCCCAATAACATACGTCAAAGTAGACAAGGACGACAAGGACGCCACATAAATTCTTACGTGTATCCTCTATGCGCACGTAAGAAATCTGACCAGCCCAGGCTGCTTCGCCAGGGAAGTCAACACTATGCTGAGGAACAATGGACTCGCAGAAATGTGGTTCCCGGAAAAACCCCCTTCAGGGGATATCCTCCAAGTTTAAATTGGCAATCAAAAAGAGGCGCCAGCGACACCCTTCCCACGAGGGACCCACCCCGCAGAGTAACAAGGAGTAACAAGGAAAGTAAGTACCCTAGGAGACCTTACGGTCCATTCAAAGAGGGTACCTTTGGACTAGCAATCGAGCAGGCACATGCCTGCTCAATTGTTTTGCGTCCCTAAACGGCCACTTTTCAAGACTTTGTCTAGTCTTGACTTGAACTGGTCAACAGATTCACTCGTGACAACTTCAACTGGAAGTGCGTTCCACTTACCGCAGATACTCTAGGTGGAAAAATTTCCAGAGATTGCGGTTTTAACGCTTCAGTTCAAGTTTGAAGCCGTGATTGCGCGTTCTGTTCTCACTCAGTGTGAAAATATCCCGGTAGTCAACATTGTCGAATCCTCGAAGTATTTTTAAAACTTCGATAAGCTGACCACGCAGTCTACGGGTTTCCAGCGAGAACATATTTAATTCCCTTAGTCTATCCTCATAACTTTTATGTCGGATAAAGGGAATCAGCTTGGTTGCCCTGTCTTGTACGCGTTCCAATCTCGCGATGTCCTTTCGCAATGAAGGACTCCAAAATTGTACGGCATACTCCAGGTGCGGTCGGACAAGTGAGTTGTACAGGCACAGTACAATCTCCTGGTTCCGATAACCAAACTGGCGCTTAATATACCCTAGCATCCTTTGGGCCTTTTTCTCCGCCTCAATGCACTGTTTCGAGAACTTGAGGTCACTAGTGATAGTAACACCCAAGTCCTTCTCAGTGCCGGTGGATTCCATAGCAGTGCCCTTAAGGATATACTGAGATTGGGGGTTTCTGTGGCCAATATGCATTACTTTTCATTTTCCCACGTTAAAAGGCATTTGCCATGTGTCTGACCACTCCCCAATCTTCACAAGATCTTCCTGCAGGCGGGCAGTATTTCCATCCTTTGCAACGTTCATACCAAGCTTGGTATCGTCGGCAAATTTGGAAATCTTGGCAACCATGTCACCGTTCATGTCGTTGACGTAGATGAATAGTAGTGGTCCCAGGACAGAACCTTGAGGCACCCCGCTAGTAACGGGCACCCACTCAGAAGCCTGTCCATTTACCACCACCCGTTGCCGTCTGCCACTTAGCCAGTTCTCGATCCAGCAGGCTACCTTTCCGTCTATGCCCAGCACTCGCACTTTCCGGAGAAGGCGGCGGTGTGGTACCTTATCAAAGGCTTTCTGAAAGTGAGCACGATCGGGACAAGGCGATGGATGTGGTTACATCCACCGCCTTGTCCCGATCGTGCTCACTGAAAACGAAGTGAAAGAATTCCACAAGGTTCGTCAGGCATGACCGTTGCCTTCGGAAGCCGTGCTGGGAACTCCTCAGTAGCAGGTTTGACTCTAAATACGACGTCATTTTGTCCACCATGATGCTTTCCATGAGTTTACCGACTATCGAAGTCAGACTGATAGGTCGGTAGTTTGACGGATGGCTGGGGTCTCCTTTCTTGAAGATCGGAGTCACCTCCGCCTCACGCCAGTCTCTAGGAACGCATCCGGTCCGGATTGACATGTTAAAGATAGCGCACAAATGTCGTGATACTTCATCGCACACTTCCTTCAACACCTTGGGTAGAAACCTGTCCGGTCCAGGGGACTTATTCGTTTTTAGGTCAGCGATCTTTTTCTTTATTTCTCCTTCGGTGAAGTCCATTGCCTCCAGCTTTTCCCCCGAGTAGGAATACGTGGGCTGGGGGATGGGACCGCACTCTTTAGTAAACACTGAGGAGAAGTAGTCATTGAGAAGGTTAGCATTTTCTCCATCTGAGTGAGTTAATGCACCCTCCTCGTCCACTAAGGGCCCAATCCTTCGATGGACTGGTTTACGGCTATTTACATAGCCGAAGAACTCCTTGGGATTCTCTTTGCAGAGTCTCGCCCCTCGAAGGTCCTCAGTACGCTTAGCCGCCCTTATGCTGGACTTGACTCTCCTGGCTAGCCTCCGGTACTCGTCAAAGGCACCCGAGATCTTGGATCGCTGGTACGCATTTCTCTCCTCCCTAAGCAGTTGGCCGATTTCTCGATTAAACCACTTAGGTTGAACAGAAGACCGACGGAGGCATTTCAGAGGGATGAAACTTGATTAAAGACTCATTAACTTATTTTTGAAATTGTTACACGAATCCTCAACCTCTTCGCATACCGCAAGCCTTACATCAGTCAGCCCAGCACGAAGGCTTGCAAAGTCTGCTCTTCTCAAGTCAAGTTTCCTTGATTGACTGGCAACAGACCTTACCTTCGGGATCTTGACGCTAAATCTAACTAGGTGGTGATCACTGCCACCGAGCTCTTCGCCTACAGAGACATCCTCAACAATATCATCCTCAGAGGTGAAGACCAAGTCGAGGATATTGTCTCCTCTCGTCGGTTCTCTGACCCATTGAGTGAGGAACTCGTTGTTGGCGAACTCCAGGAGTAGCGCGCTCTCGCCACAGGTTGCTCTGGTTTCCCAGTCAACTTGTCTGTTGAAGTCGCCCATAACGATGCACACTCTGCCTTGAACAAGCTCACCCAGCAGCTGGTACAGTTCCCTGTCCTTCTCAACGGGTTGGGAAGGGGGTCTTAAAGCACCAGGGTCCTGTATCTGACAGGACCTATCTCTAGGTCAACGCCTAGGAGCTCGTGATCGGATATAATGTTAGAGTTCGTAGATTTGATTGTATCCTTGACATACAACATTATACCGCCACCCTCTCTGTCTGGCCTATCTTTGTGGAAGAGTTGGTAGCCAGGAACCGTGAATTCGCCTTCAAAGCCTCGGTTTGAGTTTTTTATCCACGATTCTGTTATGACTACCATTTCGGGTTCTTCCGTCGCTACGAGGCCACGGAGCTCAGGAAACTTGTTCCTGATTGACCTCGCATTGAACAGAAGAACTTTCAGGGAGTCCCCGACTGTAGGACTCCCTACGCTCTTCCGTTTCCCGGCTTGTTTGTTGGCGAGGCACCCCTTTTTGCGACCTCTGAGAAGGTCGTTCCTGGAGTGACACGGGCGTACTGGCGGACGTCCACCCTCACTCTGGGCCGGATACTCTTTTCGGTCCTCTCTACGACATCCTGGATCATGTTCGACAGAAAGGCCTTTCCTTTAAAGGAAAGATGTACCCCATCCCTTTGGTAGAGATCATTTCTACCATAAAAGGTGCGGTACGGGTCCACAAAAAAGACCCCCTCTGCCGTACACAAATCTGCCAGGCACCGGTTTAAAGAGACATTCATCGAGTGAGCAGTCAGTGTTGGACCTCTCCTCGGGAGCATCCCGACTACCACGCCTAGCTGCAATAAAGAAGAGGGAAGAGAGTGCGAAGAGAGCAGCCAGACGTCTCAAGCAGGCGGAAGGAAATCTCCTAAGCTCGGTCTCGTCTTCCGAGGACGAACGGGAGATCTCTCAACCCACTAAGAACAGGAGTAGGAATTTGGAGAAAGTCAGGGGATTTGATGGAGAAGACCTCAACATCAAATTCTTCAGAACAGAAGACACTTCTTTTCCGAAAAGCCCCAAGGGGGAGGGGGGGGGGAATCATTAAAGGAGTAAGGACAGGACTATTAAAATGGTCCTATGATTCCCCAGACCGTGAAGCGCTGGTAGTAGCGGCACTCATGGAGGCTAGAATAAAAATATATAGGGACTCCTGCCTCGCCGTAAGCGAAGCAGAGTTCAAAAGAATTTGGAACGGGAGAATTACACGCACCGAAAACCACTAATCGAGAAAAAACCAACACACACATACACAACAGAACATAAACATGGAGAACACCAACAGCACACTAAAGATATTAACAATTAACGTTAATGGATGGGTAGGGAAACATATTCCTTACGGAAACATTTTTCGTAAAGTGGATCCCGACCTAATCCTCATCACAGAACATGGCGTTGACACAAACGTCAACAACATAAAAACACACAATTACACAATCATCAGCAAAAACCACACACAAGAACGGTACGATGGCGCTGCCATCGCGATCCGGAACAACCTTACATATAAAACACTTCCAGGCCTAGATGAATCATTCGTGGCAGTAGCAATACCTACCCTAGTTACCGACCTGACCGTAGCGGCGGCCTATCAACCACCGCGACGCGACTACCTGCCGATCCATAATTTTTACAACCTCTTCGGGCGTGGGAAATTGACATTGCTTGGCGGTGATCTCAATGCCACATGCAGTGCATCAGGCTACGGAAGCACCGATCAAAGGGAAAAAAACCTGGAGATGCTACTCGTAAGAGACGACAGACTCCAGAGGGCCGGGCCAGATTTCCCGACCTTCATAACACAACGTTCAGCAACAAAGCCGGACATTGTGTTGACATCTAAAAACTTCCCCTTCAACATTGTCAATGAGCCCGGACCAGTGGTTCCGAGCGACCACATCCCGATTCTCACTACCATCTCGCTAGCGCCAATACTCAAGCCCGTCATACTTAGGAAAAGTTCTGCGAAAGCTGACTGGGAGCTATATAGAGAGATACTCAGTACATACCAACCAACTGATCTGGGAGACGCTAATCTCGAAGAAATTGATGAGGAGATCAACAAGATCACCGATCTCCTCATTCAAGCCGACGAGAGATGTGTTCCCAGAATCTCCTATAAAATGCTCCCACAACCTGAGTGGACGGACGAGATGAGAGAAATCGCCCGAGAACATAGAGCAATCTATGATGAGATCGGCAGGACAGGTACCAATAGGAAAAGGACGGCCAAAATGAGACATCTAAGCATGGAAATGAAAAACATCATATTAGAAAAATAAACAACGATATGGAATGACATCATTGGGAGGCTGGACAGGGAGAGTGATCCCGTAAAATTCTGGAATAACATCCGGAGAATTAGGGGATTACCTCCCCGACCCAGAACCCAAATCAAGGAAGGAGACGACATCATAGAGGACCCAGAGTCTCTCGAAAGAAGATTTAGATCACATTGGCAAACGATTTTCGCTATATCACCGGAGGAGAACGACGACTTCAATCAGGACTTCGAAGACCAACTGCTCGACGACCTCGGCACAATGATACATAGAACCCACCCCCATCTGCAAGTATCACAGGAAAGAGTGATGGCGGACCACGGATGCCCGATAACTGTAGAAGAGACCTTGAACACCATGAGGTCTTTCAAGCAGAGGGCTCCAGGCTAGTCTGGAATTACGAAAAATAACCTCGTAAATGCCCCAAGGCAAATTATTCAGGGATTTGCAAACACGATGAATGCCGCCCTGAATACAGGCTACTTCCCGGATGGATACAAAATGGCCAAAATCATCTTTATCCCAAAGGGAAACAAGCCCCCAGATCAGGTGCTAAGCTATCGCCCCATCTCTCTGCTTGAGATGCAGGGTAAAATCTTTGAAAAGATTTTAGCTAACAGACTACAAGCTCAACTAAGCGAGTTAGGAGCGCACAACCAACAACAACACGGGTTCCGCAAAAAAAGGGGCACAGACACCGCCCTGGCGCTCCTAACTGAGAAAGTAGCACGCACCCAAGCGAACAGGTTCTATGTAGACATTGTGTTGAGGGACGTGCAAAAGACCTTCGATAAAGTCTGGCTGTAAGGACTTCAATACAAGATCCTGAACCTCCAGCTAGACCCAATCCTGGAAAGGATCCTCTGTGACTTCATCATGGACAGAAGGGCGTGTCTCATGATTGAAGGGCACAGAGGCCCCGAATTCGAATTAAAGCCGGGCGTCCCTCAGGGAAGCTGCCTGAGTCCTGCTTTACTTGGTCTTCACCATCGACCTCCCAACTCCGGTGCACAGGGACACGATGTATCTGCAATACGCAGATGACGTCACACAAATTGTCCCGTGCCCGGAGAGGAAAGCAAGGGCGCAGGTGGCCCGCACTATAGCGGAAATCAACAACATCAGCCGATTCGAGAGACGATGGAAAATCAGGACCAACAGGGACAAGTTCAAAATTGTCCCGTTGAACCGCGAGTTGACATGACCCATCATCATAGATAGGAGGAGGTACGGCTACTCCGCCGAAGGCACCGTCCTGGGCCTCAAAATCACCGACCATGGATACTCGAGACACTACACGGAGAGGCGGAACCTGGCGAAGAGAGAAATCTCCAAGCTCTACAGGTTTAGAGATCTTAGCTCGGCTAACATCAGAAAATTATATATGATGTATGTCCGGGCTATGCTGATCTACCCCGCAGTGGTGTCCCAAGCGGCTAATAAAACCTCGATGAAAAGGCTCCAACGTATCCAGAACACTGCCTCTCTGCTTATCAATAAAGTAAGAAGGCGTGACCGAGTCAGGCAAAGCGCCCTGCATCGGAGGAAATGCTTGGAGCCCATCAATGTCGTCACTCAGAAACTGGGCAAGAAGATCTGGTCCACTCTAACGGATGTTGTCATTCCAGATTTCCAGGGAGCAGGCGGCAGGTTGAACATACCTGCGTAGCTACGGGCGAAAGCCTCACGCAGAAGCCGGTTCCCGAGCACAAAACTGTGTACACGTAACAATATAACTCCAATATACACATAGAAGCGTCACAACACATCACACCTAGTCTCATACATTTACACACGAAAAATGAGACAACAGACAACACAAAAATAGCATTGTCGGCAAAAAAGCTATTAAAGGTTTGAATGCTATAAACAACACTATTACACTGAATGTAAAAAGACAGAGAAAAAGAAACAAGAAACAATAAGAAGAACACTACAAACACATGAAGATAAAAAACACATAAAATAACAACGCAAATAAAGGAAAAAAGAAACCATAAAAATACAGTGATGCCCTCCCTACTAGGGCGACCCCCCCCCATCTTTAATTTTTCACCCACTATATCTTCCACTATACCATCTCTCTTCGAAAATTGAGTACATCATCATTCTATTCTTCGCTTGTGTTTTGAGAAGTTTAGGTGTTCCCTCATCAGAAGATTTAACATTGATCCTACGCAGTCTTGCATCACAATAGCCTCATTGTGTTACAAGGTGTATAAAAATGTCTTCTTACCAGAAAATTCGATTGCAATTATAGACAGGAAGAAATCAAAAGCTTTTTCTTATAAGTTTGAAGAACATGTTAGAGGAATCCCGATTTTCCATGCAAGAAACGATGTTTAGAGAAGCCTTTCTGTGGGTGGGAGAGTATTTTCCCTGACGGGTTTTCACCATCAGGAGGAGGAACCGTGCTTCTCTGTCATGGATGCTATTGACATGGGTATCAGAAAGAGGACTGTAGTCTCAAACAAGATGCTTCCATTGGTGGAAGTGGGGCGTTGGAACGCTACTACCGCACAATAGAGTGATCGAATTCTCGGTAGCAAAAACAAGGTTATCATTCTCTGGGAGTGTGAATTTGAAACCATGCCAACGAATGGTATACACTTATCTACAAGTGTGCCAGAGCTTCATGCCAACGATTGGTACACACTTATCGACACGTGTGCTAAAGTTTCGTGCCAACGATTGGTAAACACTTATCTATACGTGCGATAAAAATTCATCCAACAATTGCTACACACTTATTTACACGTGCGCCATAGATTCACGCCAACTTTTCGCGTAAAACAGTAAGCCTACACATTGACCGCAAAGAACTTGAGATGTTTCTGCTTGCCCCTTTAGTAGCCAATTCAAGAATAAAATTATATTTTCTTTGCCGCGTCCTTTCAAAGTCCTTTACTTACCGCGATTACCGAGACACCTTCGGTAAGCCCAGCCTAACGCATAACCCTCGTGAGAAATTAAAAGGAGTCAGAACCAATTCGACAGAGGCGTAAAGTAGGCCCACTGCCTAAAGTCCTCGTCATCCATTGAGCGCAATAGCAATGATGACTCTTCAATACACGCCCTTATAATTACCGACCACGCACCCACAAACCGGTAACCTATACTACCACATAAACAGGTAACACCACCTGGTACCATTAACCATCCTTCCCATAAGTTAACCGGTTGGGTTCGAGGGTCGGGTGACCATGTACAGCCTTTGTGACTCAAGAATACATTGGACAAAATTAACCACCTGTTCCAATGAAGAGGCAGGTGGAAAGGAAAATGGAGACAAGGAAGAAGAGGGACAAATAACACTGATAACAGCAGATACTAAGATTGATAGGGACGTTTCATTTGATGAATCTATTAGTGCAACTTTTCTGGATTCTATTTGTTTAAAAATGCTTGTTCTCTTATTTAGATACACTAAGTTATTCAGAACTGCAAGACTTAAAATACGAATAATCTTCCTCGGTATTTCTTTTTTGCTGATGGAAGACAGATAACGTCATTAAAACAAATAGTGATTCTCTGCGTCTTGGCATGTAAGAATGCGGATGTTAAAACTAGTGTAATGGAATACAATATTCCTTTGTTGCTGAGCAAGAGTGCTATGGAGAAAGCGCGGATGGTCATTGATATAAACAACATTTAATGATACTGTCTCTATGGATTTGAAATCATAGTATGACCATTAGTTTCTTGTGATAGTGGATCTTGCCACAATATATTGTGTTGTGTTTGTTATTCCAAATATAAGTGCTAATACCATCTAAACTGCTTTGTTGACGTCATGAATTGCAACCTTCAGAACACCTCGTAAATCTTTATCAGATAAAATGCTCTTCACAATTACTATGGCTTCTCTTTAAATCAACTGGTGTTTGGATACAACCCTTCACATCCAAATATCAGCGATTCAGAGCCTTCTTCTCTAGAACCTCATACCTCCTTGACGATTGTGGCTGAAAATCTCAATGATCTGCATTGTTCGAAGGAACTTACTGATGACTGAGTCTGATGACAAGATACGTAGATCATTACTGCACCAGGTTAGAGAAGGCAATGTTGCAGATCTCAAGAGTGGTGGCAGTGCTTACTATAAACGTGAAAATGACGATCGTTAGCGTGGTCCTGGTACTGCAATTGGAAAGGACGGCAAGCAGGTGCTTCCGAGACATGGAAGTATCTATGTCAGAGTAAATTCTTGGCATCTTCAGCGAGATGTGTTTCATGCATTTAGTTCACTTTAAAAGTTCCCATAAAGTGAAAACGACACGAAAGCAAGAAACACGGAAGTAAAAATCATGAATAATATCAAATCTGACTACAGTAGCAATGGTGATGAAGATGACTAGAATGGTAGTGATGGCAATGATGACAAAAATGGGAACCATGGTCATGGTGATAACGAACGAGCGTGCATCCACGAAAATTCACTCTTTATTATTTCCTCTCGTTCCATGCCCGATAGAAAATAAAGAAAAAGTGAATATATTTATTAAAATGGTTACCGGTGTGTTGTTAATGCTCTCGCGCAGAGCTGGTAAAATTGGTGGTTTGTATGGGCATGGCTACATTTTTCAAAATTGGACCGGAGAAACGAGTTGGATTGATTTGGCCTAGAATGTACAGAAGTGGAGTTTCCATATGATGATATAGTCGTTGGAAAATTGTATTCAAAATGATGTCAACGAAGAAGTAGAAGATTTAGGTGACATTCCTATTTTTAGTGGCCACGGATTCAAAGACCTTGTTCTAAGGACGCTCTGAGTTTCTATGGCTTTGATATCGTCTTTCGATTGGGAATGTCATTCCATTGATATAAATGGTACATTTTTGCAACAAAATGATATAGACTGAAAAGTGCTTATTCGGCCTCTAAAAGAGTTCAAAAACGGCCATCTGTGGAAGTTGAAGAAAAACATGCTGACAGAATTAAGTACTCCAAACTGAAACAGGATTTGCTGAATTTGGGCTTGAGGATGCGTACCCTGGATCCTGCCCCTTTCACTGGATACAAAACGGTGCTATATCGAAGATAATGTGCATCCACGTTGACGATATCCTTTGGGTTGTGAACGATTCTTTTTATTTACCCATTGTTAAAAACATGAAGGAGAAAGTTCTGGTCTGCACTGACACTGAGGCGATGTCGTTCAAGTATGCTGGTGTAAAAATTACTCAATATAACCAGTGTATTGACCTCCACCAAAATGATTATGTTGATTCCATAAATGAAATTCCCCTCACACGCAAATGCACTAGCCGCCGCTCGAACGATCTCGAAAAACAGGAGTGTTATGAGTAGTAAGGCATATTCAAACTGTCTCTTTTTATAGGGTTTAATCAACTATATTCATAATACATCTAGAAAAGAAACAAAACAAAATATTAGTAACATGAATACATATGAACAAATATAAATGAATAAGTGCAACTTAAAAAAGTCACTCCCACTAAAAGAATTCATTCCTTTTCAAAATTACAAAATATACAACTAATACACTAGATAGAGAAAGTTAAAGTAAGGCATCAAAATGAATTAGAAATCAAAATATTACAAATCTAACCGACGTACAGATTTATGAGCGCGTAAAGATCTTCTAAGACCAGGCATGTATTGTCAAGTTGGCATGACTATTCACACTGTTATCAGCATTATGAACAACATGATCCTCTTGTGTCCGGGTAATTTGTTCTTGCTCACTTCCCGATATATTCTCGTTGGCTTAAAGAAAGTTAGTAGTTGTAGATGGGAAACCGGAATGTGAAGCTGGATCGGAAGGACACTTGGATTTCGTGATATGGACATGGAGCTAAATTGCGCAGAGCAACAGTGCTCTCGCTCCCATTAGGGAATTTTACAAAGGCATGTGTAGGGTTAGCATCAATAAGATCAACGACGTCCACAGCTGGCTTGTATTTACCTTGATTCCCAAACCGTTTAAGGAGGACTTCTCCAGGTTCATTTAGTCAAGAAGGTAGGGCTGAACTACTAATTGAAAGTCTCTCAAAAGCAAAAGTCGTTCATGCGGCTTGGTATTTGTAGAGGTACAAAGTAGTGAACGTATGGCATATAATGGAACACATCCTGCCATGCACTTAGTGGCAAACATCGAGGTTCAATAGCCAACTTCATAGTATTCCAAATAATGCCATTTATAGCGTTTACATTGGCTATTTCCATGGGGGTTGTATAGAGAGGTGTGACTACTGTTTACACCAAGAAGTAGTGAGAATTAATTTACTTCTTTGGAAATCAATGACAGGCCGCCGACTGAATGGTTATATGCAGTTAGAACAAATAACAAAAAAAGATTTGTAAGAGAATGAATAACTACTTTGGATGACATATCGCGAGATGGAAACGCAAACGGAAATCGGCTAAACTCATCAACAATTGTAAGGAAATAACACGACGATTGCGAGGAAACTGAAAACGGCCCCTTAACATCAATTGAAAGACGTTGGAAAGGCGCAGTCGCCCGTATCAAAGAAGTCTCTTTTGGTTGAAAAAACGTGGTTTAATTTTAGCACATGACTGAGAGTCAGAGGTAATACGGCGGATTTCATCGATGGAGTAAGGAAGTTTTTTAACACGAACATAATGTAGCATTCGATGGATTCCAGGAAGAATGAGACTCTCATGAAGCGATTTAAAACTTGTAATATCTGAAGTGGCGTTACAATACTACCGTGATAGTGTATCAGCAACAACGTTTTCGTGACCCAGGTGATGGTGAATATCGAAGGAAAATGGGAGTAATTCCATAGGCCAGCGCATGATCTTATCATTCTCGATTTTACCTTTTACATTAACATCAAACATAAAAGACAACTTTTTGATCAGTTGCTACGTGAAAATGTCTCCCAGCCAATAAATTTTTCCATTTATGTATGCTCTCTACCACCACATACGCTTCTTTTTCAACGATGTGGTGTCTCTTCTCTGATAGATTCAATTAGTGTGAGATCAGAAAGTCACTGGTCGTCCGCACTGTGATAAGGTGCCACCGATTACATTATCCGATGCATGCGTCCGTTTCTATTGAAAAGTGTGTGTCTTCATTAATAACTTTCACTGAAGATTTGGCAATGTCATTCTTTAAAGTTTCAAAAACTTGAATAGCCTGAAGAGATGAAAGAAATCTGCAGCAATCTACAAGAGGACGTAGGGTGAGGAGGGGAAATACCGACCGAATGCTCTGGTACGATAACTATTTCAAATTTCCCGCCACCCCTCACCACCCATCCTGAGTGAACAACACGCGAGCAACAGGTTTCCGCCATCACGACGTCTTTGTTTACCAGGTAAGAAAATTGATTTTTCGGATGTCTGTTGTTATTTTTCACTGTTCTCATATAGTGTCTCACGTCGGTGAATATGGCGTGATTGTTTTGAATTAAGTTTCATTACAATATTTAGCTATATTGACATGTTATCGAGTGAAATGAAGTGCGTCCTTTCGAACTGGCCACCATGGCATTGTTGTGAAAAAAATGGTGGTGCGGGAGAAGATCGACCGCCAACATGTGGGAGAACACTGATGTATGAAATTTTGAAAATTCGATATACTTTGAAATACATAACAAAAGATGACTGATTATGGGCACAGTTTGCACTCGCTCAGGTACAAAATGGAATTTTGTATGCAGGTTTTTCTACTAATAGGTCGGTGTTCCCCCACCACACCCTAATCGAAAATTAAACATCTTATGTATTTTGGAATACAAATTCCGTATTAGAATACGCAAATAGTAAAGCATTGCTATTGTGTTGACAAAAGTGGCTAGGGTTATTATATATGTTGATTTCAGGCAAAAAACCATTTTTTGTTTTATGAGCTTCAAAAATAAGGGTCGATGTTCCCCGACATAAAAGGCGACTCATCACGGATAGGCGTACGCTGGCATGAGAAGCTCCTCCCTGAACGCTTTATCCTATTAGGGTAACATGCAATTACGGTAATATCGCGGACCCCGTCCTGTCAGACGGGTTAATTCACGTCAGTGTATGGAATGTGATGGGTGTATGTGATGTGGGAGAGGGGCGTGGTAGTCACTGTCTTTAAAACAGGCAGATTACATGTTTGCTATATGTGAGACAAACGAGAAAGAGAATGAAGTTTGTGTGGGGTGGAGGGCGATCAGGTGTAAATCAAAGTGAGGCAGTACTTTTCAGTGATGAGTGGTATGATGGGTGAAGTTAAGATTTACAAGGATCAAACTGTGTATAATTGTAGTAAATGGAACCTGTTATGATAACGAAGCTGAAAAATAGGTTCTAGAATGACTTGGGATAAGTGGTAGTTGGAATTGGGCATCGGCTGATCGTTGTAGATATGAATGAGTGAAGTGACAAAGAGGGTTTGAGTGTAAAATATGCCAGGAAGCTGCATGAGCGCATGCTAATGATAACGTTGATGTATGAGAGTGAGAATATGGTAGGCGAGGAAAGGTCTCGAGTGAGCGCAGTGCAAAAGGACAACTTGAAAGAGATTAATTGGAGCGCGAAAGTTAAAGTGAGGAACGACTCGATGAAGTTTTAATGGAGTGAATGAGCTTGTGACGGAAACGTTGAGGTGGTATGGGGATTTAAGAGAATTGCAATAAACTCGGAAAGAATACCCAAGGGTGTAAGAAGGGTTGGGGACCGCGAGAATGAGGTGGATGTTGTGTAGTTTTCTTTTGAAGGGGCATGCTAGGGGCCTTCTGCCCAGAGATGAACTGAAGATGCTACAGCTCATAAACCCTCCATCACGATGAAAGGCTAATATGGCGAAAAGATTCGTGGCCTTGTGTTTAACGGGGAGGGGGGGGGGAGGGGGTAGATTTTTAGTGCGGCGTTGAATAAACTTGGTTGTAATAATTTTTCAAGTTTGAACTTCTAGCCAACGTGAGGGAAATTTTCACTTCCTTTTTTACTCACGAACCCATTTCAAGTACCTACCTACCACCTTTTCGACCCGAGATTTCATTAGAAGACGCTCCGTATACAGCAGCGCATAAATCAATGACAAAAATCCTACCCTCCAAATCTCCCTATTTTCCCTGTGGAAGCGTGCCTCCTTTTCTGATAAAATCTCCAGCGGAAAAGATAGTACTTGATGCAACGGGTTCAAAAGAAAAAAAAAAAAAAAAGGTGAAAATTCGTCTTCACCCAAGTTAGAAATTTTAAACTTAAAAAAAAATATTGAAACCAAGAGTTATACATTTTAGAAACTAACTTGATAAATTATGAATTTTGCCAACAATGGATACAAAAGTCAATTTGAAAAATTATTGGAACCACGGAAGCTTAGGAGAACAGAAAATTTAGAGTTAACTAACGACCTTCGGCCTGGATTAAACGACTGCCAAGTTAGGGTAAGAAGCGGCGACGGATGATACACTAGACTGGTCACAAAGAGGTCTCTGGTAAGCCTTACAGATGGGAGTTCGTAGGAAAGGTGTCCGCGGGTTAGCTTGCTCTGAATCCGGCAGATACGAGCCATGTACTACCTTTTATGGCAACAAGGATAGACTGAAGACCACTAGCCGATGAGGGGTTTAATGCAGTGAAATTTAGCGAGAGGAAGTTTGCCAGACAGTAGGATATTGTGTAATGCACGTAGACCTTTATACTAAAAATAGAAATGTGGTACCAAACCCCCTTCTTCTGGGAATGCCAGCTTCTTATAGTCAAGACCTTCAACTTTTAAGTTTCGATACGATTTTTACTACCATTCCTATGGTAGTGGAGTTAGCCTTATACATGGAATTGGACTTCAAGTACAACCAGTTGCCCCCTCATACTTTATGTACTATTAAGCACAAGACCACCCATTACTCCATTCCAGGGAGGATCCGAAACACGATTCGCTGAACTATTAGGTCAAACGGGAGATATCAGCAATCACGAGTCAGCCTGGCTGTTAGTTATGTGGCGGGGAGGTCGAATCTCGAATTACTAGAGTAGGCTCTCAACCTAGTTTCTACGCTGTCTTCTTATGACGTTGAGTTAATACCACGATAAGTGTATTGTTATTCCCTAGCAGACAGGCCCAAGAAAAGTGACAAGTCCTAATACACGTTTGGGAACCGACAGGAAACAAAGCGAAAATGAAAATAACAAAGGAACCCAAAGAATCTAACCGAGTCTTTTTTGATAATCATTTTTAAAATCCAGTCCTGGATAAAAACAAAAGCCACATTGTGAATATTTATTTGATTAATCTTAGACATTATTAAAATATGAATGAAATATTTAACCTTTATAAAGTAAATATGCAATTTTCGCAAAGGAAATTTTCGGATGATTCTTAACATGAAATCTTTTACAATATGCAATCATTAAATATGTCACAGACCATAGAAAATATACGGTACTCTAATTTTACGGTGCACAAGTGCTCTGTGTATAAGTGATATATACAAGAGCACAATGTACACTTCAGATTTCCAGTAAACCGAGAGTGAGCACACCATTAATGAAAACCATATAAATAAGAAACCCATTAAAGTAAATTCAGTACAATCCTGAGCCAACGAGAAAAGTTAACAGTGAAAAAGTCGTCGCATGGATTTCATACCTTGGACAGGTGTTACAACATGCACCGCTTGGTTGGAATCATAGCAAAATCCATCCACTACGAGTCAATTTCACGTAAATTGGAATAATAAACCCAGTGCAAAGTCCCACATAAAAAAAATATAGCACAGGTGATCAAGCCCCGAAATAAGAGACAGCAATAACCAATTGAACAGAGTTCTTTGCAATTACACCTGAAACTTTTTCACGGTTTTCTTGACTACCACATATCTAGTTCCCTAAATTTTCAATAAAATATTATCATGTCTTGAAGCAAAACAAGTAAAATAAATCTAAAATGTCAAAGGCCAGAGTATACATATAAGGAAAGAGAGGAAGGTAGACAATGCATTGGCTTGACGAAAGTGAAGTACACCGGAATGGAAACGTGGCTTATGGGCAAATAAAAATGGTGGGGCTCCTTTCTGTTTCCTGAGGAAAATTCTTTTCTTGGTTTCATTTACAGCCTTACTTTGTTTTTTCTAATTTTGTATGTTTTAACTTTGTGGGTCGGGTCTTGCCAGCAGACGATCCACTGCAGCATTCACATCTCCCATGGTTGCTATCAAGGCTGAAGAAGAAGAAAATAGAAGATGACCAACAATCACAGTAAATCCACAACTTAAATGCATACAGATAAAAAAGCGAAATAATGACAGGAAAGGGCGATTTTTTTTCACAGATCTGGCGACTTCCTTCAAGGGCATAAATCAACGTAATTAAAATTCCAGCCTAGTGATAGGCTATTCTAAAATTCGCAAACGAAAAACAAAACAAGAACAGACAAACAAACAAAACCCCAAACAACAGAAGGAAGCCCGTTTTAGCGGCGGGGCCCCTCTTCGCCGGAGCAGGAACATGAGACCAACTCCGAAGAGAGTTAAAGAAAATAGAGGAGGCCAATCTCCTCCAAAGATTCCGAGATAGGCCACAAGACAGCACGAAGCCGTCCCGAGTAAAAAGGGGCAAACAGTAACGACCCCACTCGTCCAGGCAACGTGGGATGGAACATTAACAAGAATGTGAAGAACAGTCCGGGGCACAACGCAGTCGTCGCAAGGGACCGTTCCATCAAATGGCGGTGCGTTACGTGAGTGTGCCTAATTCGAAGACAACCTGAAGCCGTCGCGGCATTGGGGGGTAGGTTCACGCGAACAGTCGCGGCACAATGGCACGCAACTCGACCGTCTCCCATCTTCTTTGACAAGCAGTCCGGAGAGCTGCCCTGATTCTTGCACCCTCATTCCCCGCAATACCATGTCCCAGAGCTCAACAGAAGATAATCTCGACATCCGTCCAGATCGCGGCAACCGCGAACCAAGGGGTGTGGAGATTCCAATGTTCCGAGAGCACTCAGGGCACTGCGAGTCTCGAAAGATCACAATCCGGTCTCCGAACAGGGCACGGCGCGTTATCTTTCGTACCGAGGGGTGTTGCAACCGTGAAGACAGACGCAGCGCCTGGTAGAGCACCCCCCCCCCTCATCCATGACTTCAAACAGAGGGGACACAGCGTGGAAACCAATCCCCTCATGTAACTTGGAGCCATCCATATACACTGGTACAGATACAGCGTGACACAAAGTGTGCTCCAAAAAGGCCGAAGGCAATACTACTGATTCTGTGAAAGCTTTGGGAAAAGGAGTGCTGAGCAGAAACAGAGGGGCAACCGGCCCCGAGAAATACACTGAGCTCTCGAATGAGGTTCCTAGCCTTAAAATCAAAGGGCTTAGGGTATGAATGGGGTATCTGGCGGCATAGGCATCGTCGAGATCGGATGCGGATGCAGTGAGAGCCGTTGGCGACTGAGGTAGGCGCCGGGCTCGCGCGTACAGGCGAATCCCCTGTGCACGGCACAGAGCGAGTCTCATCTCCCCAGCATCGACAAGTAGACTCTCAATGAGTGACGTGCCGAAGGCACCGGTGTGGTGGATCGAGTCCACCTTCCATAATACACACTCGGTTGCGGATGCATAAAACTCGCATCCATAGTCAATCTTTGAACGAACAAATGATCGGTAGGAAAGCAAAGCAGTAGCCCCATCAGCACCCCATTTGCTGAACATCACGAAACTAGATAGGTCCATGGCGAGGGAACAAGAGACCCTAAGGCTGCGAATATGAGCGTCCCAGGTGAGGCGTCGGTCGAAAACAAGACCAAAGAAACGGTGCGAATTCACCACTTTCAGGCCTAACCACGTTTAGGAACAAGCTGGGTCGGGGTGGGGTGGGGCGGAGCTGTGGATGGTGGCAGAAGTGCACTACCTTAGTCTTAGGCAAGGAAAACTGAAATCTGTACACTTCGGCACAGAAAGAGATGCGGTTCAATGCCTGTTGGAGTCGACGCTCCAGTTGGCATCTGGGACACACCAAAAGAGATCAGAAGGTCGTCCACGTAGAGAATAGCAAGAAATCTTCCGGCAACACCGGGGTGATACTGTTGATGCTCAGGGCAAAGAATGTGACACTGAGGACACTTACCTAGGGAAAACCCTCTTCCTGTTCCAATGGGCCGGAAAGGGCTTTTCCCACCCATAGGCAGAATCGACGAGGTCGCAAGAACTCAGAAACAAAGGAGTGGGAGGTGTCCACTCGCCCCCATGATACTGTAAAGTAATGCTGTATCATAGGTCTTCTCCAGATCGCAAGACACCATGGTGTAGTGCTGTCTACGAAGGAAGGCCTCGCAGACAGCATTTTCCAGTCGGAGCAGAGCATCCGAAGTGGAGTGGAACTTGCAGAAGGCGCACTGTGCAGAAAACAGATGGCCTTCGCTGTCCAGGATCCTTTTAGAAGCCATTCTGGCGACTGCCTAATAGAGCAAAATTGCCGTAATCACGCTACAGCATAATACTACGAGGGGCAGTCAATAAGTTTTGCGAATCCGTAGGGCAAAACAGAGGAAGGGGGATGGCTGTTTGTGGGCGTGTTAGGACAAGTTATGACAAGTCAAGACCTGCAGCCGCACGCTCCAGCCTCGTCTATTTAAGAAGCAGTAGCTGATCGAAGATCGTCAATCAAAATTTTTTCAACAATGGAGAAGGTTGAGCACCGCGCAATGATCAAATTTTTGACCAAGGAAGGCAAGAATGCAAGAGATCCATGAACGCATGGTTGCAGTGTACACCGACATCGCCCCTTCCTATGCAACCATTGCTCGCTGGAATAGGGAGTTCCGCCATGGTCGTGAGTCCCTTGAAGATGACCCCCGTCCAGGACGCCCGTCAGACGTGACAAACGGACAATGTGGCCCGTGTGGAGAGGATGATCTCGAAAATCTACGGGTGAAGGTCGAATAAATCGAGCGAGAACTTGGAATATCACATGGAAGTGTTATCAACATCATCCACGACAATTTGGACATGACCAAGGTCTCTGCCCGTTAGGTCCCTAGAAACCTCACGCCCCATGATCGACTTCAACGTCGTCAAAGTTCGGAGGAGCTGCTGCTCCTGTACAACCAAGACCCGGCGGGATTCGAGTCACGCATAGTGACAGGTGATGAAACGTGGGTCCATCACTGGGATCCCCAAGCGACTACTTTTTATTCCGCCAGCTCAGGGCTGCACTGCGTGGACACTGGTTTGGGGACGATGAAGATGTCCAGCTCGCCGTCCAGGAGTGGATTGAACAGCAGTCGGGAATTCGAAGCCTCAGGGACAAGTGGCGCAAGTGCATTGAAGTCGAGGGTAGTTATATTGAAATATAATAAAACACTTTTCCTCATATCTCGTTTCCTTATATCCGAATTGCAAAACTTATTGACGGCCCCTCGTAGGTTAGATTAAAAAACAAACATGCAAAAACCAAATAACATAGATAGAAAAAAACAAGGCAAAGAAAAAAAATGCTAGAGCCAGTTCTGGGGTACATTCAAAGCCCTCCCCCTCCCACAAGAAGAAATTGATGAAAGCACCTCAAAAGTACTCGTTTGAAATTCCTTGTACCACAGTTTCACTGTGAGCGGGATGTTTCCGAAGAGAGCTCTCTTCCTAGTGACCACAGAGCAATACACACCTTGAATGTTTGCCTCTCTGTTGATGAAGCCCATGGAAGTGAGCTGCTCCAGCTGTGACGCATACATCTGTTCCGGGTTCCCTCCTCCAACGCCGCTTTGGAGTGCTTGGGACTGCAAATCAGAGCTTTGTTAAAACCAACCAGCTACCGGAACAACCAACAAAGACATGAGTGGTTGTGAAATATACAAGCGTTCAAAAGCTTTTGGCTGGGAAGGTCTATCCATACAACAGTAAATCATCACTTCGTGTACCAAAATGGTACCACAACATGCGTTCCGTCCCACCTAACCTACTCCTCCTCGACCTTTTGAGGGGGATTAATTCTTTTAACAGCATCTAAAATCCACAAAAAAATGAGATAACCAAATTGCCTACCATGGTTGACATCAAGTTAGCAAAGGCGTCTGACCCAGGAGCTAGACCCCAGGATGGCTGCGAAGTGGTGGTTGTGGTCGAAGTTGTAGAGGTGGCACTGGGGCTGGTGGTGGAAGTTGATGTAGTTGTGACTGTAGAAGCTCCGATCGATGTCAGCTGAGAGGGCAATCCAAGACTCATGCTAGAGAAGATAAGTCAAAATGAGTGTCATACACATAACTAAATGTCCTTTTATATGCCTCACCCACAGAGATGTGTAAAAATGTCCTTTTATATGCCTCACCCACAGAGATGTGTAAAAATGTCCTTTTATATGCTTCACCCACAGGAGGGATGGGTGTAAAAAAATGTGCTTTTATATGCCTCACCCAGAAGGATGTGTAAAAATGTCCTTTTATATGCCTCACCTATGGGGATAGGTGTAAAAAAAAAGGAAGTCCTTTTATATGCTTCAGACACAGGGATAGGTGTAAAAATGTCCTTTTATATTCCTCCCTCATTGGGATTGGTGTAAAAAAATGTGCTTTTATATGCTTTGCAAACAGGGATAGGTGTAAAAAAAAAAAATGTTTAAACACTACACTTTTCGTAGTGGAGTAATACTGGCAAGACAACGGGCTCGTTAGCACGTGCCCATGTCAGAATAGGGATAAATATGGATAGGAGAGAAGGAACTGCGGAAAAAATAGTTGACACTATCAAGCCTATTAGGAAAAAAATGGGCAATAAAAAGTGCTTATTGTGGATAATATCAGTGGTGAAATGATCAGGTTTGTTAAAAAGTCGTCAAGACGACGAAGATGTCATAGGGATTTTGTTGTTGTTTTGAACACTTCTGGCTGCAGCCAAAGAGTGTAAGAACGCCATGACAGAAAATGGAGAAAATTATGAAAAACAAAATAGTTCAACTATTAACTACAAATCATGAAAAAAAAAACAACAGCAATGAAGCATGCCGAGGTGTTCCTAGGGGATTCAAGCATGTCAGTAATGATTTAGGAATATAAACATCATACCACAATGGTGCAGAAACAAGGCCTACCAAGCACAGAAAACAAGCGGTAGCAACTTGGCTCGTCACAGTACTGGGCCAGGTACCATGAAAAAAAAAAAGCTCCTAAAGGGCGGGAAATTCAGCCAGAATGTAAGCATACAGTTTGAGGGATCAAAAGTCTCAACAGAAAGGTTAAGGGGAAGGGGGTGCTCCTCAGAGCGGAATGCTAGGCTAGATTAAAAAAAATGCCAAGAAAAAACAAAACAAGAAGTATAACAAAGCGACATGGGGAGGCAGCAGCCCCCTCCCCCTGTCGCAGGAAAACAAATAAATATAGTCCAATAAAATGGAGGAAGCCAGCCCCATCAAAGAAGTTAGTCCACAAGTATGTGCGCGATCACCCAGACTGGGACATTCGATAAGAATGTGCCGAATAGTCTGGGGTACGACGCAGTCGTCACAATAGGGCGCAGGCGAGCGCTCCATCCAATGGCGAGCACCTGGTAGAGCCGCGCTGACTTCAAACAAGGGGGAAACGGCGTGCAAACCGACCCCCTCTTGGGACTTGTAGCCATCTGTATACACTGGCACGGTGTGCTCCAAAAAAGCCGAACGCAATACTCCCGGCACTGTGGAAGCTTTGGGAGCAAAGGCGTTGAGACAAATAGTCAAGAGGTGGTACCCTCCTGGATGGTATCCTGGGAAGAATCAGAGGAGCCACCGGTCCAAGAGCTACACCAAGCTCTCGAAGATTTTGCTAGAACGAAACCCAAAGGACTTAGAGTATGACTGGCGTCTCTTGCGGCATAGGCACCGTCGAGATCGGCCGCAGATGTAGTGAGAACCGTTGGCTACTGAAGGAGGCGCTTACAGGCCAATAGTGCACTGTGCATGGCACAGAGTGAGTGGCATCTCCCTAGCATCGACAAGTAGGCTTTCAATGGTGGCCGTGTGAAAGGAACTGGTTGCCAAGCGGAGATAGGTGTGGTGGATCAAGTCCACATCCCGCAATACCTGCTCGGCTGCAGATTCATAAAACTCGCATCCGTTATCGAGCTTCGAACGCACAAAACATCTATAGAAAAGCAAGGCAGTAGCCCTATCAGCATTCAGGTGGTGAATGTCCCTCTTCCTGCTCCATTGGGCCAGAGAGGGGTCTCTCCACCTGTACACGGAATTAATGATCTCGCCCCCATCGTGTGGAGAATCTCCATGAAACCGTATCGCGGTATCATAGGCCTTCTACAGATCGAAGGAATACAGTGGCGTAGCGCTATCTACGAAGGAAGGCATCGCAGAGAGCATTATCCAGTTGGAACTTGCAGAAGAAGGGTGGCATCCGCTGTCCGGGAAAAAGGCTAGCCTAAAATTTATCAATTTTTTCCATCAATTTGCACACGTTGGAGGTTAGAGAGATTGGGCGGGAACCGGCCGGGGTAAAGTGATCTCACCCAGGTTTGCGAAAAGCGAGCACATTAGCGATTTGCCAGGGATCAGGGAGGATACCCTCTACCCAGATCCTGCTGAACAAATCTAACAGAAAGGCCATGCCTCGCTCACCCCGGCGGGCTTCCACAACATCACGACGCGCATTGAATGCTGGCGGAGCAGCCTCCCGGCTATAGAATGCGGTCAGGAAGGATTCCGCCTCAGACGCGGGGTCCCCGATTGCGGTCCTATTCTACCTGAGAACATGCTCCGAATTCTTTTGACTCGCTCCTACACCTCTGCTAGAGGGGTCTTCCCGTTAAGTGAAGACAGGTATGCCCGCCAGGAAGAGCGGCAGGCGTGCTTCGAAATATCCCGGAACCTAGCCCTAGCTCGACGAAATTCACCGACAGTGAAATCGTTCGGGCGGTGCTTATAGGCATACCCTTCTGTTTGAAGGCCGTCTCACACTCGGCTCACCACCACGGGAGCGGTCGGCGTACAAAACGGCCAGACGTTCTAGGAATAGTAGTTAGGCCCACGGCGATGAGGTTGCCGGAGAAGAACTCAACGGAATCCATCATTTATCGACCTAAACTCCTCGACTGAGAGAGAAATCAGTCATCATTTCCTGAAATGCAGACCACTGCACCAAGCACCACCGGGGCAGGATCTCATGCGGCAGCAGCCCAGAAAATGATATTGGAATGGAAAAGTGATAACTACCATGGAGTTCATTGACCCCCCCCCCTCCCCATCTAAAATCAGGCTGTGCATCCGGAGAGCACAAACATAGATCGAGGCAGGAAAATGAAGCGGTTCTCGGGCAGTGATGCGTAAACTCATCCACATTTACAAGATCTATCTCCAGCTCGTCGATCAGGTCGGCAAGGATTTGACCCCTGGGATTAATCGAGTAGTGTCCCCAGAGGGGGTGTCTTCCGTTCACATCTCCGAACAAGAGAAAGGGCCTCGGCAACCGTGTCACGCTACGGCGGAAATCCCCCGCGTTGAAGTGGGCTGACGGTGGAATGTTCGCGGATATAACAGCAAATCTAGAGCAAAGAGAAGAACGGAGACACCATGCCGGGTTTAAATCGCGCATCCTCCTGCCCGGACCCCATCCCTTGGTGGGGATGTCGCAAAACCCTTATACCCGAGGAGGGTGGGCAGGGGACACGCGCTGAGCATGGTCTCCTGCAAAATATAGCTAGTCCGTGGCAATTCCATTTAAGGAATATGGCCTCCAGGGCTAGCTCGGACGAGATGCGGGGGCCCTCTTCGAAGAGAAGACTCTCCCGGGGATCTTTGTACGCTTCCCGGAGGCAGAACTCCGGGCGCTGGTGGCCGGACAATGCCTTCGAGGACTTATCGAGGAAGGTTGGGCTCGCCATGTTAGTCTTTTCCTCCCTCCACCTCGAACCTTAGGCAGGCGGGTCCCTCTTTTGGAGGATCCGCCGTCTACGAGATAAAGCTCCTTTATTGGTGTTCTTCTTTCGAGGGGAAGCTTTAGGAACCCCAGAAGATGGACTCACGACCAACTTCAGCGGTGTTGCCTCCTGTGAGACTAACATCTCGGTGTAGGCCGGGGGAAGGGGTTAACCTGGGCTGAGTGTGAATCCTTTGTGCCCCCAGCTTTACCAAGGGAGCGTCCGGGGTGGGCGCGGAAACGACCGTGCTCGTAGGCCTGGAGGGGCCAGGAGCAGAGGGTGTCTTTCTTAACATTGAGGTATAGGACGTCGCAGGAGGCGCCAGGACCAAGTCCTTAACATCGCGAAATGAGAGGCGATCCTGGGCCTGAACGGCCAGGATTTCCTTCAAAGAAGATAAACACTACATTGCTTCGAACAACGGGGTGCGGATCTCCTCAATTGACACACTTGGCCACACACGATTAGGACTTATTATGTGCGGCCTTGGAGCAACTTGCAGATTCTACCATCTGGGGCTGGGTCACCACAGGGACCATGTGCATCTCAGGAAGGACTGCATGTGGCCATCCCCTCAAGACATTAAGGGGGTCCCTTCAAGGTAACCTTCGTCTTATCATGGGCCGACGAACTGGCACCCTTCGGGAAAGAGAGGGGACGAGGACGTACAGTGACCCACTGTAATCTTGATATCCGCGCCAGCAGGACTTTGGAGGGCACGGGCTAACGGGCCCTGTCATCCCTCGCCACTCACATCAGAAGCGGTCAATTACGGGCCACTGGCGTGCTTTCCTGGCAGTCCCCTGAGAAAGTGAAGTGGGAACTGTCACTGTAACCAGAGAAGGGGGTGAAGGGGAGTCCCCTAGGCATGTGAAAGGCTTCTCTCTGGTAGAAGAAGTTTGGAGGGTTCCCCTGCGAAAACACAGAGAAGAGGCTCCATTTTTTTCAGTGGAGCTGCCCGAAGGCGGCTCCGACGATGGTAAAGCGAGAGTTGAGACCCTATTATGTCGACGGGATGCAAATGCTCATCACCGCACGCAATAGCCCGCTCTGCGAGGGGTGAATAGGGGGCTGACAAAGCCAGCTGTCGCCATTTGAGACCACTCCTCCCACCTAGTGTCCTGGGAGCTTCACCTTAGCCACAGCGACAAATCGAGATATTGTGAAAAGGAGAGAGAGAAAGGTTATATGAGGAAGGTGTGGGTAGGGATGAAGCAGGTTGTTAAAAACCAACCACCCCAAACCGGAGCTCATAGGCATTCTCCTTTCCCTTCTCAGCCCCGATCCGGGTTGGTTGGGTGAGAGGAAGCTGGTAGGCATCTACCCTGTGAAATTAGAGGGTGACCAGAGAAAGTTGTGGGAGAGGTTGTAGGAAAAGTGAGGAAGTATGGTAAAATCACAGGCTGTCAGAGAGAATGAGAAGAGGCTAAGCTGGGGCCTGACAGGTCGCTTTTGTCCCGTCAGCATGGCAGCCAGGAAGGCAAATTGCCACACCGTTTAAGGGGTGGGTGGTGTGTATTTAAGTCACCAAAGATGAGGGGGAGGGGGAGTTGTGTGAGTGGTTAGACAATTGCTATGTAGTTAGGGTGTAATCGTGTGGAGGTTGGGGTATGTATAGGTTCATGAGGCTGTTGTATCCTGAGCATTTGATGTTCATTTTGATGGATTGTAGTTTTGGGTGAGCATCATTGTTTCGGAGAATTTACAGACTTTGAAGGTGGGTGCAAAATGTGCCATTGGTGCATTCGCCTTCGAAACTTACTCAAATGTTATAATGTAAGGTATAAGATGTTTGTAAAAGAGAAGAACAGTGGTTGCACTGGGGGGTTCAGGGTATAGTGTTTTCGTATTCATACGTATAATGAGGGGGGGGGGGGGTCAGCGACCCAGGGTGGATGTCAAGTAGGAGGGGGTGAAGTAGGGTGTTTTACACCCTCTGTGTTTAAGTGCTTCGTGGATGAAGTGGGTGTAATGTAGTAGCAGTAGAAATTGTCCGCTTCCCCTCCCCAATATGTCTAATCCCTTTTTCTCTTTCAGGATGCTTGGAATGAAGAGGATGCAGCGAAGTTGTTCCGGGTGGGGGAACTAGATAGATTTCTATCACCCCTCCCCCTTCAATCTTTGTTTCACACACTGGAGATATTTAAAACAAAGCCTAATTTGATAAAGTGATGGGACTAACTAATTGAAATAAAAGAGACTTGCAATTACGGAGGGAGAATTATTTTGTGACAAGTGTGGAGATTGTGTGAATCTGAAGTTAGAAGTGGAAGCTGGATCGTCATCCAGGTAAGAGTCGGTGTGAATGTGTGTGAATATGTATGTTGGTGTTAATGATGTTTGAGTGTGGCAGTGAATCTGTGATTGAAGATGCCTTCTCCTTTCCAGCTTCTTGGTACCAGCTAATGAGCAACATCTGGCTTCGTGAGGCAGCAGCAGCCAGCTTTAACCCTCAGTCATTCCTGAGACATAAAAGGGACCAACGCCCTCCCACTCTGTCTTGATCGGAACCTATACATCCCACGTTCCTGAAGTCGGAACGCTTTGTCGAGTCCCGGACCACATGGAATCCCTCAGAAAGCGTGCCTGCCTCCCTTCCACTTCTCCACCTGATTCTGAATCCAATATATATATACTTTTTGACAGACTTACTTATAATTTGCCTTTGGCCAATATATATGTTTATTTTGTGTGCTTTCTGATTTGCGTTGGCCGAGATCTATTTGTAAAGACCTATATACGTGTTTGAGTGACATTTTTAGATCTTCGCGTTGGCCAATCAATTTGTAAGGTCATATATGTATATACCTTCTAGTGTATGTATATATATATATATATATATATATATATATATATATATATATATATATATATATATATATAGGGGGTGGACAAAATAACTGGACCAGTAGAAATTTAACACCAATATTTCATTATATTACAAATATCCATCCAAATTTCATTGTGAGTGTTTTGTTTTTATTGTAGATACATGGTTTTATTTATCAAATTTAATGATTATTTGTATTTCTTTTTCAGATCGTGGTATAGATGCTAAGATGCGTGACATCACTGAGTTTGAGAAAGGGAAAATTGTTGGAGCTTCCATCACCAAAACAGCTACACTCCTTGGTTTTTCGAGAGCTACCATATCAAGGACCATGACAGAATTCAAGCAGGGCAAAACCTCCAGCGGGAGGAGTAATTCCGGCAGGACTTCGAAGCTCACTGAAATGCATTGTGATGAAAAATCCCAGGACAACTGCAGAAATGAATCAACATCTCATTAGCCCAGTTTCAACCAAAACTGTTCGCCGTGAGCTCAATAAAGTGATATTACGCAAGAGCCGCCATCAAGAAACCTCTGCTTTCTCATCAAACCATAAAAAAGGGGCTGAACTGGTTGACAGACCAATGGAAGCAAGTAATATTCTCCGACGATTCCAGTATTTCTCTTTTCCTCACGGCATAGCGAGTTTATGTGTGGAGGCAGCCTGGGGAAGCTTTTAATCCTGACTGCCTTCTTCCTACAGTGAAGCACGGAGGAGACCCAGTGATGGTTTGGGCAGCCATATCTTGGAATTCTCTTGGTCCAAACGATGCCCTGCATGGTAGGATAAACAGCAACGAATACTTGAATATTTTGGAAGATCAAGTCCATCCCATAGTCCAGACATTATTCCCTGATGGTGAGTGCTTTTTCTAAGATGACAATGCCCCAATACACTACGCTCATGTGGTTAAGAATTCGTATGAAAAGCATAATAGGAGTGAGCTACAACACATGGAGTGGCCCTCAAAATCCCCAGATCTTAATATTATTAAGCATTTGTGGTGCGTCTTGGAGTGACAAGTTAGAAGTTGTTACCCTCAACTGTCATGGCTGAAACAGCTGGAGCAGGGATATAATTCATTTATATTTATACTCGCGCGATTGTTTAGTGATTAGCATTTTTTTTATTATTTACTGAGTTTTGGTTAATAAAATTGAGATTAGACTATCTCCTCATTATCCTTTCCTCAAACACCCGGTCAGCTCTATTGGAGCAGCAGGGATATCAGTGCAGAAGCGCACCCTCCCACCGCAATGTTGAAATGAACAAATTTCTTACAAACTATTTCATTTATTATGTCTAACTCTCTCCTTCAATTTTCCATGAAGTTAAATGTAACTTTTTTGCTTCAGGATGTCCTGTTGTGTGTGCAACCCTGCATGATTAACACATTATGATTTGCATGGCTTCTTTTTTATTGTTCTGTTTGTCTTGCGTAACACTGATTAATTTTTATTATACCTGTGGATGTATTCTTGCCAATAGTTTTGTTTATGTAAAAATAAAAGCAAATTATTTTTATTTCTCTTCCCAGGACAATGAAAATTTAGCCCAAAGGAACTTGCTTGAGCAACGCTCGTCACTTTCACTGATTCGGAAATTTGAAAATTGTACCAATTTGCTCTCTCTTGTCATGATTGTAATGTGTGTAGGGAAACTGTATAGTGTCAATTTTCTTTATGTACATTTGATTCCGGTTGAGGAAAGTGTCCTGGATTTTGGCAAGTGACCTCAATAAGTCAGAATACTGAACTTGGTTGCACTCAGAGCGTATTCTTGAAACTAGTCTTGTGACTATCAAAGTTTCTTTTTAATGAATAGGGATTCGAGTTATGTTCACTGTCTATGTTGTGCTAGTGTGGACTTGTGTCTTGTTAGGTTAGAAGTCCAGAAGAAAGCATAGAGCACTGTTGTAATAATTGTACTATTACTGTTTTCCCAAAAGTAACCAGTATCTCTGTATATAAATTTTGACTTATGGCATTTTGATCACACACTCTCCTGCCCCTTTTCTCTTCATGAGTAGTAATCACTAACCAGTTGTAATCCCTCCTGACTTTCACCTTCATCTATTCTGGTTCCTGGTGTGTGGATCAAAATTGAAATATATATGAATATTTGTCCTGGTTTCTAAATGTAAATACTTGGGATTGTATATGTATTAGGGTAAATAAGTTGTTTTTTTTTCCTCATTAAATTTGAGCTTAAGGATTACTATTCTTTTCTCTATGGAATGTTAGGGACCTGGAAGGAAGTAGTAACTTAAACATGGATTAATTTGGTTGCCTTCATGCCAGAATATGAAGGCGGTGCCCAGAAGATAAGTGGCAGATTACCAACCAAGATCTTTGGATCAAGTTGGGGCTTATGTAAAAGGTTGCGCTAAGTAACCAGAAGAATTCTGTTCTGGTTTGGTGGGCTTCGGAGGACTCTACCAAGTATGGGTAGGAGTAGTTTTAAGCGGGAATGAAGAGGGTATGTAGTGGGTGGAGTGGCGGAGTTGGCTGAAGAATTGTGTGCCCACCATGTCAAGGTGGTCACTGATGAGTGGTATTTTGATTTTTGCATGGAGATTGGGGTATAAGGGTACTTTTTGTGCATTTTCCTCTTTTTAAAGGTAAGATGGAAAACTGATGATCTGATTGAAGATGTGTAGAGGTGTTTTAGAACTGAAAGAAGGTGTAGATCAAGTTTAAAAGAGTTCGCAAGAAGAAATATGTAGCATATGCCGAATTTATGGATCAGAGAAACAAATAGGATATGGTTAGACAATCTTGGTGGCTGTCACTATAAATGGTGTGAAACTGGAATGTGTGAATGAGTTTTGATATCTTTGAAACTCAGTGGATTGCGCAGATAACTGAATGCACATCTACGGTTCGGAAAGGTGGTGGGGGAGGGGAGCAGGGGATAAAAAAATATAATTTGATAGAGGTTTTAGCAATGATCTTTACTCTTGATTGGTGACCTACAATTTAATGTGGTACTCAACTATAGGTATGACAGTCACTAAGAGTTCAGCACCACTCAGGACTCCATTCAGCGACTAATCACACAATGTGACATAACTTTGGCATCTTTTACCCAATCTTCCAATACTTACACACACACTCTCTCACTTGCAGGTTCTCCTCACAAGTCTAATTTCATCCAATCTACTAAAATACCCATACCAACTCAGAACCTCCTCAGTCACAATTCAATCTAGTTATTCTTCACTCCATTTATCCATCGCACATCAAGCAGCATCCCTCTCGAATTGTTGATTTGCGAGTATATTATCATCCTAATTATCTTGAACCCTGCCTTAACTTCACCTGTTGAAGAGTCCAGGGGCTGATGTCCTCAACTGCTCCAAGCCGGATTGGATTTGAGCCACAGCTGACAGGGCCTGGACAGAGGGAGAAAAAAAAAAAACATTCCTTCATCTAACTCGTCTTAGTTTGAGCCAAAGGTTGTGTCTCTCTCTTGTGAGAAGCAATCCTGACTCTCTAGTAATTCACACTTAAGGTAAGCTAGCCAATTAAGATGTACTTGTGAGAAAAAAAACTGCTCTGTAAAAACTTAATGCACACAAAATCTTTTAGGTAGATGGTTTTAGATCATTTTGAGCATAAAAGATTTTGTGTGCATTAAGTTTTTTGCAGAGCAGTTTTTTTTCTCACAAGTGCGAAATATGCGTGCTGCATATTTCGATGATTTTTTAGTGTGGGTTTTGAAATTAGGGCCAAGAGAATATCACACGGACAGTGGGAGACAACCAGCGGAAAAATAATTAGAAACCTAAAAGAAAAATTTAACAATGAGAGACTATCAAAGCTCTCAATACTAAAGTATTCCCGGACCAGTCATGTTTGAGTCGTAATTTTCATTCAGTTCAGCCCACAGGGGCTAGGCAATTAAGCTAACATCTGTAGCAAAAAAACATCTAAGAGCTAATGATGTCCACTAACGAAGGAAGTGCAGTTAAAAAATAAATAAAACTCAAAAGATTAATTCAAAAATAAACTCATAAATAAACATCAAAATAACTAGCTACCATAAAAAAACAAAAACAAGAGGGACACTCACATGCAGCAAAAGAAAAAGAAAAAAGCAGCAAGCCAGGACACATAATTACCGGAGGGTTGGTAAGGAAGCTTTGCATCTCTGGATTCTGCAATTGCTGAAGGAAGTTGGGTAACATCTGTTGCATCTGTTCTTGCAAGGCAGGATTGTTGGCGAAAAGTGGGTTATTCCCAATGATTTGTTGTGCAAGCTCAGGATTGGAAGCAAGGCTCTGAAACAGGAGCAATTTTATCATCAGCCAGTGACCAGATTTTGAAATAAAACACCTTTATTTGGAACTGCTTTAATTACAGTAAATTTGATAACCAAATAGATATTAATTTATAATTTTTCAAAAATGTACAATAAACTTAAGATTATCTCATGAAGAGTTTTGATAAGAATTCATTAAGGTGTATATAGGAAGTCGTAAAATTTCAGCCTAGTGCTAGGCTACTTTAAAGTCAACAAAACCAAACTAAAAGAAAAACAACAACAAACAAAACAAAAAGAAGGAAGCATTCACCCTACAACAAGAGACTAAAATAAAAGAGAAGGCCAGTCTCCTCCAAAAAGTCATATGACTTGTCATATAGTCCATGGTTATGTATATGAACCCATCCTGAGTACAAGGGACAAGCAGTAGCAAACCTGCTTGCCCCAATACCGGGACGGTTAATGGGAGTGAAGATCACTTAGACTGGGATATTCAAAAAGAATGTGCTGAACAGTCTGGGGGACAATGCAGTCGTTGCAATAACGTGCAGGCGAGTGCTCCATCAAATAGTGGTGCATCCCACGAGTGTACCCAATTCAAAGATGACACAAGTGTCATGAAGCCGTCATAGCATTGTGGGTAGATCAATGGGAACAACTGCAGCGCAATGGCATACAATTTTAACTTCCCCTTGGCCATCTCCCATCTTCTTTATCAAGCAGCCCAGATTCCTGGCATGTAATTGGTGTGAGGAAGAGTGAAATGTTGGTCTGGCCAGCCAGTCCTTGCAGATTCATTGGCACTCTCATTCCCCCAAAAGAAGTTTATTCTCTACATCCACCCAGCTCACAGCAACCGTGGCATCACAGATAATGCAAACCAGTGGGTGTGGCGATTCCAATGGTGCAAGAGGACTCAGGGCGCTTTGTGAGTCCCTAAAGATCACAATCCGGCCTGAACTAGACATGACACGTTATCTCCTGTACTGAAAGATGTATTGCAATAAGCTCAGCTGTAAAGACAGACGCAGCACCCAGTAGAGCCCCGCTGACTTCAAACAGAGGGGATATGGCGTGGAAAAAAATCCCCCTCCCGCAACTTGGGGCCATCCATATACACTGGAACAGATCCAGCGTGACACAATGTGTGCTCCAAAAAGGACAAAGGCAATACTCCCAGCGCTGTAGAAGCTTTGGGAGCAGAGCAGTGGAGACAAATAGTCAAAGAGGTGGCATCCAATGAGGAGCCACTGGCATGAGAGCTACACTGAGCTCTCAGTGTTTCCTAGCCCTAAACCCTAAGGGCTTAAGGTATGAATGATGAATATGAGCCTTCCAGGTAAGGCATCGGTCAAAAACAAAAACAAGTAGGTGAACCCTGTTTAGGAAAAAGTTTGGCTTTGAGTTGAGCCGTGGATGGCAGCAGAAGTGCACCACCTTAGTCTTGGACAAGGAAAACATCCTATGGCAGCACTGAGGTGATACCCTTGATGCTCAGGGCAAAGAGTATGACACTGAGGACACTTCCCTGTGTGGACACTCTCTTCCTGCTCCATTGGACCAAGGAATTGCTGATGATGCAAAAACTCAAATAAAGCTTGGGAGGCGTCCCCTCACTCTCATTGTCACAAAACCCTTATACGCCAGGAGGGTGGGCAGGGGTACACATCCAGCATGGTCTCCTGCAAAAATATAGCTAATGGCCTCGAGGAGACGAGCCTCCACAGCTCCTCCCAATTACCCAGAGTCTGGAGCAATTCTATTGAACAAACATACTCTCCAGGCCTAGCTAGGAGATGTAGGGGGATTCTTCAGGGAATGGCCATACACTTCCTGGAAGCAGAACTACCGTGGCTGTTCAAGGGGTTATCAGGGGAGGTTTTGCTCACTGTGGGTCTTTTTCTCCCCCAGCCTCAAAACCTTAGGTGGGCGATGTGGCTTCCACTGTCTCCGAGCCACCCAGCCCAGCCTAGATGGGGGCATAGGTACTGTCTTCTTTTCAGAGGTCAGCTTTAGCAAGAAAGAAAGATGGCCTCACAACCACCTTCAGGGCAGTTGCCTCTTGAGTCTAACGACTAAGTGGCATCACACTCACTGGCGTGCCATTAAGTGTCTGAAGGGCACTAATCATGGCTGGTTTGGCGCTCTACCAATCAAGCTAGCTAATGCTGTCCTCTGATGCATCATGTTGCCCTTGGCCAACATGCTGCCATCAGGAGTGAAAAGTTAGAAAGCATTTGAAGCCAGCAGGCTCTAGAATGAGTTATTCTCTCACGGAGAGAATTTGATTTTTGTTTGAGCTCCCCCATCCGAATGTACCTCAGGGCAGATGTACCGATCTTGGCCTGGTCGATTGCTGAAATGGCCTCCAATCCTGGAGCTCCGGTGAAGGGAGATGAACCCTTATTCCTCTTTCTTCTTTTCATTTTGGAAGAGAAGGGTCGGGAATAAACCAGCTTCTCTCCACCACTGGATCGGCCTCAGCAAGATCCTTCTTTGAGATGGAGAAGGTCCCAGAGTTGTCAAAGAGGCACCAGCCTAGGTAGGAGGTCCCTCCTCTCCTTGTGAGTCTTTGGGGTCCTGAGCCATCAGAGAAGCAGCTGCACAGGGGCGTACTCAGGTCGGTGTTTGGCCTCTATTCTAGGTTCAACCCCATGGAAGATCCTGCCATCTGGGGCTGAGTCACCTCCTTGACTATGTCCATCTTAGGAGGGTGGGAGTGCATGATGTGCCACCCCCCACAAGGCATCACAGCTCCCATTCAAAGTAATTTTTGTTAAGACGTCTCTGGCTGGCGAACCGGTATCCATTGGAGAAGAGGAGCCAGGCATACCAACCCCCTACAAACTGTAGATGCAGAACTGCACGATTGTATGGAGCATATACTGGCTGACCCTGCTATCCCTTGCTCCCTTAAGGGTTTTTGGCCCCATCAAGCTGTTCCTACGGGGAGCGGTCAATTTGGGCCACCTGCCTGCTCTCTTGGCAGTCCCCTGTAATAGTAAAGGAGGGACTGCCTCTGGTAGGGAGATGTAGTTTCCAAGGGTGCCTCCAGGGATTAGGGTGGAGCTGCCTGAGAAGTGGCGCCATACATGGCAGAGGGAAGTCCCTTCGCCGCATGGAGATGGTGAGTGGGGAGCACCTACACCTGTTCAAAGGGATGCATCAATTTTCCTAATCCTTTCTGACACCTGGGAAGGGCAAAGATGCGCTTGGAGGCAGATCTTCATGTGCTTTCCCCACTATTGCATTCTGTTGCCACGTGATCAGATTAAAAAGAAAAAAGGACCCAAGGAAAGTAGATACTATGACCTCCCAATGACTTGAGAGGTCAAAAGAGGTCCAGTGTTGATGGGCTTTACTAACCCGGCCCGCCATTCACGAGACATTGTCCATAAGCTTTAACCATAAAAGATAGTGCCAGCATAGCCACCTCATAGGTGTACTGGAGGGAGGTGTGCAGAGTCGAGGGCCCAACACACACCCCATATCTAATACTTGCCCTAACCAATGGACTTTCAGCTCTTGCAGCAGGTGGAGACCTCACGGTATACACTGCCACTCGACTAAGGGTCATAAGAGGATGAAAGTGCACTGGGCAGCCAGAAACTGTGATTAGGAGAGCGAGTGTGGGAAGGGGTAGGAGGGTATGTAATAAAAAGAAGTAGAGAAGGGCGGGTCCACTAACCAGTAGGGTGGGTGATCACCTATTATCATCATACACTGGTGGTAGGTGATTACAGGATGGCATGCAGTCCACCCAAGGCACCATGGCTACCGGAACAAACTCTGTACAGGTGGAAACACTCCTCCTGGTACAAAGTGCAGATAGAAAAGGTTGAGGGGATAGCAGTAATGATAATAATGAAATGATAAATAATATATCATAATACTAATATAAAAATTATACTAAATAATAATAATACTAAAGTTCCCTAATTTGCACCTAGGCTGGGAGGATGTGCAACTGCTTCAGGTACAAGTGCAACAGCGCGCCACCCCCCCCCACCCGCCCCTGTGGGGAAATGGAGGCCAGAACCTCTAAATAGCAAGGTTTGCTGCTGCAGCAAAAAATGGATGATGGGGTGCGGCAAGCACCGTCACAGGTGCCCCCCCCTCCAGGGGTGTTACCACAGCTATGCGCTCCACCCCTTGTAGGCAGAAAGTTAGTAAAGAAAGAACTGTAAACTAAGTCGTGAGGGTCGACAGTGAAAATAATGGAAGATATAAAACTGCAGGTTCTGGGGCAAAGAGGGTGCGCAACTGTGGGCACGGGGGCCTGGGAGGGTATGCTGAATGTGAAAGTGCATGCCCTGGGGGCTGTTGGGACGCACTAACAATGCCAAAAGGCTGGCAGTAGAAGTGGCAATGCGCAAGAGTAAGCTCAAAGCGGACCTCCAACAGAGCAAGTTTTTAATGCACCGTGCCAAAGAGGGGGTACGAGTAGTATACCTGAAACATATGTTGCGTGTAAGGAGCATTCAACATAGACTGCAACAGCTGGGGATTTTCAGTCATTTGCTGCAACAGGGATTGCATTCCTGGAGAGTTCATCATGCCAGGAAGTCCACCGGCACCCGATGATGTCGTGGATGATGTGGTGGAAGAAGAGGTGGTGGTTGTGCTAGTAGTGGTGCTACCAGTGTCTGAACTGGTGGTGGAACGTGGAGCCCACGGGTTCGGTAATGGGGCGCTGTTCTCTCTTCCGGTCTGGGCAGAATCTAAAAGAGAAAATAAGGTTAATTTATTAATTTGCGTGGGAGTAAACCACCTGAGGGTGATGGACAATCACACAGTCTGTTGGAAGTGTCAATATCACACATGAAGCATGCAATAAAAACTATGTCTTCAATAAACTATAATAGGCATAATCTACCATTATTTACAAGACTCAGTTGTTTCACTTGTATATAAATATAATAAATACTTGCATGAACTGAGACGTTTTGATAAACAGGGATCATGTGTAACTTGGAATTGTTAAGTTTCAACTATGACTAAAAATATATTCAGGAATTTAACTTGATAATTACCATGACCAGATGTGGAATTTGAACCGAGGAGAGAAGCAAAGGGATTAGACCCAACCTCTTGTGTAGCATTCAGCATGGGTTCCTGAATGTCTCTGTACATACGCTGAAGAGCACTGTACCCACCTGAAACAATCAATTTTGTCAAGGTATTTTTAATAAAGTTTGAGCATAGAAACTTATGAAACTAAAATGTATTGCTTTAAGATAGTATTTTCATAAAACCATTTTGACTATCAATTTAACCAGAGTACCTGGAATGGATTCTAAATTTGAAAGTGTCCTGTCGTGTGATCTCATCAGTTCTTGGAGCATAGCTGGATTGCGAGCCAATTCTGTAGTTTGTCTCATAAGTTCAGGATTATTCAACATATGAGAAATTTCTGGATTTCTCTGTAAATAAAGTTAGGAGATATGAATTACCTTAAGGAAATAATAGCAAAGCCATTCTTTAATCTTTTCAACAATAAGAGCTTTCCCCCTTGAACAAACAAGAGCAGATATGGAAGAAGGAATGCATGGAAGCTGCTAGAGAAAATGAAACTATGAAGATATATAGATGCAGGTATTTGGGTTGGGATGGAAACTGGATGTTGGAGCTGGGAGGGGAACATAATCCCACAGATATTGTTGCAGCAAGGTAGTTCAAGTGGAGATCTTGAGAGGGGTGTTTGGGTGTGAATGAGTAATATATAGTCTGAACAAGTATAAGGTAATTGAGAAATCTTTTATAGTGGATAAAGAACAGAATGAGAGAACATGCTGGTGAGTAAAATGTTGGAAGACCCCATAAATAATTGTGTAAGTGAAAGGCAAATGACAGAGAGAGAAGTCGGTAATATTGTGATGATAGGTTCACATGGAGGAGGCATCCTTGAGATGTAGGCATGACTGGAAGAGCTCAATGCCATGGTGTCTTATAAATATGAAAAACCTACTATGGTGAGGGAAATAAAAGGATGAGTAGTTCTGTACATAGACATAGTACTTTCTCTAGCATTGATGTGTGCTATCCCCACTTCTGTGGGAGAGAGGCAATGGTGATGATGAGCTAAACTGTGAAATTCCTAGTCTCTTCAATAACTTCATAAAAAGCTTCAAAGGGAATTATCCTACCTCCATAAGCTGCTGCATCTGTGGATTGGATGTAAGGACAGCACGAAGATACTCTGGATTATTCATTAATTGTTGAACCAATGGGTTATCCATCATTTGTCGCATCAAATCTGGATTGTTCATGATGTCCCGCTGCATCCTCTGCTGCAATTCTGCATAATTGCTACCAGATAAACCCCCCAAGCCAGCAAGGGACCCCATGCCGAGTCCACCAAGGCCCCCTAAATTGGCGAATGGATTTGAGTTTGTTGATGGGGAGGTAGTTGAGTTGGAGGAAGGAGGAGGAGCAGCAACTGATGAGCTTCCACTGGTAGGCTTTACCACAAGGTGGACAGCCAAACCATCTTTCAGGTTGTGTTGCATTAAGTTTTCACCTAAAATGTATTTATTATTAAGTAAAAAGAAAGATGCTTGGCTAGTTATTACACATTACCCCTCCCCCCTGCCTCAAATTCCTTCCTGTATTCAATGAGGTGTCTACTGACCAGGGCATAGACCCCAGAGAAAATGATAAGCAAAGTGAGAGGTATAAGAGCCTCAAAACAGCAAGCCCCCGATCCCAGCCAACAAGCCATCCATAAATGTCTAGGGTTATATACTTAGAAACAAGCATATACCCATGATTATAAGCAACAACTTTTCCCATGGTAAAGTAGCAAGAATGCTACCACAAGAGCGCATGCCTCATTTCAAAGTAGGAAACTAAATGCGACTCAACCCACGCATGCACAAAATAACAGAGATGGTGTACTGGAGAACACACACTCTTGAATAATTATGTACGTTTAAGACCCATGTAGGAAATTAGGGAATCTGCCAGTCACAACATAACCTGAACTAGTATACTTTCCCACTCACACTCTCCATATGATAGCAATTACATGCAAACACCCCAATTATTGGAAAGTATGTAGGGCAGAGAAAACCAAGTTAGGGACAACAAAACCTAGTATCTCCCAGCTGCATTCAATAAGAATTTAACCTAAGATGATCCAGCAAATGCTTCTTGAACCTGATTATAGTTACCAAGAAAATTTTAGAGCAAATAATTAATTCATAATGACAAAAAATAAACTCTATTGTCCATCACTGTTATTTTAAACACCTAGGAGAAATAAGCTTCCTCTTTTAGCTTTACCATAGTCATGGTAGGGTGTTAAGATCGGATTAGTTCCTTTCTCCCTTCATTTTGAGGAACTTTTAAGAGCAAATTCATAAACTTTGCTCCATCATTTGACATTACCATAGTCATTTAGGATGTTAAGAACATGGATTAGTTCCCTACTCCATCTTATTTAACTGAATACATATTCAATTCCTTCAGTTAATCTTTAAAGGACTTGGGCACTAATTTCTGCTGTCATATAATTGGCCTTTTATTTAGTGTTAACACCATGCATCCTATTCAGTGGCAACCTTGAGGTCACCAGGAACTAGACCTCATTGAAGATAAAGGAGCAGAAAGAATGTACCAATTCAATATTTACCACCAGCCAGTGAGCATTTGGAACTTTTCCATGGCTCAAGGGAGAGTCACTCATTGTATGGGGAGTAGTGAACTGAAAACTGGCCTGCATAGCTCACATGATTTCGCCTACTGATATGATTACAAGTAATTTCATACACAACCCAAATCTTTTGCACCCACTCTTGCTAGGATTAAACCCAAGTAACCAGAGATGGAAATCCTATGCCTTATCCATGAGGATATGACAGCTTCTATAATGGTCCTTTGAGCCACAAAAACTTGGTAAATATAACCCAAATACCTTTTCCCTTTCTTTGATGCTTGAAACCAAGGTCTTTCAGCTCAAAGACTCTCTGAAATACCCCAATCAGGGCATAATTTAAATGAATTACAGATTTGGAATAATTTGTAGAAATTTAAATTTTATTCATTCAATTTCATTTCCCATTTGACTCATCATGGAATAGTAGTTTATAGTTCTATTTTGTAACCATTATGTTACTTTTCAATTAATTTGGTATTATCTAAACTGGCATTAAAATCAAAACCTATAAGATTGCTGTTTAGGTAGTACAGATGTTTACACCAAGATTTTTATCATAAAATCTTCTGGGAGATGTTTACACATGGAGTTTTTATCAAACTCTCTTGGGAAAATACAACAAAAAGTTTATACATTAGCGTCCCTCACAAATGGATTTATCATTCATACCCTCCACCAATTCAACATTCAGACAAACTTTTAATTTGGATGCATTCTACTTCACACAAGTCCATCATCATCTCACTTCTTTATTTCCATCATCTATTGCATTTATATGAATGGATTTTCTGGATCAATAGACCAACAGATCTACTCAATTCACATTTCTTTCATCCACAAAAGTTGATGAGGGTAGGCTAAGGTAAAAACCTGACTACACATAATACCCAGAGGCATAGTACAATTTCCAGGCTCCAGTGTGTACCATGTAGGTATAGCATGGGCCAACATGCTGTAGCTGCCATCTGGAGGATCCCCCCCAGCTCTCTCTCTTCCTACCAACTTTCTGTGAGAGGTCCCTCATTTTTTTAAAAGGTCCATCAATAGTATGTGTAGGTTTATTTTTCCAGCACTTCTAAAAGCAAATGCTTTGCATTCTCCACAATTATATATTTCTAAATTGTAACTTTCCTGTTCTATTGATATTTCTAATATGAGGTGCTACCAAAAAGTTCCAGAAATTTAACCATTGCAAACTTATTAGCCAAGGTAAGAAATTCATTGTGGACAAAGTCTCAGATGTTATAAAATAACAATCAATATAGACTTGACAGAACTATAACTTTATGGGCTTTTTCTGCTTCTGTGACTTTGAGACATCAGCTGATATGATTGCAGGTTTGTCTTAGGGTCATAACTCATGATTTATCACCAGTTATGACCTTGGAGAAGTTGGAGTAATCTCTGATTGAATTTTGAGCTTCTTGCAAACCAATACAATGCGCTATCTGGCCATGCCTTAGCAGCAATTTTGCAGCAATGCATGTCTAATAAATATCTCACAAACATGGATAGTTCATCTACAATCTGTTAAGATAACTTTACACATTTTAAAGTTTTCTGGTGGTGTGCTCATTGATAGTCATGCATAATGCTCCTCATCTTTGATGGGTTTGCCTTTCCTTGGAACACAAGTACCAATGAAAAATATTATGCTTTGGGATAGAGTTTGGGCACCCAAGCCTCTTGAAGCCATCTTTAGTCTGGAAACAAAACTTGTGGTTTCCTTGCTCTATGAGCCCCACACTGCATATTACAAAAATAATACCTCAACAATATATCCACCCCATAACAAATGTTGGCATACTGATGACAACTAGCAACAGAAGAATGTACTATATCCATTTTGCCCGGCTATCAAAATTCCTGGAAATTTGGGTAGTACCTCAAATGTCAATTACTGCTACTTGGCTTTTAGGAGGGGGCTATCTTTATTGACTTAGCTCCTTAGCTCTTGGTATTTTCCATCGATTCTTTTTTCTTCAGAAATTATCATATTTAACAAGTCACTCACAATACCCTTAATTATTGTACTTACACGTAGCTTTCAACTTTTCTCCATTTGTCTTTGTGGTACAGCCACCTTTTCCCCTTAATAACATTGGACCTTATTTAAAATAAGAGGAATAAGCTCTCACTAATGCCACTGTTCTATAAAAGCGGAATTTGTCTTTTAAAAAAAAAATATCAACCCTCTTTGTTCCATACACCATGAATCTTCCTGCAACACTCCTCAACATAGACATTTAAATTGAAACTTTTTCTCATCTTATTTGATTCAGTATTAGAAAATCTAAGCAGGACACGCAGGAAAATCCTTGCTAGTTCACATTTAGCAATTTACCCCCCCCTCCCAAAAAGACTAGCAAGGATTTTCCCGCTGGTTTTCGCTTAGTTTTTTTCTAATACTGAATCAAATAAGACGAAAAAAAGAAAAAATTGAAATATCTATGTTGAGGAGTGGTCCATGAAAATATGTGGAATATACATTAAGTGAATAGCCAACCAAAGAGACTATTTGGAAAGATGAGGATGAGAGGATGAATAAACCTAGAAATTCTAGTTCTTACATTCATTTTTATTCTGCATAGTCAGCAAGTTAAATGCTGTTTTTTCTTTCATCTTTTTACATTGAGCTTGAGTTATCTTATATCTTTGAGATCAGTCATATAGTGTTACCTTTATCATTTTCTTTTAAAGTGACTCAACTCTGCAATAAAACCTATAGTACAATAGTATGGATTTTAATGTTAAAAATGTACTAGTTCTACCTTTTTTGAGTCTTCTTTTACCTTGTCTTTTAAAACACTTAATTTCTGATGCATTTCAGTATGACTCCACAATGTATAAAGTACTTGTTCTTAATACCACCCCAAATATAGTTCGTGTTTATTCAGTTCAATGTTCCGGTTTATCTCAGTAAATTCTAAACACTGTCAGACAAGCAACTTTCTTTTATGCCTTAATCATCATGGATACAATGTAAAAATGAGGAGAATTAATAATGGAATCCAGCCAAATTTCTATACCATTCTAATGATTTAGTTAAAATAAATATTGTTGAATGTCCTTTCATCAGCCACTGACAAGTTTAATATTCAGCACAGGCTTTTTAAAATTGATCCTGTTATCAAAAGACTCATTTTTGAAAAATATTTTGACCTTTGTTTTCATTATTTTGAGTTATACAGTATGTGCATTTTTTTCCTTTCTTACCTTGCCCTTTCCTTTCTTATCCCTACCTTTCTCCCTTAAGCCATCTCTTTATTATGCCTTCTTTTTTTTACCTCTGGCTGCTTTTTAGTTGACTTAGTTACCTGCACCTAATAACTTTGAAGAATGTCTTTTGCTTATTCCCTCTTCCCCCTTCTCCATTGTTGATTTCTTGTTTAATAGGTGGAGCTAAAAACTTTTGTAATTTATATATACTCTTGTTATATTTTTTCTTTAAGTTTTCGCTGAGAAGGAACTGAATAAAGTCCAAAAAGATTTGGAATACCGTTTCATTATTCCTATGGGATATTGCATGCATTGCTGACCTTACATGCTATTTTGTGAGTTCATATATACATAGGGAAGTTAATATAATTTATATACCATATACAGTAATCACAATAGAAATGTATATATTTTGAATGCAAATAAAAAGTACATCTGACAATTGTAAGTGTATATTTTTTCATTGGTATTCAGTAAAAAAAATGAGTGGCTACCCTGAGTAAGCTGTGTGCATTTAGGAAGTTTGTTTCTTATGACTATGTCTCCCATGATGAATATTTTTCACTTTTGCACTAAGCTGACCATACATGAGAAAACCTTTGCTTTGACTATTACAACAACATACATCTGAAATGTGTAGCTACTGACTTAAGATGACAAGATATATTTTAACCTAAAATATTCAGTGGCAGCATTACCACATAGGGCTACACTGAAGAGAAAACTGGGTTCTAGCAGCTGAAAGAAGACTAAGAAGCTAGGTTTGATCCCACTATAACAGCAAAGTATGTGTCAATCAGGACACTACAGCAAATCTTTGGAAGGAACTTGGTTTACTGCCTCAGCTTGTTGCTAAGATACCTTTACTCACAAAGGCTATGAAAAAGAAAAGGATGATTTCTGTCAGAAATACCAGCACTGGATATCAAAGGATGGGAAGGTAATGCTAACTGATGAAAGCATCTTCAGGATAGTGAGGGAGAACCTCAAAGGTCATGAATTGTTTCAGGAGTATGTGATACTAACCAATGTATAGTTTGGACCATGAAACACTGAAAAGTGTGATGGCATAAGGTGCTTTTTAGTGGATGTAAGAGTGGGTTTATATTTTCTTTCAAAGAATGCAACTATGAAGGGAGTAATTATAGTGGTGTAACAAGACCAATGCTAACATTAGGGGAATTACATGAAAGATGGTACTCCTTTTACAGTACTAAAGTAGTTAAAAAATTCCTGTGACAATGGAATACAAGTATTAGTAGTGTTCTCTTAACTACACAGACCTAAACCTTATTTAAAATGCCTGCCATGCAATGAAAAACATTGTTGCAGAGGCCAGACCCACTAACATGTCAATATATACATTTCCTTTGTAGCCATTGTATATTTGGACAACGTAAACAAAGATAATAAATTGAATTTGAAATTTACTTACCATCCTTAAGAATTTTCCCTGCAAAAATAAGGCAGATTTGTTCTTCTTTTGCCTCGTATTCTTTACTTACCATCTCACGCAACTGAAATATAGGTATAGTGTCCTTAAATTGTAAATGAAATAAACTAGTGTCAAAGATACAAATTGTTAAAATATATCCATAAATCACCATTTTTCAAACCAAATAATATAATTGCCTACCTCAATGCCAACATATCAGAAACCTGGCTTCACTAAATAACCTAGCTCTGTCCAGTAAACTTAAAATCACACAATATATATTCTGGTTAAGGGTTATAATTTACTATTTTCCAAATCTTGGCTCAATATTTTTAAATATTAACTTATTTTCTATGAAGCAATTGTAAATATTAAAAATGGTTTGTACTTACATCTTTTACTGATGCATCTTTGGATATTGTGAGTATTTTTTTGTCTTTTGCTGCTTTTATGGTCAATGTTATGGTATCTGATGCATTGTCATTTTCTGCCATAGTTACGAATGGTATTCAAGCTTATACTTTTATCTATGGAGTATCAAAGTATACAGTGAGTATAAAGATTAAGATATTTATTTAAAGTTTGAGCTTAAGTAAAATAAGTGCCAAAACAAAGCATTCAAAATTTAAACTGGCATTAGTATATCAATAATATCAAGAAGAAAATCAGGGTTCCATAAGGGCTCTCAGCATACATGAGAACTATATGAAATTGCATTATTAAATATGAGATAAATAATAATTTATGAAGCAAACAAAAATCAACCCAAGCTCATTATTGAAACAATACTGAATGACTTTACGGGGCAAATGAGTTAAAACCATCATATCAGCAAATTTATAATTTGTTTTGCAAACTAGAGAAAACATTATGTAGAAATTAAGGCAAAAATGGACTTTATAGCAGCGTATAGGAAAACAAAGTTGTGTATTTCTTCATCCTTAAAACTTTGTTATCAACTCTACTCTTAAAAACCAGAGGCAGTATCTCGGCATCACTCCTACCATTAAACAAATCATGAGCCATCACTTACTGTTTTCAAACAGTGGCATGTGTGACTTATCATATAGTGGTAGTTTTTGAATTCTTTTACTTTGATTTTGCCTTTTGCCATGAATGATAGTAACTGACAAAGTAATGAACAATATGTACAGCATTCTCACAAGTGGGTTAGGAAGATGGAAAAATAGAAAAAATGTAGTGACAATAGACAGAAAGCATTCTACAGACCTGTTGCCAAACAACAGATGGGAGCTCCATGTACCTAACCAGATGTGTTTTCAACATAAGTCAAGAAAATACGTTTAGGATCTTTTCTAATTGGGGGTAATGGGAAACTCAAACTCTACCTTCATAGTCGCAATTGTAAGTGTGAAGAAGAGTTCTGTAAAAGGCAGAGATAGCAGGCTGTTATCATCATGTGTCTACTGTCCTTGTAAACAACAGTCAATGTTGCAGAACTGTAATGGGGTAAAGAAGGGCACACAGTCAGGTCAGGCAATGTCATTGTGGATTAGTGAGGACACCATGAACCCATCAATGAAATAACCACTGAGGTTAAGTTACATGAACTCTCCTCAATTTCTAGCTGTTGTATAAACTGGTAGCAAGCAGGGGGGGGGGGGGGACTATAAAATTCCCTTAGCAAGCAGCAGCTTCCCTTCACATTAACCTAATAATAATAAGGCTGACGGGATCTACAAAACCTGCTGTAGGATCAAAGCCTTTCTCCCGTAATCTCTCAAGCATCCAGGGGGAGCAGAGATTCCATCTTCTTCCCTAAAACTATAAACACAACAGCCTCTGCACTTACTGAATTTCTTTGATGGCTTGTAAATAATTGTGCTTGGTGATGACCTAATTATTGTATATCAGAGGTCAGAAGCACAATTGTACTTTGCAAATTTCTTTACAATGATATAACCTTTAGATATTTTTTCTCCACGTAAAAATAGTTCTCTCTTTGCTCATTAAATATTGGACCTAATTGCTGTGCCTCATTTAAAAAATGAAGAAAAGAAAGGACTTTGTTTCTTAACTGAAGAGGTAATAAAAAGCAATCCTGATTTACATCAAACAATGTAGCCTAAAGTTTATCCAAGGTGAAAATGATTCCTCCTCATCCAGTAAACCATTTCAAACATGCGATAGCGATTGTGAAATAGAAATGCACAATGAGCTTTAAAATCGCAATAAACCTTTGGCCAAATTGAACAAGTCACTAAGTGAATTATTTTTTTTCAAGGAGCCTATCTGGCGACTGCCCACTTAGGCATAAGTCGCCGGAATCAGGACAGCCTAGCACTAGGCTACTTTAAAATTAGAACACAAAAACACAACAATAAAAAGGGAAGATCGCAACAATTAGGAAGCAATCTCCGGCATCGGGGGGCGGTCGCCCTCCCCCCGGGCAGGAGCGTGCGACCTACAAAGAAAACAACAATAACAAAAAACAAACAAACAACAAAATCTAGTTTAAAAAAGGGAGAGGGGCCGACCTCCCTCCAAAAGTCTGCCAGTCCACCAGACAATGAGCACGCACTCATCCCAAGGGACAGGCAGTAGCGACCCCGCCCATCCCGGTACCGGGACAGGTAATGTGCACGAAGATCACCCAGACTGGGACATTCAACAAGAATGTGCCAAACAGTCTGGGGGACAACGCAGTCTTCACAGTAGGGCACTGGTGAGCATTCTATCAAATGGCGGTGCGTCCCAAGAGTGTGTCCAATTCGGAGACGACAGAAAGCAATCTGAAGACTTCGCGGCATTGAGGGGTAAGTCCATGGAAACAATTGCGGCGCAATGGCACGCAACTTTAGGTTACCTTCGACCGTCTTGCATCTTCTTTGCCAAGCAGTCGTAAGAGCTGCCCGTATTCCTGCCATGTAGTTGGTGTGAGGAAGAGCAAAACGCTGGTCAGGTCGCAGAGTCCTCACAGACTCTTTGGTGCACTCATTCCCTGCAATTCCTACATGCCCAGGAACCCAGCAGAAGATCTCGGCATCCGCCTGGCTCGCCAAAACCGTGGCATCACGGATATCGCAAATCGGGGGATGCAGAGATTCCAATGCCCTGAGAGCACTCAGGGCACTTTGTGAGTCACTATAGATCACAATCTGGACTCCAAACCGGGCACGGCGCATAATCTCCCATACTGAGTGATGTATTGCCACCAACTCGACGTGAAGACAGACACAGTGCTTGGCAGAGCCCTGCTGACTTCAAACAGAGGGGATACCGTATTGACATGCGGTATCATAGGCCTTCTCCAGATCGAAAAACACCATGGCGTTGAGCTGTCTAAGAAGGAAGGCCTCGTAGATGGCATTTTCCAGTCGGAACAGAGCATCCGACGTAGAGTGGAACTTGTGGAAGCCGCACTGTGCAGAAGACAGATGGCCTCCGCTATCCAGGAAAAAGGCTAATCTAACATTTACCAATTTTTCCATCAACTTGCACACGCAAGAGGTTAGAGAGATTGGACAGAAACCGGCCTGAGTAGTGATCTCTCCCCGGTTTGCGGAAGGCAAGCACAGTAGCGATTCGCCAGGAATCTGGGAGGAGACCCTCCACCCAGATCCTGTTGAACAAATCTAACAGAAAGGCCATGCCTCACTCACCCAGGTGTCGAAGCATGACGTACGAGACATTGTCCGGACCATGGGCAGTGTCAATGCACGAAGCAAGAGGGAACGCAACTCACTCACAGTAAACCTGTCCTTGAAGGGTTCTCCGCCTAAAGGTAAAGTCCAGCCCGCGGCCTTCTGTAACATCACGAAGTGCATTGAATGCTGGCAGAGCAGCATCCCAGCTAGAGAATGTGGAGAAAGCGGTCGTGAAGGATTCCACCACGGACGTGGGGTCGGAGATTGCGGACCCACTCTCCTGGAGAATGGGAGGGAAGTCCTGCGAGAACTTGCCCCGGATCCATTTGGCTTGCTTCCACACCTCTGCCAGAGGGGTCTTCCCGTTAAGTGAAGACACATATGCCTGCCAGGAAGAGCGGCGTGCGTGCTTTGAAATATACTGGAAACTAGCCCTACAAAATCCACAGGCAGTGAAATCGTTTGGGCAGCGCTTATAGCGTATGTAGGCATAACGCTTCTGTTTGAGGGCTGTCTCACACTCAGCCAACCACCACGGGTTTGGTCAGCGTGCAAAATAGCCAGATGTTCTGGGAATAGTAGTCAGGCCCGTGGCAATGAGGTTGCTGGAGAAGAACACAACAGCCTCATGTACCGACATAAACTCCTTGACTGAGATAGAGAATTCAGTCATTTCCTGAAATGCAGGCCACCACGCCCGCACCAAGCACCACCGAGGTGTCATAGGCGGCAGTTGCCCTGAAAATGATATTTGAATGGGAAAGTGATCACCCACATGGAGGTCATTGACCACCCCCCAATCAAAATCAGGCTGTGCATCTGAAGAGCACAAAGATAGATCAAGGCAAGAAAATGAAGTGGTTCTTGGGCAGTGATGCATAAACTCATCCAAATTTAGGACACCTATCTCAAGCTCTTCGATCAGATCAGCAAGGACTTGTTCCCTGGGATTTATTGAGTAATCTCACCAGAGAGGATGCCTGCCATTCAGATCTCAAAGCAAGAGAAAGGGCTCTGGCAACCGTGCCATGAAGCGGCGGAAGTCAGCTGATGGTGGAATGTACACAGAAATAATAGTATACCTCCTATCCAGATGAACCTGCACAGCCACTGCCTGAAAGGAGTTATCTAAAGTGAAAAGAAGAATGGAGACATCATGGTGGATGTAAACCACGCATCCCCCACCCGGCCCACATCTCGTGGTGGTGGGGTCGCAAAACCCTTATACCCCAGGAGGGCAGGCAGGGGGCACACGCCTAGCATGGTCTCCTGCAGAAAAATAGCTAATGGAGAACAGGATGAGACGAGCTACTCCCAGTTGGCCCGGAGTGTACGGCAATTCCATTGAAGAAATATGCCCTCCAGGCCTAGCTCGGAGGAGAGGCTGGGGCCCTCTTCGAACAGAAGACCCTCACAGGAATGGCCGTACGCTTCCCGGAGGCAGACCCCAGGCGCTGTTGGTCAGACAAAGTGCTGTCACCTTCGAGGACTTATTGGGGGAGGTTGGGCTCACCATGCTATTCTTGTCCTCCCTCCGCCTCAAAACCTTAGGCGGGCATTGCGGCTTCGGGGAGGCCCTCTTTTCGAGGATCTACAATCTCCAAGCCACTCAGCCCACCACTAGGTGTGGGTGAAGGAGCCGAAGCTACTTTGTTGCTGGCCTCCTTTTGGGGGAGAGATTTAGGAACCCCGGAAGATGGCCTGGAGACCAACTTTGGTGGAGGCGTGTGGCCATTTCACTTTACGGTAAACGGTCACACTGGGGAAAGAGGGGGAGCCCAGGTTTTAGCCAGGGCTGGGTGTGAACCCTTTGTGCCACCAGCTTTACCAGGGGTGTGCCTGGGTTGAGTAGAACCTGCAGAAGACCTCCGAATGGGTGCGGAAACAACCTTGCTTGTTGGCCTGGCTGGGCCACGAGCAGAGGGTGTCTTTCTAACCATTGAGGCATAAGATGTCTCAGGCAGAGCCGGGCACTCCAGGACCAAGTCCTTAGCCTCGCGGAATGAGAGTCGGTCCTGGACCTGAACAGCCAGGATTTCTTTCTCAAGGAGATATGCATCACATTGCTTCGCAGAAGCGGGGTGCAGCTCTCCACAATTGACACATACTTCGGGTGACCCTGACTTTGCACATCTACATGAGCAATTTGTATGGCCGAAGCGGTGACAGTAATAGCACCTCTTCGGTAGTGGTACCTACCGGCACGCACCGACTCAGGGAGCTTGTCACAGTCGAATGTGACGAAGAGTGTAGGGGTGGGTCTCGAGGCCCCTCCCTGTTTTCTCATCATGTGTTTGAACTTGACCTCCCCATGGTCGGCCAGCTCTAAGGTGATATCCTCTATAGAGTAGTGAATGAGTTCCCTTGCATAAACTACTCCTTTCACAAAGTTCATGATAGAGTGCGGCATCACACTCACCGGGGTGCCATCAAGTGTCCGAAGAGCAGTTATGTTGGCTACCTCAGAGGGATCTGCCGCATTCGCCAGAAGGTTCCTGTCCAAGAAACAAGTCACCTTCAGCTCTCTACAAATTACACTAGCTAATGCTCTCCTCTGATGGATCATGTTGCCCTTGGCCAACATGCTGCCTTCAGTGTAGAGAATCACGAGGAAGCGTTTGAAGCCAGCAGGCTCGAAAATGCCAGGTAACCTCTGAATGGGGGGCCCTGATGTTATCGAGGCTCTGGCCTGCACTCTTTTCATCTTAGTCATAGTCAAGGGCTCTGCACCCAGGGAGGCAAAGGGGCTGGATGTGCAGATCTTGGCTTAGTTGCTTACCGAAGTGGCAGCAGACCCATTCATCCTGCAGCCCCCGCGGATGGAAAGGAGCCCCAAGTCTTCTTAGTCCTTTTCTTTTTAGGAGAGGAGGGTGGGAAATGAACCCACTTCTCCCCTCCGCTGGTAGGAGCCCCCAGGCCAGATGGACCAGCCTCAGATAGGTCCTTCTCCAAAATGGAAAGGTCCTGGCAGTTGTAGGGGCACCGGTCAGAAGAGATCCCTCCCCTCCTTGTACTGCCTCAGAAACCCTAGCCGTTTGAGGAAGACCTTGCATAGGGGTGGATTCAGATTCGTGCCGAGCCCTGATTCCCTCCCATGGAAGGCCCTACCGTCTGAGGCTGGGTTGCCTCAAGGAACATGTCTATTTCGGGGTCTCCAGTTGGCCACCCCCCCAGGACATCACAGGTCCGATTGACAGAGCTGTCTCTAGTCATGTCTGGGAAGGCACATGCCTTGACCCCGGCAAGGTTTAATATTCTTGACAGCAGGTCTTTTAAGGGAAGCTATCGAAGGGGCCTTGCTTCCCTCTCCCCCTTAGGGGCATTTGCCTTACCAAGCCGCTTCAATGGGGAGCAGTCAGCTATGGGCTGCCTGCTGGCTTTCTTGGCAGTCCCCTTGGAAAGAAAATGGGGGACTGCGGCTGGGAACAGGGAGGTCCCTGAAAGCACCTACAGAGAAGGAGGTGAAGGGGAGTCCCCTACACCCGTAGGCGAAGGAGAGGAGTAAGCCTCCTCCCCAGTTAGAGAAATTTGGAGGGTCCCCTGCACAAGCACAGGGGCGATACATCCATTTTTTCTGTGGAGGGTGGCTCCATCGATGGAACAGGTGAAGTTGAGGGTTGATATATTATTTGTTCATCATTGGGCATGGTGACCCTATATTTTATACAGAAAGCAATAAATTATTTTTTTTTTTTTAATTTTATAGAGCACATCTGGCAACTGCCCACTTGGGCATAAGTCGCTGAAAAACACGACAGCCTAGAACTAGACTACTTAAAAAAAAAAAATGAAAACATAATGATATAAATTGGAAAACTAACATGATATAAATTGGAAAACTTAACAATCAGGAAGCAATCTCCGGCAGCGGGGGGAGGTCCCCCTCACCCCGGTGCAGGAGAGTGCAACCTTCTAAAAGAACAATAACAAACGAAAAACAAAAAGAACTTTAAATAAAGGGGAGAAGCCCAGCCTCCCCCCAAAACTCAATAAGTCAATGTGCACAAACTCATCCCGAGCACAAGAACAGGCGGTAGCGACCCTGCCCATCCCGGTACCGGGACATGACAGAAAGCGACCTGAAGCCGTCGCGGCATTGGAGAATAGGTCCATGGGAACAGTCAGGGCGCAATGGCACGCAACTTTAAGTTCCCTTTGACCGTCTCCCATCTTATTTGCCAAGCAGTCCGAAGAGCTGCCTGTATTCCTGCCATGTAGTCCGTGTGAGGAAGAGTGAAACGCTGGTCCGGTCGCAGAGTCCTCGCGGACTCTTTGGCGCCCTCATTACCTGCAATTCCTACATGTCCAGGAACCCAGCAGAAGATAATCTCGACATCTGCCCGGCTCGCCAAAACCGTGGCGTCACGGATATCGCGAACCAGGGGATGCAGAGATTCCAATGCGCCTGGTAGAGCCCCGCTGACTTCAAACAGAGGGGATACGGTGTGGAAGCTGACCCCCTCTTGGGACTTGGAGCCATCCGTATACACTGGCACGGTTCCAGCGTGACACGATGTGTGCTCCAAAAAGGTTGACGCAATACTCCCGGCACCGTACAAGCTTTGGGAACAGAGGCGTGGTGACAAATAGCCAAATGTGGTACCCTCCAAGGTGGCATCCTGGGCAGAACCAGGGGCACCACCGGCCCGAGAGCTATATCTACCTCTCGAAGGAGTTTCCTGGCCCTGAACCCAAAGGGCTTAGGGTATGACTGGCGTCTCTCGGTGGCATAGGCACCATTGAGATCAGCTGCGGATGCAGTGAGAGCTGTTGGCCACTGAAGGAGGCTCCGGTCTCGCGCGTACAGGCGAGTGATGCACTGCACAAGGCGCAGAGCGAGTGGCATCTCCCCAGCATCGACCAACAGGCTCTCAATGAGGAAAGTGTGGAAGGCACCGGTCGCAAGGCGAAGGCCAGTGTGGTGGATCGAATCCAGCTTCTGCAATAAACGCTCGGCTGCCAATATCCGTAGTCGAGCTTCGAACGAACAAAGGATCGATAAAAAAGTAGGGCAGTAGCCCTATCAGCGCCCCAAGCGCTGAACGTCACGGAAGGGAGAATGTCCATGGCGTGGGTATAGGAGACCCACCACATCCAGGCGCACCCCATTAAGAAACAAATCTGGGTCGGGGTGAAGCCGTGGATGGCGGCAGAAGTGCACCACCTTAGTCTTGGCCAAAGAAAACCGAAACATGTGCGCTTCGGCATAGCGAGAGACGCGGTTCAATGCCTGTTGGAGTCGATGCTCCAGAGTTGGCATCTGGGCTGCGCCAAAAGAGATCGAAAGGTCGTCCACGTAGAGCGTAGCGAGAACATCTTCCGGCAGCACCAAGGTGATGCCGTTGATGCTCAGGGCAAAGAGTGTGACACTGAAGACACTTCCCTGTGGGACACCCTCTTCCTGCTCCTTTGGGCCGGAGAGGGCTCCCCCCACCCGTACGTGGAATCGACAATCTCGCAAAAATTCAGATATAAACATTGGGAGGCGTCCCCTCGCCCCCATCGTGTGGAGAGTCTCCATGGGGTATCATAGGCCTTCTCCAGATCAAAAAACACCGTAGCGTAGTGCTGTCTACGAAGGAAAGCCTCGCAGACGGCATTTTCCAGTTGGAGCAGAGCATCCGACGTGGAGTGGAACTTGCGGAAGACAGATGGCCTCCGCTGTCCAGGAAAAAGGCTAATCTAACATTTACCAATCTCTCCATCATCTTGCACACGCAAGAGGTTAGAGAGATTGGGCGGAAACCGTTCGGAGTAGTGATATCTCTCCCCGGTTAGCGAAAGGCGAGCACAGTAGCGAATCGCCAGGAGTCTGGAAGAAGACCCTCCACCCAGATCTTGTTGAACAAATCAAACAGAAAGGCCATGTCTCGCTCACCCAGGTGTCGAAGCATGGCTTACGGGACATCGTCCGGACCATGGGCGGTGTCTGCGCACGAAGCGAGAGCGGAGCGCAACTCACTCACAGTAAACTTGTCGTTGAAGGGTTCTCCGCCTCTGGAGGTAAAGTCCAGCCGGCGGCATTCCGCAACATGACGTGCATTGAATACTGGCGGAGCAGCATCCCGGCTAGAGAATGCGGAAAAACGGTGGCTAAGGATTCTGCCACGGACGCGGGGTCCGAGATTGCGGTCCCATTCTCCTGGAGAATGGGAGGGGGGGTCATGCGAGAACTTGCCGCGAATCCTTTTGACTTGCTTCCACACCTCAGCTAAAGGAGTCTTCCCATTAAGTGAAGACACGTATGCCCGCCAAGAAGAGCAGCGGGCGTGCTTCGAAATATACCGGAACCTAGCCCGACGAAATCGTTTGGGCGGCGCTTATACCGCATGTAGGCATAACGCTTCTGATTGAGGGCCGTCTCACACTCAGGGTGCAAAACTGCCAGACGTCCTAGGAATAGTAGTCAGGCCCACGGCGATGAGGTTGCCGGAGAAGAACTCAACGGCCTCATCTACTGACCTAAACTCCTTGACTGAGATAGAGAATTCAGTCATTTCCTGAAATGCAGGCCACCGCGCCCGCGCCAACCACCACCGATGTGCTCTCAGGTGGCAGTTGCCTTTAAAATGATATTTGAATGGGAAAGTGATCACTACCATGGAGGTCATCGATCACCCCCCCTTCAAAATCAGGCTGTGCATCCGAAGAGCACAAAGATAGGTCAAGGCAAGAAAATGAAGCGGTTCTCGGACAGTAATGCGTAAACTCATCCACGTTTAGGACACCCATCTCAAGCTCTTCGATTAGATCGGCAAGGACTTGTCCCCTGGGATTTATAGAGTAATCTTCCCAGAGAGGATGCCTGCCGTTCAGATCTCCAAGCAAGAGATAGGGCCTCGGCAACCGTGCCACGACGCGGCGGAAGTCCCGCGTCAAAGTCAGCTGACGGTGGGATGTACACAGAAATGATAGTATACCTCCTATCCAGATGCAGCTGCACAGCCACTGCCTGAAAGGAGGTATCTAAAAAGAAATGAAAGAACGGAGACATCATGCCGGGTGTAAACCGCGCATCCCCCAGCCCAGCCATTCCGCGGCGGTGGGGTCGATGAACCCTCATAACCCGGGATGGCGGGCAGAGGGCACGCGCCTAGCATGGTCTCCTGCAAAAAGATAACTAACGGAGAATGGGACGAGACAAGCCTCCGCAGCTCCTCCCAGTTGGCCCGGAGTCCACGGCAATTCCATTGAAGGAATATGCCCTCCAGGCCTAGCTCGGAGGAGACGCAGGGGCCCTCCTCGAACTGAAGACCCTCACTGGAATGGCCCTACGCTTCCTGCAGGCAGAACCCCAGGCGCTGTGGGTGGGATAAAGCGTTGAAGGCGCTGTCGCCTTCGACGACTTATTGGGGGAGGTTGGGCTCGCCATGCGGCTTCGGAGGCAGGGGGCCCTCTTTTCGAGGAACCACCGTCTCCGAGCCACTCGCTCCACCTCGGGGCGTGGGCGAAGGAGCCAAAGCTCCTTTGTTGCTGTCCTCCTTTCGGGGGACAGCTTTAGGAACCCCGGAAGATGGCCTAGCGACCATCTTCAGGGGTGTTGCCTCCTGTGAGTCTAACGACTTGGTGGAAGCCTGTGGCCATTTCGCCTTACGGGAAACGGTCACGCTGGGGAAAGAGGGGGGAGCCCTGGTTTTAGCCGGGGCTGGGTATGAACTCTTTTTGCCGCCAGCTTTACCAGGGGAGTGCCCGGGTTGAGTAGAGCCCGCAGAAGGGCTCCGAATGGGCATGGAAACAACAGTGCTCGTTAGCCTTGATGGGCCAGGAGCAGAGGGTGCCTTTCTAACTATTGAGTCATATGACGTCCCAGGCAGAGCCGGGCGCGCCAGGCCAAGTCCTTAGCCTTGCTGAATGAAAGTCGATCCTGGGCCTGAATGGCCAGGATTTCTTGCTCAAGGAGATATGCACCACATTGCTTCGGAGAAGCGGGGTGCGGCCCTCCGCAATTGACACACTTGGCCACACACAATTTGGACTTATCGTGTGCGACCTTGGAGCAATTTACACAGACTTTGGGTGACCCTGACTTTGCACGTCTACATGAGCGATTCGTATGGCTGAAACGGTGACAGTAATAGTACCGCCGCGGGAGTGGCTTGAATGCCTTCACGCGGTAGCGGTACCAACCGGCACGCACCGACTCAGGGAGCTTGTCACAGTCGAACATGACAAAGAGTGTAGGGGAGGGTCTCGAGGCCCCTCCCTGTTTTCTCATCACACGTTCGACCTTGACTGCCCCATGGTTGGCCAGCTCTAGGGTGATGTCCTCAATGGAGTAGTCAACGAGTTCCCTCGCATAAACTACTCCTTTCATAAAGTTCATGGTAGAGTGTGGCATCACACTCACCGGGGTGCCATGAAGTGTCCGAAGAGCACTTACCTTAGCCGCCTCGGCGGGATTCGCCGCATTCGCCAGAAAGCTCCCGTCCGAGAAACGGGTTACCTTCGGCTCTCTACCAATTGCACTAGCTAATCCTCTCCTCTGATGGATCATGTTGCCCTTGGACAATATGGTGCCATCAGTGGAGCAAATAACGAGGAAGCGTTTGAAGCCAGCGGGCTCGAAAATGCCAGGTAACCTCTGAATGAGGGGCCCCAATGTCATCGAGGCTCCGCCCTGTGCATTTTTGGTCTTAGTCAGGGGTTCCGCAACTGGGTAGGCAGAGGAGCCGGATGTGCCGATCTTGGCTTGGTCGCTTGCCAGAGTGGCAGCAGACCCATCCGTCCCTGCAGCCCCAGCGGATGGAGAGGGCCCCAGAGTCTTCTTCGTCTTTTTCTTTTTTGGAGAGGAGGGCAGGGAATGAACCCGCTTCTCACCCCCGCCGGTAGAAGCCCCCAGGCCAGATGGACCGGCCTCAGCCAGGTCATTCTCCGAAATGGAGAAGGTCCAGGTAGTTGTGGGGGCACCGGTCGGAGGAGATCCCTCCCATCCTTGTACTGCTTCAGAAACCACAGCCGTTTGTGGAGGAACTTGCATAGGGGCGGATTCGGGTTAGGTGATTGGCGCTGAGCCCGGATTCCCCCCCATGGAAGGCCCAACCATCTGATGCTCGGTTTCCTCAGGGACCATGGCTATCTCAGGGGGGGGGCCTCCAGTTGGCCATTTTCCCCCCCAAGACACCGCAGTTTCTGTTGGCAGTATCGTCACTAGTCTTGTGTGGGGAGGCATGGGCCTTGACCCCGGCAAGGTTCAATATTCTTGCCAGCAGGTCTTTTGAGGGAAGCGACTGAAGGGGCCTGGCTTCCCTCTCCCCCCTAAGGGGGTTTGCCCTACAGAGCCGCTTCGATGTGGAGCAGCTGGCTAAGGGCTGCCTGCTGGCTTTCTTGGCAGTCCCCTTGGAAAGAACAGAGGGGACTGCTGCTGGTAAAAGGGAGGTGCCCGAAAGCACCTCCAGAGAAGGGGGTGAGGGGGAGTCCCCTTCACCTGTAGGCGTAGGAGAGGAGTAAGCCTCCTCCGGTTGAAGACATATGGAGGGTCCCCTGCGCAAGCACAGGGGGGGCCCTCCATTTTTGCTGGAGCTGCCCGAGAGTGGCCCCGTCGCTATTTCAGGGGAAGTTGAGGGTTGGGTGTTTTTTTTTTTCATCATTGGGCATGGTGACCCTTTTTGTGCTATGGGACGCAATAGCTCATCACCTCTTGCAGTTGCCCGCACTGCAAGAGGTGCTTACAGGCCTGGCAGAGCCAGGCGCCGCTATTTCGGACCACCCCTCCCGTCTGGTGGCCTGGCAGTCCATCGGCATGGCGGCTCCACCTTGAACACGGCGTAAAATCAAGGATAGACAGTAAAGTGAGGCAAAGGGATGCGAGGAAGGTATGGGTGGGGATGAAGCAGGTTGTTAAAAACCAGCCACCCCAGACCGGAGATCAGGGGTTAGGGAACATTGTCCCCCACCCCCCCAGCCCCGAAGCGGGACGGTTGGCTGAGAGGAAGGTCAGCATCTACCCTGTGAAATTAAAGGCCGACCAGAGAAAGTTGTGGGGGAGGTTGTATGAAAAGCGAGGAAACAAGTGTTTTGAAGGAAGAAGAGGCTAAGCTGGGGTCGGACGGGGTGCTGAGTCCCATCCGCACGGCAGCCAGGATGGCAAATCGACGCGCCTCTTACGGGGATTTTCCTATAAACAATTATGATTATATACTGGGGGTTGTGCCTCCCTCCCAATTGATTGAAACTCAGGATTGTAGGGGGGGGGCCCTCCGCATTATTTACCCCCCATGAGCAATCCCCTTAAATTTACTCCCAAAATGTGAAATATATTGGAACACAGACAAAATAGTTTACATCCCATTATTCACACCGCCAATCTACATGTTTACCCCCCAAAATATGCCTAATGGTTGATAGGTGCCACCCAAATCATTTGGGGGACTTTGCAAGTTTTGACAGGGAAAATGACAGGCCATAGTTGCCTCTATCAACCTTTATTTTATTCCAGATTACAAAACTTGACTTTGCTTTTTTTAGATAGTAAGTTTTTGTTATTCAGATGAACTTATCTGGCTGCTCTTGATGCATATTAGTATCTTCAGGAAACTGGTTATTTTGCCTAATACTTAACAAACTCATCTTGTATATACGAAGCCTAAGTCACGTGAATTTGAATGAATCAACTGAAGGATACAACCGTATAGTGTCAATAAACTTTGAATGAAGCAATATATTCATTGGGGCCTAAGATAACTTCATACACAGACGTGTTAATAAACTGAAAAATATTTTTCAATTCAATTAAAAGTAAAATGTATATAATTTTTAACTAATGGGAAATAAACTAGAAGGGAAAATATATAACAAAATAATTTTAAGTGATAACATTGAGTTAAGGCATTGCTGATTAAGCAGGTAAGCCAATGAATAGACGGGCAAATTTACGGCAACACTGGAAGAAGTTTTAAGCATATACGTGTAAAAGCTAGAATTTTCTTATTTTTAATAAATAAGAAGAATTTGACTCTGTGGCAAATTAAAAGACTTTTTAAATTTTTTTTTAAGAAATTAGAAATTGACGTGTGCACAAGTCACATAACAGACTTACGATTTTTACTTTATAATACATATAGTAAACTACTCAAATATATTTTTTATAAACGAACAATTGTTTTAATCTTCATATACGTATACGTGTATTGCCCCCATATATATGGTTAAGGAATTTTTTTTCAAATGATTATGAAACTTTATAATCAGTTTATCCCAATAATGGGCAATAGTCCTTTTTCCCCTCCCACCCAAATTACACTAACAACCGTAAATCTCACAGAACCATTTTCATGTTCCCACTGTCAAAAATAGCATATTTTTGACCTTTAGATATAAAGGTCTTCAGGATTTGTGTTTTTTTAATCTGTGCATCGTCCATCCTTTCTTCGGGGAGAGTGCTAGGACAATATATATAGCGAAAATTTTGTTGTTTTTACAACAAAAGTTCTTTTATGATAAATGCTAAATATCCCTAACCTGTATTACTTTATGTGTTGTTCGTTAGAAATGGTAATATACATAGATTAAATACTGTAGGCCTAAGGCATAATTATGTTGTTTCAGAAGTAGCTAAACTTTGCTAACGTCTTCTTACCAAATTTCGTTCTACCTCTAGAGGTGTATCAAATGGCCTACATATTCTTGGGTAACAACACTAAAAAATAAAAAAAAAACCAGAAGAATATTTATATGAATCTGGTAGTTTCTAGAACTTTCGGTAGCTGTCTTTTTTATCGTAAATAGCGGGGGTGGAAGGTCATTCGTTCACTTGTGTTCGAATGGTGAGGTTGGTTAGTGGGTTGTGGGGTGTGTTGTGTTTGCCTCATTAACTGGTTGTGCAGTCGGTTGTGGACCTGCGTATTTTCGACTCGTTATATAATTGCTCATATGTGTTGACTATTTTCGCGATCTCTCATCATTATAAGGTAAAATATTACAAGCTATATAGGCATTATTATGACGTCCAAAGCTATAAGTGACATAGTGAAACCGTTTGTGGTGCTGGAACCACATTATTGAATCGCATTTGACTAAAAAATACCTCAAAGATGAGCATTTTGAAGCCTTATAAAGTTCTATAATTGGTTCACAGTAAAGTGGTCATCACAGTTCTTCACTGAGCGAAGGAATTTTTCGGACACCCTTAACCGTTACCTCCTTTACCCGGTAGTAACATGTAAATAGCAAATATATTTCGTCCAAAAATTATAAGCAGCCCATCTTAAAATTTTTGATTTTTTCTTATTTTTATGAGATAGATGGTTAAATATGTGGTAGGTGTGATAGGGGTGAAGAAGTTTGTGAGTTTTAGTTGCCCTGGTTGCGAGGGCATCGCCTTCGTTTTACTTCCATATTATTCATCTGCTTACGTTGTCTTTTTTTGCCTCCATTGTTCCCACTGTTTGTGTTTGGTCTGAATATTCCTCATATATATATATATATATATATATATATATATATATATATATATATATATATATATATATATATGTCTTTCAATAAGGTCGCTCAATTTTTAAATGCAAATAAAACAAGTTGTGTGTGATATATGCACTCAATTTATTTTAAATTTGAAAGTACATTTTATGGCATTAAGTGTGAAATATGACGTCGTTCAAATGTCTGCCGTGGCTTCGCTTGGTGGAACGTATTCGGGAGGCCCAATTTTCGATGATTTTGTCGCATAAATCTGGCTCAATTTGCTGGATGGTGTTCGTTATGTTGACTTTGAGGACATCAACTGTTTGTGTATTATTCGCATAGATCTGCGATTTAATGTAGCCCCAAATAAAGTAGTCTAATGGCGTTAAATTGCATGATCTCGGGGGCCAGTTGACGTCACCACCGCGCGGGATCACCCTGCCCTGAAATGCTGGTGCAAAATGTCCATCGTGTCTTGCGCAGTGTGGCACGTAACGCCGTCCTGTTGGAACCACATGTCGTCAGTATCCCTGTCAGGCATATAATCCAGTTAAGGCCACAAGGAGTTGCTTATCATCGATCTGTAGGTCTCGCCGTTGACGGTTATTGCAATCCCATCTTCGTTCTCAAAAAACTTCCGTTAGACGAAAATCCGCACCAAACAGTGACTTTATTGGGATGCAATTGGCGCTGGTGTATCTCATGTGGATTGTTTTCGTCCCAAATCCGACAATTTTGCTTGTTCACAAATCCATTCATCCAAAAAGGGCTTCGTCGCTGAAGATGATTTTTTGGGGGAAATTTGGGGCAACTTTTAACTGCTCTAGAGCCCAATCAGCGAATACACTGAGTTATCTATGGTCGTTTACCTTAAGTTCCTGGGTGAGTTAGATTTTTTAAGGGTGCAGACCCCAGTTCCTACGCATAATTCGCCAAACTGAAGACGCAGAAAGGCCAAGTTCTTGCGAACGACGAGAAATTGACTGCCTTGGATTTTCCCATACACTCTCATTTACGGCAGCGATGTTTTCAGCAGACTTTGCGTTTCGGCGACGTACGGGTGTTAACTGATTGTTAATCGGCCATTTTGCCTCGAATTTGGCCACCAAGCGTCGAACAGTGGACTCGGCAGGACGATTGTGGCGAGGGTAGAAATCACGTAATACGTGGAACGTTTGTTGAACGGAGCACTGATTTTGATAATAACATTTGATGATTAGCACACGATGTTCAACGCTATAACCTTACATCGTGACTTGCCAAGTACTACTGAACAGTTCACAGTGAGTTTGCCAGGTGTCGCTATAACAACATGGCCGCTATCACCTGACAAATCTCAAGCATCCTTGTTGAAATACCCTCTCTCTCTCTCTCTCTCTCTCTCTCTCTATATATATATATATATATATATATATATATATATATATATATATATATATATATATATATATATATATATATATATATATATATTAAAATATCCAACCTTACCGCAGGAAAGATAAAACGGAATAATTTATCTTCGGAAATATTTATTTCTTACTTCAAAAGAATCTGAGCTGGGGTGGGATTCGAACCATGCACATTGAAGCAGCGAACAACCGTCTTGATCTCAATTAAACCGCACGGTTCGAATCCCACCTCAGCTTGGAATTTTTCGAAGTAAGAAATAAATATTTCCGAAGATAAATTATTCCGTTTTCTCTTTCCTGCGATGAAGTTGGATTTATTTTATCATTCTCTCACGCTCATGATATATATATATATATATATATATATATATATATATATATATATATATATATATATATATATATATATATATATATATATATATATATTAGTGTAGTTGTGTAGCAGTCTTTCCTGAATGCAAATTTTGTTGAAAATCATTGTGTATTTTGCCTTAATTAACTCCCTTTGGAAATATAGCATAAAATCCATGGAGGAATTCATCGATATACTCCACTCTACAAGACCAGCAGGACTCATATCATCCCTTGACGTGTACCAAAATCCTACAATGTCTCCTTCAAATATTGACCAAACATCTTAAGGAGCATGTTACGTTCATGCACATCAGAGGCGCCGTTCAGGACACCGGACGGTAATCTATACACCCAAACGGATGGAGTGGCTATGGGGTCACCCTTAGGGCCGACTTTTGCCAACTATTATATGACTCAACTTGAAGAGAGATTATTGGACATCATGGAAAATAAGCCACACACATATTGCCGATAGGTAGACGACATCTACATCAACGTCCAATAATAAAGACTGTAAGCTTTATAACAACTTAAAATATATTGGCATGCCAACCACTACACTTTCGAGACGTTTAACTATGCATCTACAAAGCGGAGGGCGTAAAAATAATATGGAGAGTGCTCATAATATTAACCTAACGAGAGATATGCTCGTTGATAACACCGTTATTAAAAGAAAAGAGGTTAATAAAGCTAGGCTGAATATCTTAGAAGCCATATTAATAAACGAAGATAAGCCGGCCATCAACAGCCAAGCGACAAGCTGAAATCGCACATTAAAATTATTTTAAAATTCCACTCGCCGGACTGGCCCATTTCTTCTAACGTTATGCTCAATCTAGGCGGAATAAATACCCCTTTACAATCCTTTACTTCCTGGAGTACCCCTCACGGAGTAAAAGGATATCCTACTGCAGGGTTTCTTCTTCGAGGCCCAGGACGTGAATCTCAGTCTTCGGTGCATCTGTGTGCAGACCTCCAAAGGGAAACGTGGAAAAACTGCTCGAAGGCATCTACCATGGTGACTACAAGTGGATCTACGAAGGACCTTGTTTGCCGAAGGAAATAGGAGGACTACTGATGGAGCTCGCAATGTTCATCTCGGATTCGTGCATTCACACCGTTAATATGTCCACCTACAAAAAGTTAAAAAGTGGCGAAAAAACATCGGAAATTGAGTGTTAAACTATAGTACGAAAAAGTGTAGAATAATGTATAATTAATGATAACAAAGTGATATACGCGAAAAATATATAATAACGTAAAGTGAATAACGATAATAAGTGAATAAATAGGGATAAAGTGACTATAATAACGAAAAGTGAATAAATAAAGTGGAATAAATAGCGATAGTAATGTAACTATAGTAACGAAAAGTCGATGAATAGCGATAATAAAGTAACTATAAAAAGGAAAAGTGAATAAATAAAGTAGAAAAGCGAATAAATATGGATAATAAAGTGATCAAAACAAGTGACTAAAATAAATTATTGATAAATAATCTAAAGTGAGATAATTAAATAAGATTAACAAAAGGTGAATAAATAATGACTCTAAAGTAATTAAAATATGTTTATTATAAATAACCAGACATAACTAAAATAAATAACAACGAATAAAAGAATAACTTAAATTGGAATTATATAGATACTGCGGTGATTGAATGCGACCAAATATGATATATAGTTTTATTAAAATTTAACAATGTTAATATTAATGTGAAAAAGCTATTCTAAAAATTTAATAATATGATTTTATACAAAAAAACGAACCCTATTAATGTGTAATATCAAAGTTAAAATAATTAACGTTTAGATTATAAATATATGATTCCCTGACAATTCCGGGGGAAACCTCTCTATTTTTTTCTTACTCATACTCATATCTTACTCTTCTCGGCTAATTTAAGAAAATATTTGACCACTATTACCATTTATTTTATATATATATATATATATATATATATATATATATATATATATATATATATATATATATATATATATATATAAATTTTGAATATTTTAAATTTTGGATATTTGTGAAAACTTATTGTATTTCTGTCTCTAAATATACCTTATACCTTTCATTCTAGACTGCGTAGAATTCCTGGTTTATTCATCCGACAACTACCTCAAAATTAGCAAAGGAGGGAAAGTTTTGTGAAAAAATTTCCCAAATACGCCTCCGAAATCACGAAAAAGATATACTCATTTTCACCATTCATCACCACCACTAATTTCATATTTCTTTTTAGCGGCCCTACCTTAGCAGATGACTGCTTAAGCCCCCGGCCCCGCCCCCCTGCCCTAACTGCCGTCGGCTGTGAGAGGGGATTGCAATTTATGTTTCGTCCCAACTCTGCCGGGCAATAGCACGGCCATTGGAGGAAGCTGGTTTGAGGAGTAGCCCACAGCCGATAACAATGTCAGAAACAATTCCGGATAAGGGACGGACTGCTACCTCCGCTGCTCATCACAGCGGGGGCCTCTACCAGGACCATAGAGGGACATACAACCGTCTCTATGGTATGTTGGGATGCGGTCGCGATTAAAACACCCTTGGGGTGGGGGGCGTTGTCAATAAGTCCGCCATACAATCACGTCCCCGAGAGGATCCCACCCAGATTCATATCATCCATTATCATCATTCACCCAAAGGCAAATTCCCTTTTCATCCAGGCGGCGATTTTAAAAGGGGGAAGGGCTCTTCTCCCAAAAGCCAACTCAAAAAATAATTTCTTAAATAAATAACAGAAACTCATACACACTAGTGAGCCCCTAAAGGAGCAGATAAAGGCCAAAAACAGAAAAGAATGCGCCCCTCCTCTTCAAGGGGTGTTCACCACCATAATGGTGACCCAAAATGCCGCGAGGGACCCACTAAGATGTCTAAGCGGCCAGGAAAACCCGGACAAGGGCAAAGTATACGAGACCCTATTCGGCAAGCTAAGCGTGGCAGTCCTAAGGCTAATAGATACGCCAGCAAGATACGTCGCAATATGCGAAAGCGAAAAAGACATGGAAACACTAACAAAGGAGGAAGGGATTAAAACCCTTAAGAATATAAACCTCCAACCAACCACGCCTCCTCAGATCCAAGCACAAAGGATTGTCGTGTGCAGAATGCTGGCCCCCTGGATCGGCCAGCACAATAAAGAAGAAATTAAAGAGGAGATTGAGAAGAACCATCAATGGGTGAGGGTGGCTGAGATTATTAAGTTTAGAAATAAACAAGATAACACAGAGTACCACTATGAGTTCAAAATCATCTTCACAGACACAGACATGGCGACAAAGGCGAAGGATAGAGGGCTACTTCTCTTCAACGCAAAGATAAGTGGTGATTAAATCGAGCGGTAAGAATTCACCCCTGTGCAGATTTGGTTCAGATGCTACCGACTGCATCATCACAACACAAAGGACTGCAAGGAGCAGGAGTCAACCTGTTCCAGATGTAGCCCAAAAGGCCACGGCTAGCGTAAATACTCAGTTAAAGAAAAGAGTGCACAAACTGCGGACAAAGACATGGGGCAATGGCGATGTCTTGCCCCAGAAAAAAAGAGATCTTGAAAAGAAAGGCGGAAGAGAAAAAAGCAGAAGGAACTAGGAGGGCGAACACCTCCTAGGCCCAAGTGGCAAAAGCCGCCCCCTCAGGAAATATAGAGAACATCGCCGTGCAGAGAACTTACTTGAAGATAGACAAGGAGGATAAAAACCCAACTAAAATCATGACTTGCATTCTCTATGACCATGTCCAGAATCTGACAAACCCGGTTTGCTTCGCTAAAGAACTAAATATTATGCTCAAGAATAATGGCCTAGCAGATATGTGGTTCCCGGAGAACCCACCATCAGGGGAAGTCCTCCAGATGCAATACGGGCCAGAGGAAGAGACACCAGCGACCGCTTTCCCAAGAAACAAAGAAGAAAGAGAGGAAAAGAACACGTTCCAGGAATCAACCTCAGCTCCTCAAAGGTCCCCAAAGAGGGACCCCAGAATTGAGGCAAGGAAGAAATGGGAAACGAGTGAAAAAAGATCCGCCAGAAGAATCAATCAGGCTGAGGGCAACATCTTAAGCTCTGCTGCTTCCTCGGAGGATGAACAAAAGTGCTCCCAGCCTCCTAAGATCCTTGAGAGAGCGAGGAGCAAGAGCAAAAGAAAGAGTTCTTGCCAGAACAAGAAATATGATGGCGATGAGATCATAATTAAATTTTATAGAAAAGCTGAAACCTCTTTCCCAGAGGAGCCCAAGATAGGGGAAATCATCGAAGGAGTCAAAACTAGAATGCTGAAATGGTCTTACGATTCACCAGAGCAGGAAGCGCTAATTGACACAGCGCTCATGGAAGCCGAAATAAAATTTATAAGGATTCCTGCCTCGCCGTAAGCGAAGCAGAATTTGTCAAAATTAGGAACGGAAAAAAACACGTAACAAAAAGCACTAGAAGAAGACACACACACACAAACACACAATCACCAGACAGCACAAACATGTAAAACACAAACAACACATTAAGAATATTCACAGTTAACGTCAATGGATGGGAAGGGAAACACATTTATTACGGAAACATATTCCGTAAAGTGGATCCCGACCTAATCCTCATCACTGAACACGGCGTTAACACAAACACAAACAGAATAAAGATACTAAACTACACAGTTATGAACAAAAACCACACACACAGGAACGTCACGATAGCGCAGCCCTCGTGATTCGAAACGGCATTACATACAGAACACTCCCAAACCTAGATGAGTCATTTGTGGCTGTTGAAATACCAACCCTGGTTGAAAACCTGACCGTGGCGGCTGCCTATTAACCTCCACGACGTAAATACCTACCCATCCCTAACTTTTACAACCTCTTCAGGCGCGGGAAACTAACATTGCTTGGCGGTGATCTAAATGCCAGATGCGGTGGATCAGGCTACCCTAGCACCGACCAAAGGGGAAGAAACCTGGAGCTGCTACTTGAAAGAGACAGACTCCAGAGGGCTACGCTAGATTTCCTGACTTCTTAACACAACGTTCGGCAACTAAACCAGACATTGTGTTAACGAGCAAAAACTTCCCCTTCAACGTCGTCAATGAGCCCGGACCAGTGGTACCGAGCGACCATATCCCGATTCTCACCACGATCTCGCTTGCACCACTACTCAAGCCCGTTTCACTTAGGAAAGGTTACCATAAAGCTAACTGGAAGCTATATAGAGAGATACTCAGTACATACCATCCAGCTGACCTGGAAGACGCTAATCTCAAAGAGATTGATGAGGAGATAAACAATATCACCAATCTCCTCTTACAAGCCGACGAGAGATGCGTCTCCAGAATCTCCTATAAATTGCTCCCACAACCTATGTGGACGAACGAGATGAGAGAAATCACCCAGGAACATAGAGAAATCGATGAAGAGATCGGCAGAACAGGAACCAATCGGGAAAGGACAGCCAAGATGAGGCAACTAGGAGAGGAACTAAAAAACAAAATAGTTAAAAAACAATCTGGAATGACATCACTGAGAGGTTGGACAGGGAGGACAATCCCGTAAGGTTTTGGAATAACATCCGAAGAGTTAAGGGATTGTCTCCCAGACCCAGAACCTAAATCAAAGATGGATATGACATCATTGAGGACCCAGAGTCTCTCGAAAGAAAATTTAGAGCTCACTGGCAAGAGATTTTTGCTATATCTCCTGAGGAGAACGATGATTTCGACCAGACTTCGAAGACCAATTGCTCAATGACCTCGGCACAGTGATACATAGAACCCAACCACACCCGCAAGTATCACAGGAAAGAGTGATGGTTGACCATGGATGCCCAATAACTGTCGAAGAGACCTTAAACACCATAAGGTCCTTCGAGCTGAGGGCACCAGGCTGTTCTGGGATTACGAAGTACAACCTCATAAATGCCCCAAGGCAAATTAGTCAGGGTTTGGCTAACACAATGAACGTTGCCCTGAATACAGGCTACTTCCCTGACAGGTACAAGATGGCCCAAATCATCTTTATTGAGAAGGAAAACAAGCCCTCAGACCAGATGGCTAACTATCGCCCGATCTCTCTTCTTGAGAAACAGGGAAAAAATCTTCGAGAAGATTATAGCAGATAGGCTACAAGCTCAACTGAGCAAGTTAAGCGCGCACAACAACCCCCCAACAACATGGGTTCCACAGAAAAAAAAGGTTACAGATACCGCCCTGGCGCCCCTAACAGAGAAAGTATCACATTCCCAAGCGAACGGGTTCTATGTAAACATTGTGTTGAGGGACGTGCAAAAGTTCTTCGATAAAGTCTAGCTGAAAGGACTTCAATACAAGGTCCTGAACCTCCAGCTAGACTCAATCGTGGAAAGGAGATCCTCTGTGACTTCATCATTGACAGAAGGGCCTGTCTTATGATTGAGGGTTACAGAAGTCCTGAATTCGAACCTAAGGCGGGCGTTCCTCAGGGAAGCTGCCTGAGTCCTCTGCTTTACCTGGTCTTCACAATCGATCTCCCAATTCCGATGCACAGGGACATGATGTATCTGCCATTAACAGATGACATCACTCAAATTGTCCCATGCTCGGAAAGGAAAGCAAGGGCACAGGCGGTTCGCACAATAGTGAAAATCAACAACATCAGCCAGTACGAGAGACGATGGAAGATCAGGACCAACAGGGACAAATTCAAGATCATCCCGCTGAGCCGCGAGTTGACATGGCCCATCTCATCATAGATGGGAGAAGATACGGCTAATCCACCGAAGGCACCGTCCTGGGCCTTAAAATCACCGACCATAGATACTCGAGACACCACGCGGAGAGGCGAAACCTGGCAAGGAGAGAAATCTCCAAGCTATATAGGTTTAGAGATCTTAGCTCAGCCAACATCAGAAAAATATATCTGATGTATGTCCGGGCTAAGCTCATTTACCCCGCAGTAGTTACTCAAGCGGCCAGTAAATCTTCGATGAAAAGGCTACAACGTGTCCAGAACACTGCATCTCTGATTATCAACAAAGTCAAAAGGCGTGATCACCTTAGGCCAAGAGATTTGCACAGGAAGAAACGTTTGGAGCCTATCAATGTCATTACCCAAAAACTTGAAAAAAAGGTCTGGTCCACTCTAACGAATGGTGTCATTCCTGAGCTACAGGTATCAGGCGGCAGGCTTAATATACCTGCAAGTCTACGGGCAAAAGTCTCATGCCAACGTCGGTTCCCGAACACAAAACTATGAACACAAGTAGACATTGCACCAATTTATACATAGACAAAACACAATACAACATATAAGAACATTTCATCAATACATACATAAATGAAACAGCGAACAATACAATTAATACAGCACAAGAAACACGAAGTAAATTGTTGGCAAATAGAGCTAACAAAGGCTTGAAAGCTGAATATTTGCAACAAAAATAAGTACAACTAATCATTTGAAAACAAACATTGTGAAGAAATTACACAAACATAGGCTAAAAAGTTCAAACAAACAATAAAGGCAAAGGTAAAAGTAAATAAAAATAAAGCGATGCCCTCCCTACTAGGGCAAAATACCCCCCATCCCCTCCCCGCTTTAATTTTCATCTACTATATCTCCCACTATCCCAACTTCTACTAAAAATGAGTATATCATCTTCTTTCATTCTGTCAGATCCTCACTCCACTCATTACATCGGTATAGGAGGCAAGAACATATCAAAACGCTCCGAAGATGATTGAATAAGATCGAAAGCTCAGCAATTTAGTTTGGTTTTTACCAAACACATTCATTTAAAAGAGATGAATACAGGACAAGTGATCCACCATCTACAAGATGGAATAAAAAGATAGTTAGAAGATTCTTCTTTCTTAATCGCCTCTGCGTCCTTTTCCCGTCCGCAGATCGCGAGGTACCAAGAAGAAGCCTTATGAGAGCGTTCTTGCGTTTTCCAAACATTAGCTCAAATACCTTATCCCTGTTGGGCTTGTTCTGCTCGTTGATCACCGCAGGGAAATTCTTGTGGTATTCTCTTTGGCCATTTTGCACCCAGTGAGGCCTCACGGGACCTTTCTAATTTCTGCCTCTTCTCTTTTTCTGCAGGTGTTTAGACGGTTTTAATATCCTGAGTCGTCTTCTTTGGGGCTGTGATTTCTCGTTAAATGGAGATGATGATGATATGGGAACCTGGGGGAAGGGGGCTCACGAGGTGAGATTGTATGGCGTTAGTGCGGAATCAATCATCAATAACTGGGTAAAAATCTTGATCTATTTTCAGTAACGCTTATATTTGAAAAACAAATTATTCCTTAAAATCTATTTTGACGCTGATTGGTCATTTTTTTCAGCGCTAATTGCTAATTGTTTAAGTGTAGTTGTGTGTAAGGGATAAAAGGATGTGTGGATACTGGATAGATAGGGAAACTAGACAAGTGGAGAAAAGAGAAAGTAGTGTGGAAGATTTACAAAGAGATGCTAGAGTCTGGTGAATAGGCCTATCGCTTTCAAATTGTTTATTTTGTTTATGTTTCTTCAGTTGTTTTCGTTAGAGTTTATATTATCATGGCGTTCAAGCCATTTTTCTTATATATAATTAATGTTCTTTGGTATGTAGTGTGCATTTGCTGTTGTTTTTATAAATTATTTTTACTTTAAGTGCTGTGTTTAGTTTCTTTGTTATTGTTTCTATGTTGTGCATATATTTTTGTGCTTTTTGTTTCTTCTTCTTTTTTTCTGAAGTCTAGATCGTGGTTATTAGGTCTCTATCGGTGCTTTCATGGTCAGTAATCGGTAGGTTTCCTTATTCTAGGTATCGTAGTCTTTGTTGCTTTAGTTTTGTCATAATTTGTGGCAAAAAACAATCATTTTCATGCGTAGAATGGCACTTCGTCTCCGCCATCTGATAGGCTAGCAGAGCTCGGAAATCTGGCACGACTTGGAACTCTTCTGTTGCGGTTAATCATTTGAATGATTTCGTCATTCAATTCCTGACTAAGCTCCTGTATATTCCTTGTCCGTTCTTTGATGGCAATGTTAATGGGACTTAGCTCCACGTCCAAGTGCAGTTCTTCGTGTCGTCTTCTTTCTCGCCTGCGTGTACCCTTGATTAGGTACACGCATTTGTTCTGCACCGCTTGTAGTTTCCTCTTTTGTGTCTTTTAGACACAAGAGAGGGATACAGCAACGTAGATCTTACAAGTGCATTGTAAATTTTTCTCTTGTTGCTTTCACGGAGATTTATGAACATATACAGAGTTTTGACTGCAGCTGAGGCCTTGAAGATTCTATCTTCGACGTGCTTCCTGTACCCGGTTGAGGTAATACTCATTCCGAGTACATTGCACTCCGTGGTGTATGGATAGCGTGTATCCCCCACCCTGACATCTGCTACTAGCCTCCTACCGATGGGGACTACTTTGAACTTTTCGCGGTTCGTTCGAATCTTCCATTGTGCGTCGTAGATGTTAATATTTCAATTTCTGCTGCTGTCATACGAGCTTGCATAGGCTCATTCCACCATGTGCAAGTGATTATCTGGCTGAAATCATCGGCAAATTGTACGTTGAGGCAAGAGGGGTTCATTGTGGCTTGAACATCTGCGGTGTAAATCGAGTAGAGAGTGGAGACCACCCCTCCCCCTTTGCTGGAGGCCCGCAGTGAGCGAAAACTTCAGTCCGTCCATAGACCCTATACTGACGTACGCTGCTCTCTCCATGACATAGTCACAAAGAGTTCTTTCTAAGTTTTCACTTAGGCCCAGACTTAGGATCTTATACTGCATTCCCCTCTGCCACACCTTATCAAACACCTTCGACACATCCCGGCAAACAATGTCCACGTAACTCCTTTGCCGTTTGGCTTGGGCTTGCTTTTCCATGATGACATTTATTGCCATCTCTGTACTTCGCTTTTTTTCTATTCCGAATTGATATGGGTTGTAGAGGGAGTTCTCTTCAGGTGGGACACCAGCCTTCGGTTGAGGATCTTCTTGAAGAGCCCGCCAAATCCATGAGTGAAATCGGGCGGTATTTCTTCTCCAACCTCGGGTCTTTCCAATGATTTGGCAAGAAGATCATTTTTGCCGTTTTGTAAGCATCTGAGAAGTAACACGTGTTCAGGCAGGCGTTGAATATTATTCTTATTTCTTCGATGATATTATTCTTTGGTGCCTTTTCGAAGTTCAATTTTCTTGCCTCGATTGTTCTGGGGCTTTCAGTCGGAATGAACGGAGTGCGCCGAGTAGATCTTCTTGGGTAATCTCGGCGTCTCCGTCGTGTTGTCTGTCCACCTGGTGGTGAGGGTGCGTCTAAAGTATTTGTTAGTTCAGCTCGTCTATGATGTTGCTTTCGAAATCTATGTCGTAGTCTTCGTTTTCTTCTTCAGTTATACTGAAGCCTCTTTCCCAATAACTTCGGAATATGTCTTCGATGATTTCCTATTCTGTCTCTATGTTCCATCATTTTTGAATAGCTCAATCTTCTCCTTCTTACCAATCGATCCTTTGAGGCCTCTGATTTTATTCCAGAATTCTTTAGGCGATGCTTTATGATCGAGACTATCGATCACATCGTCCTATCACCTCCATTGTTGTTCAAGGACCAACTGGTTCAGTTATTCCTTGATTTCCTTGCTTCTTTGGATTGAGTAGAATGATGCATTCCTGATGTTAATTTAATACAGTATTCTCAGCTCACGGTAGAGTTCCTTCATCTATTCAGTCCATCTGTATGATGAGATACACTTATACTGGGTTTTAGGGATACAAGCAGAGCCGTAGCAACCGCACCCAGGCCCCCCGGCTCTTGAAGGGGCCTCACTGTGCCACCCAATTTTTATTTTATTAATGAAAATATAAAATTTTCGAATACACATTTTCTGTAATTATCTTATTTATTTATTATTCCCTTTCAACTGTGTCATTAATGATAGACCAGAATATTTTTATTACAGGAATATTTCTGGAATCAGTATTGTAGGGGTTGGAGATATTAGATATAAGAAATCCTGACCGACTTTGGGGATCATGCTAAGTACGAGGGGCGGTCAATAAGTTTTGCAATTCGGATATAAGGAAACGAGATATGAGGAAAAGTGTTTAATTATTTTTCAATATAACTACCCTCGACTTCAATGCACTTGCGCCACTTGTCCATGAGGCTTCGAATTCCCGACTGCTGTTCAATCCACTCCTGGACGGCGAGCTGAAAATCTTCATCATCCCCAAACCGGCGTCCACGCAGTGCAGCCTTGAGCTGGCGGAATAAAAAGTAGTCGCTAGGGGCCAGATCTGGACTGTATTGGGGATGGTTGAGCTCTTCGAATCAGCACTCGCGCAGGGCAGCTTGTGCAACTCTGGCCTTGTGGACTTTGACGACGTTGAAATCGATCATGGAGCGTGAGGTTTCTAGTGATATTCCAAGTTTTCGCTCAAATTCTTCAACCTTCACCCGTCGATTTTCGAGGATGATCCTCTCCACACGGGCCACATTGTCCTCGTTGGTCACGTCTGACGGGCGTCCTGGACGGGGGTCATCTTCAAGGGACTCACGACTATGGCGGAACTCCCTATTCCAGCGAGCAATGGTTGCATAGGAAGGGGCGATGTCGGTGTACACTGCAACCATGCGTTCATGGATCTCTTTTGCATCCTTGCCTTCCTTGGTCAAATATTTGATCACTGCGCGGTGTCCAAACTTCTACATTGTTGAAAGATTTGTGACTGACGATCTGCGATCACCTACTGCTTCTCAAATACACGAGGCAGGAACGTGCGGCTGCAGGTCCTGACTTGTCATAACTTGTCCTAACACCCCCACAAACAGCCATCCCCCTTCCTCTGTTTTGCCCTACCGATTCGCAAAACATATTGACCGCCCCTCGTAACTAGAGCTGCAGTGGAAAAGATTGTGCATTCGTGCGAGCAGTATCAATCCATTGAACCTGCTCCCCGCATTCATATGGGTTGGTAGCTTGATGTTCCTGAAGATTGGCGATTGATATTATCATCAAATTCCTTATTTGTCAATTATAGATTGTGGTCCTGGGAGATATACCACTTGGAGAGAGTTGAATAGTGAGAGAGCGGAGTTAATTGCTAAAATACTTGACGAAGTGTTTTTGGGAAGGGTCGGGTGCAGGAGGTGTTAATAGATAATGCGCTGGCCTTTCATTCCGAAATTGTTTGATGTGTACATACAGAGCGGCAAACAGACCGAGTGTAAATTGAATTATAGAAAGACACTATCGCACTATTAAGAGGATTGCTGAAAGAGGCAACATTTTCCCTCAGGAAGCAGTATACTTGTGCATGCTACTCCAAGAAATGGTATAGATCCCACCTCCACTCCTCAGTTGGCTGTGTTTCGTTACGAGTGGAGGAGGTCTCTGAATACAGACTCGGGAGAAACACAGGAGGAACCAACAACGGTAAAGATGGGGGAGGAGGTATGGGTAAAACTCCAGATACAATATGCACATCAAAGTGAAAGAAAGGAAATGTAATGAACACAAATTCGAAAAATGATATAGTGGTTGATGGCATCCCTCTTCATATATTGGATATTCGACCTGTAGTTGAGATTGAGGAATAGATTCAGGATTGTGAGTGTAAGTGATGATGGAGAGGAGGTGGAAGACGCCCATTGTTCAATCAGAGCTGAGGAACTTCTTGTGCCAGGAGAGCACAGGTCAGCAGAAGAGCGGATATACCCACGGAGGGTTAGGCGTCCTGCTAATTGGATGCATGATTATGAGACTGATTAAATTGGAGTTTCGATCTTGAGATCATGGGGGCAAGTGGTAGTTTCTAGAATTTTCCGTAGCTGTCTTTTTTTGTTTTCTTTTGTTTTCATCGTAAGTAGTGTGAGGGGGGGGGGGCATTCCTTCAGTTGTGTCCGAGAGGTGAGGTTGGTTAGTAAGCGCGCTCTTGGTAGGTTGTGGTGTGTGTTGTGTTTGCCTCATTAACTGGTTGTGCAGTCGGTTGTAGACTTGCGTATTCTCGACTCGGTATATAATTGCTCATCTGTGTTGACTATTTTCGTCGATCTCCCATCATTATAAGGTAAGAGATTACAATGACAAAACCAAAATTAATTATTTAATGCGTAAAAACAAGGAATGGAATCAGGCGTCTCAACGCCTGTTTAATTCTAACAAACAAAACAAGCAAAGCAAAAGAGAGACTCGCATTTGCACGATTACGGTCAGGTAATATTTGACTTCTGGCCAGGAAAACGAGTGTTACGAGAACAAGACTTAGGTGGGTACAACGGGAGCTTCGCTACGCTAAACGAACCGTAATTAGTTCTTTACTATCGATCGTCTATCTGTTTTAACTGTCTATCCAAGTGTGAATTAATCTCCTTCTAAATTTTTCTTGTAGAAATAGTATAGGAGTCGTGACCTCCTCTGGGATCACAATGTTTTTAGATCCGCCCACTGGGCGGGATATTCCTTACCCCATGGACTCTGAAGGTCATCGATTCAGGGTGCCTACAAATTTAGACTTTTGCAATATAATTTTATCATTCCTGAGACGTAGACAGCTGTCTCGGTTTAATTCCATTTCCAGACGAGAAATGTTACTTTTATTACACCGGCACCAAATTTTACTGCTATTTGAATTCTCGGCTTTCCGCTTACTTCCTTGACCGGTTTACAAATAAATATATATGCATAACCACGAGTTGCTGGTGCAACTTTAGTGCTAGGGCCACGCTCTCCACAGGAGAAGTTCCACTTGCTCGTGAAACTGAGAGAGTTAAGGGATGTGGAGACTACTTTACCCATGTTTCTCGAGGGCACTGCGTTGCCTGCGTACACTGAAATGGATGAAGGTCAAAAGAAGAGTGCACAGAGTACCAAGGATGTACTTTTGAATGCATTTTCCGTCAACTCATTCCGAGCACACGAGCAATTTGCCAAACGGATTTGGAGAGAAGAACCAATGGACATGTACATGGCGGAATTACGGAAATTAGCACGGCTGTCCGGTATTGGCTCAGACAAGCTTCTCCCCTGGGCGTTTGTGACTAGGTTGCCATCAACGGTGTCAAGGGAGGTTCCAGCAACGTCGGGCCTAGAATATATGAAGTTGTCTGCCGTGGTTGAGAGGGCCAGAGCATTTGATGTCGGAGCTAATGGAGTAACCCTGTGCCACCGTAGCCAAAAAAATAGTTGCTAGCAGTACCGGGCGGGTTGCATTAGACACGCCGAACGGTCCCCGAGAGGAGCGTAAGTGTTTTGGGTGCGGTGGGCCCCATTTGGTTCGTAATTGCCCAAAGAAGAGGCGGTAGGGAGAGAAGTGAAATGTTGGAAATCTGGGGATGTTGGGCACATGTCAAGGGTTTGTCCCAGTACCCAGGGAAACTGGCGGGAAGGGGTTTCTGCTCCGGAAGCTCCTTCAGACAAGGAATAATGGCACTTCCTGTGGTTTACGGTGCTGTATGCGGAAGAGCTGCAAAGCTGTTGGTAGACACAGGGTGTACAAGGTCTGTGGTTGGGTCGTGGATGATCAAGGACTTGAGTGGTCGTGGAGGGACCGTGGACTGAGTCGACGGGGGGAGTGTCCAGTGGTGCCAGTACTGTTGTACCCATTAATATAGGTGAGGTGTCCTTCACAAGGAGGAGCAAGGCGGTTGTACGGAGTAATACGGAATATGTTTATTATGTATAATATATATATATATAAAATATATATATATATATATATATATATATATATATATATATATATATATATATATATATATATAAATATACATATATATATATATATATATATATATATATATATATATATATATATATATATATATATATATATATATAATGAACAAAAAGTTCCTTAACCCTCTTCAGGAGCGCTAGATAACGACAAGGTAACCATCTACTTCCACCCCCTCCCCCCCTACCCCCAAAGGAAATTTCAAGAAGTTAGCTTTTACCAAAGGAAAGAGTAAACATAAAATTTTCGACTGCTGAAGGAAAATGAATATAAGTTGATAGTGAAGTCCAATTGTATTTGTTGATTCCATGTTTACGCCGTTCCCTTATTTGGGTATTTGTAGTGGCAAATACAACATCGCCATTACTCTTTAAAGGCTGCGACAAACCCTGATAGTTATCAGTTAGCTAGGGATTCATAGCTCATCATATCTTCTCATGGTAAGCTACTTTTCGGCTCGTATAGAATTAGACACTGGTGGGCACCCACTTTTTTTTGTTAGTCCGTAATTTGGAATCCCGCTAATTTTGTTGGGCATTCTACTAATCACTAATCCATAATTTCCCGGCTTCCCAGGTCCGCTATCACAAATCCGCTAATACTAGCGCTAAGATTTTTTTTATTCCACTAATGAAGTCTGCAATAGTCTCTTAACCATTTTCTTTAGTACGCTAACCCTTTATTGGTATTTAAAAACATAATTTCCAATAAAATTACCTTACAATTTATATATAACAACTTTTAAAAAAGCAAAATACAGAATCCTCATTATAGTCATTAGTCATTGTTGTCTTCCTCCACCTGATACAGCCACTTCCCGTTCAAGAGGTGCTTGTTTCCAATGACAAACACCAGGTTCTCAAAGTTATCATCAGTCAGGAATGACCTCTTAGGCCTGAGGACGTCAGAGCCCAAGCTGTCCTGGGAGCCTCCCCCTCCTCACTCTGGCTCATGAGACTGAGAGCTTGGCTTGAGCAAGCGACGGCATAAAAAATCGATCCATTTTAAAATGTAAATATCTAAATAAATAAAATACAAATATGTACTGCAAGGAATACGTCTTTAAGACTCGGCGAGTTAATGTAAGCTGCCTCCGATGCACTAATGAAGTCTGCAATAGTCTCTTAACCATTTTCTTTAGTACGCTAACCCTTTATTGGTATTTAAAAACATAATTTCCAATAAAATTACCTTACAATTTATATATAACAACTTTTAAAAAAGCAAAATACAGAATCCTCATTATAGTCATTAGTCATTGTTGTCTTCCTCCACCTGATACAGCCACTTCCCGTTCAAGAGGTGCTTGTTTCCAATGACAAACACCAGGTTCTCAAAGTTATCATCAGTCAGGAATGACCTCTTAGGCCTGAGGACGTCAGAGCCCAAGCTGTCCTGGGAGCCTCCCCCTCCTCACTCTGGCTCATGAGACTGAGAGCTTGGCTTGAGCAAGCGACGGCATAAAAAATCGATCCATTTTAAAATGTAAATATCTAAATAAATAAAATACAAATACTGCAAGGAATACGTCTTTAAGACTCGGCGAGTTAATGTAAGCTGCCTCCGATGCAGGCTTCCGGGACAGTGCGGCTGGGAAACAGACAGTTTTAGAATATTGCTGCCCACACAACCTGGGTATCCTGTCGCCTGCGAACTGTGCACACCGGCTTCCCATCAGACAGATCTAGAATAGCGTGGCTAGATTTCTGGAAGTGAAATCTGGGACGTCTGTCCACCCTAATATAGAAGTTTTATCACACCTTTAACAATAATCTTGAATCTCACGGAAATTTCATTGTTGACTGTTTTTTAAAGTTTACGTTAGCGGACTATAATTTTGGCATTCCGCTAACTGTAAATCTGCTCAATTTTCGAGTTTTCCGCTAATGTTATCCCGCAATTTTTTGTTAGTTTATGGGGGTATGAGAAGGTATCTCTCTATTGTAGTTTGGTAGGATGGGTAATCAGTATGATCGTAGCTTCCTTAAGGTGAAAGGAAATTTAGAGCTGGATATCAATTTCTTTATTCGGCGAGAGCGTGTACTTATCTTGAAGTAATGTACAATAAATAAATGCCTCTAACTGCAAACTCTAATTCTAACTGTCTTCAGCAACAAAATGCTGCTCTATATATACTTTTCCTACTAAAACTTAAGTTATACAAAATGAACTAATCAGCGTTAAGCAGATTTTTAATTTCAAATTTATGTTTAATTTATTCGCTCACACATAGCATTTACAAAATAACAAGTATCTTTTAAGACAAATTTTACGTTTTAAACTTGAGCGCTACAAAAAATAGCCAATCAGCGTTAACATAAATTTTAAGGAACAATTTACGTTCAAACACATTCAAACTTAGGCGTTAACAAAATTCATTTTTCATTCATTGACTGCTCTAGTCGATTGGATATTCTTTGCTCTTACTCGTTGAAGCGGTACAGTCAATTTCTTGTAATTTGTACTGGTTTTCATTTCGAATGAGGTTGATTGGATTCATTCCACTTTGTTGTGAGTAACCGAATTTTATACAAGCAATGATACGTTCGGAAGTGGCTCTTTTCTCCTTGACTGGCCTTATTGGAGGCTAGTTGAGGGACATTTTTTTCCACTTTCTCCCCATACCACTCTTCCTTATTTTTCACAACGGATCCCTAAAATACATACATACACAGTTGTACAAACCTACACACTCGGGTCCCCCCAGATTTCCTCCCAAATTAGGCCCTTGGGTGCGATGACAGAGCGATGAGGGAGACCTTGCCAGGTCGATAAAACCCCGACAGGAGCAAGCTCTCCGAAAGAATTTACGGCGAGCTTAATATTGCCCTCGTATGGCTAATTGACCTGCAAAATAGCTACGGAGCTAAATGTGCGAGGGAGGCGGACATCGAAGCCCTCTTCCCCCCGCGTGCGACAGACATCCTTGAAAAAATCTCAAACCACATACACCTCTACAAATACGCACACATAAAAGTGTTATCTGCCGCTGCCTCGACCCCTGGGTTGGGGAACACTCGACTGACCAGATCACGGATGAGATTCTTCGGAATCATAAGTGGGCTAAAGTTGCAGAAGATTATATCCACATTTTTAAAGTTGTATTTAATGAGACCCAAATGGCGATCAAAGCAAAAGAAAACGGCCTTCTCCTCTTTAATGTCCCCATCTGTCCCGAGCAGATTGAACGTGGGGAGTTCGTTTACCCTCAAATGTGCTTCAAGTGCTACATGTACAACGAACACACCACCGCCACTTGCCCAAACTCTACACTCACAATATGCTCTGTATGCGCCGGCCAAGACCATTCCTAACGCGAATGTTAAAGTTCGTTCCAGAAATGCCTCAATTGTAGTGTCCCACACAGAACAATGGCAATGACGTGTCCTGGAAAGAAGGAACAGATACAAAAAACAAAGGACAAAGGCAGAAAAGAGGAGGAAAAGAAGGCTAACGCCACCTACGCGAAGGTTGCTAAGCCAACAGTCGCAGATAGTAGTGTTGCCGCTCCACCTAGGTACCTGCAAATAGAAAACGAAAAGTCGACAAAAATAATGTGTTGCATTTATTATGCACACATTGCTAACTTGACCAAGCCTGGCACCTTCGCGAAGGAACTGAACACCATGCTGGTGAATAACTGCATGGAAAAAATGTGGTTCCCGGAAAACCCTCCGTCAAACGAGGTAATTCGAGTAAATCTACCATCTCAAAGTGAGAAGAGCGGCCAAAAAGCTCCCGACACGAGTAATGCCCTTTCACGGGATTCTTGAATCCAAGGTATGATTCCCGGCAGAAAGCACAAACTGAATCACAAACACACACAACTACACCAACCACCGACTCACAAGTAGAGCGAATAGAAGCTGCTGCTGTTAGGCCTAAGAAGGTGGAGCATTCGCCCCGCCCCCCAAAAGCCTCGCAGTCACGTCGACCGAGTAGGTCCTCGTCTTCCAAGAATCGGGCTTCCCGGTACATGTACTACTGTTGGATGTTAAACCTCAGAGTACATGCTGCCGAAGGGAACCACTTTCCGAACGACGCAGGCCCAGAAGATATTGCCGTTGGCCTTAGGGCCGGGCAATGCAAATGGGACTACGAGGCTGATATAGCTGAAGATCTGATAAAGCAGGTTCTATTCCGCGACCGTGTGAAATTCTCTTCCGATACTTATGTTGTTCTCTCGGATGCAGAATTCCGCAAGAATAGATCTGGCAAGGGAAAGACTCCTCCGTTCTCCCACCAAGGAGCAAAAGGTGATAAAGAATAACACTCTTCGTCATAACACCTACGCTACATTGCGAGCATAGTATAAAAAAGCTAGCCAAAAATTAAAAACGACCTTACCCGAACGGAAACTTAAACTCTAACATGTAATACTTTTACCGATAATTACATCCCTACCAATCTATGTCAAAAAAACAAAGAACTAAACACGAGATTAAAACTGCCAGAGCTACCCTTTGACCAGGGATCTTTATATCCATGCTCTCACCGTACTACTTTTACTATACTGTCTACTTTTGCTGGAGATACCCTCCTACCAGGGAACAAAAACCCCTTCCAATTTATACTAAACTTGGACGAAATACATTTGCTATTTACCTATCGCTACCAGGTAAAGAAAGTAAGGGTTCAGGTAAGTTCGATAAACGCCTTCGCTCAGAAAAGAACTGTGACCACCACTTTACTGTGAACCAATTATAGAACATTATATTATAGAACATTTGAGGTGATTTTGAGTCAGATGCGATTCTATAATGTAATTCCAGCACTACAGGTTTGCTATTAGCGGATTAGCGATTGGCAGTCTTAAATTGCGGAATCTCCACCTTTGGACTTATAAAGTATCATCCAAAACTAATATACTCATTAGATATTGAGAAGAACAATGTCACGACTCCTTTTGGTATATTTGAATATTTAAAGATGCCTTTTGTTCCTTTGCGAATAGTTTAATTTTCTCGGAGGAAATTAATAGTCATTTCGAACATTTGGAAAAAGTATGTGAAATATTAAAGCAGAATAATCTGTGAATTTCATTCGACAAAAAAAAAAGCTTATTAATGAAGGAGAAAAATAATTTCTTAGGCCATTACATATCTGCAGCAAAACTAAGCCTACCAACACGTAATATCACAGAAAATAAAAATAAATTACTCTAACAATAGATAATAAAAGAACACGTCAATTTCTTATTATCGGAAAATGATTCAAAACTTTGCTACCATTGCTGCTTGCCCGACTAAGGCCTAAATAATGCGATCTAGATTGGAGTGCTAATGCCCTGGGGGCGTTGCACGCCACAAAGGAGGCATTGGTAAATTCAATTATGCTACAGCATCTGTTACAGCATCCATCTCTGCCAACTTTATAAGCTCGAAGATCAAGATCAGATCATCAGAAAAATAAAAAAAATCAAGATCACTTTTTACGATCATTTTTATATGAATTGAAAAAAATGTAGTCTTGTAGAGTAAACAAAACAAATTATCTTGTTAATCACTCCTGAAAAGTATCACTCTTAATACTCCCCTAAGTGCAATAGAAGCATCTCATTCTACCCATGTACTAAAATAGATTTAGTTGCTGAAAATGATCTATTTAAGTTTAACAGTTTAAGTACAAAGGATCATAACTACAAAAATGTATAAGCCTTACTCTCATTCTAATCAACGCCAAAAAAATACAGAGGGAATAATCACTGGTCAATTCCCACAAATTAAACACTTTTAAGAATAATCTTTCCAATTACATGATAAATATATCTAACTAATGAAATTAAATAAAAGTACTATTGAAATAAAGTTCGCATATGTCTAATATTAAAATTTCATTTAGACAACTTAATAATATTGATTGCTAAAAAATTATTGATTTCTAACAGACTTCTGAAAATTTAAGGCAAATAACTATCATTCTACATCTTTTATTGTATTTTTAATGATCGCATCATTTTGTTGTGTCATGGATCAAGGTCAGCGGTTGCTTCGTGTTGTCAGTTCTCACTCCTCATTTTTTTGCCTGCTTGGGTTGATCATCGCGGTGAAAGGTTGGAGAGGTGTGCGTCGCCGCTCTCATCGTCGTCGTGGGTTGGTCTGGATTCTCTCATCATCTTTTCGTTCGAAGCCTTCGGAGTCGTCATTTGTCACCGTCTTTACGTATCTTCATCATCACACACTGCAATATAATCTGAATCAAGTTATGATAATGGTTAAACCTTCGCACTCTTTACGCTTTTGCCATTGACACATCTTCATCATTTTAATTTGCCATCCTCGTTTAATCGATTGTCTTGTATATTTTTTATTTTTATCTTTTTTTATATACGCGCAACTTTGAGGTCATTCTGTTTTATTTTTGCATTTAATATATGTTATGTGACTTGATCTAAACCACGGGGATTGAAGAATCCCCTTTCACGGAATTTTCAGTATGTCAGTGCAGCTGATTTTCGCAACAAATCATCATTGATCTGTAATGTAAGCATATAAAACCAATGTTTGTATGAACATTTCTAAAGCTTAATGTAATAATATTGGTTAGACATACAACAACTAAACTGTGCCACCTAACATTGAAGAGAAGAAACATGTGATATAAAAGAGGCAAATCAGCGATTAGTAGATTACCATAACACTACATCAGTGACTCATCTAACAAGAGGAAAATTGTAGATTAGTCCATATTCGCACCAAAATTGAAGATTTTACAAATCAATAAATTATTTACACAGGCCGAATAATTGAAAATATTATAAGTCTATCAGACTATCAGTCTGTCACCAACGGTCAATTTATCAATTATATAAAAACAAGCCATGGCTTCACCACTCCCCACCTACAGGGTGAGCTTGCGCTTCGCTTTGCTCGCGATCAGCCCTTCGGGCTGTTGGCCTTCGGCCTCTTAAATCTTTCGAAACGATAGCGATCATCTCTCAAATCCATTTTCCCCTACACTCTCATCTCCTCCTTCCTCTATCCCTATCACCTCATCTATTGAATCCCTTTTAAAATAAAATGAAATAAAATATAAATATAATAAATACTTAATTTGTTACTTATTTAGCCAAAATCTACACAAAATAATTTATTTTGAATTACTTTCTTCAAACCATTTTTTTTCTTTAATAACTTAGATTCTTAATTTTTCTTAATTTTTCCAATTATTCTTCTCATCTCCATATTTTTCTCTTATCCTTTTCAATATCTTCTTTTCCTCGTTTTTCTATTCCTCTTCTCATTTTGCTCCTATTCATTCTCTTACTTGTCTTCGATTGAATTTTTTCTTTTTATCTTCCTCTTCGTTTTCTCCTCCTCTGCATTTCTTTTTCCACTATTCTGTCTATTCTTCTTATCCTCATCATTTTCTTAAAATTCTCCTTCTACGCCTCCTTTTTACTTTTTTCTCCTCTTCTTCTTATCAGCTTTCTTCTCTTCTTAATCTTCTTCTTCTCATACATCATCATCATCATCACTTCACTAATTCTATATTTTAAGAACGGGATTTTTTGGAAAATAGTATATACTTTTTTTTCTTGGTTTGGAAATGACTTGGTGTGTTTTGTGGAATTTTAAAATTGAGATAACTAGAGGAGGGCTTTGCCACTCCTCCTTACAAAAGGTGAAGTTCATAAAATTTATATATATATATATATATATATATATATATATATATATATATATATATATATATATATATATATATATATATCTTCTTCTTCTTCTTCTTATGGTCAAAAACCAACTTGATGAGTAATTCAATAGCGTAAATATAACGTAGTAGGAGCACAGGTCAAAACGTCATATATTATAAGAAGTTGAGGATTAAAATGAAAGGATGAATAGAAAGATGCCAGCGACGCCTCCATGCATGGAGTGAATGTGAATTCCCCTTTTCTTTTTCTGTCTGTCCTATAAGTATATAATTTTCATCACTAGCAGGTGACGCCTGCGGGAGAAGAGAGTACTGTCCTATCACCACCCACCCCCACCTGGTTCAAAAAAGCGTGTTAGTGTATTTGAGGGATAGCTAAACCTGCATGTAAAGGGTACACATGTCGATAAGTGTGTACCGTACCGTAGAGTTGAAATAGTTAAATATATATATATATATATATATATATATATATATATATATATATATATATATATATATATATATATATATATATATATATATATATATATATATATAACAAAAAAACAGCATGAAAAAAAGAGCATGATACACTAACGTTAGAATGTGTAAGCGGACTGGCCTTGAGCGGACCTTAGGGTCTTTGCTGGTTCCTATTTCTGTAGTTCTGTAGTTGTTGTTGTTGTTGTTGTTGTTGTTGTTGTTGTTGTTGTTGTTGTTGTTGTTGTTGTTCTTCTTCTTCTTCTTCTTCTTCTTCTTCTTCTTCTTCTTCTTCTTCTTCTTCTTCTTCTTCTTCTTCTTCTTCTTCTTCTTCTATAACTCTATATTTTAGCAACGTGATATATTGAAAGGGGGAAAATTTATTTTAGAGTTCCTTTTTAAAATTATTATAATTGGCCAAGTTCAGAAAATTGATAAAAATTTAATCATGGCTGCTTTTTTTTAGATTTTAAATTTTAATCTTAGTAGCGAAGCGCAAGTTACCCCCGTAAGGGGGAGTGTCGAAGCCATTGGCTGGTTTCTTTATATTTAAGCCCTCCCAAAATTCAAGTTCTTAAGATATATTGTTAGGAAAAAATGGAACGGCTTCTCCAATCCTCATTTCGCTTTACTCGTTTTTAAGAGCAAATAGATATTTATTCCTAATTAAGGTTCAAATTAAAAATCTATTTTAAAAATAACTGATAAAAATTTTAAATATACATAAAAAAAACTCACCATGGTTAATCATTTTTCATTTATTTATGAACTTCACCAATTATAATAATTTTAAAAAGGAACTCTGAACTAAATTTTTCCCCTTTCAATAAATCAGTTAAAATATAGCTATATAAAAAATAAATTTTCTGAATTTCACCATTTGTAATTCTTTTAGTTTTAAAAAATTCACAAAATTTCGATTTTAATATTTATTTGGGAACTTCACCATTTTGTTTGTTTGATATTATAAAGGAATTATTACAAATAACTTTGATAAAAATTTAAATATACTTAGGTGACAACCGAACTAAAAGAAAAAATCTTATTCAAACCTTCAGAAAATCTCGTTCTTAAAATATAGGGTTATGGAGGAAATTATACCCTAAGTCAATTATATACCCAAGGCGCGGGCGCTCCCATGAAACTGCAGTGATTAGTTGACCATATGCTACATGTAAAACAAACATGGTCAACTGTTACCAGTTTTACTTGTATTCTTCTTTCATTGTATTGGTTATTGTTGTAAGAAGTACAGCAAAGGTGCGTGTAGATGGCAGCTGAACAGTCGGGTTGACGTCTAAAAAATATTTTAAAATTATAATACAATATAATGATTGGCAATGAAAAAATATCAAAATATTTAGCTAGGCTAGCAATAATTTAATGTTTATGCAAGTGAGATGAATAATTATTTTACTCAGATATTAGGTATGGATAAAAAAGGCAAAATATTTGAGTTATACTAACATAAAAGAGCCTAAATTCATGTAGTTCTAGTAAGCTTAATGCCACGAGCTCATTAAACACAAGTGAGATAATCTTTTTTTCAATGGTGCTTAGTAGTGACTGCTTGGCAATTTTAGCAGAGCCAGCATTGCTGCCACTGGCATCTTTTCTTTAGCTGGACGCGTGCGAGATTTCTTCTCCTATTGATATTCATCCCAAAGATCCAAATATAGTTTCTGCATTAGAAAATAAATTGTTATCTTGCAGCGAGACTTCTTGAACACCTTGTGTAATATTTATCAGAGTATCAAACTTCTATTGAAATTAATACTTAACAAGTTGGTTTTTTTTTTTTAACTAAAATTATCCCATCTTAAATTGAAAGCTGAATTTTGCTTCGGGATGTGAAATCATCACTTGTTCAAATAGGCCCTTATGCACACTCGTTGCAGAAAACATAAACGGTCTATGTTGATCAAAGTTGCCACCAGGTGTCGCTTGGAAAAAAATAATGAGATTCGCATAGTGGCATATTTAAGGACGGCCGAAAATCCGTTCTACTGCGTTTTGTTGAAGCACCTTTGGATACAGCAGCACTTTTTACTTGTTTTAGTGTCTGACTGACTTTTGAGCGCTACAGAAACGAGCCTATTCTGGAAGTCTTAAGGTGAACCCAGTTTCATCCTTCAAAAGAGAGAGCCATTTTTTTACGTCGAAGACTCGTAAATCAATGAGGGCTTAAGCACCTCACTGCTCCCGTCCATCGCTCTGCGTGTGAACCCGCTCGGATGTCTGCCATTCATTGATTTCGTCTTAACTATGCCGGCCACTTGGTTTGGCATAATTAAGGGCTTATGTGAACACTGGTTTGAGGCCTAGCCCACAGCAGAAGCATAAGTCAGAAATGGTCTCGATACTGGGGCATAACTGCGAGTCCCGGAGGGAGGAGAAATCCTCATTACCCGGGGGACCCGGCCAGACTCATAGAGAGAAGTAAACCCGTCTCTATGTAGTTGGATGCAGTTATGGCGTATGTACCCGTGAGGGAGTGGCACAAACTTAGCGGTCGTTGATTCGGCCGCTATGCATTAAGTTCACCAAGCTCAACCCTCTGAGGTCCCCACCCGAGACCCACCCCATCACTCTATCATCCATCATACTGACAGTATACGAGCGGGAGAACAACAGGAGAAATTGGGCGGGGGCGTTCTTCTAAAATTTATTTGAACCCATTACCAGCCCTACTCACACCATCCTATACCTCCTTTACCACACCCTAACTTTCTTTTCACACATAAAAAAACATATTAATTACACTTTAGTTACAGGAAAAGAATAAATAAGATAAGGAACACGAAGACCATGGAGGTCCTCACTAAGAGGGTCCCCTTAAGGACCATCGCCGGAATGAAGACCCCAACCAAGAAGAACCTTTGTGAAACCCTATACATCGAGCTAAAGGTGGCACTCGTGAAACTCATCGAAGTTTCCTCAGGATTCATCGCTATGTGTGCCAAGACAAAGGATATAGACCAGCTCGTATCAGAAGAGGGAGTGAGAGTACTAAAGAACACCGGACTAGAAGCCAAACCCCCCCACAAGGGGCAGCGAATAGAAGCGTCATCTGCCGCAAAGTGGAGAGCTGGGTAGGTGAACATAAGACGGATGAATTAAAAGAAGAAATTACCAGAAGTAACCCGTGGGCACAAGTTCGTGAGATTATTAAATTCCGCGAACACACCCACGTGTTTAAGATTACGTTCTCGACCACGGACATGGCGAGGAAGGCCACCCAAAATGGTATTCTCGTCTTCAACATGAGAATACCGGGTGAAAACATCCAACAAGAGAAATACAGTAGCATACAAATGTGCTTTGTGTGCTACAAACTAGAAAACCATACATCGACCACCTGCCTCGGATAATAACAAGCTGTAGTGCAGTTAGTGCGCGACAGAAGGGCACAGATTTGACAAGTGCGAAAGCACCTTGAAGAAGTGCCTAAACTGCAAAGGGGAGCCTCGGACGATGGCCCTTAATTGCCCCAAGCGCCGTGAAATTATTAGGAGGAAGGAGGAAGAGGAAAGAAAAGCGAAGGAGACAACGTACGCGAGCGCCGCTAAGAAGAGTGCAGAGATGAAGACTGCACCGGCACCTGCACATTTCAACGTAACAGGAGACCTCAGCGCAAAAATACTGATCTGCATAACCCATGCAAATGTGGCGAATGCAGTAAAGCCTGGTTGTTATAACCAAGTGCTCAACGCGCTCCTGAAGGCGAATAGCCTCCCGGCAGTAGTCATGCCAGATGACCCCGAGTGTTCCAAGGCCTTCAAAGAATCAATCATCCAAAACAACAACATCAAATCCGGTTTGGAGGAGATGATTGAAGCACCATCATCGGAAGAAACTGAAGAGGAAGAAGAAGAAGAGGAAAAGACTGGAAGTGAGGATGGATCATCCTCATCTGACAGCGAAGAGGGCCCCTGCACTCGCACGTGAGCCACCAAAAGCAGGCCAAAGACCCCGAGCCCCCCTCCGAAAAAGGAAAACCCTGGGCCGAGTAAAATCGTCCAACCAGCCCCCAGACCAAAAAGGGGGAAGAAAAAACATAGGTAAAGCAACTTATCCTGTTACGTAACGGACTGAAAATAATGGAAATCAACAGCAACGGCAGGACGACGAAAAGAATTCTTTACGGAAATGTATTCAGATAAATTGATGCAGACATCATACTGATTTCAGAACACGGGATTGACACGCGTAATACAGAAATGAAAATCTGGAACTACGATGTGTTGATCACCAGCTTTTCGCAAGAGCGGTACGATGGCGCCGCTATTGCAATAAAGAAAGGGATCAAATACAAGCAGATAAGGAACTTAGAAGAATCCTACCTCGCGATTGATGTCGAGCTCGACTTAGGAAAGTTGGTCATTGCGACCGGATATCAACCACCAAGGAGAGATGTGTTGCCTATTCACACTCTCACTGACCTATTTGGCAGAAGAGCCCCCACCATACTAATGGGGGATCTAAACGCCAGATGCCGAGAATCCGGTTACAGGACCTTCAACGGTATAGGGATGAGTCTGGATCTGTTGCTGGACAGAAATATTGCCCAGCGGATAGGCCCCGACTTTCCCACCTATGTTAGAGAACGAAATGCCACAAAGCCAGACATCTGTCTGGTGAATCATCAGCTAACGTTCAATTACTACATGGAACCAGTCCAGGTACCATGTAGTGATCATATAGGGATCCTTCTCACTATCAATAGGAACCCTATACAAGTCCCAGCAGTAGTCAGGAAGAACTACAGACGAGCAGACTGGGCACGGTACGCACACCTTTTCGAGGCCGACGATCCGCCAAACCTGGACGAGGCAATTCTCGAGGATATTGACGAGGCACTCGATGACCTCAATAACCAAATCATCGACGCAGATAGGGCTTGTATCCCTCGTTCCTCATATAGGACCATCTCGACCTACGAGTGGACCAAATATATGAAGGAACTATACCGTGAACTGAAGATAATGTATGAATACAACATCGTGAATGCATCAGTTCACTCGATGCAAAGAAGTAAAGAAATCAAAGAAGAATTGCACCAGTTGATCCTCGAACAACAGAACAGAAGATGGGATGTCGCGATCGAGAGCCTCGATCACGAAGCAACTCCCAAAGAATTTTGGAAGAAAATCCGAATTCTTAAAGGATCAACTGGAAAGAAGCATAATATCGAGCTACGGAAAGAAAACGGAGACATCGAAGAAGAGGAAGAAAAGGTTGAAGAGATATTCCGAAGTTATTGGGAAAAGATCTTCAGTATAACTGAAGAAGAAAACGAAGACTATTACCTAGAGTTCGAAAGTAATATCATCGACGAGCTTAACGAAGAAATAGTTAAGACGCACCCTCATCACCAGGTGGATAGACAGCACGATGGAGACGCCGAGATTACAGAAGAAGAACTACTCGGCGCGCTCCGCTCATTCCAACAAAAAGCCCCAGGACAATCGGGGCTTACAAAGCTTAACTTTGAAAAGGCACCAGAATGTGTCATCGGAGGAATGAGAAGAATATTTAACGCCTGTCTCAATACGGGGTACTTTCCAGACGCTTATAAAACGGCGAAAATGATTTTCTTGCCTAAGCACGGAAAGAACCCCAAGTTGAAGGAGAGCTACCGGCCAATTTCACTACTGGAATTTGGTGGGAAGCTCTTCGAGAAGATGCTCAACAAAAGACTGGTGTCTCACCTGGAGGAAAACTCGCTCTACAACCAACACCAATTCGGGTTTAGGAGTAAGCGAAGTACGGAAATGGCGATTAACGTCATCACGGAAAAGCTAGCCCATGCAAAACGGGAAAATAGTTACGTGGACATTGTTTGTCCGGATGTATCAAAGGCGTTCGATAAGGTGTGGCAACGGGGAATGCGTATAAGATCTATCGACTGGGACTAAGTGAAAACTTAGAGAGAACTCTCTGTGACTATGTCATGGAGAGAGCGGCGTACATCAGTTTAGGGTGCACGGACGGGCCAAAGTTCCCGCTCAATGCGGGCCTCCCGCAGGGATGGGGGTGCCTGTCTCCCACCCTCTACCTGATTTACACCACAGATGTCCCAGTCCCAGTAAGCTCCATTTGCCTCAACTTACAATTCGCCGATGATTTCACCCAGATAATCACTTGTCCATGGAGGAATGCGCTTTTGCAAGCTCGAATGACAACAGCAGAAATCGAAAACCTTAACACCTACGAGGCCCGGTGGAAAATCTGTACCAACCAGGATAAGTTCAAAGTAGTCCCCATAGGCAGGAGACTACTTGATGACGTCAGGTTGGGGGATAGACGATATCCCTACACCAATGAATGCAATGTACTCGGTATGAAGATCACCTCAACCGGGTACACAAAGCACGTCCAAGAACGTATCACCAAGGCCACTGCTGCAGTTAAGACTCTGTACAGGTTCAGAAATCTTCGTCAAAGCAACAAAAAGAAGATCTATACTGCACTAGTAAGATCGACGTTGCTATACTCCGCCTCCACCCTCTCTTGTGTCTCAAAGACACAGAAGAGGAGACAACAAGTGGTACAGAACAAATGCGTGTACCTAATTACAGGTACGCGCAGAATGGAAAGAAGACCCCAAGAAGAGCTGCACCGGGAGGCGGGGTTTACCCCCATTAACGTTGTCATCGAAGAACGGACAAGAAATATGCTGGAAAAGGTCAATCGAGTGTTGGACGAGGAAATCGTACAAATGATTGACCAAAATAGAAGAGCAGTGTGTCGCGCCAGATTTCCAAGCTCCGCTGGGATTTTAGCTCGCGGAGCAGAAGTGCCGTTCTATGTACACTAGATGAGTTAAATTTACCCCAAATCAAGACAAATATTACCAATCATGAAACCTACCGATTTTGACAATAATTCCCCGATATAGACAAAACCAATCAACTAAGACAAAAATACCGAAGAAGGAAACCCACACAAGAAGACGGAAATCACCGAACAAGACTACAAGAAGAAACATAATACACGAAATACACACACTACAAAATTACGAAGAAACAAAGACACTAAAGCAAACACAGTAAGATAATTTACGACTTACCACAACAACAGCAAACACGCACAGCATAACCAAATACATTAGCAATATGAAGACAAATGGCTTGAACGCCAAATTATATATATTATATATACATGTATATATATATGTATAAGCAAAATAATAAACAACAACGGAACTACAAAACATAAAAATTTGAAAGCGATATGCCTGATCACCAGGCTCTAGCATCACTTTGCACCCTACCACACTTCTTTCTCTTTTCACCACTGGTCTACTTTCCGCTGTCTATCCACACACCCTTTCTATCCCCTCACCTGCATACTCTCACATACATACATACATACCTGGCATATTTAAGAATCTGAAATTAAATGTGATCTTCAAGATCAACATCACAAATGAAGTGATCTTAGATCAAGCTCATCATAATCAATGGGATCTTCGAAATCATGATCAGATCAAGATCGTGCCCATCTCTGTCAACTAGTAAATTAACAGAGATGTGCTTGTGTTATTTATCATAGGGAACTTGTAGCGGGATATTTAGCGGTTCTATATTACCGACATATGTTAAAGGTTGTCATGTTACACCATATACCGATCATAAACCATTAATCCTTGCCTTTTCAATGCCATTACGTGCAAAGGCCGACAGGTAAAAACGTGACTGGACTGCTATATTAGAACATATTGCTGCCATGTCATATCTCCGTCGTCAAGATGATGTAGTTTTAGAATGTCTAGTCAGTCCAAATAGTGTAATTTGATCTCCGTTCCTGAGATGATTTGCAAGAACAGGACGAAGAAACGAAATCGTTCCATGACAAACGAAAATCGGTTTCTATTTTATGAAAATTGTCAATTTGGGTCGACGTTTCGTCTCATTTATTAAGGTCCATTTGTTTATTTGGCATGTAGAGATTTCATTTTTAAGCAAGTACACACTATATCTCATCCAGGGATTAAAGCATCACTGTTTAATCAAAGCGTAATACTTCCGGCCGAATGTGATCATGAGAATGTGTCCAATGTCAGCCAGTGACACACATAGTCTACAATTATTCCTATTTACAGTATATTCCTATGTCAAATTATCGAGTTGTCAATAAAAGGTTTCCATGCATATTAACGCTACCTTCACTAATACTTTTTTTGTTATAACAGGTTGGTAACCTCATACATCTTTCAAAATATTTACATGTAAAATCATGATCATTTACGTTCAAGGTTATACACACTAACAAAGTCAGAGCTGATTCAGCACACAAAGATATTAGGTATGAGGAAAATTCTTTCTCTGATCAATTTCAAAGTCACACCCATATATATATATATATATATATATATATATATATATATATATATATATATATATATATATATATATATATATATATATTCATTATAGCATGTTTTATTAAAAGCGACCGCTAGTTTCGAATTAATAATTCTTTTTTCAATCTTCTCGATTTGTCTTATATTCGCCTTTTCTTCATTTTTTAACCTATGGATAAGCGTACCGATGTTCATCGGAGACTGGTGTTTGTTATTTTGCCAAAGGTAGAAGTAAATTAATGTAATTTTGCACTTTTTTTAATTTAACTGACGCGTTTCGATACATCGAGTATCATCTTCAGAGTTACAATGGGGAATTATTACAAAGTATTCAGTTTATATATGTTACAAAATGTATTCAAAAAATTATGCACGAAGCTATACACGTATAGGCAGGCTGGATCCAGGAGATAAAAGGTCAGAGGTGTAGGTAGCCAGAGAAGAAGGGGGGGGGGGTATTAAGCTGCTTGCCAGAGGGGATTAGGGCAAGAAAAGCAAACAGAGGAACAGGTGTAGCCGCCCGTAGCCACTTCCCTTTTTTAAAATATTTTTAAAATAGGAAGAATTGGCAAATAAAATTTCATGCTACAAAAAGGCTTATATTTTACAAAGATTTCATATGATACAATCGTATATTCAAGAAATTATACAAAAGAAACTAACAAAAGAAAATATTGCCACATGCAAAATAAGAGAAAGATCATTAAAAGAATTGCTTAGTAAGGAAATACACTAGAAACAAAGCAAGATTTGATAAGGAAGAAATTTTAAACACTTAATATGAGGTGATGAAGACTTGGTTTTCTATTACTTGGCATAACGACGACTACAGAACTTCAGTAGTTTATTGCGAAATTCTGGTTTAATTTTTTTCCATTCTTGCTCAATTTTGGACCATAAATCCTTCACAATTGAAGGCTGCTGGTCTCGAACTTTGTCTCCAATAATCGTCAGGCCCAGGCGCTTAGCAGGCCGCCTCATTACTTCGATATCTTCATGTTTGAAATAGTATTTTGCTCGCTTTGCTGTCTGGCATGAAGAGTTGTCCTGCATAAGTACTGCTGGTTGATTTAGAGATGCTCGGAGTGAGAGTATAACATGTTCTTGTACGAGGTTTAGATACACATTTGCATTTACCGTTCCAATTATTCACACTACAGGACCAACTCCTTCAGACGAAAACATCTTTTATACCATGACGCTGCCTCCTCCATTCTTGGCAGACATTTTAACACATCTATTGTTAATTCCGTCACCTGCAGCGGGTCTATCAAAGCATCTGCCATCAGATCCAACTAAATTAAATTTACTTTCATCGCTGAAGTCAATTTTCTCCCAATCTTTATTTCTCCAAACAAAATTACCTAGGGCATATTCGAGTCTCGCCTTCTGGTTCTTCTTACTGATGATTGGTTTGGTTGCTGGAAAACGAGCTTTTAAACCAGATGCATTGAGCTGACGGAACACTGTGAAACGGCTCACTTCTTTTGCCACTATTAGTCTTATGTTTTTCGAGAAATTCATGCTGAAGTCTCGAAAGCATCCTTCATAGAGAATCACGTAATAACTCTGTCTCTTCTCGGACGGCGGTTAGGCGGGGTCGAGCGAGTTTTTCAGGAGATTTATAGGTATTGTTTTTATTGCATTACTTCAGAACGCACGAAATCACACTCTTGGACCTTCCTACCTCTCTTGACATTGCAGAGATAGTCCTCCCTGAAATCTTCAAACGAACAATTCTTTGACGAAGTTCAGGAGTCACTTTCCCATGTGATGGCATCTCTGCAGAGTAAGTACGATAACAATGGAGGTTGTACAGTCCTTACCTACTAAGCAAAATGTTGCCAAAGGAGTTCAAGAAACTTCTAGACTATCCCTGAAAAATCGTTCTCTTATTGTGCACGTGCCAATATTTTATTTTGTTATATAATATAATGTCTTGAATATAGGATTGTATCATATGAAATCTCCATACAATGTATTAAATGCATGCCGTTAGGAAAATTTCATTTGCCTACTCATATCCTATTTTTGAAAATTATTTAAAAAGGAAAATCGTTCTCATATTTTGCTTGGATATATATATATATATATATATATATATATATATATATATATATATATATATATATATATATGTATATATATATCTCTCAAAGTAGCACGAGAGAATGATGAAAATGAATCCATTAAACCACATTGAAAGAGAAAACGGAATAATTTTTCCTTGCAGTAATATTTTTATTACCTTTTTTTCGAAAAAATCCGTGCAGGGAAGCGATTCGAACCAGGCACACTGAGGCAGCGAGCACCACTTTGATCACAGTTAAAAGTATGCCGTAGTGTACTAACGGCATACTTTTAACTGTGATCAAAGCGGTGCTCGCTGCCTCTGTGTGCCTGGTTCCTTATCATAATATTGATTGGAATTCAGCAAAAATCATTTGTCATAACAAAGATACTATTGCACGTATTATCATAGAATCGACATTTATTAGTAAGTTCGAAAATTTCAATCTAAGCCGTGGCTGCTTTAAACTCGAGTTATATTTTAAATTGCATTCACAATTCAATATCGAAAATTTTAACTTGCAATTGATTATATATATTTACCTTAAGAAATTAATTATATTTTTGTTATCTATTTATGTACTTTTCTTTTGTCAATCTTTAGTACAAATGTACTTATTTACCTTGGCTTTTACTCCTGAACTGCGATGTTAATCTCTCCCTCTGATTTTCTCTTACTCCAGATTTGTTTAGGTAATATCTTAACCCTCTGTGATCCCTTTCAGTCTTTTGAGTTTACCTGTCTTAATGATCTTATTTTGTATGATTGGTTTATTGTCTAGTGTGGGCGTTCCCTATCATCTGTGTCTGGCTTATATATATTGCATTTATCTTCGCTTTTGTTATTCCTTGATAGACGACTCGAAATAAAGTTCGAAAGTACTCGGAATCTTCGCGTTATTTTCCTTCTGGGCTTTGTTGCATTTCTGCATACCCACGCGATACTTTGTACTTATCCTCCACACAATCTCATCACACACACACACACACACACACACACACACACACATATATATATATATATATATATATATATATATATATATATTAAGAACGTGATTTTTTTTTTAGATTAGTTGAATTAAAAATGGGAAAAGTTTAAAGGTCTCCCTCTCCCCCCTCCTCCTTCTCCCCGTTCCCCTCTCCCCTAATTCTCTCCCCTCCCACTCTCATCCTCTCATCCCTTTGACTCCATCTTACTTTCTTACTCTCCCTCTCCCTGTCCCTCTCTCTCTCTCACCCTTACCTATATGATTATATATATATATATATATATATATATATATATATATATATATATATATATATATATATATATATATATATATACATATGAGAAACTCACAAACTACGCGTTTGTAGAGCAATAATTGCAAAGAAATCACTCAGGAAAATGAAAAGGCGATTCCAAATACTTTCGAATTTTGTTCAATTCATTTTCAAGGAATAAAGAGTTATTTATAGGGATGGTATATACAGGGGACACTAAATCAATGTTTAACCCATGTACAGCGAAAGGGCACTTAATATAAAAATATTATCAGAAAAGGGATTAAATACCGGATACGAAGAGTAAAGACATAAAGATAAGATCTCTTTCGGAAGTTCCACGTGTGAGAAAAGAATTTGAGAAATGTAAAAATATAGGTCACCTCACTATTAGTACAAATAAATGCAATTATAAATACATTTAAATAAACAAAATAATTATAACAAATTTAATAAATCAAAGGGCTAAGATTTAAAATGGACTATTTCGTTACAAATAAGCCTTTTAATTACAGGGACCAGTTTAAAGCAACCAGGAGATATATTGAAATTAGGCGAGGAATTAATGAATGAGTATTCGACAATATTTCTTTTAACATAGACATCAGATGTGTAAATGAATTTAGCAGAATTCCAATAGATTCTTTATTCCTTGAGAATGAACTGAACAAAGTTCGAAAGTAGTTGGAATCCGCTTTTCATTTTCCTGTGTGATTTTTTTGCGCGCACACACACACACGCACACACACACACACACATATATATATATATATATATATATATATATATATATATATATATATATATATATATATATATATATATATATATATACTATCAAAGAAAGTATCTCCCAAAGAGTTTTGGAATAAGATCAGACGTCTCAAAGGATCGAATGGGAAGAAGAAGATCGAACTACTAAAAAAAGACGGTAACATCGAAAAATAAGAAGGAAGAATTTAAGAGCTATTCCGAAGTTATTTGGAAAAAATTCTGCAGTATAAATGAGGAGGAAAACAAAGACTATGACCTAGAGTTTGAAAGCAACATCATAGACGAGCTTAACGACCAAATACACAAGACACACCCTCAACACTAGGTGGATATATAGCGCGACAGAGACGCTGAGATTACCAAAGAATAACTACTCGTTGCGCTTCGCTCATTCCATCAAAAAGACCCAGGACAATCGGGGCTTACAAAGTTGAACTTTGAAAAAAGGCACCGGCCAATGTCATCGAAGGGATGATAAGGATATTTAACGCCTGTCTGAACACGGGATACATACAGATGCTTATAAAACGGCCAAGATGATTTTCTTGCCCAAGCACCTAAAGGACCCAATGTTGAAAGAGAGCTACCGGCCAATTCCACTTCTAGAATTTGGCGGGAAGCTCTTCGAGAAGATCCTCAACCGAAGATTGGTGTCTTACCTGGGAAAGAACTCCCTCTTCAACACATATCAATTCGGGTTTAGAAGAAAGCGAAGTACGGAGATGGCGATTAATGTCACCACTGATAAGCTAGCACAAGCAAAACGGAAAAGAAGTTACGTGGACATTGTTTGTCGGCATGTATCAAAGGCGTATGATAAGGTGTGGCTATGGGGAATGCAGTACAAGATCTTACGACTGAGCCTAAGTGAAAACTTAGAAAGAAGTCTCTGTGACTATGTCACAGTTTAGGGTACACGGACGGACCAAAGTTTCCGCTCACTGTGGGCCTTCCACAAGGGGAGGGGGGTGCCAGTCCGCCACTCTCTACTTGATTTACAACGCTGATGTCCCAGCCCCTGTGAGCCCCACTTGTCTCAGCATTAAATTCGCCGATGCTTTAACCCAGATAATAACTTGTCCATGGAGGAATGCACCTTGGTAAGCTCGTATGACAGCAGCAGAAATTGAGAACCTTAACACCTACGAGGTCCGGTGGAAAATACGCATGAACCAAGAAAAGTTCAAAGTAGTCCCTATAGGCAGGAGACTAACTACTATACGATATCAGGGTTGGGAATAGACGCTATCCCTACACCACGGAGTGCAATGTACTCGGAATGAAGATTAATTCAACCGGGTACACGAAACACGTCGCAGAAAGAATCACCAAGGCCACACCTGCAGTAAAAACTCTATACATGTTTAGAAATCTCCGTGAAAGCAACAAGAAAAAGATCTCCAATGCACTTATAAAGTCGACGCTGCTATACCCCGCTTCCGCACTCTCGTGTCTCTCGAAGACACAAAAGAGGAAACTACAAGTGGTGCAGAACAAATGTGTGTACCTAATTACAGATACACTCAGACGAGAAAGAAGACGCCAGGAAGAAATGCACCGGCAGGCGGGGTTAAGTCCCATTAACGTTGTCATAGAAGAACGGACAAGGAATATGCAGGAACTCGTTAATCGAGAATTAAACGATGATATCGTCCAAATGATTAACCAAAACAGAAGAAGTATAAGTCACGACAGATTTCCGAGCTCCGCTGGGCTTTTAGCTGGCGGAGCAGAAGTGCCGTTCTACGCATGAGAAGGAGAATGTTTTTACTCAAACCATTGACAAATAAAACCGATCAAGAAAAGAAAACCTAATTATGAAACCTCACCAGTTTCTACAAGAATTCACCGATGAAGACCCAACTATAACGAAGAAGACATCAAAGAAAAAACAAAAGACACGATTTACATTTACTGTAAGGAAATGGCTACATTAAGCATCCTGGAGGAGTATAGGTACATTCAAGCCCCCTCCCCCTTCATGAGGAGAAGCGTGGGAAAGATAGCCTGCGAAAATACTTACCATGTGTGATCTCCCCGCCGCTGTGGGCAGTTGGAGCTAACATATGTTTGAAGGCGACCACCTAAGGTCCTTAAACGACGCTCTAACGATCGTATTACCTACGAGACCCATAAACCAGTGGTTAGGAAAAAAAAACGGTGCGAGTCAGAAGGCACGCCAAGTAGCGGTGCGGTTGCGAGCCTATAATTTGCAAGCTGACTTGGGCACCCCAGTGCCACCTCAGGAATTCTCGCTCTCCCCAGATGCTAACTCTCCATTCGCTCCCCCCCCCTTTTGCATCTGTGGCCTGGTCACTTCCCCCTTTAGATGGGGCGGCAATCCGCCTATATATAAGCCCCACAAAGAAAGAGAAGAAGATTATCAGAAGTCGATACGCTAGAGGTGGATTAGTTCGTGAAGATCGATCCATCGGCTAGACAAGAAGATTATCAGAAGTCGATACGCTAGAGGTGGATTAGTTCGTGAAGATCGATCCATCGGCTCGACAAGAAGATTATCAGAAGTCGATACGGTAGAGGTGGATTAGTTCGTGAAGATCGATCCATCGGCTAGACAAGAAGATTATTAGAAGTCGATTCGCCAGAAGAAAGATTAGTTCGTAAAGATCGATCCTTCAGCCATACAAGACTATTTCCGTGAGAAACGATAGGATCAGATTGAGAAAATCGATCCCCGCCTTTCAGGGCCGTATTAACCTAATTAGTCAAGTTTTATATCGGTGCCATACCGAAGAAGCCTTTTCCGTCTGCAAAGAAGTCCGACTGAAGAAAAGCAAAGCCGCTCACACTCGAGTGATTCTCACATCTCAAGCACCGTAAGAGTGAGAGGAGAAGAACCCTGCCCCAACGAGCTCCCGTTCTTTAATTACGTTGCAGAATCATCCCCGGCACAGGCGACAAGCAATCCCTCCTCGAAAATTTCAACCAGAGGCCACACCACTTCAAAGCGAGAGATAAGTCCTCCAGCGACATCCGGCAATCCCTAATACCTACCTGTAAGTTAACAATAACATTTATATCTCTATTGCGATAGTAGAAGTTTAGTACGTCCCACGTTTTAAAGGAGAGTAGAAACCATTATTCTTGAACCTAGGTCATATGTGTTTGTAGATGACAGTACCTTAATTTAATGTTTTATGCTAAAAAAATAGGGTCGTGATAAAAATACTAATTGGCAATTGGTTTGTTTATTGGAAGCCTACTTGTTTATGTTTTGTCATTGAACAATCTTTGAGGCCAAATTTAGAAATGCTTTTACTGTTGGTTTGTAATATTTAATTTAAAATACATGTTTATTTTTGGTAGATTCTGGTGTTTCCTCTTATCCTTATGTGTTTAAAAATAGCTCTTCCTTAAGGACTAAACCACTAAAATAGCACTCTTAGAACAAAGCCTACTTCATCATAGAAGTAACTCACGCCCCTTAAAGCATACCGCTACTAAAAGGGTGTCAAAGCGTAGAGTGATCAAAGCCAAGGGTCATTATACGACATTTACTATAAGATATACACAAAAAAACAAAGACACTAAGCATAATACTAAAGTGATTAAAGTAATTTATTACTACAACAGCAAGTGAGCATAACATATCTAAGAACATTAATTTTATAGAAGACAAATGGCTTGAACGCCATAATAATATAAACTATCCCAAAGACAACAAATGAACCACAGAACAAGAAAATATTTAAAAGCGATAGGCCTGATCACCAAACACCTAGCATCTCTTTGCACCCTACCACACTTCTTTCTCTTTTCATCACTTGTCTATTTTCAGCTATCTATCTCCACACCTTTTATTTGTCCCCTACCCACATCTACCCACTTACATCATTCACAATTCACAATCAAGACTTTTATTTTTAGCTGCTTAGAACCTTTTGATGAAATACATTTACTATTTACATGTCGCTACCGGGTAAAGGAGGTAACGGTTGAGGTGTGTCCAAAAATGCCTTTGCTCAGTAAAGAACTGTGAGGCCCGATTTACTGTGAACTAATTATAGAACTTTATAAGACTTCAAATTGCTCATTTTTGAGGTAATTTGGAGTCAAATGCGATTTTATAATGTGGTCCCAGCACCACAAGTCATAGGTCAAAGGGCTTTACGCGTTCTTATACCGTCCCCTACCTGATTTTAGCCGGATGTTTTTGATTATTATCACAATTTGGGTAATTTGGGAACACACCACACTATCAAGTCCTCCTCAGACAAATTTGTCTGGTGTAAGATGAGAAAAGACATGCATGATGGGGTTATAAATGGTTTATAATCACATAAGTCCAAAGTACAAAGACACATGAAACCACTCTTTTCACATTTTGCTGCTCTTTCATCAAGGTTTCACATGATCCATGTGGGAATATTAAGTGGTTTTCCAAACACAAGAAAGTTACAAATGCTTTCAAATCATAATTTGCCGCTATTTTAAGTGGATAGAGGGATATCCACTTAAGGCCTAACATCAGATTCTGTAGTTAAGACATTCTTTGCCAACTATATATCATGTTTTGGCGCATCTGCAAAGATAGTATAGGATAATTATTCATACTACGATCGTTTTTGTTTTTCGAGATCGTCTTTTGTTTTAACATTAGACTCTATTGTCGTTTTCTCACTTCGCCATTTTTACCCTCCACTGCTATTAAAAAAAATGTTTTAATAAACGAAAGCTCTCGGGACTCTCTGTGTTCCCTTCTTGCTTGAAGTGTTTTTGTGCATATTTCAGTGTTTTAATTGACCTCGTGAAATTTCTCGTAAGCTACGATGTGTCCTCGCTATTCACGAACATACCAGTTAATCAAACCATAGATATTATTTTAGAATTTGCATTTAATAATTGCAACACTTTTCCCAACTTTACAAGAGACAAATTCAAACAACTATTACAAATGATGTTTAAAGGAAGTATATTTTCGTTTAATGGGAAAATTTATCAACAGATAGATGTAGCAATAGGTTCGCCTATTGCCTCCATTGCTGCAGATATCTTTATGGAAGATTCTGACAAGACACTATTTCAAACTTGCCCTTCGTCACTCAAGCCATTATTCTACAGAAAATTTGTAGAAGCCAGCTGGGCATTGTTTGGTAGTCAGGACCAGGTGTACCAGTTTTTTAATTATCTCAATCCCATTCATCCTAACATTATATTCACTATGGAAACTGAAAAAGAAAATTGTATCCCCCTCTTTAGACATTTTAATTAAAAAAAATCAAATCAAGGCTGAACAACTTCCATATATAGAAAACTGATGTTCAATAATGTGGTTACAAATTTCTATAGTTTGGGGAATTTATCATACATACTGAGCTCCATCAAGACTCTCATATGTCGTGGCTTCCACCTGTTCTCTTTATTCTCTCTAATGCCTAAAAAAAAATTTAATTCCAAGATCATATTTCCAGAATAATTGCTATCCCTTGTCAGTAGTAAATAGATTCATTTGCAAATTTTTAAATTCCCAATCCTTCCTATGATGTCCCTAAAGATTAAATATTTTATTCTTCCCGAAATGGGTTTCCCTTAATAAAGAATTCCGAAAAAAGTTTACAAAATTATTTAACTGCTATTTTTACTATACAAATTTAAAATTAGTCTTTGTAAACGAATTCAATATTGGTAGTTGGTTCAACCAGAAGGAGAAACCCCCTCTAAAGATGCGTAGTCGTGTTGTTTACAAATTTACTTGCCCTCGGTGTCTCCAAGGAAAATACATAGGCAGCACGATTCGCTCCCTGAGAGCAAGGTTCTCCTCACAAATGGACATCAGCGTTCATAATGGACACTCACCTAATCGTAAAGAACCCCCCCCTCATCAGAGCACATGCAATTAAATACAATGCGGACATAACTAAAGAGAATTTTATAATAATAAGTCAAGATAAAAATGAGCAAAACTTGAGAATTCTTGAATTCCTTTATATTTAATCCTATACCCCTACATAATTCAACAACCAACACAATCTTACTTCTGCCCACTTCAATACCCATTCCCAAATTTTCTCTGGAGTGTTTTGATGGTTCTCCTTTGTATCCCTCTAGGAGTTTTAATATTCTAATTCATTGTAAATTATGTATTTTCTTATATTCTTATATTATGGAACCCGATGATGAACGGACAGCTAGAAACATTGTTCATGCGCATTATGTGAAGATGAAAAAGCTCCCAGAAGCAAATGAAGTGGTTTCCAACTTACTGTCTTTACTTTGAAGTGGTTTCCAATTTACTGCCTTCACTCTGAAGTGGTTTCCAATTTACTGCCTTTACTCTGAAGTGGTTTCCAATTTAGTCTTTATTCTGAAAGCTTCACCAAGCTCCTCGGCGGCTATGCCATGGTTTACAATCGCCAATATAGTCCCCATATAATCGCCCACAAGCGGATGACTCTCTGACGCTGGGGTGCCCATCCCCTAAGTTTTTTTAGGAGCCTCACATCGCAAATGAGGCAGTAGAATGAGGTCCCTCTTCCCTCGAAGAAAGAGGAAGCCGCTGCTGATCTCTTTAGATGGACATTTTATTTTAAACCTTTGCGGTCCTCCCCCATTCCTAGAATTCAAGCTTATGTGCTTCATGGAGAGAGGTCTGTTGGTTCCCAGGGCTTTCTTCTTCAGTGCGGATACCAGATTCGAACTAAGATAGACCTTGACAGGTCGGCCCGCCGTAGTGTCAACTTTGTCCTGGAGCTTTAAACCATAAGTGATGGGGCGGCATAGTCACTTTATATGCGCACTGGAAGCGGTGAACAGAGTCAACGAACCAGCATACCCCGTACCTAATATCTTCCCTGGCTAACGGGCTTTCGGCGCTAGCACCAAGTAGGGACTTAACGGTAAATCCAGCCACTGGGCTAGGTTATGGCAAGGGGACGAAAGTACGTAATAATGAAGAATAGAGATACGCGGGTTGGAATGGGGTAGACATGCGTGCAATAAAAAAGACCAGAGATAGGTGTGTTGGAAGTGGGTAGACAAGGGTATGTAATAAAAAAGAAAAAGATAGATAAGTTCACTAGTGAGTAGGGTGGGTGATCACCTATTATTATCGTTATACATCCTATACCGCCGAGAGACACTAGTCATACCCTAAGCCCTTTGGATTTAGGGCTAGGAAACTTCTTTGAGGACGGCACCCTAGAGGGTACCATATTTGACTATTTGTCGCGAAGCCTCTGCTCCCAAAGCTTTTGTTACGCCGGGAGTAATGCGTTCAGCCTTTTGGAAGCACACTTCACACTTCGAGTGACGCTGGATACATGGCAGTGTATACGAATGGATCCAAATCACAGGAGGGGGTGGATTCCACCGCGTATCCCATCTGTTTGAAATCAGCAGAGTTCTACCAGGGACTGCATCTGTTTTCACGGCCGAACTGGTTGCAATACACTGCTCGGTATGGGAGATAACGCGTCGTGTCTGGTTAGGAAACCAGATTGTGATCTTTAGGGACTAACAAAACGCCATGACTGCTCTTGGGGCATTAAAATCTCCGCATCCACTGGTTCGAGATATCTGTGACGCCACATCACGGTTTGGCAAGCCGGGAGGATGTCGAGATTATGTTCTGCTGGGTTCCTGGACATGTAGGAAATGGGGAGAATGAGCGCGCCGATGAGGGCGCCAAAGAGTCCGCGAGGATTGGGCGACCAAACCAGCGTTTGGCTCTTCCTGACACAAACAACGTGGCAGAAATCAGGGCAGCCCTAGGGTCTGCTTGGCAAAGGAGATGGAAGAAGGCCGATGGGAACTTAAAGTTGCGTGCCATTGCGCCGCAACTGTTCCCATAGATCTACCTCCCAATGAGGCGAGGGCTTTAGGTTGCTTACTATCCTCTCCGAATTGGACACGCTCGCGGGACGAATCGCTATTTGATGGCGCGCTCACCTGCGCTTTAATGCGACGACTGCGTTGTCCCCCAGACTGTTCGACACATTGTTGTTGAATGTCCCAATCTGAATGATCTTCCCGGATGTTACCTGTCCCGGACCGGGATCAGCGTGGTATCTACTGTTTGTTCCTTTTACTCGGTACGGGTATGTGTACACAGACCTTTTGGAGGAGGCTGGCAATCATTTTATTTCACTTTCTTTTTGGTAGGTCGCATGTTCCAGAGCCGGCGGGTCGGGATGGGGGGGGGATGCTCTCCCCAAACACCAGAACGTGCTTTCTTCTTGTTTTGTTTGTTTTCCATTTTTTGTTCTTTTGTTTCCTTTTTTTGTTTGTGAATTTTAGAATAGCCTCCTACTAGGCTATAAAAAATATAAATAAAGTACCTCCCCCCTTGGGGCACTGGGACTGAGAGGCCGTTCTTTTCCTCTATGTTCCAGTTGCATCATGAGTCTTACCTCTGGCTAAAACACCCATGTTCTTGAGGGTAGAGGAAATAAAGATGGGATAGTCGAGGATAAAAGTGGGTGCGAAGGGGGTAAGGCACAGTGGTGGGCGTGATAACGAAAAAATGTATCACGATAACCAGCTGTCGGACGAGAGGTTTTGTTTGGAATCAAAAGTATCGGCGATACCGATGAATCGATAACGCGGAAAAAAATTGGATAACCGATAACCCAATATCGTTATCGCGATAACGCCCACCTATGGTAAGGCACCTGCTCTTCCAGCTGTTGTCGAAGAGTTCGAGGCAACCAGGTTAGCCAGACCTTCCCAATTTACACTCGTGCCGTCTAAACAGGGCACCCCATTGCAGATAACTAGTAAAAAAAAACACATTTAACACTGTGATGGAAAAAAAGTTATCCTTGACACTATATTTTATGAACAGCAATTTCTTTCTCTTAGTATGGTTATGACCTACGTATATTTTAAGTTTTTATTCAAGTTCATTCTAAGAGTTTCTTTAGAGTTTGAAAAAACAGAATGGTGAAGTTCAGCTAAAATAAATATGAGTATCGAATGTTTTGGAATTTTTTTTTTAAACAAAACGAATTACGAGTGGTGAAAAGTTCATAAAATTGATTAAAATTAAGTTATGTATTTTTTTATTTCACTTTCTTTTTGGTAGGTCGCATGTTCCAGAGCCGGCGGGTGGGGATGGGGGGGGGGGATGCTCTCCCCAAACACCAGAACGTGCTTCCTTCTTGTTTTGTTTGTTTTCCATTTTTTGTTCTTTTGTTTCCTTTTTTTGTTTGTGAATTTTAGAATAGCCTCCTACTAGGCTATAAAAAATATAAATAAAGTACCTCCCCCCTTGGGGCACTGGGACTGAGAGGCCGTTCTTTTCCTCTATGTTCCAGTTGCATCATGAGTCTTACCTCTGGCTAAAACACCCATGTTCTTGTGGGTAGAGGAAATAAAGATGGGATAGTCGAGGATAAAAGTGGGTGCGAAGGGGGTAAGGCACAGTGGTGGGCGCGATAACGAAAAAATGTATCACGATAACCAATAAATTGATAACGATAACCGATAATTGATAACTGGCGATAAAATTATCTCCCGATAAGGTGATAACCGATAAATCGATAAATCCTAAATTCCGATACTGCGGGGACAGTCTCTTGCGACGCCATAACTAATTCAATACTATAAAATAGCAAAGACTGCACTAATAAATTACAATAAAAATAGGATCAGTTTAGAATAGGAGCGCAACTTCGTAAGTGTTCAAAACGTTAATAAACGGATATTAAAGAATAGCACCGAATAGTACATGCATTCATATACACGTGCACAAAAAAATAGAACGGAAGAAGCACGGGAACATAGAGAAAAAAATCATCAAAGAACGCGTAAAACCGGTAGCGCGCAGGGGCAACACCTCGTGACCTCTCGTCCGACAGCTGGTAAGAGATTGAAGCAGAGCGAACGTTTTGAGAAGACGTCAAGACCGGCCGCCCCGCACTCCGTTCAGTATACATTCGGTTCCCAGCTCGGACCTACCTATTTCTGCCTCCGAGGCACGCGCGGCTCGCCCCTGTGCTAAACTGGAACCAGAAACTGAAATGATCGATTATCACTTGTTTGGAATCAAAAGTATCGGCGATACCGATGAATCGATAACGCGGAAAAAAATTGGATAACCGATAACCCAATATCGTTATCGCGATAACGCCCACCTATGGTAAGGCACCTGCTCTTCCAGCTGTTGTCGAAGAGTTCGAGGCAACCAGGTTAGCCAGACCTTCCAGATTTACACTCGTGCCGTCTAAACAGGGCACCCCATTGCAGATAACTAGTAAAAAAAAAACACATTTAACACTGTGATGGAAAAAAAGTTATCCTTGACACTATATTTTAAGAACAGCAATTTCTTTCTCTTAGTATGGTTATGACCTACGTATATTTTAAGTTTTTATTCAAGTTCATTCTAAGAGTTTCTTTAGAGTATGAAAAAACAGAATGGTGAAGTTCAGCTAAAATAAATATGAGTATCGAATGTTTTGGAATTTTTTTTTTAAACAAAACGAATTACGAGTGGTGAAAAGTTCATAAAATTGATTAATATTAAGTTATGTATTTTTTTTTGTATATTCGAATGTTTTATCGTAGTTCATTCTAAAATTGATTTTAGAATTTTAATCTTTAGCAGGAAGAAATAGCCACTAACCTTTAAATGAGTAAAACAAAATGAAATATTAAATGGGAATAAAAAGAACACAAGGTTGTTTTTTTCCGTATTTTAAAAAAAAATTCGGGGAGGGTCTTGACTTTAGGCCTAGAAAATAAACATCTATGTGAAAAAATAGACTAACATTAAATTATTAGCAGACAAGAGAAGCATCTTCGTCACTTCAGATATGATGGGTAGTTGTGAAATAAGCAAGCTTCAACTTGACGAATAAACATGAACCGCGTCCCTTGTTTTGCCAAAACGCACTGGTTTCAGTTTTCGTTGGCTAAGAGCGTCTCTTGTAATAATCTGACCTTTACCAGTTCCTAAATGGGTCTTGTTATGATGTAGTGTACTCACACCAATTCCTTGTTGTTGCATTCAACCGACGCCACAATCAGGGAACGTACTTTAGCAGCCCCGGTGACTGGTATCTGCGCGATTAAGATGCTATGATCTGAGGTGTTCCGTATGTTGGGTGCTGATACGGATACTCTCTTTCTGTTTGATCACTCCTATAGCTATTGTGATGATTAGTTTAATGACAAACTTGCCTAGATAGCAGCCATCAAACCTTGCTATATGAATTTATAGATAAAAATGACTTGAAAACGTGATGGAGGATAACTAAGTCAGCCGGGAAGGTTTCAAATTCACTGACGCATAAATTTAAAAAGATTTATTGAACAACAAATAATGGAATATGACTAATTATTTAATTTTATAATACGGTTAATGAATATAGTGTGTATTTTAATGAAATATTATATATATATATATATATTGAATATAGGGAAATGGCCGATGATTATAATGTTAAGAGGAATAAACTAAATGAGGTGGATATTATAGTGAATAAGATATAAAATATGGGGGAATTATAAAATATAGTATAGTACTGCCACGACGTTTTTGAAGTTATAAAATCAGGAGAAATTGATGGAGCACTGATGAGATAAAAGTGTTCGTTAAAATGCGCTGTGGACTCGGGGAACGGAAAGTTTATTCTGATTGGTTAATTTCGAATTGGGTTGTACAAAGGTTTTGATTGGTTGATTGTTGGTAGGAGTCGTACTTTGATTTTGAGGTAACCGTATTGGTATCAAAGGTCGTACAAAAATGGATTATGGGGCGAGGTGCATAATTTTCTCAGACGGGAAATTGCCAAGTGCCTCTTTACAAACTTTGTAGGAGCTTGCAAAGATGCCAGCTACTACAATACCCCCCGCCCCCTCCACCCAAGAGAGTTCCCCAACCCGTTACAAAAAATATTACGCTAATCCAGATATTTCCGAGGCCTTCTGACAATGTGACCAGACTGTGTGATTACGTCGGTGGGCTTGCTACGATTGCTGGGAATGGCACAAAATGCTGGCGAGGCACTGTGACTAGCAAGAGTGGACGGATTGATGGTGATCCGTTTGGGAGGCCTCTCCGAGCTGGCGTCTGGCGATAGCATGACGCTTTGTTCCTGGCTTGCTGGTTGCGGAGTGACCGGACGTTGAGGGATGGTCTCCTGACTGGACAGCTCTGAGGACGAGGTTTCTTGCAACAAAAGAGGAGGCGGAAGCAATCGGGAAGGAGATGGATATATGGGCGAGGTACAGGAGATTGGGTTTGAGGTTAGATGATGATGAGGTAGCGGAACCACTGGACCATTATTAGAGATAGTAGAAGAGAAAAATGAGGACTGCTCAGAATGAACAGCATCAATAGGGGCATGTTTCAAGTGATCCAGAGAAACAGTATCCTGCTTGGTGCCAAACAGCAGTACATAGAATTTTGGCTTCCTAGAGATGACAAGAAAGGGTCCGTCACAAACGAGTTGCAATGAGGAGCGAGTAGAATCGCGACGGACAAAGACAAGGGAACAAGTTGACATCTATTTCGGCACGAAAAGTCATTGATTAACAGGCACTCTAGGGGCGGTAGGCTTAACCTCAGAAGAAAAAAAGAATTGACCATGCAGAAGAAGTTGAGTGCCGTAAACTAGTTCTGCTGCAGAGCAGGCCAAATCCTCTTTCAAGGACGAACGAATGCCCAACAGAATCAAAGATAGCTCGTCTACCGAAGTGATATTAGGATCGGTGGAGCGCAAGCTTGCCTTGAGCGTCCGATGCAAACGTTTGGCGGTGGTAGCTTGTGGTACAAAGGCAAAAGGAACCAAGCACTGCCATGAGTGCATCCCATTGGTGAGATTCAAAATGACTACCATGATCAGTCATGATCGTTGAAGAACACCAAAACGAGCAACCCATGTTGAGACGAAGGCTCGAGTGACTGTTGAAGCTCTGATGTCCGATTTAGGAACTTCCTCTGGCCAACGAGTAAAACGATCGATCATTGAAACCACGAGAGTAAGGAAGAGGACCTACTAGATCGCTGTGAACGGCGTCAAAACGCGACGAAGGAAGAGGAAAAGAGACCAGAGGAGCTTTTGTGTGGCGATGGACTTTGGCGCGCTGGCATGGCAGGCATGAGCGAGTCCATTTTGCAACGTCGGCATTCATATCTGGCCAAACGAAGCGTTGGGAAACTAGTTTGCGTGTGACATTGACACCAGGATGAGAGAGACCGTGAATTTGGGTGAAAATGTGCCGACGGTACCTAAGGCCAAATAGATGGGGTGGGCATGGGCAGTCATTTAGGTCCTGTCTTCGCATATCTCTTCATGTCCT